>OX451739.1:616940176-617540176 GCA_948472305.1 Vicia faba | reverse complement strand
TTGACCATTTTGCCCTTTTGATGATCTGATCAAATTTCTTGAGAAATTATGGTCCAAACTTGATCAAATGATACATATGAGTTTATAATGTTGATGTGGATAAAAAATTATGAAGTTTGACTGTAAATTGGCCACAATTGACTTTTTCTCCAATACAGCTGATTTTTAGGTCAACTGCTCAATTGACTGAGCAAAAATGTGATCCAAGGCTTGAAACTTGACATGAGTAATCTTGGGGGTCCATAATGATCCATGAGAGTCATATGAGGCATTGAAAGTTCAATTATCCTTGGGAAATCTCAAACCCTAATTTCAGTCATCAGTGCTTAAGGAGGTGTATTAAGTTGATCAATCCTTATGCAGTCTTGAACCAAAGGAGATCTTGTGAGAAAATATTTGATAAATGAGAGGGAAAATTTTGGGATACAACATGTGCCATTGAAGGAGTAAATTTGTGCCTTTTCGCAAACATCATTATGTGCCTAGTGAAACATTCTTGCAAGTTTTTCCCTCCATCATCTGGGGTTAAACGAACTAGTCTAGTCCTTCCAACAATCTTGTTATGGATTTCAGGATCAGATTCATCAATTGGGTTTGTATTCAAAAGGGAAGGTTCGAAGGTGGCGTTGAGCCACAGCTGAAGTAACCAATATGGGCCAGCCAGTAAAATGTTGGTTTTTGGTTCAAAGTTTTTTAATCTTGTGGAAGCCTCCCCAAGGCTCTCATATAGTCCAGCAAGAATTAGTTCGCTCAAGCAAACATTTCTACCAACATGGAGTTGGTTAGCAAGGGTTAAAAATCTTCTGGCAACTTGCAGAGATTTGCAGCAGAAGACACATCGAGAAAGCCATAAAGTAAGAAAATCTATATGTTCATGATCACTAACTTCGTTTGTTGATCCCAAGTAGTGATCAATATAATTGTTGTAAGTGGGAGAAGCATTACTGAAGTCAATAGAGTCACCAGCGTCCAAGGTGAGATCGAAAGTTTCTCTTGTGGGTCGAAGGCCCGTGATTGCAGCAACAACAAAGAGTGTTGGGGTTAACATTCCGCAGGGTAGGTGAAAGGTGTTATAATTACTATCCCATAAGTACAGGGAAGTTGTTAACATTAGCTGACTGTATTCAGAACCAAACTTCGACAGATGAATTAAGTCGAAGATTCCCAAGTTTTTCCATGTTTTTAATTTCGCTTTCTCTACCCTAGCTAACCATCCAAGGTACTTCTTATCCTCTTTCGATGGACCTGATCTAAAAGGTCTCAGAACTTCTGTGACGAATTCTAGCTTAAAGGAGGATTCATTTTATTCTTCACCCTTTTGAGGAGTATTTCCCTAGGAAGTTGTTGCATCTTCTACCCTAGTTTTTTCAGTAGATTTCTTACTAACCCTAGGTTTACTAGCTATGGGTTTAGTCAAGTGGTAAGCAGGAAAAAATCTATTGAGTTTTGATATATCTGATACATTAAGTATATGACTCATATATCCTAAGGTATCAGAAGCAAGAGTGAAGGGAATTATTACATGGGAAGCGTAGATGGAAATTTGTTCATTCCTCAAAGATGGTGTGGAAACAAATTATTGATTTCCAATCATGATGGGTGTTTCTACTTTGAATAAAGATTTGAAAGCAACATCATATGTGTTTTGTTTTCTCTTTCCAGACCTTGATTTCTTCTGGGACACCATAGATTGTGTTTTGAAGAAGAAAAAGTTACAGAAAAGTTGTTGAACTTTAGAAGAAGAAAAGAGGATTTTTTTTATTTGAAAAAATGCTGAAGAAGAGAAATAAAATGAATGGTGTTAATTTATATGAAGGGAAATTGAACCGTTTTTTATGGAAAGAGGGAATTTAAAATTTTAGTGGGACACATGTAAGGAGATCCTTTGCTTGATGAACATTTTTTGTGAGTTCCAAAGTTAAGACTAGTCATCATAGCTAATGATGAAATTTATAGATACTCATATGGCGATTAGACGTTTTGGAATCAAAAGTCATCATGATAATGACGTCATAATAAGTTGAAGCGGTTGAGCAATTGTTAGAAGGTCGAAATTTAAGGAGATTGCAAAAAATATGCATTTCTGGTTTTGAAATGAATATTTCTTGGGGGCAATTTGTTAGCTGGATATTTCAACTAAGTCAAAATTGAGCTGAGTCAATGGTACTTAATATACTTGGAGAGTTGTTTGGTTATTTTATTTTTTGGAACCCATGAAGATTTGAATTCGAAATTGATAGTTTATGAAATTGGAATTTTGAAATAAAGTATCATTCGAATTAAGTTATTATTCGAGATAAGGTTCAAAATGTTATACTTCGAACGTTATCAGGTTTTGGTGCTCAAGACAGGTAATCGAAGGGTTTTTGAATTCGAATGTTTATTCTTATCCAGAAGGTAGCGTGGAATCTTTAGGATCATCGAAGGCATGCCAGCAGGAAACATGGCATTAGTTCGTTAGGAGACCGTTAGGGTCGAAATTCTATAAATTGTAGCTTTTGTGTTTCAATTTGGTGTGTTCACATCTTTGTACAAAATACTCAAATATACTCAAAGTACAAGTGTTAGAGAAACGAGTTAGCGAGAATGTATGTATGATGCACCATATTTTACAATTCAATGTCATTTACATTCAATGAAGTCTCTTCATGTTACTTATATTCTTTATAACTTCCAGTCTAGACTAGTTTCTGTTTTATTACCTTCATAAAGAAGTTCCACTTCAACATACAAAGTGTTTCCTTTCGTTTAAAAGAGATTATCACAAAAAACACATTTTTTAAATACTAGAACACAATAGTCCTGAGATCAATCTGATCGATCTCGCGAGTAACTGAATCTGTTAGAGAATTTAGAGGATCAGCGGTTGTTTACTAAATTACAGCGTAAACACAGGGATGATAGGACCGCTTCCTCCTCTACTCCAATCCATTCGCTCAACCAACCTCGCTGGAAAAACTACAAACCTGCAACGTACAAGGAAATCCTTGTGCCTGAGAATGCTGACCCTACGACCAAGGCCTTGTTTACGGCGATCAATAAACTAACTACATGATCTTCGTGAAAGGCGAACACCTTAGAATGTTGGGAACCCGTAATTCCCCGAGAAGGCACAGGAGACCCAACTCACGCACCCCATCTCCTCGATGACAAGAACCCCCGCTCGCGGTCTCCTTTGCAGAGACACCAGCGAGGAGATTCTCGCAGTCTTTCTCCCCTTCGTACCGGGCGACGCCCCCGATTGGAGAGAACCCAACAGGAAACTATCAAGAAGCGCGACCACACCCCTCCGCACAAAGAACGACGTTTCTAGGCTCCTAAAAGAGACAAGGGGAAAGAAGAAAAGAAAACTCGGCCGGGGACCTCTCCCCGCCCCAGAAGACACCACTAAGACTTCTCTTTGTCTCGATCCCTCGAGCGAAGCGAAGAAGAGGAAAATGACCCCCGCGATCCATTTTCCCAGGCTATTATGGAGGCTCATATCCCCAATAGAATGGAGAAACCCCCACATCTCAACAGCTACGACGACTCTATAGATCTCGATGACCACGTCGATGCCTTCGAAGCAATGCTCGAGTTCCACAATATCAGGGGTGCGATCAAATGCTGGTTGTTCCCCACGGTCTTGAGGGAAACTGCGATTGATTGGTACAAGGCCCTCACCCCTGAGGTCCATCACCTCTTGGCAGAATCTGAAGAAGCAGTTGGCTAGCAGCTTTACAGCTTCTCAAAGACACCCCCAAGACTAAGGCATCCCTCAAAGTAATCATCCTGGGAAGTGACGAGTCTCTCCGAACCTACATTGACCAGTTCAACCGAGAGGACATTCGGTTCCCCATCACCGATCACATGAACATGTATCTGCTCGAGAAAGGCCTTTTGCCGGACATCAATTTCTAAAAGCGGTCGAAATCGAGTCTCCATAGTCTTTTGACCATCTCCCTCCACAAAGTCTGGGCGTACGTCACATATGAGGAGAAGGAATCCACTAGTAATGTATTCCATTCCAAGAACCGCGGAGCATCCAGCACACCCAGGCATAATGACGCACACTACAAAAAACGCATAAATTATAGCGGTTTAATTAGGGCGTTTAGTAAAAACCACCACAACTTACGGTTAATTATGGCGGTTTTATAAAATGATAGAATTTTAGTAATATAATGGCGGTTTCAAACGCCACTATTCACGTAATAATCATAATAATAATAATAATAATAATAATAATAATAATAATAATAATAATAATAATAATAATAATAATAATAATAATAATAATAATAATAATAATAATAATAATAATAATAATAATAATAATAATAATAATAATAATAATAATAATAATAATAATAATAATAATAATAATAATAATAATAATAATAATAATAATAATAATAATAATAATAATAATAATAATAATAATAATAATAATAATAATAATAATAATAATAATAATAATAATAATAATAATAATAATAATAATAATAATAATAATAATAATAATAATAATAATAATAATAATAATAATAATAATAATAATAATAATAATAATAATAATAATAATAATAATAATAATAATAATAATAATAATAATAATATAATAATAATAATAATAATATAATAATAATAATAATAATAATAATAATAATAATAATAATAATAATAATAATAATAATAATAATAATAATAATAATAATAATAATAATAATAATAATAATAATAATAATAATAATAATAATAATAATAATAATAATAATAATAAAATAATAATAATAATAATAATAATAATAATAATAATAATAATAATAATATAATAATAATAATAATAATAATAATAATAATAATAATAATAATAATAATAATAATAATAATAATAATAATAATAATAATAATAATAATAATAATAATAATAATAATAATAATAATAATAATAATAATAATAATAATAATAATAATAATAATAATAATAATAATAATAATAATAATAATAATAATAATAATAATAATAATAATAATAATAATAATAATAATAATAATAATAATAATAATAATAATAATAATAATAATAATAATAATAATAATAATAATAATAATAATAATAATAATAATAATAATAATAATAATAATAATAATAATAATAATAATAATAATAATAATAATAATAATAATAATAATAATAATAATAATAATAATAATAATAATAATAATAATAATAATAATAATAATAATAATAATAATAATAATAATAATAATAATAATAATAATAATAATAATAATAATAATAATAATAATAATAATAATAATAATAATAATAATAATAATAATAATAATAATAATAATAATAATCATAATAATAATAATAATAATAATAATAATAATAATAATAATAATAATAATAATAATAATAATAATAATAATAATAATAATAATAATAATAATAATAATAATAATAATAATAATAATAATAATAATAATAATAATAATAATAATAATAATCATAATAATAATAATAATAATAATAATAATAATAATAATAATAATCATAATAATAATAATAATAATAATAATAATAATAATAATAATAATAATAATAATAATATAATAATAATAATAATAATAATAATAATAATAATAATAATAATAATAATAATAATAATAATAATAATAATAATAATAATTAATAATAATAATAATAATAAAAAATAATAATAATAATAATAATAATAATAATAATAATAATAATAATAATAATAATAATAATAATAATAATAATAATAATAATAATAATAATAATAATAATAATAATAATAATAATAATAATAATAATAATAATAATAATAATAATAATAATAATAATAATAATAATAATAATAATAATAATAATAATAATAATAATAATAATAATAATAATAATAATAATAATAATAATAATAATAATAATAATAATAATAATAATAATAATAACAACTTGTTCCTCTTCAAAGAAAATTGAACCCATCCTGTTCATCATTCAATTGTTTAGTTTAATTATGTTATACATTTATATATTATTTTTACTATATATAGTTCTTATGTTATATTTTCATAAAAGGCTATTTAAATTTTAGTACTAGTTATTATTGTTATCAACTATTATACTACATTTTATGATTCCTCATGATTTGATAGTCATTAATTTTAAGATTCAAAGGTTTGGTTTCTTTTGTAGTCATGCCAATTGATAAATCATGGATCGACAAACCACAAGACACACTTGAATATGAAAATGGGTTTATTAATTTTTTGAATTTTGAATTTTATCATAAATCTATTGCTGTCATAAGATAAAGTGCCTATGTTCAAAATGTGGTTTAAAGAAGTGGAGAACATGTGAATAATTAGTTTGTGTATAAAATGGAAATACTTTTTTATTCACAAAAATAACTGAAGTAATTTGTTAGAGTAGAAACAATTTTAAAACATGTGCATAGTGGAAGAAGTTTGCTAGGAATGATACATTCTGCGGCACAGAGAATTTTGTATTGCCGCCCATTTGATTTCATATAATTCATGGCCTCTTTTCACATACTAGAGGAGAGAGATATTTGCAATGTAGCTTATGAGTAAATTAATGTGAATCATTAGTTTTTATTTTCTTTGTGTGGCTTAATTTAGTGTATGGGTTTGTGGCTTAATTTTAACATTATATGTATTCTATGTTCCTATAATGATTAGTTGTAATATAATAATAATAATTTTTTTTTTTAGGCTTCAGAGGCACGAAGTAAACTTTCTTTATTTTATAATTTAAAAAAATCATCAGATATAAGCAATACACATAAAGAAAATCACCAGAGTCATTCAAATGACACTTGATTTTTAATGTCGTTTTTATGTTCTAAAACTTGTTTAATTTGAAAATAGTCATTCACTTTATGTTTTAATATTTTGAGAATAGTTTCCGACACTTTTATCAAGCACTTATTTTGAAAATTCTGAACAATTATAGTCATATATATATATATAAAACTTTTGGCCTCTTAATATGTGTCCTTTAATTTTTTACAAGAATGCATTATAAATCTAAAACATATGTAAAAACAATTTGACAATCACAAACATATAAAAAGAATTTAACAACAGGGCATCGCGCGGATCACATCTAATTTTTAATTATTTTTCAATTAAAATTAAATACACATGAATTTAACTCATGGTTACAATTTGTATTCAGGTAATTACATAATGACTCAGAGTAACTAGATAAATTATGCGTGAGTAAATTTTCCATCTTCCATAAACTTTAACTGTTGTGAGAATCGATCCTCTTCCATCTTCATTTTTGCACCTACAACATAAACCCTAATTTCTTTGACACTTAAATATATTCCATCTTCGTTTTTGAACCTGCAAGATCCTTCCAGTTGTAATGTCATCAAATTTCGTCTAAGGTTGAAGGCTAATACGTCGTTTATCTAGTTTGATTTGAATTGACATTTTCATTTCGTTTAAGACTTCGTTGAAGGTTTCAAAAATATACGATTTTTTGAACTTTACCTTACTTTGTAGTGGTTTCATTGTGTTGACAATAACAATGTATGATTTGTCCATTTCTTTTCTTTGTAATGAGTTTGTAAAAATTAGGTTCTCACTATAAGGGCAATTTTACGAGTTGTTCGGGACCGGACAAAGGCCCAATTGACCAAGGCCAATTGACAAAGGCTCAATCCATCTCTAATCTACTATACTTGACTCAAAGTATAAAAATAGTTGACACACTTATATCAAGGTACAATTTATGATCATTTTTACTATACTCCTCTTGAATCTTGAACTGACTTGAGCGTTGGAGTGCTAACCATGTAGGTTCACCTCGCGCCACTATAAAGCAGATCAAAGCCATCGTTTAAGATCATCAGCTCTCCAACTCCATCCATTTCTGGTTCCTAAATAGAATAGTGGCAATGTTTGTGGGAATCAATTTTGTTTCCTACGATTTCCATAAAAATTACGTATGTTTCACAAACACCATGGAGCAAACTCTGAAGTTCTAGATATGGATTCTTGTGATTTCGATCCAAACCTCTGATTCTCTAATTCGCAACCTTCTTAGGTCGCTAATCAAGGGCGATTCAACTTCCAATTTCCAAGCTTTAGAAGAATCTACAATCACATTTCAGTTTCATCGCGCACAAACTTTTTTAGACTTTAGAATCGAGAACGTTCGAGTTCATTAATTTTCATTTCCGCTTCAAACTTCTTAAAATTTGGATTCTTATGCCCATGAAGATCACGCCGAGAATTCTCAGTCCATCCCCCAATAAAACCTTGCTCATACTTCTGATCTCTATCGGGGTACTTAATGTGGCGACCCATAAGATACTCCAAGTTCATAGTTAACATTGGACAATGAACCAATTTTTAAGGCCCCTTCTATGGGTAGTGTAACACCCCAAAATTTGATTAATATATTTAATTGAATATTTACATTTTATTTAATTATTTAGTGTGTGGTATATTTAGTTAAAATTATCTAAGTGTATTTTATTTGTGGTGGGTAATAATTAATTAAGGGTGGGTAATAAGGGTGTATGACTTTGAGATTGAAGTTTTAGAGAAAATGAAGACTATTTAGGATTAACTAGAATTAATTTAATAATAATTGAATAATAGTGGATTATTTGATTAAATGAAAAATAATGATTTTGGGATGAAAAGTGTGAATTGTGGAGAATTAAAATAAATAATGTAAGTTAGTAATAAGTTGTGCCTTGGTGGAAAATTAGAAAGATAGAATTAGGTTTTTGATTTATAATGAGATAAGTGAGGGAAAAAGTTCACAGTACGTGAAAATTTTGGAATCGGAGGAAAATAGGCAAGAGTAGAGAAAAGCAAGGGAAACCTAAGGAGATCTCTAGGAAGGGGAAGTCATATCGAAAAGCTTAAATTTTCTGAAATTACAAGGTAAAGGTGGAAATTCGGTTCAATAATAGGGGTCTGATGAAGGGTATAGTGAATGGACTCTTAGCTTCCCTAGGATTTGTTCTTCCTTTAAGTTATGATGAATGTTGATGGAAATTTAATGATAATTATGTTGTTATATGCCATGTTGTGAGTTGCAATTGTGTGTTATTAAGTTGTTGTGGTGTCCTTAAAATTGATTAAATCCATGAAAATTGGTATGAGATTGAATGATGTACGATATGATTCTAAGTGTTTAATCTGTGAGAAAAAATTTGATAGATTGATGATGGTTAACATGATATATTCCTTGATCTTGTTAGAAAATATAAGGAGATATTTTTGGATGAAAAAAAATTGGAATTGGTTTGGTAGTCGAAACTAGATGAATTGATCGTAATAGGGAAAAGTGAGATTTTTGAGTAACTACACAATAACAATCAATTACACAGAAAAGTAATCAGTTGTCGCGTTTTAAAAACACGTTTTTTCTTTAAGTTTTGGCTTGATGAAAATCGGTGTCATTCTTGCAAATCGGTTGTCACTATAACAATTTTGAAAAATCATTCTGTTTTTGGAAACTATGACATGTTTCGACGGTTTTCCTCAAAACTTTGTAAACGTGTATCCAAACGACGTGTCGTTTGAAGTGTTAGAAAGCTAACAATCAAAGCTATAAAATGAAAATTATAGGTGTAATATTTAAATATTGTTCCTATTACTACTATTTTGATGACGATTTTGATTTATATGTGGGTTAATAAATCATTGAATTATTGTGACACTGTTGTGTGATAATGATGTTATTATCTGGATAATGTTATGATAATGTTGTTAAGATGCTGATGATGTTGTTATGATGTGATGTTGATGATGTTGGTATGATTATGTTTTTGTGATAATGTTGTTAATGGTTATGTATGTTCAAATATATTTATGATATGTTTATGGTGATTATGTTGTTGGTGAAGAGGGGCCAATTTGTACGTGTTTTTGTTGCATAATTAAGAGTCCACGCGTTCATGTTGTCTAAACTTTAGCTCTTTATGATGAGCCTCGATCCTATGATGATGGATCGGGTGCAAGTAGATAATTATTATTATGGGTAATTAGTGAAGTGTTACATATGGTTAAGGTGGCAGTTTGGCGCGCTCAGATTCCAAGAGGGAATCAATCCAATGGTGGAGATCATGAAGTGAAATGGACTTAAGTGTTCATACTTTGATACAATATACATATTGAGTCAGTTGTTGAGTACATTTGCATTTGTGTTGCATTTGGTGATTATTTTGATGTTATGATGTGTGGATTAAAATACTTGATCTGTTTATGTTGTTGTGATTGGTGTGTGATGTTGTTAGTTAATCTACTCCAATTGACTTTCACCACTGGTTTTTGAATTGTATTCTCACTCCTTCTATTTTAATGTTGCCTTTACATAGGAATCAAGCAGATACTCTAGAGTAACATTTCTGAAGTAAGTAGATGATATCCTTGGAGTTACTTCCTAAGTTTATTACTTTTACTAGTGGTTCCTTACTCTGATCATGTAACATCATGTTGAGATATATGCTTGAATTGATTCTTATTTCGTTTATGTCGGAGTTAAAGAATCTTTATGTTGTTGAGATTTATAAGTTGTTCTGAGTTGATTACTATGACTCTTTTTGCTCATGCTATGAAATTACTGTTATGAGACTAATTTTTATAAATTTCTATATTATTATTAATTGCTTTATTATTGATTTCGCTGCGATGACTCATTGAATAATTGGTCGAGCGTGCGGTGACATATTATGAATGTCTTATTATATGAATATATGATACCGATCTGATGAGTAGGATGTCATGTAAAAATACTAGGTACTGTTTATATGAGTTAGATGTCGTGTAAACATCCCAATTACAAATGTTTGTCTTTGAACTATTATGTTGAAACTCATGTTACAGAGAAGGATGTTTGTTTTTTTATGTGTGTGACACTCTATGTGGTTGTATTTAAAATTAAATTATGAGATATTATGTGTGAGGTTTAGGGTGTTACATTAGTGGTATTAAAGTAGACCGGTCCATCCGACCATATTTTTGTATGACTTACTGTTCCTTAGTACGAGACATGTGTGTGAAACATGGTCGATGCTCGTTGTTTTTCTAACCACTTATCTGTAGGAGTGAGATTGAAATAAGTGGTGGCGAAGCTTGTGCTTATCTGAGATGTTTCAATTATGGAGTGTATGTTCACTGTGCTGCTGATTGCAAGAGTGCATATGTTATTGAGATGATGTTGTTTCCTGAACTTGAAGAGAACGCGAATTTAAGATTTCTATTTGTCGATCAAGTTGGGATGTCTTTGAGATAGAACAATAAGGTATTGTTGATGTTTAATTCTCTAGGAGTAGAGAGCAATGTGAGGGCTAGTGATATTCTAGTGGTGTGTCATTCGATGATGTGTTTCCTAAAGTTATTTGCAACTTGCCACCAGAGCGAGAACTTGGATCAACTTGATGTTGTTCTTGTAATGAGCTGGTTGGAGTTCAACCATGTCCATATTGAAATAACCGAAGAAATCGCCATCTGATAATAAAATCAATGAAGTCTCCATCAAATATTATTTATCCCATCAAAAAGGGAGAGGTAAATGTCAAGTAAACCTAAAAAGGGAGAAATCACGGTCTTACGACTGAGAGATCAGGTAAGGGAGTCTATTACGCGAGGGGAAGGTATTAGCACCCCACACACCCATTATACTCTACGATATCCACTCTTGTTGTCTAATCTAATGGGTGTGGTCAAAATTTATGTCTAAGGCTTAAAGCTGAAAAGGGAATGCATGCAAGGAAAATGTGGGGAAAATAAAGGAATATTTACAAAGATATGCTCGATTAGGCCCCACAAAAACCTCTGCCTACGTATCCCTTTTAAGGAATCAGAGCATTCGTAGTTCAGCTCAAAAGTTTCTTTTGGTTTGTATTTTTTAATGAACAATATTAATTTCTCCTTCTACCGCAGCTCGACCTTGGGAGACTCACGTATTAGCACAGAAGTAAGTTAACATGTTCTTTTGAAAAAGTTTGAAAGAAAAGTCCGAAGGTGCAGAAAAGTTTGCATTGGTTGATAGCTTTTACCTTAAAGAAAGATTTGAAAGTTGTTATATGTTTTATGCTTTTTTCAAGAAAATAATTATAGTCTTAATGCAAGGATGTAAAAGAAATAAAAAAACATCTAAGAGAGACTATCCTAAATCTAATCTCTAATGTTAACATACAATGATGGCCCTATGATTGAGTTTTGAAAGGGAAATATCTACCCTATGTTAGCATGCATAGATACCTATCCTAATATCTAGCTTAAAATCTACTCTAATCGAGCGATCCTAAGGGAACATGGTATAGCAAACAAATAAGAAAACAAGTGCTTTAGCAAAAGCACACAAACATGAGTAACACATACTGACTCAAAGGGATGGGGAAACAAGAGAAATGCTTTAGATAAGGGGAGCGGATCACCGTAAGAAAACAAGCGGGACACAAATGAAATAAAAATGAAAAGAAATGCTTTAGCTAAGTGGAACGGATCACCCGAAGCAAACAATCGAGTAACGAAGTATCAGCAATGGCCATTGCGAAATCCTGACAAAGTGTGGGGTTTGGTTGCGAATCCTTCTCCATATGAACGAATCGATACATATGTTTTGCACGACTCTGAAGCATCGACGTATAACGTGAGTTAAGGATGATACAAACTAGAATGTGCGGAGGTCGATTACGGACCCTCCCTGCTCGCCTCCTTTTAAGAACTTATCATCTATAATATAATGTAGGCACAAATGTAAACACACATGCAAAATACCTACTTTAAAGTAGGATTTTAAACAAACACAGTTAGCTTACAGAAAGCCGTGCCTGCCACAGGACTTTAAACAAATACTTCGAGCGCACGCTCTTTATTTCCTGCTTCCTACTTCTCATGATCTCTAGAAAGCGATAAATTCCCCTACTATACATGATCTCTAGAAAGCGGCAACTGTAATGTTACAACAAATGGGCCGCAACCATACCAAACGGATAATAAGAATCCGCAAAAACAAACTCAATGCGTGGCAAAAACTCGGAGGGCCCCACAAGCTAGCATCAACAACAAATAGCATCAGAAGCGTGAACAATATAGGCAAGCAAAGCGTATTCGACACCAAAGCGATTAGCATCCAAATTGCTTATTAAAATATGCACATCTCACGAAATTTGTTAGTAGATAACAACAAAAATCAAATGCAATAATAACAATTAGCAATATGTACAAAAATGAAGTATGAATATGTATAAGACAAAGCAAACAAGTCTAAGGAGCATAACATAGCATTCCCGAATAAAAACCTTATACTCATGAAAATTGACGCAAAAACCGGTTTAGAAACATCCTATCTTTCTACCGATATCGAAGAAATGCTCAAATAAGTACACCAATATACTATTCACAAGGAAAAACTCAATGCACATATAAAATACAAGTTTCGGACATCATTATGTGCATTTTAATATTCATCATGAATCGATTTGGAAATCAAAGTTTAGGGCATTAATCTTGAATATTAACATGAGAATGTTATCCGAAACATGCACATGAACATGTAACCTCATGATTAATCTAAAAATCAAGAATTGAAGTCTTAAAATCACATGAATTTAATGTATCGGAATTTAATCAACAAATTACAAATCAACTCCAATTCATGAATTTATGTATTTATGCCAAAAGTGTGATGAATAGGAATCAACTCACAATTTGTCAAACACAAAAGTTATGAATCAAAATGTATTCCGATACGCTAAATTCACAAAGTTTCTCAAGCAATTAATTGAAATCAATTGATGTTACTTGACATCAAAGTAAAAACTAACACACAAAAATATATCACAATTCAAAAATGAAACACAAGATAATATGCAAAAAATTTAATCGAAAAGTTAGAAAACTAATCGAAAAGCATGTGGAATCAACCGCAAAAATTAAGGTGAAATAGAAACGTGCCAACGGTTATGAAAATTAACTCGGTTCAGCCAAATTTCATTCCGAAACATGATTTTTGAAACTTCTACAGTAGAAGAAAAATTGAACGAAATTTGTCAGAATCAAGAAAGTACTCGCGTTAGAGATTCTGGATGGCCCAAGAAAATCAGTTTTCATTAAAAATAGTCAGAAAAACTTATCACAGATCAAAATTTAGAACAAAATAGAGTTATGTATCAAAATGCATTTCAATGCACCAAATGCGACGAAATTAATGAAGTTTCTTGACATCCATGTATTAAAGAATCTCCTAGCATCAAATTTTCAACTCATGAGATATGTCATCACTTTTTAGATTAATTTGTAAGTTCAAGAGTTTAACACAATCTCATGAATTAAACTATTCAATGTTGATTTCCTTCAATATTTTGACATCAATAATTTGATTACATCAAAGAATCGGAATTAAACTAATCTATGTTAGTTCATGCCACAAAGCCTAAATCAATGTTAGTATTTAAACTAACCTAAACTTTTAATAAATTCTACATCAAGAATTAGGAACTAGTTGTTAATCTAACAAGAATTCAAGATCTCAAACTACACCAAAAAATTAGTATCTAAACTAACCTAAGTGTTAGTGTTAACTAGTTTTCTACATCTAATTCCACCTAAATTTAAGAATCTAACACATTCCTAAATTCAATACTCAACCTAATTTCTAATATAATTCTTGAATCAACCTAAACACTAGTGTAACTACACCTAAGGCTAAAAATCAACACAATAACACTATGTCAATATCAAGTTACAACCAAAATCAACTTCTCAAGTTCAAATAATCACTTATTTCAATAAGCAATTCAACAAAATAGAATTAAATCCTAAATTCAAATTAATTCTCAACAATTAAGCCTTAATTATACAATTAAAACCTCAATCAACAACAAAATCAAGAAAAAACACTTATTCAAAAAAGCACTTATTTCACAAAGCACTTAATTCAAGAAAACTAGCCGTTAGAAGTGAAGGTGAGGCTTAGGTATAGAGATCGCAGCGAACATATCAATAATCCAAGAAGAATTGCTCTTGATCTTGACTTTTGGATCTTGATGAAGTTGTTGTTGTGATCTTGAACAAAATTGAGAGAAAGTTGAGTTTAATCCTTGAGAAAATTAAGAGAAAAGTTTAGAATGTTTGTGGAGATTGGTGAGTTATGAGAGAAATTAGAGTAAAAAGAGAATATATAGTATGGACTTATGTGAGTGGATTTGGTTAAAGGGCATCAAATATCTACAAATACTAATGTAGAATTTTAATTCACTTGAGTGCGACATGTTCCGGGAAAATTCCCAGGAACCTCGATGTGACTGTTGAAGTTGAAATATGAAACCAAAATGTAGATGACATTGAGAATGGAATCTTGTCCAAAATTAGGCTCAATCAGATAAACGATGATTTAGTTATGAATTTTTGAAATTTCGCCTCAAACAACATTATTTCCCAGCTTCAGAATTTTCAGTGTGCACATGCTTCAGGCCAAAAACAAAAGCTTTCAGAGTACTAATTGCTCTGGAAAATTGAAACCAAAATTTATCTAACTCAATTCTTGAGACAATGCCAATGGATAGGGCTCGATACGATAAAAATAGACCGAGTTATGGTTTTTTGGATGTGGTGCAGCTAAACATTTGCCACAATTTTCCTGTGCGAAAATACTTGATAAATTCATATTTTCGGGGCCTTTCTGAGCAGAATTTGCTTCCGACCGTGAGAGATGAAAATGTAGATGACATAGAGACAGAATTTTAGCCACCGGAATGGATTCAAAATGAGCCACAAGCTTCGATTTATAAATTTTTTAGTGTCCAAAAGCTGTACGTTCAACACACTTTTTCACTATATTTCTTCGAGAAAACTTGCACATACGAAGACCTTCTTCAAAGGATTAATTCTCTAGCCGAACCTGAATTTGAGGAAATATCACCATGGATATCTTGGTGAAAGAACACCTGAATATGACGAACCATATTAGACTTATGAATTTTCCGAAACCCACACCTCTGTGAAACGACGAACTGATCCTTAACATGGAAAATAATCCGAGAGCGTCCATTAAAGAAATAAACATCTTCTAAAAAATGCTGAGGCTTTCCAGAAGTACCTTGATACCATAACCATAAAACCAATGATATATATGTTATGCTAATGATCTAATGAAAAGATGCAAATGAATGTGAAACCTAAGCCAGATAAAAGTACAACTAGGAGGGAAAATTTTGGGGTGCAATAGCTGCCCCTATTTAATAGCCTTCAACCTGAAGGTGAGATTTGCGCTAGCCTTTCGAACATTCAAGGTAGAAGATGATTAAATACTAAAAGAACCCAAAAATTTGCACTCCGAAGAACAGGTAGAAATAGTTATGGTTTTTTCCTTTTAGATGCCTCCACTAACAAGTTTTGGCGGGTAATGGTTTGATATTCCTAAAGGATTTCCACAGAGGAAAAAGAAGTTATGTTGCTTATCTTCCAAGACGAACGAAAGGTGAAAGTGATGCTTAACCAAGTGTACTCACAAAAGGTGACTACGAACTCTACTGAAAAATAACACTTCTTGTGTACAATCGGAGAACAGTCATGGTGAAGATTCACGAATGAAAGACACCAGAAAAGATGAACAGAAGTTGAACAAAAGACTATTGAGGAATTGTATGTGATATTCTGCAACTCGGGGTTGCAAACTCACGACTCAGCATTGAGAGAAGAAAAAACTGACAACTCGGAGGTTGGAAACTCACGACTCAAACATCGGAGCGAAAATCAAATCAACAACTCAGAGGTTGGAAACTCACAATTCAGACATCAGAGAAGAAATCAAATCAACAACTTAGAGGTTGGAAACTAGCGACTCAGACATCAAAGAAGAAATCAAATCAATAACTCAGGGGTTATAAACTTGCGACTCAGACATCAGAGAAGAAATCAAATCAATAACTCAGGGGTTGGAAACTCACGACTCAACGATCAAAGAAGAAATCAGATCAACAACTCAGAGGTTGGAAACTCACGATTCAGATAGTGGAGAAGAAATCAAATCAACAACTCAAGGGTTAGAAACTCACAATTCAGACATCAGAGAAGAAATTAGATCAAAAACTCAGGGGTTGGAAACTCACGATTCAGACAGTGGAGAAGAAATCAAATCAACAACTCAGGGATTGGAAACTCACGATTCAGACATCAGAGAAGAAATAAAATCAACAACTCAGGGGTTGGAAACTCATAATTCAGACATCAGATAAGAAATCGAATCAACAACTCAGGGGTTGGAAACTCACGGTTAAGGGATTGGAGAAGAAAAATGTTGAATAACTCACGATTCATGGATCGGAGAAGAAACAACATTGAAAAACTCGCAACTCATGGATCAGAGAAAACATAAATGATGAACTCACGATTCATGGATCGGAGAAGAAACATATTGAAAAACTTGCAACTCAGGGATCATAGAAGAAATAAATCTGACACACTCACAATTTAAGAATTGGAGAAGAAGCAAAAGTGATAGACTCGTGACTCTAAAGTCGGAGAAGAATCAAATTGGCAGCCTCGCAGTTTAGGAATCAAAGAGGAAACAAATCGGAAAGCTCGCGACTCAGAAGTCGAAGAAGAAACAAAAGTGACAGACTCACGACTCTAAAGCCGGAGACGAAACAAATTTTACAACCCAATAGTTGAATGTATTCCAGGAAAAATTAGGCATATACAAGAAAGAAACAGACCGAAGAAGGCTCCACTGAAGGAACGTCAATCGAAGGCAAACTCACTGGTGATACAAATAAACATAGACCCTAAATAGAACGCCGATCGAAGGCGAAATTACAAAGAAAAGAGACCAACCGAAGGGGACTCTAAACAAGGATTTCCAACACACGTTGGGATTTAAGAGATTGCAAATACACAAGAACTACATAATCCTTCAGGCCAAAGGCGGGGTGTAATTCCTCAAGAGTGACAATCATCTGAGTTACCACACACCAAGTATGGATACTCAAATACTTGAGAAACAAGAAAGGTTGTACACCGACTCTTACTCGCACTCTAATTGTAAAGACAAACACGAGCAAAAATACTGCAACAAGTTTTCAAAAAGCAAGACGCTTGGTAAATGAATTGGATTGTGGATTTGTGAGAAACTGACACGAGGTGAAGAATGCTTGCAGACGGCAACAACAAGAATATATGTCTTGAGGAAAACCTGTGGAGAATACCACTTGGGATTTCTGATTGATAGAATTTTTTTGGAGATACAAAGGGTGCCCGAAAAAGACTTTAATCTCACTGATGCTTCCATGCATGTTTGAGATTTTTCTTTTTAGTGTAATACTCCAAATCAATGGAAATGCTACGCGCTTCTAGACGATGCAATGCAATGCAATGATGATTACTATATGGAAGGTGTCAAAGTGAGGATATCTATTGGGAACTTAGAGGATAGAATCCTGTGATACGGTGGCAGAACCGACTGTTTTTACTGGTTTGCATTTTGCATTTTTTTCCCGCAAAATGTCACAGTAAGCAAGAGTCGCCACCGACTTTTATTTCATCCAATCTTGGAAAAGGAAAAAGAACAGAAAAAACCTTTTTTCGAGATATTCTGAGTACAGGGGGTAGATTATAGAAAGGGAAGGTGTTAGCACGCTTTCCATCCGTAGTTATCTACGGGCTCTTAGGTACTTGCTCATTTTTCAAATTGCTTGTGTGTGTTTGTCTTGAAAATGTTTTACTTCGTGATAACCCTTGTATCAGTCCTCAAGGATGTGAATAGGTTGTTTTGAAAATTTGTTTTGAAATGTGTTTGTGTGAAAAGTTTTTATTGAGCAAGTACTTAAGATTCTACCTACTCGAAAAAAGATTGTTTGTTCTCGTTTCCTTTAGACAATGTTATCCTACTATTAAGGAGTAGGTAGCACCATCGTTGGAGTTATAAGGGACATTCGAAAGGGACAAGTACAATCACTAAAGCAATAGTTAGAAAATTTTAGTAGTAACACTAGAGCCTTAAGATCTTTCTGAGGCAACATTTCCGAGGCAACATTTCCGAGGCAACATTTTGATCTTTTAGGCTGGAGAGCGACCACTAAAATTTCCTATGCTTAATGACTGTTTACCGAAGGCATACCGTAGTAAGGCAAACCCTAGGAGTGAAACATGTGCATATGATTTGTTTAAATTATTTAATCATTGCACATTAGGTGATCTACCGTTTTAAATTTCAAGCATTCTTTTCATACAATCCTATTAGCCATGCATCTAGACAGTTAAAGATTGCGGGAATTTAAAGTGCGAAAAATAAACCTAGCTATTACAAGGCTTCAGGGAGGGGGGATTAATTACATAACCAAAAATCAGGGATTTAAACAGTAAATAAAAACCCTAGTTTTAACTATTACAAACCAATAAGCAGTTACATCATTAATCAAAAATAAATACACGCGACAAACATAAGTACGAGAGAACTCGGGTTTTGACCCTTGGCTACCTAATTGGATTAATTAAAGAAAAAAATCATTTTTTTTTCATTTTTATTTAAGGAAATAAAGACCAAATTGAATTTAATTAAAGAAAAAAAATAATTTTTTGTCATTTTGATTTAAGGAAATAAAGAATAAATTGCAAAATATCCTAATCACTAATTAAGTTTTAATTATGAAAAATCATTAAATTAATGGAAAAAAAACAATTAACCTATTTTTGTGTTTTTATTTTGAGAAGGAATTAAAATTAAGAATTAAACCTAATTTCTATTTGATTTTAATTATGAAAAAAATATTTATGTTAACCTAATTAAACTAATTAATGCAATTAAATATTTTATGAAAAAAAGACTAAACCTAATATTGTTTGTGATTTTCTGATTTTTATGTTTTGATTAAAAATGGTTTTTGGAAAATAAATAAAATAAATAAATTTAAACAATAAAAAGAATTGAAATAAAGTAAAAAAGAAAAGATTGAGCCTGTGTGGTAGAATGCAGACTGGGGGTGCATTGCCAAATTGTTAGGCCCAAATTGGTTGGCCCATGTTCCTTGCGTGTGATCCCATATGAATTAGCTTCAGAGAGTGCACCATGGACTGCTGTGGTTGGATGCTGGATCTGGACCAAGGGATGATCCAAAGGGTAGGATTTGTGAGCGTATGATGGACGCATAGAATGGTGATGTACTGAATCTGCAGTAAATTGTTAGGAAAATAATAAAAGTGTGAATTAATAATTAAAAACCTAACTCTAATTAATTTACAAGTTAATTATGAAATAAAATCAACATTGATTAAATCAAAACAACTTTTATGTCAAAAATTATTTTAATTAATTGAAAGCCTAAAACTAATATTTAATGATTTTTTTTGTGATTTTATATGTTAATTAAATTAATGATAGAAAACAAATCAAGTGAAAAATAAATAAATGAAAAGGGTTAGAAAAGAAAATAGTCAAAAAAGTGAAAAATGCATGGGGTGGGTGATGAACTCATGCCCCTTGGGTCACAGTTAAGCGCCTCATCCACCAATCCAAGCTATTGTTTGTGATTCAAACCTGTTCTACGTAACAACAAGAACTCATTTGGACAGTTAATAAACATTAGCAATGCATGAAATTAATTATATGAATGTTTGAAAGAAAAGCAAATCAGAGAAGATGAGTATGCTTGTTTCAAGTATCAATGGCCATGACTTTCGACCTATTCTTACCCTTAGATACCTCAGGAATGATTTGTAATTGATGGCTTGGACTGAAAGTGGCTGGATCTTCGGTTTTGACTTTGCACTAGTTTTGACAGAATTTGAGATTTTTAGAGAGCGTTCTTAGGTAGCCAATTTCGTGTCCCCTAGTGTATGAGGGTGTTGTGTTTATATAGAGGAGGAATTTAGGTAAACAATAATGGAAGAAATCTCATGGTATCTTGAGGAATTATGAAGATTTGATTTGATTTTGGCCTTGTATGATTTCTTTCCAAAATAGCTCCAATCATGACTTTTTCAATATAAATCATCCTTGCACAAATTACATGCCATGCTAGCTGTATATGAACTCATAATGTGCACAAAAAAATCTAAGATTTGATTTGATTTTATTATTTTACCATTTAAATTGATTTATTTTGATTTAAATGAATAAAAAAATCAAAATAAAAAATAAAAATAATAAAATAATAGGTGAATAAGCTCATGGGTCGTGGGTCCTATTATAAACAAGTTTCAAGCAAGAAAACATGGGCCCCTTTGGAAAAAAATGCAAATTTGATCAATGTTGACTTTTGACAATTTTCCAAAAATTGCCAACTTTGACAATGCACAACTCTCTCAATTTTGACCCTAGGAGGGTGTTCTTGGACTTTTTAGAAATCTTAGGATGTCCTCTAAACAAAACTTTTGGTTTCATATCAATTGGAAATTCCATGTTCATGTATGAAGCTTTGACCCAAAAGGTGTTTTTGTTGACTTTTCAAAAGGACCTATAATGTATAAATTCATATCTTTTTATGAGTGCATATTTTGAACTTGTGGGATGAATATGAGTTATAGGTAATTGCATCCTCTTCAAAATGAGCTTTGGATGGAAAATTTCTGATAAAGTATGAAGAAGTTATGCTTGGTCAAAGTTGGGTTGACTTTTCCTGCAAAACCCTAATTTAGCAACTTTTGGGTTTTGATGAATTTGGAGCATTCCTTGGGGAATCATGGTCAACCCTTGACCAAATGATGAAATTCACTTCAAAATGTTGATGTTGACCAAAAATATTGAATTTTGACTGTATGTGGGTCACAGTTGACTTTTGACCTAATAAAGTCGATTCTCAAGTATCTGAGCAGTTGACTGAGCAAACTTCTTATGCAAGGCATGAGACTTGACATGGAGAATCTTGGGAACATATTAGGGCATTGGAGAGCATTTGAGACCTTTGTGGTTAACACATCTTAATGAAAGTGGAAACCCTAATTTGAGGTATACTGCCTTAGAAGAGAGTTTGTCTGGTCAACTCTTGGACTTCCTTGAGCAACTTGGGGACCTCCATTGACATTTGTTGAGTAAAATGGGAGGGAAAATTTTGGGGTACAACAGCTGCCTCTGTTAAATCTTCTTAAACCTGAGGATGTAGATTGGTTGTTCTGCCTTTCGTGATCTGAAGGTGGAAGATGATTGAACACTAGAGTGCCCAGAAATTTGCACTCGCATGAAGTGGCCCTTGATTTGTGATATCGGGAATGGACTCACAGATGCCATTTGGAGGTTGATGATAGAATATTGTCGGAGATGGGCTTAAATATGCCATCCTGGATGTGACGGAGAATCTTCGCAGATGGGCTTAAAGATGCCATCTAGATAATGTAGATTTCCTGAGATATTCCTTTGATGAGAATCCCTGCTCCTGTCATTGAGGAGGAATCTATTGAGGAATATTAGTATCTGTCTTGGGAGAAATAGAACTTTAGGAGCTTCAGTTGTTCGTTACTCTACTGGGGAATTAACTCCGGAGGTGAACTGCATATCTTGGTCAGTGTATAGGCTGCATCGCGGCCTACTGGTGAAAGGTGAAACTGATCGTGTTTGATCAGGTCCAGGTCTTACAGTGCTATGGAATGCCGTTTGGAGATAAGAGAAAAGAAACCTGGATGGTAAGGTTATGAGAAGGAACCTGGATAGTAGGGCTTATAGGAAGGAACCTGGGTAAGGTTGTTTCGTGAGGAGTTTGGGTAAAACTGCATCTGAACCGAGAAGGAACCTGGGTAAGGTTGCTTTGTGAGGAGTTTGGGTAAAACTGCATCTGAACTGAGAAGGAACCTGGGTAAGGTTTCTTTGTGAGGAGTTTGTGTAGGGCTTTAGGAGGAACCTGGGTAGGGTTACTTCGGGATAAGTCCGTGTAAAACTTCGGCAGGAACCTGGGTAAGGTTACTTTGGGCTAAGTCTGTGTAAAAATTCAAGAGGAACCTGGGTAATGTTACTTTGTGATAAGTTCGTGTAAAACTTTAGGAGGAACCTGGGTAAGGTTACTTTGGGATAAGTTCGTGTAAAACTTCAAGAGGAACCTGGATAAGGTTATTTCAGGATAAGTTCGTGTAAAAACTTCAGAAGGAACCTGGGTAAGGTAACTTTGTTATAAGTTCGTGTAAAACTTCGGAAGGAACCTGGGTAAGGTTACTTTGTGATGAGTTCGTGTAAAACTTCAGAAGGAACTTGGGTAAGGTTACTTTGTGATAAGTTCGTGTAAAACTTCAAAAGGAACCTGGGTAAGGTTACTTTGTGATAAGTTCGTGTGAAACTTCAGAAGGAAATGTATGAGAAAGGACCCGTGTAAGATTTTCCAGGATAAACCCGTGTGAAGCTGCATTTAGGAGAAACCCGTGTAAGATTGCTTCATGACGAACCCGTGTAAAGCTGCATTTGATCGTGCAAATAATTACTCTGTTTAGTTTCAGGAGCTAATCTTGAACTTGCTGGAAGTTGTTGATGATAACCATCTTTCCTGAAAAGGTACATGATTAATCGTATATGATGCATGAAATGCATTGTATGATGACGTTCTCAAAATAAATGAGACTATGTTGTATGCAATGTGTATGCGTACGTCATGATATATGAACATGAAATGTTATTGTGACATATCCAAGTGGGAAAATAAATCCATGACTGCTACTGGAGAGTAACGGAAATTGAGTTCCTGACCGTCATAGAAAAAGTGGTTCTTCTACTTCCGCTGGGGATGGTGAACCGGAGATGACTATGTTGGGGATTTTCCCCTTGTTTACAGCTACTCTACCGGGGGAGAGACTCTGTTTGAGAATAACTCTACGGGAGAATAACTCCATTGGGGATGAGCTTCTGTATTCATAGAAATAAACTCTGCTCGGGAGAAAACTATATGAACCGCTTGCGATTACAAAATTCAGTTGGGGAATATAGACGTCGATTCTCCGAAAGAGCTTGATTGGGGAAAGTAACTCCTGTTTGGGGAGCAGAGATCAAAACTTTGGTTGCTTCTACTCTGTGGGGAGTATAGATGTTACTGGGACGCATGCTAAGGATATGACAATGACTTCGCATAAAGACTTTTCTGCCCCTGTACCTACTGGAGAAAGTGCTTGCAGAGGCCTTGTGGATTGTGTGTCATCCCAACTTATGAGGTGCTTGGTAACTTCCGATCATAATGATAAGTCTTCTACTGATAGGAAAGTGACAAGATAATGGGATGTGATATGGTGGGAGAAATGACTTGGGTGTTTTGTGTTTGTGTTCACAAATGTTGCAGTTTAGCCAGAGTCACCACCGACTTTTCTTTTATCCAATAAGGAAAGGTGAAAAAGCACAGGAAAGACCTTTAGAGATGTTTTCTTGAGTCCGTGGGGTAGATTATGAAAAGGAAAGGTATTAGCACCCTTTTCATCCATGGTTTTCCATGTGCTCTTAGTTACTTTCTAGATCACTTGCTTTTGTTTGAATTTGTGCTTATGTGTGGTTTTGAAAGTATTTTGAAAAGGTGCCATCGTTTAGGCAAACTTTGTAATAGTTATCATTCGTAAGAACGTATACAAAGTGTTGAGCTTTTGAAAATATTTCACATTTGGAAAGTGTTTTGAAAGTGTTTTGAAAGTGTATGTGATTGTTTTTGAAAATAGCAAGGATGTTTGTTTTGAAATTGAGCAATCAACTAAAAGTAATCTACCTACTCAAAAGGTCTTAGGTGTTCTTTTTCCTCCTCCTTTAGATGTTGCTATCTTACCATTGTTTTGATAAGAAGCCCCATCGTTGGATGTGAATGGATGGGCATTGGGTCATCGTATGACCATGATAGCAATGTTATGAGATGACTTAGCACTTTTCTTTTAGGGACTAAGATCATTTTGAAATGCAACATTTATAACGTCATCGAGGGACTATGATCTTGTATTTCTAATTTTTGTTTGTGCTAAGACATCCCACATGCATAACATGACCATTTTCGTAAGTCAACAAGTGGAATCACCCTAGGGGTGCTAGTGTGCAAGTGTATTTGATTGCATGCATAATTTTGGTCTTGAATTAGGGTATTCTAACATTGGTTTTAGTCTTGCCATATACACCCTAGTTACTAACAATATATGAAAACAATAATAGTGTGGAAATGTAAAGTCCTACGTTATTACAATATTTTGGGGATGGGGGTAAATATTTATGAATGGGGATTGCAAATTAAACCCTAAGTTACTATTTCAACCATATTGAAACAGATAAGAATGTACAGGAAATGTAAAATGCTTATTTATTTAAGAAAAGAAATAAGTTTTGTTTAAGAAAATATTTTTTGTCTTTTTATGTTAAAAGAAAATATAATATGTGAATATGAAATATTTTTGGTATTTTTGATTAATGAAAAATAAAGATGATGGCAAAAAAATAATAATAAAAGAGAAAGAAAACAGAATCAACGCAAATGCTGAAAATAGAAGAAGTCAGAAGTTCTGACTCTGACTTACTGCACAAACAGAGACAACATTAGTAGAAATATGGAAGTTCAGAAATTCTGGATCTTTTGAGAATTCAGAAGTTTTTAGAAGTTCTGATGCAACTGTCAGAACTTTGCCTCTCTCCATGCTAGTCAGAACATCTGCAACTTAGTCATTTCTTAACAGAACAGAAGTTGCACACATGACAGTTATGACAAGTTTCAAGAAATATCAGAAACACAAATCAGAAGCAACATGAATTTGTTAATCCTAATTCTGAGTACTAATTTCTTTATGAAACTCTGAACTAGAATTCCCTCTATTTAGGTAGGCAGATGCATGAAATCTCAGAATAGGTACATCATAAGAATCAGAATATCTACATTGTGTTAAATATGCAAGATCTGACAATGCTTAAATAATATGATGAGAGTCAGCAGGAACTTACCTTGCAGTTAGGAAATATTCTGGGAGTTGGAATCTGATTCTGACCACTTGGTGTTATGAACAGCTTCCTCATGTTTTCAGCAGGTTGGAACTTTCAACTTAGGTTGTAAATGATTTAGAAAATTCTGGAACAACCAAGGGATAAAGTTCTGATCCTTTGAAGTGGATATTGGTGGATAATGTGTTACTGTTTGTTTAAAGAATTTTGGATGGCTTTTGAATGTATATTAGGAACTGTATGGGTGGTTTTGGTCAGGAAAAAACTTAAGAAAAAATGGAGCTTTAATGCAAGAATCAAATGCTAAGGTTTTGTATTTTTATGTTTGCAATCTTTTTGGACTCTTGGAATTTTTGTAGGGGTTCAAGGCTTTTCTTTCTCAAATTCCACACCTTTCTCTCAAATTTTTCCGACCTCTTTTCAATGGCCAAAAGTGTTCTATTTATAGGAAAAAGTTTTGTAGTTTGGAGAGGTCAAGTGGCACCAACATCATATACTAGATGATGACTTACTCTTGAAGTAAGCTTAAACAAGTGTGGTTGAATGCACCAAGTGGGATGGTTAACAGCGCCTAAGCCGGATTTGTCAGCATGAATTAAGGAAAAGTAGAAACAGCGCATGGGCCTAGCATACTTTTGCACAACAGTTTGTCTTCCAAAGATAGTAGAGGTACACGTGGGGGAAATCCTTTGGATAACAACTCACAAGTGGTTGTGAGCATTAAATGATGATGAGATTTATCAAATCAGAAATCATGCCATGTGAAACTCTGCATCCTTGCTTGACTTTGGATTAGAAGTTCTGTTTCAGCGTAGCATCTCATCTTCTAATCCTCTTATCTTCGGACTCCAGCATGTTCTGAATGAACTTTCAAACTTTCTAGAAAGCTTGCAACATGCTTCTTAACCTTCTTTGAATTACCCTGGCAAACTCTGACTGAAGCTTTTGTGAAAACTTGCCCAGAAGTTCTGACCAAACTCTGTCTTGAGAATATCCAGAATTTGCTAAGTGTTATGGTGATAATCTGGTCAGAAGTTCTGAGTTTTGTCATGCTTCTTAAACACTTAGAAAAATTTCTAAGTATTTAGAATTTGACTTTTCTAAAGTAAAATTTGAATTTTGAAATTCTTGATGAAACAAACTTCATATTCCAACATGTCTTGATGAAATATGATTTTTGAGATTGATTTTGATCTAAAAGTCAAAGTTAGACTTCTCAGTGTTCAAATGACCATTTTGCCCTTATGAATGACTTGCTTGGAATAATTGATAATTCAAATCCTGGAAGCTTGATAGAAGCAAACCTGGGATCCAGGGTGATCCCTTGTGAAATTGGAGGGCAAATTTTGGGGTACAACAGTTGCCCCTGTTCAAACTTCTTGAACCTGAAGAGTTAGATTGGAGGATCTGCCATTTGTGACTTAAAGGTGAAAGATGATTTGAACACTAAAGTGCCCAGAAATTTGCACTCGGAGATGGATGGTGAATGGGCTTATAGATGCCATTTGGAGGAGTGTTTGTAAACACTGGAAGGAGTATCAGCACAAATCTCTTGTTGATTTTATACTAAAACTTGATGTTCTACCTGTGAGAAAAGGGTTAGTAAAATGAAGATGTTTGCATGATGTTCACCAGATGTGGTATCATGCCAAATGCGTATGGTATGCACATGCTATGATGTATGAATGTGAGGTATATGTTCTTGTCCGGGAAAATAAATCCCTGACTACTGCTGAGGAAATTCTGGGAGATTGAATCCCTAATTGCCTGTTGGAGATGAAGAATATGCATATCATCAAATTTTGTTGAAATGAGGCTTTTGCTGGGGAAGATCACTCCAATGTCAGCTTGTTATCTGGTCGGATCCAGGCTTCACAGTTGCTGAGGATGAAGTAGTCGACTTCTATCTGGTCGGGTCCAGGCTTCACAACCATTTACTGGAGGATGAGACGAATTAACTGTTATCTAGTCGGATCCCAGGCTTTACAGAAAATTCCTTGAAATTGAATTGTTATCTGGTCGGATCCAAGCTTCACAACAACTTGCTGGGGATACAAAAGTTAACTGTTATCTGGTCGGATCCAGGCTTCACAGTAACTTGGAATGGCAACTACTATCTGGTCCGATCCAGGCTTCATGGTTTTTGGAAAGCTGTATTATTACCTGGTCGAGTCCAGGCTTCATAGTGTCTTTCTGGGGATCATAGTTAATTGTTATCTGGTCGGGCTCCAAGTTTCACAATAAACTACTTGAAAACTATTATCTGGTCGGGTCCAGGCTTTGTAGATTTCTGAGGTTTGATGCGGTCAATTGTTATCTGGTCGGGTCCAGGTTTCACAATAAACTGCTTGAAAACTGTTATCTGGTCGGGTCCAGGCTTTACAGATTTCTGAGGTCGATGCGGTCAATTATTATATGGTCGGGTCCAGGTTTCACAATAAACTGCTTGAAAACTTTTATCTGGAGGCTTTACAGATATATGAGGTTTGATGCAGTTAATTGTTATCTGGTCGGGTCCAGGTTTCACAATAAACTGCTTGAAAACTATTATCTGGTCGGGTCCAGGCTTTGCAGATTAATGAGGTTTGATGCGGTCAATTGTTATCTGGTCGGGTCCAAGTTTCACAATAAACTGCTTGAAAACTGTTATTTGGTCGGGTCCAGGCTTTACATATTTCTGAGGTCGATGCTGTCGATTGTTATCTGGTCGGGTCCAGGTTTCACAATAAACTGCTTGAAAACTGTTATTTGGTTGGGTCCAGGCTTTGCAGATTTCTGAGGTTTGATGCGGTCAATTGTTATCTGGTCGGGTCCAAGTTTCATAATAAACTGCTTGGGAATTTAGTTGTTATCTGGTCTGTTTCCAGGTTTCACAACAAATATCTGAGGGTGATTGCTATTTGGTCGGATCCAGGCTTCACAATAGCTTTTTTGAAAGGATGGAAATGAAAACTGATATCTGGTCGGGCCCATGTTTCTCAACTATTTGTTGGGGATGTGGAGGCAACTCTACTGGGGAAAAGAGGTTAAACCTTGGTCGGATTAAGTTCAGGTTCTTCTATATGTTTGAAGAGCTAGGCTATTATCTGGTCGGGTCCAGGTTTCATAGCATTTCAAAATTGAGATCATCTGTTATCCGGTCGGGTCCAGGCTTCAGTAACTCAAACTGTTATCTGGTCGGGTCCAGGTTTCAGTAATCGAAGAAGTCAAACTGTTATCTGGTCAGGTCCAGGTTTCAGTAACTCAAAAATTGTGCTAATATCTGGTCGGATCCAGGCTTTAAAGCATCTCTTGGAAATATTAAAGGCTTAGCTGACGGCTTTACTGGAAATTAGGGGTTGTGGCCCTGAGATTTGCAATAATCTGAAAGGGAAATTCAAACTGGAGAGTATAGACTCGGTCGGGCAAGGCAGACTCAGCCAGGGGAGGATACACCCAACTGGGGATGATGGGCTCAGCTGGGGATGATGGGCTCAGCTGGGCAATTTGTGGTGTCTTGATTGTTGTATGTTGAGGCTTTTGAACTCAAATGGGGAAATAACTCTATTGGGGAATAAACCATGTTGAGGAGGTGAATTTCCTTTAAGAAAGAATTTCCTAGGCTTCAATCTTGTCAAAATTGACTTAGTTGGGGAGAAAGCGGCCAAGAGGTTGAGACTTTGGTCAGGGATTTTCCTATGCAAAGAGACTTTGTGGGCCGCTCTGTCGGGGAAAGGTTTGTTGCTGCCATCCTTGTGGGGATAATGATGATGAGATAACTCTATGGGGCTATTTCATATATATTAAAGAGATGTTTAATGCTGTTGTGTGCTGATGCTCTGTTGTTGATGCTGCTGCTTAGCATGAAACGTGTGCCAAATAGTTTTAATTCTGTTCATATGCATATATTCATTCAATTTTAGTCATTGGACAAATTTACATTCAAAACAAAGACATAAAATTTTGCACTTCAAAGTGTATTTGTATTGATATTTTTCCCATGAATAGGCATTTTTTTGTACAGAGAGACGGATATCCTAGTAAGAGGAAATCGTCAAAAGGAAAACAAAAATTGAGAATGAAAAATAAATAGCCATGTGAAATGATCTCATTGCCTTCCAGCTCTACTATTTCCCGAATGTCTTCGAACGTCCCTTGCCGTTGATTGAAGTTGATTGGATTGATCCTGGACCATTTGAATTTGGACCTTGGTGATAGAATTGACTGTGTTTATTCCACGGGACATAGTTGTACGCTTTTAATCCTTAATTTTTTCCTGAACCGCCCTTTCGGGTTTTCGATCCACCAGGATACCCCTTTTTGCCCAAGTCGCCCTTTCGGGTTTTCAACTTGCCGGGTGTACAAACTTTTGCATATATCCCTAATTTTTGCCCAAACCTTTTGGTTTGCCGGGAAGCCCTTATTTTTCCTAGGTGTGTCAACCTAATAGGTCTCTTATGCGTAGTATTTTTTAACTATGTCCGTGTTTATAGGATGCGGAAAATCCTCACTGTCCATGGTAGTCAGCATCATGGCACCTCTATAGAAAACTCCCTTGACAACAAATGGCCCCTCATAGGTGGGAGTCCATTTTCCTCTGGGGTCACCTTGTGGTAAAATGATGCGTTTTATCACCAAGTCACCAACTTGATATACTCGGGGTTTGATATTTTTGTTGAAAGCCTTAATCATCTGTTTTTTATACGTATGACCATGGCAAATAGTAGCTAATTGTTTTTCGTCGATCAAGTTCAGCTGATCCAATCTTGTTTGAATCCACTCGTCTTCGCCTAAGCCTGCCTCAATCATAATCCTCAGCGAGGGAATATGAACTTCCACTGGCAGAACAACTTCCATGCCATAAACTAGAGAAAATGGAGTTGCCCCAGTTGATGTTCTAGCTGAAGTACGGTATCTATGTAGAGCAAACGACAACATCTCATGCCAATATTTACAGGTTACTACCATCTTCTGGATAATTTTCTTGATATTGTTGTTGGCTGCTTCGACGGCGCAATTCATTTTTGGTCTATATGGAGAAGCATTGTGATGTTTGATCTTAAACTGAGTGCAAAGCTCAGTAATCATAGCATTATTGAGGTTAGTCCCATTGTCGGTGATGATCCTTTCGGGGATACCATAACAACAGATGAGATTGTGTCTGATGAATCTAGCTACCACATTCTTGGTGACTGAGCAAAATGAGGTGGCTTCGACCCATTTGGTGAAATAGTCGATAGCAGTAAGAATGAAGCGATGTCCGTTGGAAGCTATGGGCTTGATATCTCCGATCATGTCAATGCCCCACATTGCAAATGGCCACGGAGCGGTCATGACATTCAGAGGGAAAGGAGGCACATGGACCTTGTCAGCGTAGATTTGGCATTTATGACAAGTCCTTGAATGTTGATGGCAATCAGTCTCCATCGTTGACCAATTGTAACCGACTCTTAAGATTTTCTTAGCCATCGTATGTCCACTTGAGTGAGTACCGAAAATACCATCGTGCATGTCTTCCATAATCTCCTCTGCCTCCTTCTTATCCACACATCGGATTAGAGTTGAATCATGGTTGCGTTTGTACAATATCTGTTACTTAGGAAGAATTTGGCTGCAAATCTTCGCAAGAACTTTCTGTCATTGATAGATGCCCCTTCTGGATACTCCTGTGCTTCAAGGTATCTCATCACCTCATGGTACCATGGCTTTTCCGCATCAGTGTCAAGTTCACTGAAATGTGCAGGTTCATCGAATTTTTCAATTGTAATCATATGGGCTTCGTTATCCCATCTGACCTTGAATATTGAAGACATGGTCGCCAAAGCGTCAGCCAACTGGTTTTCTTCCCTAGGGAGGTGATCAAAAGTGATCTCTTCGAAGTGAGGAATCAGGGATAGCACAAGTTCCTTTTAAGGGATAAGATTAGGGTGTTTAGTGTCCCAATCTCCTTTTATTTGGCTGATCACTAGGGCAGAATCCCCAAACACATTTAAATGTTTGATCCTTAAGTCGATAGCAACTCTCAGACCTAAGATGCATGCTTCGTACTCGGCCATGTTGTTTGTGAAATCGAAACATAGTCTGGAAGTGAAAGGAGTATGGAAACCTTCAGGAGAGATGATCACATCACCAATTCTGTTATCTAAAGCGTTGGAAGCCCCATTGAATACCATAGTCCATCGGGATCCTTGTTCAGGTCCGTCATACGGTCCATATTTCGCACAGTCAGTTACCAGCGTGATGTTCTCATCAGGGAATTCAAAATTCATTGACTGATAATTGTTTTACCCCAAAATTTTCCCTCTCATTTTATCAATATTTCCCCTCACAAGACTCTTTGGACTCCAGACAGGATTAGGGTTTGCTCTGCTCAAGACATCTCCTTGCACTATTGACCTGAAATTAGGGTTTGAGTTTGCACAAGGATTTTTGGACTTTCAATGCTTAATATGACTTTCATGCTTCATGTTGGACTTATAAGATTTCCCATACCAAGTTTCAAGCTTTGAATCAAATTTTTGCCCAGTCAATTGGACAGTTGACCTAGAAATCAGCTGTATTGGGGAAAAAGTTAACTGTGGCCAATTTACAGTCAAACCTCATAATTTCTGATCCACATCAACATTATAGACTCATATGAACCATTTTATCAATTTTGGACCACAACTCCTCAAGAAATTTGATCAGATCATCAAAAGGGCAAAATGGTCATTTTTAGGGTTTTGACTGCAGAAGGGAAATTTCTGATTTTTAACATAGCCAATGGCAAATTGGGTTCAATCATGGATTCAAGGACTCAATGGCATCATGTTGACTCAATCACAAGGTTCAAAAGATCTCAAATGCATTGGATTGACAGATGAATTTTCCAGTCAACTGATCAAAAATCAATTGTACACTGAAAAGTCAAACTTTGACTTTTTGGTCAAAACCAAGTGCCAAGGGTCATTTTTCATCAAGATGTGTCAAAACATGAAACTTGTTCACCAAGAAACCTAATTTTGAAAATTAGGGTTTAAAATGGAAAATTTTCATAACTTAGAAATTTTCTAAGTTATGAAAATTTCTTATTTTTTCCCAACTTTTCCCAACTTTTTCACCTTGATGCAATTGGATTCAAACAAAACCTCCAAATGAAAGTTGTAGTCCTCCAAAAAATATACAACTTTTATTCATATAGTTTTCCCAAAAGATGCTTGGATCTCAAGATATGATTTTATGAACAAGGATCCATGAAACTTTTAACTTAGTGAAATTTTGCCCTAGTTTAGGCAGGATTTTGACCTATCTGCATGGCAATTTTTCACATAGTTCCAAGTGGAATATCAAAATGCATTTCAAAGATGGATTGTGGAGTATGTTACAAGCTTTCCAAAATGTCCAATAACTCTCCAAGATCATTCATGGTTAGGGAGAATCGAAAATTTGAAATTAGCAAAATATCACTTTTGGCCAAGGCATTTTGCACATTGATACAAGTTGCAAATTCTGTCCAACCATGCTTTACTTGGTTTACAGGTCCTTAAACCCTTCCACACTTATAAATTAAATTCAAACACATTGGTTAGAGGCATTGTTCTGATCTATGAAGCATTATACAAAGAATTAATCCATTTTTGGCAAAAAGGTAGCATTGCCACTTTGATAAAGCATGCTTTATGTCAAATTGTGTATCTTGAGCCATGGACCTGATTTCTTTATGCAAACAAAGTTCACTAATATCAAGCATTTGGTACCAACTATGTGCAGACCCTAAGCTAGATTGTACAAGCCTCTGCATTGTCAATTCCAACTTTTGCTTCAAAAACAAGAAACCTTGCAAAAGGTCAACAACTCTAGTATCTGTTAAAACCTAAGGGTGTGAACATTTGAAACGAGCTTTACACAATAAACTAAGCCAGAAACACGAGCTAGCAACCTCTCAAACACCCTTGTACACCAAAAACCCCATTTTCTGCCAAAACAGGGCAAGCCCTGCAGATTCACTTCCATCTTCACATTGCCTCGTGCGTTTTGCTTACAACCAGTTCCAACACACTCCATACAACACACCTAAGCTATCCCAACCATTCCCAAGTCACTGTAACTCCTTTTACACACTTCACCATTTTTAAATTATGAGTTTACAGGTTGAGTTCTACAAGAAGATTCAGGCTAGTTCAAAGCAAGCTAAGCATTGGGAAAGCTCAAAGGAACTTCAAGCAAGCTCACAAGTATCTCAGGCCTCACTCACAACCCCTACATTACCATACTCGAGCTTGACTGAAACATGCATTTCTCAAACTTCTATCTCCTTATTTAGGAATCATTAGGCTTAGGTTTGTGAAGAAAAAATGTAGTCCTCATTGCCCTTGAGCTGTACATATGCATAGAATTCATTTATGTTAACTGAGCTAGGAGTATTTGATAGTTGAACTTTCTGAAAAAACTAGGTTAAGATTTAGGGCCAAAGAAATTCTCTCTGGTCTTTGAGAGTTAGATTAAGTTTTTTATATGGTTCGAATCGTGTGATCAAGAGCTATAACTTTCATGTTGCAAGTTTTTGTTTTTAAGCACAAATGCAGGAGATACGAGTTTGAACCATTGACGCGCATTTTCTGATTTCTCAAGGACAGGGATGAAGACAATGTGGGCTGGGCTTGGGTTATTCTGACTATTTGCACCCCCCTGCTTGCTCTTTGCACCCCCTGGCCCATTTCTCTTATTTTTTATATTTTCTCATTTATTTTACATTTTCTGACTTTTATTTATTTTTATAAACATTAAAAATTACCAAAAATATTTTCTTAAATTTTCACATTTTATTTTATTATTTTTATTATTTTTTTAGCATAAGAATAGTTATTAAATAATATATACTTTGATTTTCTTAAATAAACTTATAATTAATACAAAAATATTACATATTTTATTTTATTATATTATACACTTAAAAATAATATTGTCATACATATTTTTTTCCCAACATTTTGTATATATTTTATTTTATTTTCTTGTACATAAATAAATGATTATAATATATATATTTTCTTAAAACAAATTAGGGTTTCCACCCTTAATAAAAATAATCTTTTATTTTATTATTTTTTGATACATTAAATAATTTATTTTTACATACATAAAAATAATACAAAAACATTTTTGCATATTTATGTTTAATTGCACCTTTAAATATTTATCAATTTATTATTTGTACAATAAACTCAATATGGTTGTAATAGTTGAATTAGGGTTTTATTTTCTTGCAAATATCCCCCTATTCAAACTTGTATCCCCCTCCCCATATCAATGTTGTAATAGTCGTAGATTTACTTTTACGCATTTATTGCTTTCAAATATGCATGATAGAAATATTAGGGTTTGTATGCAAATAACTAAAATCAAACAAATAGCTTGACTAAACACAAGATAAAAATGCATGAAAATTGACAACACAATGCACACAAACACCCCTAGGGTTTCATCCACTTGTTGCCTTAAAAATGGCCATGGTATGCATGCTAGGTATCTTGGCAAAACAAATCAAAACAAAAAGATCATAGTCCCTCGATGACGCTATCTTGGTTGCCTATACAAAATGATCTAGTCCCTCAAAAAACTTGCTAAGATACTTAGCACCATTGCTATCATGGTCATACGATGACCCACGCCTGTCCTGTTTAACATCCAAAGACAAGGTTGTTTACCAAATACAATGGTAAAACAACAATGTCAAAGGGTTAAAAATGTGTAGGAAAGATATTTGAGTAGGGTAGACAACTCCTAGTTACTTGATCAAACTTGCAAACCATCCTTGCTATTTAAAAAAAACACATAACATAATTTCAAAACATTTCCCAACAAAATTTCAAACATTGAAACATTTTTCAAAAGACAAACACCTTTGTATACATTCAAACAAGAATCATTACAAAGGTTGCCTAAACGAAGGCCTCTTTTCAAAATACTTTCAAAAACCACACACAAAGCACCATTTCAAACAATTGAAAAGCAAAAGCAAGTGATCTAAAATAAGTAACTAAGAGCCCATGGAAAACCATGAATGAAAAGGGTGCTAGCACCTTCCCTTTTCATAATCTACCCCCCGAACCCAAAAAAAATCTCAAATCTCTTTCCTGTGCTTTTTGACCTTTCCTTTGGATAAAATAAAAAGTCGATGGTGACTCTTGCTAAACCGAAACATTTGCAAACACAAACGCAAAACCTCAAGTCAGTTCTCCCACCGCATCACAATATCATCCACGGCTTGATGGGATAAATGATCTGCTACTACACTTCTTTGATGGCTTTTTGAGTCGTGTATTGAATGTCGTACTCAGTCAAGATCATTTTCCATCTGGCTATCCATCCGGAAAGGGCAGGTTTTTCAAAGATGTACTTGATTGGGTCCATCTTAGAAATCAACAAAGTGGTATGAGTCAACATATACTGTCTTAGCCGGCGAGCAGCCCATGCCATAGTGCAACAAGTTTTCTTGAGCAGTGAATATCTGGTTTCACAGTCGGTAAACTTTTTTCTCAGGGAATAAATAGCATGCTCTTTTCGGCCAGACTCGTCATGTTGGCCCAAAACACACGCCATAGAATTCTCTAGTACTGTCAAGTACATGATCAAGGTCTTCCTTCAACTGGAGGCATGATAATAGGAGGTTCTTGTAAATATTCTTTGATTTTGTCGAAAACAATCTGGCATTCATCGTTCCATTTGACTACCTAATCTTTCTTCAAGAGTTTGAAGAGTGGTTCACAAGTAGCAGTTAAGTGGGATATGAAACGGGAAATGTAATTGAGACGACCCAAGAATCCTCTGACTTCTTTTTCAGAATGGGGGACTGGCATTTCTTGGATAGCCTTTATCTTGGCATGATCAACTTCAATGCCTTTATTGCTGACAACGAAACCTAATAGATTTCCGGAGCGTACTCCAAACGTGCACTTGTTAGGGTTTAACCTCAGTTTGTACTTCTTCAGTCTCTCGAATAGTTTGTGCAGGTGATCGAGATGTTCTTCTTCAGTTTGTGATCTGGCAATCATATCATCCACATAGACCTCTATCTCATGATGAATCATGTCATGAAATAAAGCAACCGTAGCCCTATGATATGTTTCCCCTGCATTCTTTAATCCGAATGACATGACCTTGTAGCAGAAGGTGCCCCATTGCATAACGAAAGTAGTCTTTTCCATATCTTCGGGAGCCATCCTTATTTGGTTATAGCCTGAGAAGCCATCCATGAATGAGAAGACCTTATGCTGAGCAATATTATCGACTAAGACGTCAATGTGTGGTAGAGATAAGTCATCCTTGGGGATTGCCCTATTCAGATCCCTATAGTCTATGCATATGCGAACTTTCCCGTCTTTCTTTGGCACTGGCACTATATCGGCCACCCGTTGAGGATAGGACGTTACAACTAGGAATCTCGCATCAAATTATTTCATTACTTCGGCTTTGATCTTTTCATACATATCAGGCCTCATGCGACAAACTTTTTGTTTAACAAGAGGGAAGTCTTCTTTAGTTGGCATACGATGAACCACGATGTCGGTATCCAACCCATGCATATCTTCATAAGACCAAGAAAATACTTTCACATAATTTCACAACATCTGAACCAATCTGTTCTTACCACTGCTTTCCAAATTAGCGCCGATCCTGATTTCCTTCTTATCTGACTCAGTACCCAAGTTGATAACCTCTACTGACTCTTCATGTGGTTGAATAGCTTTTTCCTCTTGTAATAGAAGTTTGGCTAGTTCTCCTGGTATATCACAATCTTCCTCTCCTTTGTCTTCGGCTTGGTGAATTAGATGTTCGAAATCATACTTCGCAATAGTAGAGTTGTTAACAATAAGATCCAGAGTGGATAGTGATCTGCAAATGTGTGTGTGTGTGCGTGCATGTAAGATACATGGCTATTGAAAAATGTAATAAAGGAAATGAAAGATAATGAACATAAAATTTGAATGCAAAGAGGTCCAATGGTTTATATTAAATGATCATATGATAGATGAAACATGAGCAAAACCCTTAATAAATGGACCAAAGTTCCCTGGGCAAGGCACATGGCTTAAAAGTCGTTGTTTGGAAATAATATTATAGACATAGAGTTCTTGAATTGACAGAAAAATAAACAGTAATTACTCCTCAATGAAAGAAACAGGAGTGAAATCCTTTGTGTTGTACCCCAAAATTTGCCCTCCCATATTCTTCAGGAAATTGCCAAGCCATGATTCAAAACTCCCCAAGGGTTGCACAGTCAAAAAGCCTCCTATACAGTCAAAACTAGGGTTTGTGTTCTGACCAAGAAAAGGAAGTTTTCAAAGATCCAATCAAGCCTCATATGCCTAAAAATATGGTCAAGTATCCTCATGTCAAGTTTCAAGGCATTCAGCTCAAAATTGCACAGTCAAAACCCTAGATTGCACTACAGTCAACTGTAGGGGCAAAATGGTAATTTGACAGTCAAAAGTTCAAATTTTTGGTCAACATATCATTTTGAAGCCACAAACATCATTTGATCAATGCTTGATCATGATTCTCAAAATTTGGCTCAGAAATCATCAAAGATGCAAAAGTTGCTATATTTGGACAGTTGAAAAAGTCAACTGAAATTGACCAGGGCATAACTTTCACATGGATTATCAGAAAAATTCCATCCAAAGCTCATTTTGAAGAGAAAGACATTTCCTACAACTCATCTTCATATTCCAAGTCCAAGAAATGCCCTCACAAAAAGTTATCAATTTCAACATTATAGGTCATTTTCAAAAGTCAACAAAAAGGGACTTTAAGTCAAAGGCCATAACTTGAGATGGGTAAATCAAAATGACATGGGACCAAAAGCATTGGTTAGAGGACTCAAAGACCTTTCCAAAATGTCCAATAACATGTGAAAAGCTTAAAAATTGAGCAAGTTATGCCTTGTGGAAGTTGGGAAATTTTTGGAAATTTTTGAAAGTCAACTTTACTTCAAATGATCCAAAAATGCAAATGGGCCCATTTTTCTTCCAAGTTTCTTCATGCCAAGCCTATGCACGACCATTAGGCCCAAAGGGAAGTATTTTCTCATTTTTTAATTATTTATTTGAATTTATATTAATATTAATTCATTTAAATTATTTTAATACATGAAAAATATAAAGCTTGACCTAAAAAAAATCTTTTTATGCATGATTTGGCTTCTATAATTCGTGCACATGCTAATAGGGAAAGATTTGGTGCTAATTGATCAGAATTGAACCAAAAACCATGAAAAAAGATTCAAAAAAAGATCTTCCAAAATCAAAGATTGAAATCATTGAATGCTTTGGATTTTGTCAAGTTTTGTTGACCTAATATGTTCACTATATGATCAGAAGCACAAACCTAATTGCCTAACACACTAAGCTGCGCCCAAACAAGCTATTGCACATTGAAATTTTTCCATAAAAACTCAAAACTGATTTCAAGGTTACAAGTGGTTTTAAGCCCTAATTCTTATACCAAAAGCTTGCTCGTGATTCACTGATCGTATTCCAATCAACATCAACCACCAAAACGCCCTGAATCGGTATCATATACTCAGACTGTATCTCAAAACGTTTGAAATCGTATTCTCAATTCTAAGCATCTTCATTGCATTTCAATCGTATATTCTTGTTCCATGTGATGTTTCAAAGCTAACCTTTATATTCAATTTGATTTTTGCATCGTGTATGGGATTTCACCATGATCAAAATTTAGGGTTACAGGTCTGCAAAATTGGGGTTTTCTACCCCAGGTAAAATTAGAATTTCAGAGCAACACCATCGCACTCAACGCATCTGGACGAAAAGATCCATATACTCGCGCCTAATTTATGTTTGGAAATAGGCTAATCGCTATTTTTCTGTAGCTAGCCTAAGAAAACACAATGAAAACCGTGGCCAATGCGTTTTGTGTTTCAGGGGGACGAAGACGATGATGTCGTGTCACACGGGGACATGCCAATTCAAAATCTCGCGCGCGTTTTAAAGGGCACTAACCTTTTTCTTTTATAATATTTATTGACCATTATATATTAATTGAAATCAAAGTGGTTCAGTGGCAGGTGGAAGCGCTTGCAAGGCACAAGACCTGGGTTCGAGTCCCAGGTCTGGATAATTTCCATATTATTTTTCTCTTAGTAATTACGTGCAGACATAACATTCAGACTCACCATATTCCATCAGAAATCAACCTCCACGCGTCCCAAAACATCCACATCAAAGGCCAGGATTGAAGAACACGCTACACCTGGTCAAGAGCATCACATAGGATCCAGAAAAGTCAACAAATTTCCAGCTTATTGGGCCTGAATTGCTAGGCCTGAACCTCACATTTGGGGCTACACCCCACCCTGGTTTGCCAATTTTATTTATTTTCTTATATCTTTTTAATTATTATTTTAATTGTTATGTTTATTTTAATTATTGTTTGTTTAATTTTTAATCAAAATACAAAAACATCATAAAATTAAAAAATGCCAAAAAATATAATTTTTATTTTATTATTTCCATAATTAAATGTATGTAAATTATTTAGTTTAATTAGGTTTTCAAATTTAATTCTTTTTAATAACTAAAATCCAAAAAATAGAGTTTAGGTTTAATAACTTTTATTTTCTTTTTAATTTTTCCCTTTTTTTCAGAATAATAATATTAGTTATTTATTTTCATAAATTAAAAATTGTACATAAATAATTTAGGGTTTAATTTAGGTTTTAATTTAATTCTTTCCTAATAAATAAAGAAAACATTAGAATTAGGGTTTGGACCTTTTACTTTAATTATAATTAATCCTTTTTCTTATTTAATCTAAAAAATACAAAAATACCAAAAACATTTAATTGTGATTTTAATTCTCATTAACTTTAAATATTTTGCAAAAGGGTCCAACGCCCATTGTTTTAATTATTTTCTTTCGCGCATTTACTTTATTGCTTATTATAATTTTGTATCTCTCCCAAAGCATTGTAATTTAAATTTCTCGCTTTATTTATTTTTCAGTCAAATCGGGTCTGGTTTAATTTTGGCGATGTGGACCCGCGCCTTTGTAATAGCCTTAGATTTATTTTTCGCAAACTTTATAACTGTTAAATATGCATGCAAGAATGAATGGCCCTAATTAAAATCAAGCGTAGATCACAAATAAACATGACAAGACAAATAACTGAAACATGACACACAATTCGCACACACCACCCCTAGGGTACGCCTCACTGTTGCCTTTCGAAAGGTGGTCGTCGAGTAGAGGACGTCTTAGTAAGTCCTCATGATCCGGGAACCTGGCATGAGGGTAGCTTCTAAGGTGTCTTCCCATTGCTCTGGTGATCACCATGTCCCGAACCTCGAATTGACCCGAACACCTCCAACGGTGGCGCTAACTACCTCTCAATGGTGGGATGGCACTACTTTTAAGGACATTTACACAGACGAATTCCTTAGGGTAGGTAGGTTCTCAAGGATACTTGCTCTAATTTCAAACAAATCAAAACATCTTTTCACCAACACATTTTCAAAAGCTTTCAAAGCAAACTTTTCAAACACTCTGACGTACGAGTCGATCTGAAATTTTTCAAAGAAACTTTTTTAAACCCACATTGAAAAGCAAACAAGCAATTTTGAAAACACATTGAGCAAGTATCTAAGAGCCCATGGATAACCATGGATAGAAAGGGTGCTAACACCTTCCCTTTCTATAACCTACCTCCCGAACCGAGAGCAATCTCTTTAAAGGAATTTTTCTGTGCTTTTGTCCTTTCCATTTGGAGAAAATAAAAGACGGTGGCGACTCTTGCTTCCGCGACATTTCGCGAACCAGCGTTAAACAGTCAGTTCCAGATCCACCGATCACACTTTGCATTCCAATTGTTGAGCTTCCCTTCGGTTGTTGGGTAGATCCAGTCTTCAAAAGCACACTCATCATCGGAGTCTTCTACAACGTTCACTTCATGATTTTTGAGGTGGAGAGGCGGCTTTCCAGCACGAGCCCTTCTAACTTCTTTCTGAGCTTGGGAGGTGAAACCTAACCCAAGCTTGTCTGCCTTGAACGGGATATTGAGGAGTTAACCCAACATCACATTGTTTCCTTCTTCTACCACAACACGGGCATCCTTAAGAGAAACCATATTGGGGATAACTTTATCATCTCTTGGAGTGTCGGAGGATATTTTGGTGGCGGCCACAACTTCAAACGTCTAGCAAGGAGTTTCTATGAATTCGCCATCCATTTCTATGTACTTGAAAGAATTGAGATGGCTTACCATAAATTCTTCCTCGCCGCAAACAGTGACAACCTTCCCTTGAACTGGATATTTTAAATTTTGGTGGAGAGTAGAAGTGATCGCACCTGCCCCATGGATCCATGGGCATCCAAGCAAGCAAGAATACGCAGGCCGTATGTCCATTATATAGAATGTGAAGTTGAAAATTTGTGAACCAACCTTAATTGGGAGATCCACCTATCCATGAACCATCCTTTTCGACCCATCGAATGCCCTCACGACAATATCACTTGGCTTCAAAACCAAACCTTCACAGTCTATCCGATCTAAAGCGCCTTTAGGTAACACATTTAGAGATTAGCCTGTGTCAACCAAAACATGTGCCAAAGTGGTCCCCTTACATTTAATAGAAACATGCAAGGCTTTATTGTGATTCTTTCCCATGGGAGTTAAATCTACGTCGGAGAACCCCAGACCATTGCCAGCTGTCAGACTTGCTACGCAGTTATCAAATTGGTCGGATGTGATTTCTTGAGGAACATAAGCCTTTTTCAAAAACTTAATCAAAGCTTGTGCACAGGCGTCGGAACATAGAAATAAAGACATAATTGATATTTTAGAAGGGGTTTTCCCCAACTGCTCTACTATTTTGAAGTCGCTTTTCTTGATGATCTTCAGAATCTCCTCCATCTCTTGAGTGGATGGTTCTTCCATAACAAACTTTTTCGCAGGTGCCTCTTCCCTAGCAGGCTCACCTTCTTTCCCTTTACCTTTAGTACTAGTACCAAAATTGCCATTGGTTATGCTAACTATAATTGTGGTAGTGGTTGGTGGTGAGATAACAGGGGAAAAGACCCTTCCTGTTCTTGTGACTTTACTAGAACCAATAATATTAGTAACACCAGCTTCATTATCATCAATCCAAGAATCTTGTTTTACCCCATGGTAATAAACCTCGGCACCGTAATTCCATGGTACCGCTTTATTAGAGATGTATGGAACAGGTCCAGCAACAGTGATTATGAGAGGAGCAATGATCGGTTCGTTCGAAATCCTGATAGGACCTTTGGATGAGATCCTAAGAGGTTTGTTTAAAATTGTTATGATGGCCAAATCTTCAACTTTGTTGATTGAATTTTTGATGGTGGGAATCTTTTCGAATAGAATCTCGCGGATATTTATTAGGCGTTGCACACCTTCCTTCAGTAGCTCGCATCCGTTTTCTCATTGATCACAACAGATACAATTTTTGGAACATCCAAGAAACACACCGGCTTTTAGCAAATTAGATTTCACAATGGTCAAGGGAGTTGTTAAATCTTCGACAGAGGTGATAAAAGTAACATCATCAATGGCATTAACCCCTTTTCCATGTTTTGGCATTGGCACGATTATCACGTTTGGAGTAGCGGGTGAATCAAACTCAATTGTCTTGTTATCTATTAAATCTTGAATTTTGTTCTTCAAGGCCCAACGCTGATCAGTCTCATGGCCGGGGCTGTTGGAATGGTATGCACATTTCGTATTCGGGTTGTAATTAGGTGAGGAAACATCAGGGTTGGATGGTGGATTGCGCAGAGTCACCAAATTGGCCTTTAGCAGATATTGTAAGGCTTATGATAATGACATGCTTATTCTTGTAAATTGTCGTCGGGGAACTTCAAGTCTCTGATTGTTAGAGGGTTGCCTTTGAGTAGGTTGAGGGTTGGAAATTATCACAATGTTTACAGATGAATGATAGTCCTTCTTGGTATGGGCTCTTGCCCCATACACATCATTTGTTTCCTTTTTTCCAGTGAAGGGCCTTCTGACGGAGTTGGATGTGGAACCAGATGCCATAGGAATTTTGCCGCTTCTAATACCGCTTTCAATCCTTTCACCAGTCAAAATCAACTTGGCGAATTCGGACGAAGAACTTCCAATTAACAGGTTGAAGAATGGACCAGTTACGTACCCATAAACATATCAACTAGCTCTCTTTCGGTCAAAGGTGGCTGGACCCTACTGGAAAGGTCCTTCCACTTTTGGGTATATACTTTAAATCCTTCGTTACTTCCCATGATCATATTCTGAAGCTGAACTCTCGTTGGTGCCAAGTCGGTGTTGTATTGATACTGGTGATAGAAGGCAGTGGCCAAATCCTCCCACGTATGGACGCAGGAACCTTCTAATTGATAAAACCACTCTAGCTGAGTTCCAACTAGACTCTCTTGGAAAAAGTGAATCCACAGTTTTCTGTCAGCAGTGTGTGGTTGTATTTTGCGCACATAAGATCTTATATGTAGTTTGGGACAGGAGACCCCATCATAATTGGCGAAGACTGGTTCCTTGAACTTATAAGGAATGACGACCCCGGGAACTAGGCCCAAATCACTAAAATCCAAGCCAGGCACAGCTTAAATTTCAACTGCCTTTAGCCTATCCTCCAATTCTTTGTACTTTTACTCACCAGCAGGTGGGTATTGTTCATCAAAGTGATCCTAATTTTCAGAAGCTTGATCATTCACACCCTCAGCACGGGTGCTTCTTGCCTCTTCTACTTGGTTCTCATCCTCCTCAGATGAGTCTTTGACTATTTTCACTTGGCGAATTGGTTCTTTGAATCTCTTCCCCATGTTAATGAGGGCCTTCTTTTTCTTCTTTTTGGTTGCCAATGCTGTCATTAGCTCTTGCTGTCCTTTGGCCAAGGTCATCAAGGTGACTTGGAACTGAATGTTCTGATCTTCCAAGTCCTTCACTGTTTGTTCGAGATCCATCCTTACTGAAATAACCCGTAGAAAGATGAGGAAACCTGTTGTGAAAAGCTTGCTTATGATATGATGCATGAATATGTATATGCAAATGATTTCAAGGATTTAAAGAATTTAAATTTGTATAGACAAAGAGTGAACAAACGTTAACTTGCATTAAAGAGTCTTGATTTGAATACAAACACGCCTCTTAGGCTTACAACAACAGAAATAAGCATAAAGTAAACTCCTAAGACAAAAAAGTTGTGCGCATCCTTTTTGGCGCAATGTAGGTGTTTAAACTCCTTTCTTCAAGAAGCTCCATTGTAAGCTCTAATATCTTCTTCTCTCCCTCATAGAACTTAACTTCAAATGTGTCTTGCTCTCCTCTTAACTGAATCCAAGCATCTTTCAAATCTTCAAGATTACTAGGCATATCAGGATAGAGGATAGTATGTGGAACATCTCCCTAAACTACTGGCTCCATGATAGCAGGTAAGACAGCTTCATAAGGCATCTTAAGACTTTGAGCGCGAGCCCGCACCCATTTAAGATAAGATTCCAAAGGAATGGAATTCTTACGCCCCAACGTCTTGCTAACAACTTTATTAACCATACCCCAAGCTCGTATAAATCTTTGACGATAACCTTGGTCTTCTTTGTCATAGTCGAACACCAGACCTTGAATGAGCATTTCATGAGGACCGTCTCTTCAGGCATACCCAAACTACCGAAGAGCTAAACAAGGATTGTAGGTGATACCTCCCCTAATACCAAGCAAAAGGACGTTATGGAATTCCCCACAGCGGTCAATGATGGAGACGTCTTCCAAGGATCTTGAACACCAACGGATGTCAGAATGGGTGAGGGACATTATCCTTTGAGACCATGTCAATCTTTGCTCATTCTTCAGTACTGATTGAAGTAGATGTGAGTCAAACCATTTGGCGAGTAAGGGAATACAACACAAGAGAGTGTCTCTTTTCTTCATGGTACAAGTATAAGGAAATGTAAGATGTATCCCAATATGGTAGGTATGGGATTGCGGGATAGAAAGACTTTGATGGCATTAACATCTATGAATTGTTCCGAGTTGGGGAACATAACCAAACCATAAATGAGGAGAGCCAGGACGTCTTCAAAAGCTTGGAAATCCATGTCGTCCCAGAATGAACGAGCCTTCTCCAATAGAAACTTGGCTAGGAAACCTTTGACCCCACTTCTTGTCTCCCAATTGGCTATGACGTCAGCTCTTTTCAGATGCAAAGCTTCGGCGATGACTTCAGGCTTTGGAATCCCTTCTAGGCCGGTGAACGATACCCGATCAAGCACAAGCACCCCTAAGAGTATAGAGAACTCTTCCAATGTAGGTACCAACTGATAGTCCGGGAAAGTGAAACAATGATATACAAGATCAAAGAATTGGAACAGTACACACATCATCTCTTCTTGGAAGTTGGATGTAGCCAAACTGAGGAGTCTACCATATTTCTTGGTAAAAGGAGAATCCCCGGGCACTCTTGAGGCTAACTCTTGAAGTTGAGGGTGTGCTTTTACAAAGCTGATTCAGATGGTGTTTCTTCGGCTGAGATTCATGACCTACAAAACAAAAACAAAGATAAATTTCTAAATCCTTGAAATGGTTAGTGAGAGCGTATGATGCTTTATAATGTTTATGATGTTATGTACAAGTAAGTATATACACACAAAGTAAACAAATCCCTATGTTTTAGGCTTGCATGCGGTATTATAGGTAAGTACCCTATTGAAGTTTAGTTGGCTCAACCTGTCCTAATAATAGTGATCGGGTTCTAAAGGATCTCAATATCATCGACCTTTCTCTTAGGCATTGTCTCAGCACAATCAATCTTTTTGTGCGGCTGAGATATCCCAAAAGTCCAGTCTCAATAAGTGTAGCATCGAGTATCAACCAATTTTCAGCTTTACACCAAAACCGGTTATCTTACTACGTCCTAATGGCTAAGTTGGTTAAGTAAGGTTCTAAGGTCAGTTAGTGCTTTATGACGCCGCTCAGCGGCCCCGTATTCTCCTCGATTCACCACGAGGGATACCGGTATCTACAAATGCGTCACACTAACATAGCCATTGTTTCAACCATATTGGTCTACGCCGTACAATTTCCACAATCTATTGCTACTTACCTAAAAAGGTGCCCCAGATCCGGGTAGAGGATCAAAACGAACCCAAACAAGGAACCAATAATGTAAAGCAAGCAATTCAAACAAATGAAAGCAAGTAAATGTGATCTAACCCTAAGGTAACCCCATTTTTTAAGACCTCCCCAGCAGAGTCGCCAGTTCTGTGATACGATGGGAGAACTGACTTGGGTGTTTTGAGTTTGTGTTTGTAAATGATATGGTTTAGCAAGAGTCGCCACCGACTTTTCTTTTATCCAACAAAGAAATGTGAAAAAGCACATGAAAGACCTTTAGAGATGTTTTCTTGAGTTCGGGGGGGGGGGGGGGGGGGGGTAGATTATGAAAAGGGAAGGTATTAGCACCCTTTTCATCCATGGTTTTCCATGGGCTCTTAGTTACTTTCTAGATCACTTGCTTTTGTTTGAATTTGTGCTTATGTGTGGTTTTGACAGTATTTTGAAAAGGTGACATCGTTTAGGCAAACTTTGTAATAGTCATCGTTCGTAAGAACATATACAAAGTGTTGAGCTTTTGAAAATATTTCACATTTGGAAAGTGTTTTGAAAGTGTATGTGATTGTTTTTGAAAATAGAAAGGATGTTTGTTTTGAAATTGAGCAAGCAACTAAAAGTAATCTACCTACTCAAAAGGTCTTAGGTGTTCTTTTTCCTCCTCCTTTAGACTTTGCTATCTTACCATTGTTTTGATAAGAAGCCCCATCGTTATATGTGAAGGGACGGGCATTGGATCATCATATGACCATGATAGAAATGTTATGAGATGACTTAGCACTTTTCTTTTAGGGACTAAGATCATTTTGAAATGCAACATTTATAGCATCATCGAGGGACTATGATCTTGTATTTCTGATTTTTGTTTGTGCTAAGACATCCCACATGCATAACATGGCCATTTTCATAAGGCAACAAGTGGAATCACCCTAGGGGTGCTAGTGTGCAAGTGTATTTGATTGCATGCATAATTTTGGTCTTGAATTAGGGTTTTCTAACATTGGTTTTAGTCTTGCCATATACACCCTAGTTACTAACAATATATGAAAAACAATAACAGTGTGGAAATGTAAAGTCCTACGCTATTACAATATTTTGGGGATGGGGGTACATATTTATGAATGGGGATTGAAAATTAAACCCTAAGTTACTATTGAAACCATATTGAAATAGATAAGAATGTACATGAAATATAAAATGCTTATTTATTTAAGAAAAGAAATAAGTTTTGTTTAAGAAAATATTTTTTGTCTTTTTATGTTAAAAGAAAATATAATATGTGAATATGAAATATTTTTGGTATTTTTGATTAATGAAAAATAAATATGATTGCAAAAAATAAATAAATAATAAAAGAGAAAGAAAACAGAATCAGCGCAAATGCTGAAAATAGAAGAAGTCATAAGTTCTGACTCTGACTTACTGCACAAACAGAAACAACGTTAGTAGAAATATGGAAGTTCAGAAGTTCTGGATCTTCTGAGAATTTAGAAGTTTTCAGAAGTTCTAATGCAACTGTCAGAACTTTGTCTCTCTCCATGCTAGTCAGAACATCTGCAACTTAGTCATTTCTTAACAGAACAGAAGTTGCACACATGACAGTTATGACAAGTTTCAAGAAATATCAGAAACAAAAATCAGAAGCAACATGAATTTGTTAATCCTAATTTTGAGTCCTAATTTCTTTATGAAACTCTGAACTAGAATTCCCTCTATTTAGGCAGACAGATGCATGAAATCTCAGAATATGTACATCATCAGAATCAGAATATCTACATTGTGTTAAATATGCAAGATCTAACAATGCCTAAATGATATGATGATAGTCAGCAGGAACTTACCTTGCAGCTGGGAAATATTATGGGAGCTGGAATCTGATTCTGACCACTTGGTGTTCTGAACAGCTTCCTCATGTTTTCAGCAGGTTGGAACTTTCAACTTGGGTTGTAAATGATTTAGAAAATTCTGGAACAACCAAGGGATAAAGTTCTGATCCTTTGAAGTGGATATTGGTGGAGAATGTGTTACTGTTTGATTACAAAATTTTGGATGGCTTTTGAATGTATATTAGGAACTAAACAAATAGTCATATGCAAACAATGTTATTTTAAGAATGCAAAGCTTACGTTTGTCTTGAAGTTTTAAAAATGCTATTTTTTTAAGAAAAAATAGAATTTTGCAAAGATGTGATATCAACTCAGGATTTTTAACGGACCTTCAGGAGTCAGGATACCTTTTGTAACAGTATGCTTTCGAACTAACCCATGCTTCAGCTAGGACTTTTAAGGTTTATAACGTGGCCTGGTTCACGGTTTAAAAAACAAAGGATAAAGGCTCAAATTTTATTTGTATCCACCCGTTCTTCGTGATGTTCTTCGATCCTAAACTCAGCTAATTATGCATTTAGATCCCGTTTGAGTCTTTGCTCTGATATTCCAGTGATGGTTCGGATACTGACAGTTTATTTTGAATAGGCAGACATTTCTTTTTTGTTGAGGGTTTGTAGGACCTCTTTCTTTTTTATTTTATTATCCATGTCTTTTTCATGAACTGTTTCTTTTTGTGATTACAGTCAGCGGGATGCCCCAGTGTTTTTTCTTAAGTCTCCTTCATAGGTTTTGACTTAATGGGCTTTTATTTCGAGAGATAATGACTGCCTGTCTTGATGATTATAAGGAACCATCACCGTCTTTTGTTTCAGAAGGACGTATTTGATGCCATTCATTGTTTACGAGGTGGAAGATTCTGACTGAATACGCCTCTGAATTAACTGAGAAAACTACCCTGCACCAGGTTATTATTAAGGGTTTTAATATGTGTGGAAAGAAAAACTCCTACTTCTTTGGCTCAAAGGGGTTGACTAGGGATTATCTTCCTTATAACTCCACTGTTTAGGATTTAAAACAAAGCCTGTACATCGACAGCAGGGTCTGTTGAAAAGCATATTGTAGAGATTGTGGTATCATTTTCGTCATCCTCCCTCTAAAGGATTACAGTTTTTTAGTCGAGAGCTGAATATCACGAAAAGGAAATATAAAGTAATTTAAGCATAATGAAAACAAATTAATTTAAGACAAACATGTGTAATGCATTGATGAAATAATAAAGTTTGTCATGACAATAATTGTTCGAATAAGCAAAGAAAATACAACTTCAGAATTTAAATGAACAAAAATGCTTTCAACCCTAGCCATGTTTTGGCAAGGGAGCAGTGATCACATTGGGAGTCTCAGGAGGGTCGAATTCGATCTCCTTGGTATCAATCATATTCTGAATCTTGTATTTCAGTGCCCAATAATCGTTAGTATCGTGCCCCGGGCTGTCATAATGATAAGCACACCTTGCCTCTGGATTATAGTTAGGAGAGGAAGTCTTAGGGTTCGGATGAGGGTTTATCACCGTAATCAGATTCATCTTCAACATATGTTGCAATGCTTGTGACAATGGCATGTTGATTTGGGTGAACTGCCTTTGAGGTCTTTCCACCCTTGGCTGATTGTTTCGTTGTTGTGGTCATTGTGTGCGTGCCGAATTAGAGATCAACACTGCCCCCACAAATTGGTGGTAGTCTGCCTTGCTACGCCCTTCTAGCCGTGCACATCATTAGCTTCCCTCTTGCAACCAAATGACTTTTTCTCTGTACTCGAAGAGGTATTTTTCTGGATCTTGTCACTCCAGATCCCAACTTCTACTCTTTCTCCAGTCATAATCAACTGGGAGAAACCTGCTGACGAGCTACCGATCAAATGATTAAATAATGGACCAGATAGCGTACCCAAAAACATATCAACCAACTCCCTATCAGACAACGGGGGTTGGACTCTTCCAGCCAAGTCTCTCCACTTCTAGGCATGGTCTTTAAAGCCTTCACTTGCCCCTATGGACATACTCTGGAGTAGAGTACGAGTAGGAGCAAGGTCGTCGTTGTATTGATACTGCTTATAGAAAGCCGCAGCTAGATCTTCCCAATTTTGGACATTGGCTCTCTCCAGCTGGTAGAACCATTCAAGATGAGTCCCTGATAGACTATCTTGAAAGAAATGAACCCACAGATTTCTATCAGCGGTGTGGGGTTAGATTTTCCCGACGTAGGAACGGAGATGGAGCTTTGGGAAGGACACCCCATCATACTTAGCAAAAACTGGAGCTTTGAACTTCTGCGAGATGACCACTCCCGACACCAATCCCAGTTCTTCGAAATCTAGTCCAAGTATCCTCTGAACTTCCATGGTACTCAGACGGTCTTCTAGCTATTTGTATCTATCCTCAACTGGAGGATATTGTTCGTTGTTATAATCAGTATCATTGTCAGAGACTGCAGGACTAGGGTCCTTCTCCTCTTCCTGATTCTCCCCTTCCCTTGATGAAGAGGTCAAATCAGTTAGTCGCTTCAACTGCTCTCCAAAACTTCTGCCCATATTCAGAATACCGACAACCTTCTTCTTTTTCTTCTTCTCTTTTAGAATGAGGGCTTTCAGATCCTCCTACCCTTTTTCCAGACTTATGAACATTTGTTGGAACTGGGCGTTCTGTGCTTGAAGGTCCTTGATGCTTTGTTCGGAAGATATTTCCGCTGAAATAAATAGCAAAGAAGATGAGAAACCTGTAATGGTACCTGTTTATGCAATGCTATGGATGGGATGTGTATGTGATGATTTCAAGGATTCTTAAAGGCTCAGATTTGTTTAACCAAAAGAAACACACATTAATTGCATTAATAAGTTCAAATTGTTACAAAGAACACCTTTTAGGCTTACAATTAGACAAAACAAAATTTGAAGAAAGAAACTAGGTCTCCCAGGAGCGCATCCTCTTTGGCGCGATGTAGGAATTTATGTTCCTTTCTTCATGAAGTAGCCTAGTGAGCTTCAGGACCTTCTTCTCACTAGCATAGAACTGAGCTTCAAATGTGTCCCGCTCCTCTTTGAGTTGAACCCAGGACTTCTGTAACTCTTCATGATCGGTTGGCATGTCGGGATGATGACCAAGTAAAGTAGTGTCTCCTTTAGTAGCTGGCTCTACGGTTATTGGTAGGACAGCTAGGTAAGACATCCTAAGGCTTTGGGCGCAAGCTCGCACCCACCGGAGATAAGGCTCAAGAGGAATGGAATTCTTGCTTCCTAGCGTCATGCTATCGATTTTATGCACCATGCCCCAAGCCTTTATGAACCTTCTACGATAGCCTTGAACGTCGTTCTCATAATTGAAGGTGATTCCTTGGATAAGCGTATCATGAGGACCATCTCTTCTCGCATAACCAAACTGACGTAGTGCCAAACAAGGGTTGTAAGTGATTCCTCCCCTAATGCCTAAGAGTGGGACATTGGGGAATTCACCATAGCGATCAATGATGGTAACATCTTCCGAGAACCGTGAACACCAATGAATGTCTTAATGTTTAAGGGACATCAGCCTGCGAGACCATTTCAAACCCTGCTCATTCTTCAAAACAGACCTGAGTTGGTGCGAAATAAACCACCTAGCCAATAGAGGAGTGCAACACAGGAGGGTTCCCTTTCTCTTTAGAGTGTGAGCATGCAAAGAGTACAGAATATCCTCGAGTAATATAGGTACTGGATTATGAGACAGTAAAACCTTGATGGCGCTCACATCTACGAGTTAATCAGCATTAGGGAAACGTATCGTCCCGTATACGAGAAGTGCTAGCACCTCTTCGAAAGCTTGTAAATCTAAGGTATCCCAAAAATGATAAGCCTTCTCAAATATAAACTTAACCAGAATTCCTTGGACACTCCCTCTAGTCTCCCAATTTGCCACTATGTCGGACCATTGTAAAGACAAAGCTCTAGCAATTTCTTCAGGCTTTGGATGTTCTTCCGTACCATTGAAAGACAACTGGTCAAGAATAGGTACTCCCAATAACTGAGAAAATTCCTCCATAGTAGGTACTAACTGATAATCCGGGATGGTGAAACAATGGTGCATCGGGTTGAAGAACTGAAACAACACTTTTAACAACTCTTCATCAGGTTTTGCAGTGACCAGATTGAGCAACTGACCATGCTTTCTAGTGAAATGAGAACCTTCAAGAAACCTAGTGCCAGATCCTTTAGTTGGAGAGAAACTTTCACAAGGTTGATATGTATAGTGTTCCTACGGGCAAATGTCATGTCCTACAAAACAGAGCAAAAATGAGCCCTAGGGAATCCTTGAAATGGTTAGTCATTATATGTCATGCTTATGATGTCATGATTAGGTTAGAAAATCACAGGTATAGCAAACAACAAACAAGTCACATCAAGTCCTTAGGTTTAAGGCTTGCATGAGTTTTAAGGTCATACCCTCTTGAAGTTGGATTGGTTCAACCTGTCCTATAAATAGTAACCGGGTTCTAAAAGGGATATCAATATCATTGATCTTTCTCCCATCTTTGTTCAATAGGCGATTGACTCGCAACCAAAAAAAGCTCAAGAGTCAGACCTCAATGAGTGTAGTATCGAGTATCTGTTGACCTTGGGAATATACCAAAGCTGGCCACCTCGCTACGTTATATTGGCCAAGTTGTGCAATTAAAGGTTCTAAGGCCAGTTGATGCTTCATGACACCACGCGGCGGCCCCGTACTCTCCCTGATTGACTCAAGGGTTATCGGTACCAACCAAAGTGCCACACCAACGTAGCTACTGCTTCAACCATGCCGGTATACCCCAGCATAGTTCCCTCACAGTTTATTTCTACTTACCTAAAAGGTGTTCCCCAGATCCGGGTGTAGGATCTATAGTAACCCCGAACAAACCCTCAAAGTAAAGCAATCAAGACAATTAAGAGAAGCAATTTTAAAATGATCTAAATCCTAAGATATACCCCACTTTATAGAATGATCCCTAGCAGATTCGCCAGTTCTGTGATACGGTGGCAGAACCGACTATTTTTACTGGTTTGCGTTTTTTGTTCGTAAAATGTCGCGGTAAGCAAGAGTTGCCACCGACTTTTATTTCATCCAATCTTGGAAAAGGAAAAAGAACAGAAAAAACCTTTTTTCGAGATATTCTAAGTATGGAGATTATAGAAAGGGAAGGTGTTAGCACCCTTTCTATCTGCAGTTATCTACGGGCTCTTAGGTACTTGCTCATTTTTCAAATTGCTTATGTGTGTTTGTCTTGAAAATGTTTTACTTCGTGATAGCCCTTGTATCAGTCCTCGAGGATGTGACGAAGTTGTTTTGAAAATTTGTTTTGAAAGATGTTTGTGCGAAAAGTTTTTATTGAGCAAGTACTTAAGATTCTACCTACTCGAAAAAAGATTGTTTGTTCTTGTTTCCTTTAGACAACGCTATCCTACTATTAAGGAGTAGGTAGCACCGTCGTTGGAGTTGTAAGGGACAAGTACAATCACTAAAGCAATAGTTAGAAAACTTTATTAGTAACCCTAGAGCCTTAAGATCTTTCCGAGGCAACATTTCCGCGGCAACATTTTGATCTTTTAGGCTGGAGAGCGACCACTAAAACTTCCTATGCTTAATGACTGTTTACCGAAGGCATACCGTAGTGAGGCAAACCCTAGGAGTGAAACATGTGCATATGATTTGTTTCAATTATTTAATCTTTGCACATTAGGTGATCTACCGTTTTAAATTTCAAGCATTCTTTTCATACAATCCTATTAGCCATGCATCTAGACAGTTAAAGATTGCGGGAATTTAAAATGCGAAAAATAAACCTAGCTATTACAAGGCTTCGGGGAGGGGGGATTAATTACATAACCAAAAATCGGGGATTTAAACAGTAAATAAAAACCCTAGTTTTAACTATTACAAACCAATAAGCAGTTACATATATAATCAAAAATAAATACGCGCGACAATCATAAATACGAGAGAACTCGGGTTTTGACCCTTGGCTACCTAATTGGATTAATTAAAGAAAAAAAATCATTTTTTGTCATTTTTATTTAAGGAAATAAAAACCAAATTGAATTTAATTAAAGAAAAAAAAAATCATTTTTTGTCATTTTTATTTAAGGAAATAAAGACCAAATTTAATTTAATTAAAGAAAAAAAAATCATTTTTTGTCATTTTGATTTAAGGAAATAAAGAATAAATTGCAAAATATCCTAATCACTAATTAAGTTTTAATTATGAAAAATCATTAAATTAATGGAAAAAAAAACCTATTTTTGTGTTTTTATTTTGAGAAGGAATTAAAATTAAGAATTAAACCTAATTTCTATTTGATTGTAATTATGAAAAAAAGATTTAAGTTAACCTAATTAAACTAATTAATACAATTAAATATTTTATGAAAAAAAAGACTAAACCTAATATTGTTTGTGATTTTCTGATTTTTATGTTTTGATTAAAAATGATTTTTGGAAAATAAATAAATTAAAACAATAAAAAGAAATGAAATAAAATAAAAAAGAAAAGATTGGGCCTGTGTGGTAGAATGCAGACTGGGGGGTGCATTGCCAAATTGTTAGGCCCAAATTGGTTGACCCATGTTCCTTGCGTATGATCCCATGTGGATTAACTTCAGAGAGTGCACCATAGGCTGCTGTGGTTGGACGTTGTATCTGGACCAAGGGATGCTCCAAAGGGTAGGATTTGTGAGTGTATGATGGACGCATGGAATGGTGATGTACTGAATCTGCAGTAAATTGTTAGGAAAATAATAAAAGTGTGAATTAATAATTAAAAACCTAACTCTGATTAATTTACAAGTTAATTATGAAATAAAATCAATATTGATTAAATCAAAACAACTTTTATGTCAAAAATTATTTTAATTAATTGAAAGCCTAAAACTAATATTTAATGATTTTTTAGTGATTTTATATGTTAATTAAATTAATGATAGAAAACAAATTAAGTGAAAAATAAATAAATGAAAAGGGTTAGAAAAGAAAATAGTCAAAAAAGTGAAAAATGCGTGGGGTGGGTGATGAACCCATGCCCCTTGGGTCACAGTTAGGCGCCTCATCCACCAAACCAAGCTATTGTTTATGATTCAAACCTGTTCTATGTAACAACAAGAACTCATTTGGACAGTTAATAAACATTAGCAATGCATGAAATTAATTATATGAATGTTTGAAAGAAAAGAAAATCGGAGAAGATGAGTATGCTTGTTTCAAGTATCAATGGACATGACTTTCAACCTATTCTTACCCTTAGATACCCCAGGAATGATTTGTAATTGATGGCTTGGACTGAAAGTGGCTGGATCTTCGGTTTTGACTTTGCACTAGTTTTGACAGAATTTGAGATTTTTAGAGAGCGTTCTTGGGAAGCCAATTTCGTGTCCCCTAGTGTATGAGGGTGTTGTGTTTATATAGAGGAGGAATTTAGGTCAAAAATAATGGAAGAAATCTCATGGCATCTTGAGGAATTATGAAGATTTGATTTGATTTTAGCCTTGTATGATTTCTTTCCTAAATAGCTCCAATCATGACTTTTTCAATGTAAATCATCCTTGCACGAATTACATGCCATGCTAGCTGTATATGGACTCATAATGTGCACAAAAATCCAAGATTTGATTTGATTTTATTATTTTACCATTTAAATTGATTTATTTTAATTTAAATGAATAAAAAATCAAAATAAATAATAAAAATAATAAAATAATAGGTGAATAAGCTCAGGGGTCGTGGGTCCTATTAGAAACAAGTTTCAAGAAAGAAAACATGGGCCCCTTTGGAAAAAATGCAAATTTGATCAATGTTGACTTTTGACAATTTTCCAAAAATTGCCAACTTTCACAATGCACAACTCTCTCAATTTTGACCCTAGGAGGGTGTTCTTTGATTTTTTTAGAAATATTAGGATGTCCTCTAAACAAAACTTTTGGTTTCATCTCAATTGGATCTTCCATGTTCATGTATGAAGCTTTGACCCAAAAGGTGTTTTTGTTGACTTTTCAAATGGACCTATAATGTAGAAATTTCATATCTTTTGATGAGTGCATATTTTGAACTTATGGAATGAATATGAATTGTAGGAAATTGCATCCTCTTCAAAATGGGCTTTGGATGGAAAATGTCTGATAAAGTATGAAGAAGTTATGCTTAGTCAAAGTTGGGTTGACTTTTCCTGCAAAACCCTAATTTAGCAACTTTTGGGTTTTGATGAATTTTGAGAATTCCTTGGGGAATCATGGTCAACCCTTGATAAAATGATGAAAGTCACTTAAAAATGTTAATGTTGACCAAAAATATTGAATTTTGACTGTATGTGGGTCACATTTGACTTTTGACCTAATACAGTCGATTCTCAAGCATCTGAGCAGTTGACTGAGCAAACTTCTTGTGCAAGGCATGAGACTTGACATGGAGAATCTTGGGAACATATTAGGGCCTTGTAGAGCATTTGAGCCCTTTGTGGTTCACACATCTTGATGAAAGTGGAAACCCTAATTTGAGGTATAATGCCTTAGGAGAGAGTTTGTCTGGTCAACTCTTGGACTTCCTTGAGCAACTTGGGGACCTCCATTGACATTTGTTGAGTAAAATGGGAGGGAAAATTCTGGGGTACAACAAATCCCATCTTCGTACTTCTGCTGAAGAAAACCCACAACCTGGAATTTAATCCTGATCTCGGTTGAGGATAACAATCTTAATCTCACTTAGAGGTAATAATCCTTGACTTCCGTCGAAGAATGCCAACAATCCAAACTTAGGTCTCTGGCTTTTGATGGAGGAACACTAATACATGGATTTACATTCCTTACGATATATGGGTAACGATTTTGACTTCCCGACATGATTTTCAAATTCACAAGTTGTTTAACATACGACTAGACTTAACCTGATCAATCATGAAGTGGAAGAATGCCCCTGCATAATGCCCTGCCCCAGTCTGTAGGGTTTTTTTTATAAAAAAACTTGCCTCGAGAGGACTTTCTGAGGTTTGCACCATCAAGATAAACAGCCCCACTGTTATGAACTTTGGAATACGACTCATGGCTAAAAAAAGTTAGATATAGTTTCAACCATGCTAGGGCGAGTGCCCCTGATTACTCAGCACTTTGAGAGATTCTTCAAATCTTGGCAAAAATTTCCCAGTTTGAATGTACTTTGAGAGATTCTTCAAATCTTGGCAAAACTGCTCCAATTTGAGTGTACTTTGAGAGATTCTTTAAATCTTGGCATAATTTCCCCAGTTTGAATGTACTTTGAGGAATCAAATCCCAACTTGAGTGCCCTGACTTAGATGAAAACTTACTCAACAGAGTATTCAACATGCTTTCCCCTGCTCAATAGAGTCTCGACAAACCTTTTCTTCATCTCATGCTCAAAGAGAAATGAGAAACTCACATAATTTCGAAAACAACACAAATTTAGGGTGACCGACTTATGTCTTGAAAGTAAACTACTTCACAACCGTAATTCTCAACTTGAACTGCTTCGTGTTTAAGTAAATACTTGAATAAATACGTCCCTCGGGACCAAATGGAAGTAATGCACCACTGCTCGACAGAGACTCTGGGCAATCAAATTTTGCAATCTGCTCTAAATCATTTCTCAGACTGGTATTATTTTACTCAACAGTGTCAATAGAAGGTCTTCCCTAGATTAAGATCACCTTCAAAAAATGATTTGTGCTTCAACACATCCCCGAAGAAAATTTTCCCTCGACATAATCAAATTTTCATCTGATGCTCATTATGCAAGCATACTTGATGTTTAAGCACTTGTTAATATGCAAAGAATGCTTATTCTAAGAATGATAATTCTAATGCAAAGCTCATGTTTATCTTGAAGTTTAAAAAACTTTTATTGAAAAGATTAAACATCAAAAAAATTTGTGCGAAAGAAAATAAAAATATGGAGTGATACCAACTCAAAAGTTTTAGTAAGCCTCCTAGGAGTCAGATTATCGTACTCTTGTTACAATACACTTTCGAATTAACCCTTACTTCAGTTAGGACTTTTAAGGGTTGTAACGTGGCCTGGTTCACGGTTTTTAGAAAAAAGTATTTAAGGCTCAAAATTATTTTGTGCCCACCCATTCTCCGTGATGTTCTCCAGTCTTACATTCAGTTAAACCAATACGAGCACTCATCTTTCAAGAGGAGTTTACAATGGTTGAGTGGTCAGGCGAGGTTTTTTGGACATGTAAGTCACTCACGTCTTTCAATATTGGTGTTTGATCACACGACTTTGTTCTTTGTTGAGGATATTTATTTTGTAATTCTTTTTCGTTTTTCGCTCTTTTCGCTTTCTTTTTGTCTGGATAATTTTTTTTTGAATTTTGATTTGGAAGTCCAGCGGGATGCCCTGACTTTTGCCTAAGCGACTTTATTTTAGTTTCGACTTAGCGGGGCTTTTTGTCTCTTTCTTTTCTATTTTCAATCATTCTTATTTTTTTGTGGACATGTCGTGTGACTTCGAGTCATTTTCGACTTTGTTGAAAGTGATTGCGACTTCCCGAGTCTTTGGTAGATGAGGGATAACCATTATGGTATCGTCATCTGTTGATCTCTTGGTGTGCGAGAGATACCCATTGGGATATCGTTCTCTTTGATGCATACTGATGATAGATGAAGGTTAGTCAATGGAGTTTTGACTTTCCTCAACCTCTTAATGGATAATCATTGTTGTATCCTTAGATGCACACTCTTGACAAGTTTTGAACTCTCAATCAGATTAACTAAAATCTACCCTGACCCGGGTTAAATGTGAGGGTTTTTTCTGACAAAAAAAAAACTCCTACTTCAAGGCTTAAAGGGGTTAACGAGGGTTTATCTCCTTTATTTCTCCGGTCTTTGGGGATTTGAAACAATGCATGCACATCGTCTGCAGGGTTTTTATTCAAAAGCACACCGTTTGAAATTTTTGGTATATCACTCATCATCCTTTCTCCAGAGGTTTTTTTTCTTTATTTAACAAGAGTTGAGTATTAAAAAGAAAAGAAAACATTAATGAGTGAATACGAATGGATTAATTCAAGACAAACATATTCAATGCATTACGATTAATATTCAAGAATAAACAAGTCTTGCATACAAGAAAGTACTGAACCAAAACAAGAAAGATTATAAATGAGAATTGCAACTGTAATTTGAAATTGCCATGTTGAGGAGACTAGTCTCCATATGGACATGTTTCTTCAGACGATGATCTGGAAGCCTTGACATTCACTGAGCCAAAGGAGACCTCAATTTTGAGCTATGACTCTTTTTTCTCATGCTATGAAATTACTGTTATGAGACTAATTTTTATAAATTTCTATATTATTATTAATTGCTTTATTATTGATTTCGCTGCGATGACTCATTGAATAATTGGGCGAGCGTGCGATGACATATTATGAATGTCTTATTATATGAATATATGATACCGATCAGATGAGTTGGATGTCATGTAAATATACTAGGTACTGTTTATTAGATGTCGTGTAAACATCCCAATTACAAATGTTCGTCTTTGAACTATTATGTTGAAACTCATGTTACAGAGAAGGGTGTTTGTTTTTTATGTGTGTGACACTCTATGTGGTTGTATTTAAAATTAAATAATGCGATATTATGTGTGAGGTTTAGGGTGTTACATTAGTGATATTAAAGTAGGTCGGTCCATTTGACCATATTTTTGTATGACTTACTGTTCCTTAGTAAGAGACATGTGTGTGAAATATGGTTGATGCTCGTTGTTTTTTCTAACCACTTATCTGCAGGAGTGGGATTGAAATAAGTGGGGGTGAAGCTTGTACTTCTCTGAGATGTTTCAATTATAGAGTGTATGTTCACTGTGCTGCTGATTGTAAGAGTTCATGTGTTATTGAGATGGTGTTGTTTCCAGAACTTGAAGAGAATGCGAATTTGAGATTTCTGTTTGTCGATCAAGTTGGGATGTCTTCGAGATAGAAAAATAAGGTATTGCTGATGTTTAATTCTCTAGGAGTAGAGAGCAATGTGAGGGCTAGTTATATTCTAGTGGTGTGTCATTCAATGATGTGTTTCCTAAAGATATTTGCAACTTGCCACCAGAGCGAGAAGTTGGATCAACTTGATGTTGTTCTTGGAATGAGCTGGTTGGAGTTCAACCACGTCCATATTAAAACAACTGAAGAAATCTCCATATGATAATAAAGTTAATGAAGCCTCCATCGAACATTTTTATCCCATCGAAAAGGGAGAGGTAAACGTCAAGTAAACCTGAAAAGGGAGAAATCACGGTCTTGCGACTGAGAGATCGGGTAAGGGAGTCTGTTAAGTGAGGGGAAGGTATTAGCACCCCACACGCCCATTATACTCTACGGTATCCACTCTTGTTGTCTAATCTAATGGGTGTGGTCAAAATTTATGTCTAAGGCTTAAAGCTGAAAGGGAATGCATGCAAGGAAAATGTGGGGAAAATAAAGGAATATTTACAAAGATATGCTTGATTAGGCCCCACAAAATCCTCCGCCTACGTATCCCTTTTAAGGAATCAGAGCAGTCGTAGTTCAGCTCAAAAGTTTCTTTTGGTTTGTATTTTTTAATGAACAATATTAATTTCTCCTTCTACTGCAACTCGACCTTGGGAGACTCACGCATCAGCATAAAAGTAAGTTAACATGTTCCTTTCAAAAAGTTTGAAAGAAAAGCCCGAAGGTGTAGAAAAGTTTGCATTGGTTGATAGCTTTTACCTTAAATAAGGATTTGAAATTTGTTAGATGTTTTATGCTTTTTTCAAGAAAAGAATTATAGTCTTAATGCAAGGATGTAAAAGAAATAAAAAAACATCTAAGAGGGACTATCCAAAATCTAATCTCTAATGTTAACATACAATGATGGCCCTATGATTGAGTTTTGAAAGGGAAATATCTATCCTATGTTAGCATGCATAGATACCTATCCTAATATCTAGCTTAAAATCTACTCTAATCGAGCGATCTTAAGGGAACATGATATAGCAAACAAATAAGCAAACACGTGCTTTAGCAAAAGCACACAAACGTGAGTAACACATACAGACTCAAAGGGATGGGGGAAATAAGAGAAATGCTTTAGATAAGGGGAGCAGATCACCCTAAGAAAACAAGCAGGACACAAATGAAATAAAAAATAAAAGAAACACTTTAGCTAATTGGAATGGATCACCCGAAGCAAACAAGCGGGTAGAGAAGTATCAACAATGGCCATTGCAAACTCCTAACAAAGTGTGTGGGTTGGTTGCGAACCCTTCTCCATATGAACGACTCGATACACATGATTTGCACGACTACGAAGCATCGACGTGACACGTGAGTTAAGGATAACACGGACTAGAATGTGCGGAGGTCGATTACGGACCCTTCCAGCTCGCCTCCTTTTGAGAACTTATCATATATAATATAATGCAGGCACAAATGTAAACACACGTGCAGAATACCTACTTTAAATGTAGGATTTTAAACAAACACAATTAGCATACAGAAAGCCGTGCCTGCCACATAACTTTAAACAAATACTTCGAGCGCACACTCTTTATTTCCTGATTCCTACTTCTCATTATCTATGGAAAGCGATAAATGCCCCTACTATACATGATCTCTAGAAAGCGGGAAATGCAATGTTACAACAAATGGCCCGCAACCATACAAAACAGATAATAAGAGTCCGCAAAAACAAACTCAATGCATGGCAAAACCTCGGAGGGCACCGCAAGCTAGCATCAACAACAAATAGTATCAGAAGCGTGAACAATATAGGCAAGCAAAGCGTATCCAGCACCAAAGCGATTGGCATCCAAATTGCTTATTAAAATATGCACATCTCACGAAATTTGGTATTAGATAACAATAAAAATCAAGTGCAATAATAACAATTAGCGATATGCACAAAAATGAAGTATGAATATGTATAAGACAAATCAAACAAGTCAAAGGAGCATAACATAGCATTCTCGGACAACAACCTTATACTCATGAAAATTGACGCAAAAACCGGTTTAGAAACATCCTAACTTACTACCGATATCGAAGAAATGCTCAAATAAGTACACCAATATATTATTCACAAGGAAAAACTCAATGCACATATAAAATACAAGTTTCGGATAACATTATGTGCATTTTAATATTCATCATGAATCAGTTTGGAAATCAAAGTTTAGGGAATTAATCTTGAATATTAATATGAGAATGTTATCTAAAACATGCACATGAACATGTAACCTCATGATTGATCTAAAAATCAAGAATTAAAATCTTAAAATCACAAGAATTTAATGTATCGGAATTTAATCAAAAAATTACAAATCAACTCCAATTTATGAGTTTATGTATTTATGCCAAAAGTGTGATGAATAAGAATCAACTCACAATTTGTCAAACGCAAAAATTATGAATCAAAATGTATTCCGATACGCTAAATTCACAAAGTTTCTCAAGCAATTAATTGAAATCAATTGATGTTACTTGACATCAAAGTATAAACTAACATACAAAAATATATCATAATTCAAAAATGAAACACAAGATAATGTGAAAAAACTTTAATCGAAAAGTTAGAAAACTAATAGAAAAGCATATGGAATCAACCGCAAAAATTAAGGTGAAATAGAAACGTGCCAACGGTTCTGGAAATTAACTCGGTTCAGCCAAATTTCATTCCGAAACATAATTTTTGAAACTGCTACAGTAGCAGAAAAATGGAACGAAAATTTTCCGAATCAACAAGTACTCGCGTTAGAGATTCTGGATGGCTCAAGAAAATCGGTTTTCATTAAAAAAAGTCGGAAAAACTTATCACGAATCAAATTTTAGAACAAAATAGAGTTATGTATCAAAATACATTTCAATGCACCAAATGCGACGAAATTAATGAAGTTTTTTGACATCCATGTATTAAAGAAACTCCTAGCATCAAATTTTCAACTCATGAGATATGTCATCACTTTTTAGATTAATTTGTAAGTTCAAGAATTTAACACAATCTCATGAATCAAACTATTCAATGTTGATTTCCTTTGATACTTTGACATCAAGAATTTGATTACATCAAAGAATCGGAATTAAACTAATCTATGTTAGTTCATGCCACAAAGCCTAAATAAATGTTAGTATTTAAACTAACCTAAACTTTTAATAAATTCTACATCAAGAATTAGAAACTAGTTGTTAATCTAACAAGAATTCAAGATCTCAAACTACACCAAAAAATTAGTATCTAAACTAACCTAAGTGTTAGTGTTAACTAGTTTTCTACATCTAATTCCACCTAAATTTAAGAATCTAACACATTCCTAAATTCAATACTCAACCTAATTTCTAATCTAATTCTTGAATCAACCTAAACACTAGTGTAACTACACCAAAGGCTAAAAATCAACACAATAACACTATGTCAATATCAAGTTACAACCAAAATCAACTTCTCAAGTTCAAATAATCACTTATTTCAATAAACAATTCAACAAAATAGAATTAAATCCTAAATTCAAATCAATTCTCAACAATTAAGCCTTAATTATACAATTAAAACCTCAATCAATAACAAAATCAAGAAAAAACACTTATTCAAAAATGGACTTATTTCACAAAGCACTTAATTCAAGAAAACTCACCGATAGAAGTGAAGATGAGGCTTAGGTATAGATATCGCAACGAACAGATCAACAATCAGAGAAGAATTACTCTTGATCTTGACTTTTGGATCTTGATGAAGTTGTTGTTGTGTTCTTGAATAAAATTGAGAGAAAGTTGAGTTTAATCCTTGAGAAAATTAAGAGAAAAGTTTAGAATGTTTGTGGAGATTGGTGAGTTATGAGAGAAATTAGAGCAAAAAGAGAATATATATAGTATGAGCTTATGTGAGTGGATTTGGTTAATGGGCATCAAATATCTACAAATACTAATGTAGAATTTTAATTCACTTGAGTGCGACACGTTCCGGGAAAATTCGCAGGAACCTCGATGTGACTGTTGAAGTTGAAATGTGAAACCAAAATGTAGACGACATTGAGAATGAAATCTTGTCTGAAATTAGGCTCAATCGGATAAACAGTGATTTAGTTAAGAATTTTTGAAATTTTGCCTCATACAACTTTATTTCCCAGCTTCAGAATTTTCAGTGTGCACATGCTTCAGGCCAAAAACGGAAGCCTTCAGAGTACTGTTTTCTCTTGAATATTGAAACCAAAATTTATCTAACTCAATTCTTGAGACAATGGCACTGGTGAGGGCTCGATACAATAAAAATCGTCTGAGTTATGATTTTTTGGAGATGATGCAGCTAAACATTTGCCACAATTTTCCTGTGCGAAAATACTTGATAAATCCATATTTTCGGGGCCTTTCTGAGCATAATTTGCTTCCGGCCGTGAGAGATGAAAATATAGATGACGTAAAGACAAAATTTTATCCACCGGAATGGATTCAAAATGAGCCACAAGCTTCGAGTTATAAATTTTTTAGTGTCCAAAAACTGTACGTTCAACACACTTTTTCACTGTATTTCTTCGAGAAAATCGCACATTCGAAGACCTTCTTCAAAGGATTAATTCTCTAGCCGAACCTGAATTCGAGGAAATATCACCATGGATATCTTGGTGAAAGAACACTTGAATATGACAAACCATATTAGACTTATGAATTTTCTGAAACCCATACCTCTGTGAAACGATGAACCGATCCTTAACATGGAAAATAATCTGAGTGTCCATTAACGAAATAAACATCTTCTAAAAAATGTCGAGGCTTTCCAGAAGTACCTTGATCTCATAACCATAAAACCAATGATATGTATGTTATGCTAATGATCTAATGAAAAGATGCAAATGAATGCGAAACCTAAGCCAGATAAAAGTACAACTAGGAGGGCAAATTTTGGGGTGCAATAGCTGCCCCTATTTAATAGCCTTCAAACTGAAGGTGAGATTGGAGCTAGGCTTTCGAACATTCAAGGTAGAAGATGATTAAATACTAAAAGAACCCAAAAATTTGAACTCTGAAGAACAGGTAGAAATATTTATGGTTTTTTCCATTTGGATGCCTTCACTAACAAGTTTTGGCGGGTAATGGTTTGATATTCCCGAAGGATTTCCACAGAGGAAAAAGAAGTTATGTTGCCTATCTGCCAAGGCGAACGAAAGGTGAAAGTGATACTTAACCAAGTGTACTCACAAAAGGTGACTACGAACTCTACTGAAGAATAACACTTCTTGTGTACAATCAGAGAACAGTCATGGTGAAGATTCACGAATGAAAGACACCAGAAAAGATGAACAGAAGTTGAACAAAAGATTGTTGAGGAATTGTATGTTATATTCTACAACTCGGGGTTGCAAACTCGCGACTCAACAGTCGGAGAAGAAAAAACTGACAACTCGGAGGTTGGAAACTCGCGACTTAGACATCAGAGTAGAAATCAAATCAACAACTCAGAGGTTGGAAACTCACGATACAGACATCAGAGAAGAAATCAAATCAACAACTTAAAGGTTGGAAACTCGCGACTCAGACATCTATGAAGAAATCAAATCAATAACTCAGGGGTTGTAAACTCGCGACTCAGACATCATAGAAGAAACCGAATCAATAACTCAGGGGTTGGAGACTCACGATTCAATGATCAAAGAAGAAATCAGATCAACAACTTAGAGGTTGGAAACTCACGATTCAGATAGCGGAGAAGAAATCAAATCAACAACTCAGGGGTTAGAAACTCACAACTCAGACATCAGAGAAGAAATTGGATCAACAAATCAGGGGTTGGAAACTCACGATTCAGTCAGTGGAGAAGAAATCGAATCAACAACTCAGGGGTTGGAAACTCACAATTTGGACATCAGAGAAGAAATCAAATCAACAACTCAGGGGTTGGCAACTCACGATTAAGACATCGAAGAAGAAATTGAATCAACAACTCAGGGGTTGGAAACTCATGGTTAAGGGATTGGAGAAGAAACATGTTGAAAAACTGACGATTCTAGGTTCGGAGAAGAAACAACATTGACAAACTCACAACTCATGGATCAGAGAAAACACAAACGATGAACTCACGATTCATGGATCAGAGAAGAAACATATTGACAAAATCGCAACTCAGGGATTAGAGAAGAAATAAATCTGACACACTCACGATTTAAGAATTGGAGAAGAAGAAAAAGTAACAGACTCGTGACTCAGAAGTCGGAGAAGAATCAAATTGGCAGACTCAACGTTTAGGAATCAGAGAGGAAACAAATCGGCAAACTCGCGACTCATAAGCCGAAGAAGAAACAAAAGTGACAGACTCACAACTCTGAAGCCGGAGACGAAACAAATTTTACAACCCGAGAGTTGAATGTATTCCAGGAAAAATTAGGAATATACAAGAAAGAAACCGACCGAAGAAGGCTCTACTGAAAGAATGTCAATCGAAGGCGAACTTACTGGTGATAAAAATAAACATAGACCCTAAATAGAACGCCGATCGAAGGAGAAATTACAAAGAAAAGAGACCAGCCGAAGGGGACTCTAAACAAGGATTGCCAACACACGTTGGGCTTTAAGAGATTGCAAATACACAAGAACTACATAATCCTTCAGGCCAAAGGCGGGGTGTAATTCCTCAAGAGTGCGAATTATATGAGTTACCACACACCAAGTATGGATACTCAAATACTTGACAAGCAAGAAAGGTTGTACACCGACTCTTACTCGCACTCTAATCGCAAAGACAAACACGAGCAAAAATACTGCAACAAGTTTTCAAAAATCAAGACGCTTGGTAAATGAATTGGATTATGGATTTGTGAGAAACTGACACGAGGTGAAGAATGCTTGCAGACGGCAACAACAAGAATATATGTCTTGAGGCAAACCTGTGGAGAATACCACTTGGGATTTCTGATTGATAGAATCTCTTCGGAGATACAAAGGGTTCCCGAAAAAGACTTTAATCTCACTTATGCTTCCATGCATGTTTGAGATTTTTCTTTTTAGAGTAATGCTCCAAATCAATGGAAGTGCTACGCGCTTATAGAAGATGCAATGCAATGCAATGATGATTAATATATGCGAGGTGTCGAAGTGAGGATATCTGTTGGGAACTCAGAGGATAGAATCCGATCTTCGGATTTCTGCTGAAGAAAACCCACAACCTAGAATTAAATCCTGATCTCGGTTGAGGATAACAATCTTAATCTCACTTGGAGGTAATAATCCTTGACTTCCATCGAAGAATGCCAACAATCCAAACTTAGGTCTCTGGCTTTTGATGGAGGAACACTAATACATGGATTTACACCCCTGACGAGCTATGGGTAACGATTTTGACTTCCTGACATGCTTTTCAATTTGACAAGTTGTTTAGCCTAAGACTAGACTTAACCTTACCAATCCTGAAGTGGAAGAATGCCCCTGCATAATGCCCTGCCCTAGTCTGTAGGGCTTTTTTATAATAAAAACTTGCCTCGAGAGGACTTTCTGAGATTTGTACCATCAAGATAAATAGCCCCACTATTGTGAACTTTGGAACACGACTCCTGGCTAAAAAAAGTTAGATATAGTTTCAACCATGCTTGGGCGAATGCCCCTGATTACTCAGAACTTTGAGAGATTCTTCAAATCCTGGAAAAAATTTCCCAGTTTGAATGTACTTTGAGAGATTCTTCAAATCTTGGCAAAACTGCCCCAATTTGAATGTACTTTTAGAGATTCTTCAAATCTTGGCAAAATTGCACCAGTTTGAATATACTTTGAGTAATCAAATCCCAACCTGAGTGCCCTGGCTTGGCTGAAAACTGACTCAACAAAGTATTCAACATGCTTTCCCCTGCTCAACAGAGTCTCGACAAACCTTTTCTTCATCTCATGCTCACGGAGAAATGAGAAACTCACATAATTCGAAGACAACACAACCTTAGGGTGACCGACTTATGTCTTGAAAGTAGACTACTTCACAACCGTAATTCTCAACTTGATCTGCTTCATGTTTAAGTAAATACTTGAAGAAATACGTCCCTCAAGACCAACTGGAAGTAATGCACCACTGCTCAACAGAGTCTAGGAAATCAAATTTTGAAATTTGCTCCAAATCATTTCTCAAACTGGTATTCTTTTACTCAACAGATTCAATAGAAGGTCTTCTCCGGATTAAGATCGCCTTCAAAAAATCATTTGTGCTTCAACACATCCCCGAAGAAATTTTTCCCTTGACATAATCAAATTTTCATCTGATGTTCATTATGCAAGCTTACTTGATGTTTAAGCACTTGTTTATATGCAAAGAAGGTTTATTCTAAGAATGATAATTCTAATGCAAAGCTCATGTTTATCTTGAAGTTTAAAAAACTTTTATTGAAAATATTAAACATCAAAAAAATTTGTGCGAAAGAAAATAAAAAGATGGAGTGATACCAACTCAAAAGTTTTAGTAAGCCTCCTAAGAGTCAGATTACAATACTCTCGTTACAGTACACTTTCGAATTAACTCATACTTCAGTTAGGACTTAAGGCTCAAAATTATTTGGTGCCCACCAATTCTCCTTGATGTTCTCCAGTTTTACATTCAGTTAAACTAATATGAGCACTCATCTTTCAAGAGGAGTTTACAATGGTTGAGCGGTCAGGCGAGGTTTTTTGGACATGTAAGTCACTCACCTTTTTCATTATTGGTGTTTGATCACACGACTTTGTTCTTTGTTGAGGATATTTATTTTGAAATTCTTTTTCGTTTTTCGCGCTTTTCGCTTTCTTTTTGTCAGGATAAATTTTTTTTGAATTTTGATTTGGAAGTCCAGCAGGATGCCTCTACTTTTGCCTAAGCGACTTTATTTCAATTTCGACTTAGCGGGGATTTTTGTCTCTTTCTTTTCTATTTTCAATCATTCTTATTTTTTTTGGACATGTCGTGTGACTTTGAGTCATTTTCGACTTTGTTGTAAGTGATTGCGACTGCCCGAGTCTTTGGTAGATGAGGGATAACCATTGTGGTATCGTCATCTGTTGATCTCATGAAGTGCGAGAGATACCCATTGGGATATCATTATCTTTGATGAATGCTACTGATAGATAAAGGTTAGTCAATGCAATTTTGATTTTCCTCAGCCTTTTGATGGATAACGATTGTTGTATCCTTAGATGCACACTCTTGATAAATTTTAAACGCTCAATCAGATTAACTGAAATCTACCCTGCCCCAGGTTAAATGTGAGGGTTTTTTCTGACAAAAAGAGAAACTCCTACTTCAAGGCTTAAAGGGGTTAACGAGTGTTTATCTCCCTTATATCTCCGGTCTTTGGGGATTTGAAACAATGCATGTACATCGTCTACAGGGGTTTTATTCAAAAGCACATTGTTTGAAATTTTTGGTATATCACTCATCATCCTTCCTCCAGAGGTTTTTTTGTTTTATTTAACAAGAGTTAAGTATTAAAAAGAAAAGAAAACATTAATGAGTGAATACGAATGGATTAATTCAAGACAAACATATTCAATGCATTACAATTAATATTCAAGAATAAGAAAGTTTTGCATACAAGAAAGTACTGAAACAAAATAAGAAAGATTACAAATGAGAATTGCAACTATAATTTGAAATTTCCATGTTGAGGAGACTAGTCTCCAAATGGACATGTTTCTTCAGATGATGATCTGCCAGCCTTGACATTCACTGAGCCAAAGGAGACCTCAATTCTGACTGGCTGGCCCGAAATTGATAGCCTTTGTGTCAAGTAGGTCTTGCACCTTTTCTTTGAAGGCCCTGCAGCCTTCAATGGAATGGCCTAGTGCCCCAGCATGGTGATCACATTGAACATTAGGATCAAAATACATAACATAAGGAGGAATGACAAGCTTCAATGGCTTGGGTTCCACCAAGGAAAGCTTGAGAAACCGGGGGAATTACTGGCCATAAGTCATAGGAACAATGTCGAAAAATATCTTTGGCTTCTTGTCCCTTTTCTTACCCTGTTGCATACGTCTTTGTTGATACATTTGCTTCCAAGGAGCATACCGAACAGGTTAAACCGCTGGTTGGTTAACAGTTATAGCACAAATTTGTAGATCATCCTGGCTAGGAGTAGCTTCCGTCACCTTACAAGGAATATGAAATGGAGAATAATCAGGAGCTTCTTCGTCTTTAGAGACTTCACTAGTTTCTTCATCGTCCTGATCTGGGAGTTCAAAAGTAGTAGCAACTTCCTGGATCTTATCAGTCTTAAGACCATGCTCAATCCGCTCTCGTACAACAACCATAGATGAGAACTCAGGAGCAGTACATCCAATCATCATATTCAAATAGGGATACCGCAAAGTATCCATGAACATGTAGATAAGCTCACATTCCAAAAAGGGTTGTTGATCTCTGACAACTAATTCTCTCCACCTTTGTGCATATTGTTTGAAAGAATCACCAGCCTTCTGAGTCAAACCTTGGAGTTGGATTCTGGTCAGAGCCATGTTACTATTATGCTTATAATGCTTGAAAAAGGCCTCTGCTAAATCTTTCCAAGTTTGGATATGAGTTTTTTCAAACTGAGTATACTGCTCAAGAGATTCTCCACTGAGGATATCCTGAAAGAAGTACATTAGAAGCTTGTCATTGTCCACATAAAGAGCCATCTTATTGCAATAAGCTTTGATGTGATTCATCGGGAAAGTGGTATCCTTATACTTCTCAAAAGTGGGAACTTTGAACTTAGCAGGAATCTTGATACCAAGCACCAAGCACAAACTAGCAGCATCCAAACCAAGGGAGTTACGGACCTCAATAGCTTTCACCCAGGAGGTGAAGCTTTTTCTCAGACCTAGTCCCATCAATCAGGAACCTGAATGTGTCATATGACATCTCATAAATATTCTCATGGTAAGGAGCTCCGTTGACAGGGATCTCAATGGTATTCTTGACATTCTGGTTCAAAGGAACCTCCATTTGGTTAAGATCAACGCCCGATGGATTAATGTGATCAACAGTAGCAACTACGACCCTCTGAACATTATGTATCAACTCTTCTTGTCCAAGGGCGAGGTTCTGAAAAAGATGCATGAATCGACCCATCCGAGTCTCCATACGTGTTCCCATCTTAACTATATCTTCCTAAAGTTGATCCATAATGATGACGATGTCAGGAAGTCAATATTACGGTCTTGAGATTATGAATAAGAAACTAGGTTGCAATGAATATCTAGACTGAAATGAATGAAATACATGAGAATGCTTGGGTGATAAGAGAAATAAACTCTTATAATTATTAATGCAATGCAATACCATAGGTTCAAAAATTCATCACAACATGGATAACAATTGTACAATCTGATAACATCTATACAATCCTCTGGATAAATTATGTATAAATCTGCTGAATAACTGTTGTATAGTTTCTGAACATGCTGAATATATCAGGATCAAAGGTCCAAAACATAACCAAAGAACCAAGTCACCAACATAACACACGATTACCATCAGAACAAATAGTCACCATTTGTACCTGTAAGAAATATTCCCGCCTCACTCATGGGTCAAGACTAGGTCAGGGTAAGGCAATGGTAACTCAGAATCATGGGTACGCCTGAAGCCACTATCATCGAAACACCTACGTGAAATGATAGCACCTCATTTTTAATCTCATCTGAGCATGGAAAACATGTCCGTTGTTGTACCCCAAAATTTTCCCTCTCATTTTTCATTCAAGATGATATCTTAGGGTTTCTCAAATATTCAAAGTGGTTTAGGGTTTAATCAGACAGATTCTCTTCCTAAGAATTGAGTCAGCTACTAGGGTTTTGTATTTCTCAAAGAAAATTGAGTTTTCGAGGTTTCAAATGGTCTTCAGGGTTCTTCATGTATTCTCAAGGACGTTCGTGTCAGTTTTAAGCCTTGCATCGTGAGTTTGCTCAGTCATTAGTTCAGATGACTGAAAATGAACTGCATTGACCCAAAAATCGACCTTTGCGAGATCAAGTTCAAACGATTGTAACTTCTTTATTATTCGATATTTTCTAGCGGTTATTTTTGCGTATGAATCTCCTTGACGTCATATCCAATTTCTCTTCACAAGTCAAGAGCTGATTACGTGCGAAGGATCATCAAAATTCGAATACTTTAGAGGTCGCTTCCTGGATTTTTGACCTAATCTAAAGTATTTGTTACCTGACTTCCAAGAATCATAATTTCCATAATTTTCAAGATTTTTGAGACGATTACTTCCACACATTGTCGTAAGCGATGTCGTCTACAGGTTCTCTTCAAGAATCGAAGGAAAACTGTGTTTGGAAGACTTTGAAAGTTATCAAATCTTCACAGGTCATCTGTTTGATTTCGAATACTCCTAATTTCGATTCATACCATAATTGTTTTCTCAGGACTTTGATTCTCATCTTGAAGTCGTTAATGTTACAAGATCGTTGAATATTCTTAAAACACATGTTTTGTTCGCGCAAGGGTTTGAATTCGAGTTTGACAACTAATGTTCATTTGAGTTAGCTGTAACATACAAGTTTCATTTTGGGCATAAATTCTTGTGAAACCGTGAGATGATATACAAATGTTGAATTCAAACCAAGTTCAAGCAACATCTATACTATTTGATTCATTCATCTTCAAGTTACAACATTCATTCAAATTTCATTTGATCAAGATTCATTCCAAGGAAGTACCAATGTGTCATTCATCATTTTTCAACTTTTTATTTCACAAGTCCAAATTCGATTTAAAATGTGCAAAGTCATAATTCATTCAAGATTCATTCTTCATTAAATTTCAAATCAATACATATTCATAATTCAAAAAAATAATACAAAGTTAATATGTTTTATCAAATTCTTCTACAACAAATATTCATTACGACTTCATGTTTACAAAGGAGTTTTCACTACTACAAGTTATTGTCCATCAAAGCTCCTGAAGCATTATTGACTCGGTCTTCAATATCTTGTTTCCTAAGAGTTTCATCATGCTAAGCTTCACCACTTGATTGCCTTTCCGCTTTCCATACCATCACATGAAACAAATCAAAGACAAGATTAGCAAGCATCGTGAAACATTTTCCAAGCAAGAATTAGTGATTAAAAAAGATTTGTATCTCATCATTAGGTTTGCAATTGGAATCAGAAATTGAAAAAGGGTTTTGTTTCAATTATAAGCCATTTCCTCCTATTTTGCAAGTCACAAAAAGCTTTGGTTCACAAAAAGGGAAAAGAAATTTGCAATTTTTCATTGTAAAAACAAAGTCAAAATTGTCAAACATACAAGCAAAAGCCAACAAACTGCCAAACAATGCAATAGCCCAAAGCAGCCCAAAACAGGCAAACAAAAAACAGCAAACAATAGCACAGGCTGCAACAAAACAGCAGGCAACGGACAATAAAAGCGCAGCAGCAAGTAGCAGCCCAAGCAGGCAAGCTGCAAACAATAGGATAGGCTGCAACAAAACAGCAGGCAACAAACAATAAAAGCGCAGTAGCACAGCAGCCCAAAGCAACATATACAAGCAACAAAACCAAAGTAACATGCAAAATATTCAGCAGCATCAAATGTAACATTGCAAGCTTTTAAAACCTTATGTCATTATTTTCCTAATATTGCAAATCCTTCAGAAATTTCAAAGAGCAAAAAATTTGCATCATTGAAAGATGAAAAGGAAAGAGACAGGTTTAGAGAGATATCACCTAAGTCAAAACAGTCCAAATAACCTGCAACATGCATGAATTACCTATCACAGTTCAAAATAACCAAAATTAGTTCAAAAACAATTTCATCCACAAACAAAAAATCCAACTTGCTGCCCTATGCTATAAAACCAGTATGTCATAATCTGCTATAAGTCCAAATCCTGCACCAATTTGGATAAAATCCAAAAGTTGAAAAGAAAAGATAAACATAACATAAAATCAAGAATTGAGAAAGAGATTTGTCCAAACACAGCCCCACAAACCAGCCTTGCAAAGCCCTGCACAAACAGTCCAAAACTAGCCCAATCTGCCTTGCTAACTACTCCAAAAACCTGCATCAACCTGCTGCACCAGTCCACCAACCTTGCACAAAAATGGAAAAAGCAAACCTGTTACAAGAAAAGAAATAAAATAGGGAACTCAAAAATTTCAAAACTCATCACTTTTCCCCCCTAAACCCATTGTCACTTGTTATAAAAGAACAACCCTGTACAGAAGCAAGGTGGCAAGACAATAAAGAAAAAAAACATAAAGTGAGAACAATACACAAAAACCTCAGCCCAAAGAACTAACCTGCAAATCGACACAAACTACAACAATTTCACAACCGAAGCGACAATTTCAGAAAGTAGATGGGATTTCTTATTCTCACCTCTTATAAGTCTATCAGAGGGACTCTAATAGGTACTCTTCCCTTAATTTTTTTGTCCGCCTTTTCATCCAGATATCATAACATTTTCATCATGTATGTCACTCTTATTAATGTTCAAACTGTAACATAAATAACTTCTTTGAATAAGTAAAAACTGAACAAAAATGTGTTATCATTGGAGCAAAAGAAGAGAAACAGAAAACGGGGTTTAAACGTGATAGAGTTTTTTCAGAACAATTTGAACAAAGATGAACTGAAACCATAAAAACATGAAATCTTACCTCATATTTTTTGAATAACCTCAATCTGCAAACCCTCATTCTCTCTATCAAGCAACAACATACCTCTAACCTTCCTCAATGCTGCCCATCATCGTAGCAACCACCCTTCGTCATAGCACCATCATCCAATTGTCAGCAAACCCAACTAACTGTACAAACTCTTATTACCTAGTCCACTGCATATCACAGCTTGAAATCAACTTCTCATCACCATCATCCCCCTACCGTGTAACAACCCTTGCCTTCTACCTACAAACCCACAAGCACAACCACCAGGCCATGAAGTTTCCGTTTCTTATACACCAACATCCAAACTCCCTGCTCCCAAACTCCTTTCAACTTCTTCCTCTCCATTATCCTCCATCCGAACTTCTTCATTTTCCATATCCCCTCATCCGCCGGTAACCGCTCTTATCAACATCTACTTCAATCTCAACCGTCGCTTCAGCGTCATCTTCCATTAACAATAACCCTAAACAATCTAAACAAAAATGAAATTGTTGAGGTTGAAGTGGAAGAGGAACTTCCACTGATTCAAGAGAAAGCTCTTGACCTCATTGAATTCATCATTTATGTTACCCAAGCGGTTCCCAGTCCCAGAGAACTTCGCTTCTCCCAAAAGGAAATGGTTGGTAAAAATGTGTTTTTGTGTAAATCAGTGGATGAGTTGTTGCAAAAAGGCGATGGAAAGAAGATCGAAGTGTGAAACTGGAAAATCTTGAAGGAGATATGAAGGTGATAATGATGTTACGGGTAACAGCAAAGAGAGGGATCACTTAGTTTTTAATTTTTCTTGTTAATTGTTCTTTTTGGAAGTAACAATATAATAGTTAATTCATAATCTCTTCCCAATATAATTACACTCCCAGTTGTGCGCTTCACCTTTAGGGTTTCCCAACCCTTCCCTGTCCATTCCAAACCGGGTCAACCCCCCCCCCCCCCCCCCCCATTAGGCCTTTTGGCCCAATCACTAAACTATATTCCCTTATGTATTAATTCAATAATCATAATAACGAATAAGTAATCTGGTACAGTTGGCAAAGCACATTACCCATAACCTTGAAGACTTGAGCTCGACCCTTGCTGGGGTGTTTTTTCTATTCTTTTGCTCTTTTTAAGCCTTTCTTTCAATTCCACTAAAATTTGATTATATATATAGTTTAAGTTTTATTTAACTTAGTTTATAATTAATTTTTTAGTATATACTTAACTTAATTTAGGTTTTATTCAATAAACTTTAGAATTAATTTAAACTATATTTAATTTAAATAATTTCATAATTAGCTTATTTTAGGTTTAATTTAATAACTTAAAATTTTATGTTAGAATTACTTTAATAACTTTATTTAGTTTAGATTTAATTTTATTAATCTTTAGTTTTAATTCTAGAATCAAAATTTTGAATTATTTAATTTTCTCAATTAGTTTAGTTAGCGATTTTTGTGAATAATTTAGTTAATTAACTTTTTTTTGGTCAACATTTTTTACAATTGTTTAATTTCTTAATGATAAACAAAATTTCAAAGAAAATAATAGAATAGAATTTTATTTTTATTTTTTTAATTTTCCTCACAAACAAAATACCAAGAACTATATTCCCATACTTTCTTAATTAATTTTTACTTCATAGATTGTAGTAGTTTTAATTAATCATTCGATTCGATCTGGTTGTATTGATTGCCTATTTAGACTTTTAATCACATTGATCCATCCCCATTTATAAATTTGTACTCTCCATTCCCGAAAGCTATGTAATAACGTAGAATTTTAATTTTCGCAATTTACTGTTTTCCTTATACGGTATAGTAATTAGGCGTGTATGGCAAGACATAAAATTAATAGCTAGATAACCTAATCAAAGACAAATTAACTTGAATCAAACACACTTTTCACACGCGCACCTCTAGGATAACCTTGCTTGTTGCCTCGGAAAAAATAGTCATGTCCCTCGAATGTGGGACGTTTAGCAAAGACCCTTCGATGAAAAAAGATCATAGTCCCTCAATGTCCCTTGATGTTGCCTTTGGTAAACGATCTAGTCCCTTACGAAAAATTGCTAAAGCGTCTCACAAGTTGCCTTATATGACTGTACGATTGACCCGCGCCTGTCCCTTCACATCCAATAATGGGGCTTCTTACCAAATCAATGGTAAGATAGTAACATCTAAAGGAGGAGGAAAAGAACAAAGACCTTTTGAGTAGGTAGGATTCTCTTAGTTGCTTGTTTAAAAACTAAAACAATTTCCTCACTCACACTTTCAAAATATCTTCAAAAAACAAACATCTCTTTTGACTATTTTTCAAAACCATCACTTTTTATACATTCTTATAGAGACGAGAATCATTACAAAGTTTTCCGAGACAAAGGGATTTTTCAAAATATTTTCAAACTTACACCAATCATAAACACATTTCAAACAAATCATTTTCAAAGTGATCAAGCAACTAAGAGCCCGTAGATAACTACAGATGAAAAGGGTGCTAACACATTTCCTTTTCATAACCTACCCCCCCGAACTCAAGAAAATATCTCAAAGGTATTTCCTGTTATTTTCACCCTTTCCTTATTTGATAAAAGAAAAGTAGGTGGCGACTCTTGCTATCTGCAACAATTGCGATAAAACGCAAAACACCCAAGTCAGTTCTCCCACCGTATTACAATTGTACTAGCAAACCAAAGTTGACTAGCCGTTCATGTTCCACTCTATCCCTAGGGTTCCTATGGTCGTCACTTGGCCTGGGTATTGAGACTTTTACCTCTTGTAACAGACACCAAACATGGAAGACCAGAATCCAACACAACAACATTATATGGAAAGCAATAAAATGCATGCACGAACATATGCAAGCAGATAGACATGTACAAAATGAACAAGCTATAAAGCATAAAACTAAACACCCAAGGAAAATAAAGCAAGAGCTAGGATCAAATTCGGGATGGACCAACATTTGATTGATCTATCCTCAATGAATTCGCCGGCTGAAATAACCAGACGAACCGTCATCTGATAATAAAATCAATGAAGTTACCATCGAACGTTTTTTATCCCACCGAAAAGGGAGAGGTAAACATCGAGTAAACATGAAAAGGGAGAAATCACGGTCTTGCGATCGAGAGATCGGGTAAGGGAGTCTGTTATGCAAGGGGAAGATATTAGCACCCCACACGTCCGTAGTACTCTATGGTATCCACTCTTGTTGTCTAATCTAATGGGTGTGGTCAAAATCTATGTCTAAGGTTTAAAGCTGAAAAGGGAATGTATGCAAGGAAAAAATGGGGAAAAGAAAGGAATATTTACAAAGATATGCTCGATTAGGCCCCACAAAAACCTCCGCCTACGTATCCCTTTTAAGGAATCAGAGCAGCTGTAGTTCGACTCAAAAGTTTCTGTTGGTTTATATTTTTTAATGAAATAACATGTTCTTTTGATAAAGTTTGAAAGAAAATCCCGAAGGCGCACAAGAGTTTGCATTGGTTGATAGCTTTTACCTTAAAGAAGGATTTGCAAGTTAATAATGTTTTATTCTTTTTTCAAGAAAAGAGTTTTAGTCTTAATGCAAGGATGCAAAAGAAATAAAAAAACATCTAAGGGAGACTATCTGAAATCTAATCTCTAATGTTATCATACAATGATGGCCCTAGGGTTGAGTTTTAAAAGGGAAATATTTACCCTATGTTAGCATGCATGGATACCTATCCTAATATCTAGCTCAAAAGCTAATCTAATCGAGTGATCCTAAGGGAACATGATATAACAAACAAATAAGCAAACAAGTGCTTTGGCAAAAACACACAAACGTGAGTAACACATACTGACTCAAAGGGATGAGGGAAACAAGAGAAATGCTTTAGCTAAGGGGAGCGGATCACCCGAAGCAAACAAGCGAGAGACAGATGAAATAAAAAAGAAAAGAAATGCTTTAGCTAAGGGGAGCGGATCACCTGAAGTAAACAAGCGGAAAACGAAGTATCAGCAATGGCCATTGCGAACACCTAATAAAGTGTGGGGGTTGGTTGCAAACCCTTATCCACATGATCTGCACGACTCCGAAGCATTGACATACAACGTGCGTTAAGTATGACATGGAGTAGAATATATGGGGGTCGATTACAAACCCTCCCCGCTCGCCTCCTTTTGAGGGCACAAATGTAAACACAAGTGCATAATACCTACTTCAAAGGTAGGATTTTAAACAAACACAATTAGCATACAGAAAGCGGTGCTTGCTATAGGACTTTAAACAGATACTTCAAGCGCACCCTCTTTATTTTCTGCTTCCTACTTCTCATGATCTCTAGAAAGCGATAAATGTCCCTATTATACATGATCTCTAGAAAGCGGTAAATGTAATGTTACAACAAATGACCCGCAACCATACCAAACGAATAATAAGAATCTGCAAAACAAACTCAATGCGTGAAAAACTCGGAGGGCGCCGCAAGCTACCATCAACAACAAATAGCATCAGAAGCATGAACAATATAGGCAAGCAAAGCATATCCATCACCAAAGCGATTGGCATCCAAATTGCTTCTTAAAATATGCAAATCTCACAAAATTTATTAGTAAATAACAACAAAAATAAAATGTGATAGTAACAATTAGCAATATGCACAAAAATAAAGTATGAATATGTATAAGATAAAGCAAACAAGTCAAAGGAGCATAACATAGTATTCCCGGACAACAACCTCATACACATGAAAATTGACACAAAAACTTGTTTAGAAACATCCTAACTTGCTACCGATATCGAAGAAATGCTCAAATAAGTACACCAATATATTATTCACTAGCCAAAACTCAATGCACATATAAAATATAAGTTCCGGACAGCATTATGCGCATTTTAATATTCATCATGAGTCGATTTGGAAATCAAAGTTTAGGGCATTAATCTTGAATATTAACATGAGAAGGTTATCTGAAACGTGCAAATGAACATGTAACCTCATGATTGATCTTAAAATCAAGAATTAAAGTTTTAAAACCACATGAATTTAATATATTGGAATTTAATCAACAAATTGCAAATCAACTCCAATTCATGAGTTTATGTATTTATGCCAAAAGTGTGATTGAATAGGAATCAACTCACAATTTTTCAAACACAAAAGTTATGAATCAAAATATATTCCGATACGCTAAATTCACATAATTTCTCAAGCAATTAATTGAAACCAATTGATGTTACTTGACATCAAAATATAAACTAACACACAAAAATGTGTCACAATTCAAAAATGAAATACAAGATAATATGCAAAAACTTTAATTGGAAAGTTAGAAAATTAACCGAAAAGCATCAGGAATCGACCGCAAATATTAGGTGACATAAAAACGTGTCAACGGTTCCGAAAATTAACTCGGTTCGACCAAATTTTATTCGGAAACACGATTTTCGAAACTGCTACAGTATCAGAAAAATAGAACGAAATTTGTCCGAATCAAGAAAGTACTCGCGTTAAAGATTATGGATGGCTCAAGAAAATTGGTTTTTATTAATGAAAGTCGGAAAAATTCATCACGGATTAAAAGTTAGAACAAAACAGAGTTATGTATCAAAATGCATTTCGATGCACCAAATGCGACGAAATTAATGAAATTTATTGACATCCATGTATTAAAGAAACTCCTAGCATGAAATTTTCAACTCATGAGATATGAAATCACTTTTTGGATTAATTCGTAATTTCAAGAATTTAACATAATCTCATGAATCAAACTATTCAATATCGATTTCCTTCAATATTTTGACATCAAGATTTTGATTACATCAAAGAATCAGAATTAAACTAATATATGTTAGTTCATGCCACAAAGCCTAAATCAATGTTAGTATCTAAACTAACCCAAACTTTTAACAAATTCTACATAAAAAATTAGAAACTAGTTGTTAATCTAACAAGAATTCAAGATCTCAAACTACACCAAAAAAATAGTATCTAAACTAACCTAAGTATTAGTGTTAACTAGTTTTCTACATCTAATTCCACCTAAATTTAAGAATCTAACACATTTCTAAATTCAATACTCAACCTAATTTCTAATCTAATTCTTGAATCAACCTGAATACTAGTGTAACTATACCTAAGGCTAAAAATCAACACAATAATACTATGTCAATTTCAAGTTACAACCAAAATCAACTTCTCAAATTTAAATAATCACTTATTTCAATAAGCAATTCAACAAAATGGAATTAACTCCTCAATTCAAATCAATTCTCAATAACTAAGCCTTAGTTATACAATTAAAGCCTCAATCAACAAAAAAATGAAGAAAAAGTACTTATTCAAAAAATCACTTATTTCACAAAGCGCTTAATTCAAGAAAACTCACTGATAGAAGTGAAAAGGAGGCATAGGTATAAAGATCGCAACAAATGGATCAAAATCGGAGAAGAATTAATCTTGATCTTGACTTTTGGATCTTGATGAAGTTGTTGTTGTGTTCTTGATCAAAATTGAGAGAAAGTTGAGTTTAATCCTTGAGAGAATTGAGAGAAAAGTTTAGAGTGTTTGTGAATATTGGTGAGTTATGAGAGAAATTGGAGTAAAGAGAGAATTTATAGTATGTGCTTATGTGAGTGGATTTGGTTAATGGGCCTCAAATATCCATAAATACTACTGCATAATTTTAATTCACTTAAGTGTGACATGTTTCAGAAAAATTCACAGGAACCTCGGTTCGACTTTTGAAATTAAAATGTAAAACCAAAATATAGCCTACATTGAGAACGAACTACTGTCTGAAAATGAGCTCAATCGGATAAACAGAGATTTAGTTATGAATTTTTGAAATTTTGCCTCAGACAAATTTAATTCCCAGCTTCAGAATTTTTAGTGAGTTTCACATGCTTCGGGCCAAAAACAGAAGCCTTCAAAGAACTGTTTGCTCTTGAAAATGGAAACCAAAATTTATCTAACTCAATTTGTGAGACAATTCCACCGGAGCAGGCTGGATACGATAAAAATCGACTGAGTTATGTTTTTTTGGATGTGGTGCAGATAAACATTTGCCACAATTTTCTTGTGCGAAAATACTTGATAAATCCACATATTTGAGGCCTTTCTAAGAAGAATTAGCTTCCGTCCGTGAGATATGAAAATGTAGATGACGTCGAGACAGAATTTTGGCCACCGAAACGGGTTCAAAACAAGCCACGTGCTTTGTGTTATGAATTTTTTAGTGTCCAAAAGTTACACATTCAACATACTCTTTCACTATATTTATTTGAGAAAACTCGCACATTCGGAGACCTTCTTCAAAGGATTAATTTTCAAGCCGAACCTGAATTCGAGGATATATCACCATGGATATGTTTGCAAAAGAACAACTGAACACGACAAACCAAATTAGACTTATGAATTTTCCGAAACCCACACATGCGTGAAACGACGAACTGATCCTTAACACGGAAAATACTCTAAGAGCATCCATTAACGAAATAAACATCTTCTGAAAAATTCCGATGCTTGCCAGAAGTACCTTGATCCCATAATCATAGAACCAATGATATGTATGTCATGCTAATGACCTAATGAAAAGATGCAAATGAATGTGAAACCTAAGCCAGATAAAAGTACAACTAGAGTGGAAAATTTTGGGGTGCAACACATATTAATTGTTTCGACAAGATAGTTTCATTTCCAAAGTTCTTCAAAGAGAAAGATCTATTTATGTCTCCTAATCAAATAGATGAATTTTTTAAATATGAAGTGATGGTGTTTATGGTGTTGGCTTTGTTGGATACTAAGAGTAAAGGAGTAGTTAGTTAGTTACTTGTTGTTCGTAAGTTTATAGAGGTATTTCCTGAAGACATCGATGATTTTCTGCTAGAGCGTGAGGTAGAGTTCACGATCGACTTAATACCAAGTATGATTTTGGTGTTTATGGATCCGTATCGAATGTTTGCTGCAGAGTTGAGTGAATATAAATAGAAACTAGAGGATTTTATTGAGAAGAAGTTCATTTGGCCTAGATATTCACTATGGGGGTGCACCTGTGTTATTGGTAAAGAAGAAAGATGGTAATATGTGTTTGTGTGTTGACTATCGACAGTTGAATAAAGTCATTTTCAAGAATAATTATTTGCCCATGAGGATTGTTGAATTTATGGATCAATTAGTGGGTGCTTGGTCTTCAAAAAGATTGATTTGGGTTTGGATATCATTAAATTTGTGTGAAGGACGAAGATATTCTGAAGACTACATTCATTCTGAGGTATGATCATTATGATTATTCAGTGATGTTGTTTTGTGTGTATAATTCTAATGGCGTGTTTATGGAGTACATGAATAAAGTATTTCATCTGTATTTGGATAAGTTTGTGGTAATGTTTATCAACAATATTCTAATTTATTCAAAGACTGATGAAGAACATGTCGAGCATATGAGAGTTGTATTGGAACTATTGAAAATGCTAAGTTGTCCAAGTGCGAGTTCTGGTTAACAGAAGTAAGTTCCTTGATCATGTGATTTCTAGTGGAGGTATTTTTATTGATCCTTTGAAGGCCGAGGTTCTATTGTAGTGGGAGACTCCGATGTCTGACACCAAAATTTTAAGTTTTCTTGGGCTAGTTGGTTATTATCTTAGATTTATTGAATGCTTTTCTAAGTTGTCCTTTTTTGTTAACTCAGTTAATTAAGAAGAGTCGAGCATATGTTTGGGATGTTAAGTGTGAATAGAGTCTCCAAGAGCTTAAGAAAAGGTTGATGTTAGCTCTAATGTTGATTCTGCCGAGTCCAACTGAATTTTTTGTTATGTATTGTGATGCTTCTAAGATGGGTCTGGGTGGTGTGTTCATGGGGAATGGAAAAGTTGTGGCTTATGCTTTGAGACGACTTAGATTTCATGAAAATAATTATCCTACACATGATTTAGAATTTGTTGTCGTTGTGTTTGCACTTAAGATTTGGATACATTATTTGTTTGGTTGTTCGATCAAAATGAATTGAATATGAGATAGAGGAGATGGATTGAGTTGTTGAAGGACTATGATTTTAGTTTGCATTACCATCCTGGTAAAGACAATGTCGTAGCTGATGCCTTGAGTTGAAAGAAATTTCATATGTCGACCTTGAGGGGGAAAGAGTTGGATTTGATTGAAAAGTTTAGATATTTGAATTTAGTTTGTGAAGTCACGCCGCAGAGTATGAAGTTGGGTATGTTGAAGCTTACTAATAGTGTTCTTGAAGGGATTAGACAAGGTCAGAGAGCTAATTTGAGATTGGTAGATCTATTAACTTTAATCAATCAAGGTTAAGGTGGTGAATTTAGATAGATTATAATGGTGTTATAAAATTCCGTAATAGAGTTTGTGTTCCTGATGTGCCTGGACTTAATAAGAGTACACTTGAGGAAGGACACCGAAGTGGTCTGAGTATTCATCCCGATGCTACAAAGATGTATCAAGACTTGAAGAATATCTTTTGGTGGCCTGGAATGCAAATGGAGGTTGCCAAATTTGCGTATGCGTGTTTGACTTACCGAAAGTCGAAAGTTAAGCATTATAAGTCGTTAGGTTTTATGTAGTCGTTATCTATTCTTGAGTGGAAATAGGACAACATTTTAATGGACTTTGTGTCTAGAATGCCAAGGAAAGTGAAAGGTTGTGATACTATTTGGGTTATAGTGTATAGGTTGACTAAGTCGACTCATTTCATTCCAATTCAACTTAATCATTCATTGGATAAGTTATCAGAATTGTATATCAAGAGGATTGTCAGGTTGCATGGGATTCTATTTGATATTGTGTCTGACAAATATCTAAGGTTTACGTCGAGATTCTGGGAGAGTTTACATGAGGCTTTAGGTACGATGTTACGTTTGAGTTTTTCTTATCATCCGCAGATAGATAGTGAGACAAAGAAGACTATCCAATCTTTAAAATACTTGTTGAGAGCACCAATATGGAAGATCAGTAAACAAACCACCTATTTTGGATGGCACCAATATGATTACTGAAAGTCCATGAAGGTTGCATTTCTCAAATCCATTGGAAACAAAGCATGGAAAGTTATGGTAAAAGGGTGGAAACATCCATTGGTTACTTATGAAAATGGAACTACTAGCTTGAAACCAGAAGCTGAATGGACCAATGTTGAAGATGTTAAAGCTCTTAGAAACTCCAAGACTTGGAATTCTATCTTCAATGGTGTGGACAAGAACATGTCCAGGTTGATTAACACATGTTAAGAGGCTAAAGAAGCATGGGAGATTCTCAAAATTGCACATGAAGTCAAATCCAAAGTTCGCATGTCAAGGCTACAACTCCTTACTTCAAAGTTTGAGAATTTGAGGATGAGTGAAGATGAATCTATCTTTGAATTCCACATCAGGTTGCATGATATTGACAATACCTCTTTTATGTTACGTGAAAAGATGTCTGAAAATAAGCTTGCCAGAAAAATTCTCAAATCATTGCCTAAGAGGTTTGATATGAAAGTGACTACTATTGAAGAGGCTAAGGACTTGAGCAATATTAAGGTTGACAAACTCATGGGTTCCTTACATGCCTTTGAGATGGCCATTAATGACATGAATGAAAATAAAAACAAAGGGATATGCTTTGTTTCTAACATTGTAGGAGATGGAAGTCAATGTGATGAAGAAGAAATCTTCTCAGATGCTATAGCTATTATTGAAAAAAATTCAACCGATCATTGAAGAACATGAACAAAAAGTGGAATTCAAATGTCCATGACAAGAGGTCTGATATCAATCTCCAGGACAAAAGAAAGAGAAAAGACAAACCCAATAGTATCAAGGGTACTCAGTGCTATGAATGTGAAGGCTTTAGCCACATTAAAGCTGAATGCCTTAATTTTCTAAAGAAACAAAAAAGGGGACTATTTATCACCTGGTATGATTTTGATGATGAAAGTCAGGGAGAAAATGTAAACAATGTGATGGATTAATCTGGAAAGTATGAGGCAGAAAGTGAGTCCAATGATAAAGACATTATGAATGAGGAGTTAGTTGTTGCTTACAAAATTTCGAACACCAAGTGGGAGGAAGCTTGCATGGAAGTGAAAAAACAGGAGAAAACTATAAATATCTACCCCAAGAAAATATGAAACAAACTACTACCATCATTGGTCTAGAAGAACAAGTTATCCTTTAAAAATCTAAGCTAGAAAACATGACAAAATTTATTCGTATGTTGAACATTGGGGTCTGATATGTTATGCAGCAAAACAGGGTTTAACCCCAGGTCCATGAGTAAGAAGGACACAAATCATCATAAGAGTTTTGTTATAAAAAATGAAGAGAACAAGGTTTGACCCCAGGTCCATGAGCAAGAAGGACACAAATCATCCTAAGAAGTTTGTTCCTTTTGAGAACAAAATTGAGTTCCAGATGTTGGACCACATGTCCCAATAACTAAGAACTCTAACATAAGATGTCATTATTATGGAAGATGTGAGCATGTAAGGCTCAACTATTTTAGATTGTATGGTTATCCTTAACTCTATAGTCAATAAAGACCCAAAATAAATGGTAATCAGGCTCAAGCAAAGAAAGTGTGGAAACCTAAGGTTGAAGTTAAACCCACATAGCTCAAACATCTGGTGGAGTGTCCCCAAATAATGACTACTTTGTTGATAGTGGTGTTCCAATCATATGACAGGTGACAATTCTTTCCTTGAAGAGGTAAAACATTTCCCACAAGGATATGCAACATTTGGAGATGGAAGAAATTGAAGGATTAAGGGTATTGGTGAGGTGGCCATGCCAGGACTTCCTTGCCTTAATGATGTGTTACTCGTAGAATACTTAAAAACAAATTCGATCAGTATTAGTAAATTGTGAAATCATGGATTTAAAGTTAGATTCAACAAGGTTGAATGTGTTATCACCAACAAAGAGCACGAGGAATTGATAAATGTCTCTAGTTCCAAAGACAATTGCTATTTGTGGATATCTATGTCAATCTTCTAGGAGAAAAAGACATGTGTGAAGAAGGATTATGATAAGATCACTAAAGAAATAATGTTTGACTCGGTGTTGGAACATCCTGCTAAACATTTGGTCTCTGAGATAGAAAGAAAGTTTAATGAAACAATTAGTCACTTACTTGGGTATCAAGTTATTCAGATGCAAGCTAGCATCAACAATTCTCATAATAAATTTAAATTAAGAAGTTAAAAGGCACATATGACATTTGTATGGTTGAAAAGTTAATTTAAACACTACGCCAAATAAGCTATTTAATAGCGCTTTTTTTTGTTTTTGATAGCGCTTAAAAGTGCTATTAACCGCGCCACTATTGTAAATATTTCTTATTTAATAGCACTTTAAAAGCGCTATTAAAGTACCAATTTATAATAGCGTTTTAATTAAAGTGCTATCAAAGTCAGTATTTTGCATGTTTTTTGTTTGTTTTTTTATAGCACTCTAAACAAAAAGCGCTAATATATAACATATGTTTGATAGCGCTTTCAAATAAAGTGCTAATAAATGGTACATATTTGGTACAATATTTTTAATAAGTACAGTACAATATTTTTTCTTACACAATCATTTTTTTTGGTGTAAATATAAAATAACTATATTCAATTCAACACAAATAACGCTTTAAGTTACTCATTGCATATATATTATGATCCATCAAATACCAAATAACATTTTAAATTACCAAATCCTATTGTTTCCAAATATCATAACATATAGAATATTAAGAGGGCGTTTGCATAGCCAAATTTGTAGATGCCCATCTATGAGTACTTCAATCCAAATCCAAAAACATACAATCAAATTCTCTAAACAAAACACCAAAAAAATAAGAAAGGATAACAAAACAATCCCATGTAGTAACCACCTTCATGATCCAAAAGCGTTGAACTCATAGATACAATCACTAATTAGGCAAAATAATTGCTTCTTGTTTTCCTGTATCATAGAAGGAATATTGATTATGTATTGTACAATAAAAACTAATTCAACATATAAAGAATAATCAAACATTTAATATGGGTCTAACAAGAAGCGCATAAAATAAGGAATGATTATTATAAACTAATAACAATAAATCGATATAACTAATGCAATAATTGAACTAATTAAGTCTAACAAGAACATGACTTGTAAATATATAGACCACAATTTCCATTATTAGATGCATATAAATACTAAACAGAATATAATTCAAATTCTCAAGTGTGAGGATTTATATAGTTCCCCCAACGCGTAGTCATTGGTCCCTATTTTTGAACCTAGATATGCGGGTCTGCAAAAATAGATAACTGTCAGGACTGGGTCAAAATGGACAGTCGTGTCCGTAACTAATCATTGCGTCGAGCAAGGTTGAGACGACGGGCAGACGCGTTTCGAGCGCCTTCCTGGTTGTCTGGGAGGTAGCTGCCCGCACGGACAGGCGTGCGTTTCGAGCATTGTTGGTCGGGCCGTTCGAGGGCGTGGTCGACCGTAATGCTGGACCGATATTATTGGGCCGTGCCAAAGGTGAAATCGGATTTGGCCAATTCTAGTCATTGAACTAGTCCAAAACAGGTAATATATATCATAAGAAGGTGGTTAGCAATAAAACCCTTGTTGGTGACAAAATGAAACAAAAGATGATCAATTTGAACTAACAGTTGCATCAAAATGATTACCAAAATCACTTTTCTTTTATAATACTTAACTTGGTCATGTGAAATGAATAGGAAAAATGACACCTATTCCTAATTGCCTAATAAAGTAGCTGAAAAGGACCACATCAACAAAACAAACCCTAAAAATAATGAGACTGAATGTTGGGAGACTGGGTGAAAAGCAGAGATGGAAATAGTGGGGAACTTTGAAGACTAATCAACAAGTATGACCGATTACATGAGAAGCACCTTTTGAGAAATGACAGATATATTATGTAGCACCGACACTTCTGAAAAAGGCGCGTCCGAGTCGATGTCGGACACCTACACCTACACTTGTGATTATGTTTAATTTATTCAATTTTTCAAATGATTACCAGTGCTGTTGTGTCGGTGTCGGTGTTGTGTTCAAGGTGTCCGTGCTTCATATATACCACCAACAGAGGAGCATCCATACTTTGGAAGGGCTGAAAGCAAGACATTCAACAAAAACAGACTTCTGAAACCCTCCCAAGTAAGAGTTTCTAAACGTGTGGCACTTCAAGAACTTCAGATAAATAACAGTTTTCTACGGGATTCACTGATACTGCATTATCTAGCCAAAAAGCTGAATATGTCATCCAAAGGTGATGCCTTTTGGATAATGACAAACAATGCTGTAGTTCTAAGCCCGGAACTATATATAATGAACATATGATGCTTTGGATGACAATCCAGGACAAATTGATCAACTTCTCGAGATACTTCACTAATTCGTAAATAACCATATTTGATACACATATATCCACAGATAATCAATGTCAGGAATATTACCGATAGTAGTACTGCAGTCTCAGCACCTTGTGGGTCCTTGAAAGTGACAAAGGCAATTTGAGATCGTTCGTCATGACTGCAATAATATTAAACATATGATTGTATAATGAAACTTAAGATTTGAAGCACTCTAAAAAATAGTTGACCGCCAAGCACAGCAACTCACTGACCTTTGCATTTCAACATATTCAATATCACCAGAAAAGGAAAAGAACTCCTTAAGGTCTTGTTCATATGCTCCCAAGGAAACATTACTGACTTTAATAGTTTTGACCTGCAAAGAAAATACATGTAACACTAAAAGTTTAAAACCTAGTGGAGAAAACACCTCTGCCGTTCCGATATGTAACACTTAGGATAAAATCGAAGCATATATGATATATGTACTAATTCATACTAACTAAGAATTGGAACTTCCCTTGTGATGTCTCCGATGACTACCAGTAACAATACAAGAAGCAATTGCATACAAAATAATAAACATTAAAATTTCTATCAAGCTGTCGGCCACTAATTAATCCACAAATATTTTTGAATATTTATATTTGGCTCCTTATAACTACTATTCATAATTACTGAAATATTGTGCATATGCGAAAAAGGGGGATTCGAGAAAGTTACAAATTTATGACAACTAAATAGAGAAATGAAAATGAAGTAGTTTAAGAAATCAATAAATGACAACAGATACAGATACAGAAAAGGCAGAAACCTTAACCCAGACGCGGCAGGATGCTGAAAACATCAATGTTAAACATAAAATGTTCCGAAACAACTCCTAACAAAACATAACTTGATCAGCCAGCACAGAGGAAATCAGATTGCCAGCAGTCAATAATTTGAAGCATTCATGCATTTGGCACATCCATAATCATTGGATAGAGATAATCCAGTTCAAATTTTAACGCAGACTTGGATACATTTTTAAATAAAAATCCCGAGCTAAAACTGGACCATGTATCTGTCCACACTACATTAGAAAAATACTGCCATGTAGACTAAACTATTCATTAGTCAACTTAATTGGATTGCTAAAAAAATATTCTTGCAAAAGCAATGCACTTTACATGAACTTAATTGATTGCTAAAAAATATTCTTGCAAAAGCTAATCTGATTGATGAAAACATTGAAATGATATGGCAGAAACTGCAGTATCATTTGTTTTACAAGAACTAGGCCAATTTGTAATAAAAGAAACTAGCCAATATACAGTAGAAGAAAGAAATTCAGTAGCAGGGATTGAAAGAGACTTCAATGATATCAAAGATGAACTTGAGAGCATCCAAGCCTTCCTCAAGGATGCAGACACAAAGGCTGCTGATGATGATGATGGATCCAATGGAGTCAAAACTTGGGTGAAGCAGGTGAGAGAAGCGTCTTTTCGCATAGAAGATGTGATTGATTACTACGACATGTTTTTGGCAGAGAGGGCCAGTCATTCTATATTCAGATCTGCACTCCAAATGATTCCTGGTTTGATCAAAACCATGAATCCGCATCACCAGATTGCTTCTGAGATTCAAGACATCAAGTTATCACTTGGTAGAATCAAAGAAAGAAGTACAAGGTTCGAGTTTCTGTCTGAAAATGAAGCAGGAAGGACTAAAGCTCCTAGAATTGGTGACCCTCGAGTTTCTAACATTGTCATCCAAATAAATTATAAGAGGTATAAATAAGGCATCAAGCAACCCTGGGAAAGTGGGAGAATGGAAATTTAGCAGATATATTATGTGAGAAAGTATGGATGCCAATACAGAGGCTAAACATGAAAAGCAAACCAAACCAGTAGCTCAGAATATGAGATTTTGATGAGGCATTTAAGTTCCGATGCCAAGAACACACAATTGAAATGTCTACAATCGATAAGAAAAATCAAATACCACAGGATTTAATTATATCATAAAAATCTTACCATTTGAACATGATATATCCAAAATAGCCATTTTATGCAAAAACAAAATAGTCCCCTAGAAGTTGATCAAAACACTTCAACAAAGCTTTTACAAATGGGAATCAGCTAAACAATGACAAAAACTCTTAAATATAAAGAGATGCTGAGATAGAAACTCTATCAATTTTTTCTTCAATAAACAGTTGTCATTTAAGAGTTTATGTAAAAACTATAAAAGAATCACTGATATGAAATTTCAATTCCAGGAGTGGTTCTAAGAATTTGTTATCAAAACCATATCCTCACGACAACATGCAAGTATAAGTAAAACTAGATTTATAATTTACCATCTGGAGATCACGACTAGATGGGGATGCAAACGAACATCATAGATGACTGACCTCTCAAACCACGGAATAACAAAATGTGTCCCTTCAGGATAAACCTGCATATCAAACAAGATACAAATTTAACTTCCAGCAAGAAACCCTAATTCGAAGCAACAAAATCAATACTACCACTCTTTCAATTAATCAATCTAAGCTAAAGAAACAATCATATAGCAAAAAAACGACCTTGTCTTTAACACCAACAAGACGGTTGAAAACAATAGCTCGGTGACCTCCTTCAACATTGTAAAGACTATTCCCAGCAACATACAAACCAATTCCACCAATAACTCCCAATTTCATCAGTGCAGAAGCAGCACCACCACCGGGAACATTCGGAACTTTCATCTTTTTCATATTCATTTACCTTTCCTCACTGAACACAAATTACAAATCAAACGATTGCATTAGCAAACGGCATTGATTACAGTTTCAGATTTCGCGCGAAAAGACGCGCACTATCCAAAATCAAAGAGCTTAAAACAAAGAAAGAAATTAAACTACACAAAATTTCACACAAACAAATGAAGAACTCGCAGATGAAGAAAATGTTAACTGAAAACCTAGAAGATTCTAGAACTGGAAATTGGGCCGAATGCCAGACCAGATGAATATAAGATGGTCCCAATTTTCTGAAAATGTGTTTTTTTTTTTTATCAATTAATTAATTAATTCATTATTATATATAACATAGCGCTTTTTAATAAATGCTATTATATAGGTAGTCAAATAATAGCGTTTTATACAAAATGCTATCTTAAAGAAGTTTAATAATAGCGTTCTGGTACAAAGTGCTATCATAATTACATAGTTTGTATTATATAATAGCGCCCGATTAAAAAGTGCTATTATAAATGTGTTTTTTCCATTTTAATAGCATTTTTTTTAAAAGTGCTATTAAATTAGGTGATACAAAAAATCATTTTTGGCGTAGTGAAAGGAGGCGTGTTAAGAGAATTTTCTCTCTCCTATGATCATTACCAATCTTCAAAAGGGGAATTATTTCCTTAATTGGTATTTTCAAAATACTCTTGCACTTCTTCTCTTGAAGAAGCCAGTCCTTTCCGTTTGTCCTAAGATGAAATTTTCTTTGCTTACCATTTTAAGTCATCAAACAGTGTCGATAGTGAGTCAAAAAATTGAGAAAACAAAGACTAATGAACCTACACCCATCTCAAATTCTCATGGAGTGAAAGTGTATGGATTCTACCCAAAAGAAAACCCCTCCTCATAGAAGTCTAGGGTATTTCTGTTAAGTAAGAAAACTAAGGATAAAAAGGTGATTCAGGATGTTGGTCCGCTCAACATGGTTGTGCTAATGGATATCTCCACAACTAAATCTAAGGCAACTGACTCCAAGAAGAAGAAAACTTCTAACCTGATAAGTGCCTCTAAGAAAAAACCATATGATCCCTTTGTGGCTAAGAAAACTATAGGTAGAGACCATATGAATAGAAATAAAACTACTCCCATCATAGAATCAATTGATATCTCTAACCTGCAAGCTAAGTCATATGTTAGACCAAATGTTGAACCTACAAGGGAACCTCGTGTAGTCTCTTCCTATGACAAACCCACTATAGATACACTCATTGATGATCATCAATTGGATAACATCATATGTGAAAAACATGCATCCTCTGAAAATGCTAGTGACATAAGATCACGAGAAGAAGAGGCTGGAGGACAAGGCAATAGAAGGAAGGGAAATATCCAAAATGAAGTTCATGATGATGTTTCAATCACACAAATAATAAAGATGATCCTTAGTAATGTTACCAAGACTCATAAACAAACAAAGGATGTTGAGGAAGAAACATAAACTGATGAGGAACCTTTTGTTACAAGGACTCTTGCTACAAAGAACAAGAAGAATAAATAAAAGGATGAATATATCAAAGAAACGGTGATAACTACTAAGAAATCCAGATAAAAATTGAGTAAGGTAGAAAGTAATCTTGCTGAGAAGAAGACTCTCAAGAGAAAATTTGTGGAATTTAGTTTTGTGTAGTTCCCGATGAACTTTTATGAGTGGCTTAACCCAGATACGCCGGGGAGGTCCCTGCTCGCGTGGTTTATGTTCCAGCTTGGTGTATATGTGCCTGTTGTACCCCAAAATTTGCCCTCTCATTTATCAAATATTTACTCACAAAATCTCCTTTGGTTCAAGACTGCACAAGGGTTGATCAGCTCAAGACACCTCCTTAAGCACTGATGACTGAAATTAGGGTTTGATATTGCACAAGGATAATTGAACTTTTAATGCCTCATATGACTTTAATGGATAATTATGGACCCACAAGATTTCTCATGTCAAGTTTCCAGTCTTGGATCACATTTTTGCTCAGTCAATTGAGCAGTTGACCTAAAAATCAACTGTATTGGGGAAGAAGTAAACTGTGCCAATTTACAGTCAAACTTCATAATTTTTATCCATATCAACATTATAAACTCATATGTATCATTTAATAAAGTTTGGACCACAATTCCTCAAGAAATTTGATCAGATCATCAAAAGGGCAAAATGGTCAAAATTAGGGTTTTGACTGAGAAATGGCAATTTTTGATTTTTGACCTAGCAAATGGTTAATTGGTTTGAGGCATGATCTCAAGAGTTCAATTGAATAATTTTGACCTAATATCATGACTCTAAACATCCCTCAAGATCAATTGATTGATAGTTGATTTTTCAGTCAACTGATCAAAAGTCAACTGTACACTGAAAAGTCAAACTTTGACTTTTTGGTCAAAATCAAGTGTCAAAGATCACAATTCATCAAAACATGTCAAAATCTGAAACTTGTTCATCAAGAAATCAAAAAGTCAAGATTTCATTTTGAAAAGTCAAAGTTTTCAAACTTAGAAATTTTTCTAAGTGTTGAAAACTTCATATTTTTTCACAACTTTGAGCCAATTTTTCACCATGATGCAAGATGATTCAAAAGAAACTTTCAACATGAAAGTTGTAGATCTCCATGAGATCTACAAAATTTCTTTACACAACTTCTCTTATAAATTCTTGGATCTCAATTTATTAATCCATGAAGTCATGGTCATGAAACTAAACACTTAGTGAAATTTTGCCCTAGTTTAGGCAGGATTTTGACCTAACTTCATGACAATTTTCACATAGTTCCAAGGGGAATTTTAAAAAGTGATTCAAATAGTGGTTGTAGAGAACATTACAAGCTTTCCAAAATGACCAAGAACTCCTTGAGATCATTCTTGAGTAAGGATAATCAATGAGAGGAAGTTGGGGTTTTCAAATTAAAATTATAGGTCATTTTTGATGAACAAGAATTCAAATCTCAAGCCTATGCTGCACAATCTTACTTTGCAGGCCTCTAAACCTCAAGATCTCTCCCTAATCATAAGATTACACTTGCTTTTGAGCTATTATCCATTTAATTCAAGCTTTATCCAAGACAATTTTCCATTTATGGAACAAAGTTACCATTGCTATTACATTAGCTTCCTGGGAACTTGAGGAAGCTAACCCAATCACTGGAACTCATCAAAAGCTGCTCAAAATCAAAACACGATACCCTATTGCAAGGTGAGTTTTCTGAATTTTGAACTCTTTATACAAGCATCATTAATGGTTTATTTGTGAATAAGAAATATAGATATCATTCTCCTGAAGCTAACCATATCCTTAGATTTCATTATTGTTGCTTGAATAGTTAGAATTTTGAATTTGAACCTTTGAAAATAATTAAGTCAGGATTTGGTAATTTCAAAAATTCTCATTCATCTTTGATTTATAGTTTATGATATTTATATGGTTAGATTCGTATGGAAAATAAAACAACTTTCCTGTTTGCATTTTCCATTTTTATTGAGCAATGGTGAAGTTACAGGTGTTCTAGCGGGAGGTTGAAGATGAAGTGTATTCATGACTCATTTTGTATTATATATTTATCATTTCGGTTATATTAACGGATGTATAGACACCCTAGTGGTAAAGCAGCGCGCTGGTAACCAAGAGGTCATGGGTTCAACACCCAGCGCGCTGCCTTTTGCTTCTTTTTTTTCTCTCTCACTTTTTTGACATTTTTTGTTACATGAGGCGCTTGGGCCTTCCCCTCGTGGGATTTGAATTTTTTCACACTAATACCCCCCCCCCCCCCCCTGTTTGCTCATATCACGCAGCCCATATGGATTTTTTATTTTTCTGATTTGCAGATAAAAACATCAATTGGGTCAGATTAAAAAAAAACTGTTTTTCTAATAAACCTCTAAAATCCAATTTTAACCTCCCTGACATTATTATTTTTATTTTATATTTTATTATTATTATTAATATTATTATTATTATTTTCATTAATAAAAAATCTAAAAATATTTATATTTTATTATTTATATTTATTTAGTTTATTTTTCTTCATAAAAGCAAAAGAACAAAAACATTTCCTTTAAATAATTTAATTTACTTTTTTAAATACTTAGATAATTTAGTTTTGATCATTATATTATTATATTTTTCTTATAAATTAAAATCAATTTAGAAATTAGGATTTTTATTTGATTAATTTTATTTACTAATTAAATTCACAAAAAACCCTAAAAATTTGTTTTCTTTAAGTTAATTTATTTTACTAATTTAATCTTAATTTTTCTTATTTTTAGTTAATTATTTTATTTTTAATTAATTAGGTCAAAAAAATCTTTTCATGAAAACCAAACAAAGATCACATTTCTTTTTACATTTTATATTCTTGCATTTTGATCTTCATTTATGTATATTGATTCACATTTAATGTGGTTGTAATAATAATTTAGATTTAATCTCTTGCAATTCCCCATTTGTAATTTGTACACCCCCTCCCCTAAATGATGTAATAGCTTAGTATTTTTATTTTCCATAATTTAAATGCTTTATATACAAATGATAGTAATTAGGGTTTTGTATGGAAAGATTAAAACCAACAAGTAGCAAACCCTAATCAAGACAAATCAAGCATGTAAACCAACACATTTGCACACTTACACCCTTACGGTAAACCCACTTTGTTGCCTTACAAAAATGTCCATATTATGCCTGTGAGGTATCTTAGCAAAAACAAACAAAAATACAAGATCATAGTCCCTCGATGACGCTATCCATGTTGCCTTTCAAAATGATCTTAGTCCCTTAAAGAAAAATACTAACATATCTTACAACATTGTTAATTATGGTTATACGACGACCCTTGCCCGTCCCTTTTACATCCAAAGATAGGTTTTCTTACCAAATCAATGGTAAGATAACAATGTCAAAGGAAAGAGGAAATGAACATGAAAGACTTTTGAGTAGGTAGATGTTCCTAGTTGCTTGCTCAATTTCAAAACCAAAACATCCTTGCTATTTTCAAAACAAACACCAACACTTTCAAAACATCTTTCAAAATTGAAAACATTTTCAAAAGATCAACACTTTGTATTCATTCTTACGAACAAGAATCATTACAAAGTTTGCCTAAACGATGACACCTTTTCAAAATACTTTCAAAAACCACACAAAGAACATCTTCAAACAAAAGCAAGTGATCTAGCAAGTAACTAAGAGCCTGTGGAAAACCATGGATGAAAAAGGTGTTAATACCTTCCCTTTTCATAATCTACCCTCCGAACTCAAAAAACATCTCAAAGGTCTTTCCTGTTCTTTTCAGCCTTTCCTTTTGGATAAAAGAAAAGTCGGTGGCGACTCTTGCTAACCACAACATTTGCGATCAAACGCAAAACGACCAAGTCAGTTCTCCCACCGTGTTACAGAACTGGAGACTCTGCTGGGGATCATCTTAAAATTGGGGTTACCTTAGGTTTAGATCATATTTACTTGCTTCCATTGTTTGACTTGTCTGCTTTACATTTTGGTTCTTTGTTTGGGTTTGAATCCTCTACCCGGATTTGGGATACCTTATAGGTAAGTAGCAATACATTGTGGAAACTGTGCGGGGTACACCGACATGGTCTAAGCAATAGCTACGTTAGTGTGACATATTTGTGGGTACCGGTAGCCCTTGAGTAGTCAAGGAGAATACAGGGCCACTGAGTGATGTCATGACGCACTAACTAACTTCTAGAACCTTTACTTGACCAACTTGGCCATTAAGACGTAGTGAGATGACCAGATTTGGTGCACTCCAAAGTTGGTAGATACTCGATACTACACTCATTGAGGTTTGGTTTTTTGGGATATTTCAGTCGCCATTAAAGAGGCTTACGCTGAAACAATGCCCGAGAAAACAAACCAGTGATATTGAGCTCCCTTAGAACCCGATTACTATTGCTAGGACAGGGTTGAGCCAACCAAACTTATAGAGGGTACTTACCTATGAGACTCCATGCAAGCCTAAACCTAAGGACTTGTTTGTTTTGTTTGTATATATCTACTTATACATAACATCATAAACATCATAATATCATACTCATACCCACTAACCATTTCAAGGATTTTGGGATTTATCTTTGTTTCTGTTTTGTAGGACATGAATTCTATTCACAAGAAAACCATTCAAGTCAATCTTGTAAAGATCCCTCCTCAACTTAAAGAGTTTGCATCAAGGGTTCCTGAAAATTCTTCATTTACCGAAAGACATGGCCGCCTCCTAAACTTAGTTACCTCCAACACTGATGAGGACATGCTGAAGGTGCTCGCCCAATTCTTTGATCATCTACACCATTGCTTCACATTTCCCGATTATAAACTTGTTCCAACTTTGGAAGAATTCTCCCAACTCTTGAGGATTCCCATTCTCAATCAACTGCCTTTCAACGGTACAGAAAGAGATCCAAAGCCAGAAGAGATTGCTCAAGCCCTACACTTGCAACCATCTGATGTCACAACTAATTGGGAAACAAGGAGTGGTGTCAAAGGTTTCTTAGCCAAGTTCTTGTTTGAGAAAGCCCAAAACTGTTGGAACTCTTTGGACCTACAAGGTTTTGAGGAAATTGTGGCTCTCCTCATCTATGGGATGGTTTTTTTTCCAAAATCCCGACTAATTCATAGACGCAAACAACATCAAAATCTTCATGTCTCGTACCCGGTGCCTAATTTGCTAGGAGATATCCTACATTATTTTCACACTCGCACTATGAGGAAAAGGGGTATTCTCATGTGTTGTACTCCTCTCTTGGCAAGATGGTTTATTTTGCATCTTCCCCAATCTGTATTGAAGAATGAGCAAGGTTCAAGGTGGTCACATAGGTTGATGACGCTCAAACATTCAGACATTCATTGGTGTTCTCAATCTGTGTATAGTGTTACTATAGTCGAACATTATGGAGAATTCCCTAATATGCCCTTACTTGGCATTAGAGGAGTTATCACCTACAACCCCTGCTTAGCCTTAAGACAGTTTGGTTACGCCCGAAGGGGTGGCCCACATGAGATGCTTATTCAAGGGTTGGTATTTGACTACGAGAATGACGATCAAGGTCACCGCCAGAGGTTTGTCCGAGCTTGGAGGATGTTGAACAAGGTAGATAGCAAGAGATTGGGGCACAAGAATTCCACCCCTCTTGAGCCTTACCTCAAATGGGTACAAGCTCATGCTCAAAGTCTTATGATGCCTTACCCCTCCATTTTCCCAGTTATCATAAAGCCTATTGTGGAAGGAGATGTCTCATACAATATCCTGCATCCTGACATGCCCACCTCTCTCAAAGACTTGCAAAGGGATTAGATACAGCTTAAAGGGGAGCGAGACACTTTCGAGGCCAAAATCTACGCCAGCGAGAAGAAGGTTCTGGAGCTCACCAAGCAACTTCATGAGGAGCGGAATCTAAACGCCTACATCGCACCAAAGAGGATGCGTTCAACTTTTTTATCTTAGAGTTTTTGTATTTCTATGTAAGCCCAAGGAGGCATGATGTACTTAAACTTTGATTTATTAATATAACATGTGTTCCTTTTTGTCTAAAGCAAATTTAAATCCCTAATTTCCTTGAAATCATTGCATATGCATCTTCATTCATCATAACATAAGCATGCATCTTACAACATGTCTCCTCATCTTTCTACTGTTCATTTCAGTAAGATGGACATGGAACAGACGATAAAAGATCTCCAGGCGCATAATGCTTAGTTTCAAGAGATGTTCTTGACTCTAGCCAAAGGACAAGAGGATTTGAAAACTTTGCTGATTGAAGAAAAGAAGAAGAAGGCAAAGAAGTCAACCGATGTTTTAAATATGGGAAGAAGGTTCCAAGGACAAGCCAGATGGATCCTAGACTTCGCAACATCATCTGGTGAAAAGGATAATCAAGAAGGGAAAGTCAAGGAAGTGATTGCCCCTCCAGAATTAGAAGAGGAAGAAGAGGATTACTCTAAAGAGCAGTATCCCCCGACTGACGACAAATACAAACATTTGGAAGAACGTCTAAGTGCAATGGAGATTCAGAAAGTGCCCGGGCTGGACTTTGAAGAGTTAAGTTTGGTGTCTAGGATTGTTATTCCACCAAAGTTCAAAGCACCAGTGTTTTCCAAGTACGACGGGGTTTCGTGTCCCAATATGTTTCTCCGATCTTATGTGAGGAAGATACAGCCCCACACTGCTGACAGAGATTTGTGGGTCCACTTCTTTCAAGATAGTCTATTTGGGACTCAGCTAGATTGGTTCTATCAACTGGAAAGGGCCAATATTCATAATTAAGAAGACTTTGTCGCTGCTTTTTATAAAAAGTATCAGTACAATGTAGACCTTGCTCCCACCCGTACCCAACTCCAGAGTATGGCTATGAGTTCAAGCGAAGGTTTCAAAGACTACGCCTAGAAATGGAGGGACTTAGCAGGAAGTGTCCAGCCTTCCCTGTCTGACCGGGAGCTAGTAGACATGTTTCTGAGTACCCTGTTAGGTCCTTTCTTTAATCATCTAATTGGAAACTCCTCAGCAGGCTTCACTGAATTAATCTTGACCGGGGAAAGAGTGGAAGCTGGGATTAAGAGTGGGAAGATCCAAAAAGACGCATCCTCTAGTGCCGTGAGAAAACCATTTATTGGGAAAAAAGAAGTTGGTGTTGTGTACCCTCAAAGGAATCAGGACATAACTGATCGCCTTCCAACGGTAGGGGCCGTCATAATCCCCAAGCCTGCACCCGGATAAATATGACACTATCTCAAGTCCTGCCACATTTATTGAGATCTAATCTGGTAACTTTAAAGGAAGCCCCAAAGAATCCCAACACCGCCTCTCCTCATTACCATCCTAATGCTCGCTGTGCTTACCGTTCAGAAAGTCCATGCCATGATACCAACAACTTTTGGGCTTTGAAAAACAAGGTGCAAGACCTTCTTGAGGCAAAAGAAATTGAATTTGATGCTCCTAAGATCCCAAATGTTATCATCGCTCCTATGCCCAAGCATGGCCGTGATGTTAATGTTGTCGAAGATGATGTGTTTGTTACTGTTGTTGATGAACTTGTTACTCCTCTCCTGACTGTCAAGAGGAACCTGTTGAAGGCCGATTTATTTCTGGGGCTGTGATGAAAGCTGCCACCTCTGTTTATCCCTACCAACTGGCTGTCATTTATTGAAAGCAGGTGTTCAGCGCCTAATGGATGAAAAATAGATTTTGTTTGAAAAGACTCCTGTTCCAACCATTCCTTACAATGATGTTTCAATAGTAACCATTTCTGCCAATCCTTCCAGGATCTCCACCAAAAGACCCGTTAGGATTACATTCGTTCCTAAAGTGACTCCACTGATAATTACTATGCCCGGACCAATCCCGTACTCATAAGATAAAACTGTCCCATGGAACTATGGGGGAGACGTCTACTATCACGGTGTCAAGCAGGATGGGCTGGCTATTGAAGACTCGATTGTTGAGAAGGCTGACCCCAATATCAGTAACATTGTGGGAACCAGCAAAATAACCCTAAGTGGAAGAGTATTCTCCCTTGAGATTGCTCCTCCGAAAGTTGTTGTCGGTCCTGTGATCATCCCTGCTTCTGTTCCTATTGATACTACTACTACAGTTCCTGTGGATACCCCTACTGACACCCCCATCACCGAGTCAATCGAGACTCGGGGCAAAGGAATTTTGGTTGAGCCTGTCCGGATGAGGGCGCCATCAGTATCTATCCTAGAGGCCTCCAAGAAGGAGATGGATGAAATTCTGAAAATTATAAAAAGAAGTGACTACAACATAGTCGAACAATTAGGGCAGACTCTGTCAAAGATCTATATGCTAGCTTTACTGTTTTGCTCTGAGGCTCATGCGAAGGCCTTGGTGAAATTTCTCAAAACTGCCCACGTACCACAAGAAACCTCTGCTAATCAGTTCCAAGACTGTGTGGCCAGTTTGACCGCTGACAAAATATTAGGCTTTTCTGATGCTGACCTGACACCTAGAGGTAGGAAACACAATGAGGTATTGCATGTCTCTGTCGAATGCAGGGGCACAACTTTGGCCCATGTCCTGGTTGATACTGACTCTTCTTTGAATGTGCTGCCTAAGAAAGCCCTGGATAGACTCAACTATGGAGGTTTTACCTTAAAAGCCAACAACATAGTGGTAAGGGCCTTCGAATGTTCAAAGAGAATGGTGCATGGGGAGGTGGACATCCCCATAAAAGTTGGAACTCAAACCTTTGATTCAACTTTTTACGTGATGGACATTCGCCCTTCCTATTCCTGTTTGTTAGGCCGACCTTGGATTCATGACGCTGGTGCCGTCACCTCTACATTACATCAGATGCTGAAATACCCGACCAAAGGGAAAATCATTACTGTTCATGAAGAGGAGGAATATATGGTCAGTCACTTGAACTCCTTCAGACACGTGGAATTGCATGGTGAATTCATTGAAACTCCGTTTCAATATTTCCATGAAGTCCCACAAACAATGGCAGCTACCAAGACTGTTTCCCAAGTTCCAAAGATTACAAGACCTCCATTAAAGTTGTCTTCTCTGAAAGATGCCAAGGCAGTGGTAGAAGAAGGTGGGTGTACTATTTTGGGCCAACTCCCGGATATCCCTTACAAATCTAACAAATTTGGTTTGGGTTTCACTTCAGGAGCCTAGAAAGATATTCGTCGCGCTCGTGCCGGGGGACCACCTTTGAGGATCAGCAACCATGGAGTCAACACAGTGGAGGATGATGATGACAGCTACGACCTGGAAGAATGGATTTTCCAACCATCAATGGAGGACTCGCCAACTGGGAAGCTAAAGATTTTTTTCCAATTACTTTTATCCAATAGTAATTGTCTTTAAATTTTTTTCGGACTTGTAATAATTAAACTTTGCATACTTTTAAAACCTTGTGTCTTACCCGAGGCACAACGGTCCATTTGTAAGGGTTGTTACTTCATTTTCATATGTCATCAATGAATCATGGACGTTTTTGGATACAAACTTTACGCTCTTTGTTTTTCTTTTTCTACATTTTTGTTTTTCAAAGATATCTATACTCTTACACATACTCACATTCAAAATGCAGATCTATATCCACTCAGGATCATATGGGTAACAATTCTGCTATGGCCTGTTGTGAGTTTGAAAATCTAATCTACCAAGCCGAAGACGAAGGTGAGGAAGATTGTGAAGTGCCAGGGGAACTAGCCAGGTTAGTACAACAAGAAGAGAGGATCATACAGCCCCATGAAGAACCAAGGGACACAGTTAACTTAGGTACCAAAGAAGACAAGAAAGAAGTCAAGGTGGGTGCCAACCTAGAACCCAGTGTCAAGAAGCGCCTAACTCAGTTGCTACATGACTATGTTGAGGTATTTTCCTGGTCATACAAAGACATGCCAGGACTTGATGTTGATATCGTGGTACATCGTCTACCAACAAAGGAAGATTGCCCTCTAGTAAAATAGAAAGTCTGTCGCATATGGCCAGACATGTCAGAGAAGATCAAGACTGAAGTCATGAAACAATTCAACGCCATATTTTTAGCCGTCACCTCATATCCACAATAGGTCGCCAATGTTGTTCTAGTGCCTAAAAAGGATGGTAAAGTACGCATGTGTGTGGACTACATAGACTTGAATAGGGTAAGCCCCAAGGATGACTTCCGGCTTCCCCATATCAATATTCTGGTTGACAACACCGCACAACATAAAGTATTTTTCTTCATGGATGGTTTCTCAGGCTACAACCAGATCAAAATGGCACTTGAAGATATGGAGAAAACGACTTTCGTCACCCAGTGGGGCACTTTCTATTACAATGTTATGCCATTCGGGTTGAAGAACTCTGGGGCAACCTATCAGCGTGCCATGGTAGCTCTATTTCACGACATGATCCATCACGAAATAGAGGTCTATGTGGACGACGTGATAGCCAGATCTCAAACTGAAGAGGAACATCTTGACCATCTGCATAAACTATTTGAAAGGCTAAAGAAATATAAGTTAAGGTTGAACCCTAATAAATGCACATTTGGGGTGAGGTCTGTTAAACTCATAGGCTTCGTCGTCAGCGGTAAAGGTATCAAAGTGGACCCTTCCAAGGTGAAAGCAATACAAGAAATGCCTACTCCTCGCACCGAGAAGGAAGTCATAGGATTCTTGGGACGACTTAACTACATTGCCAGATTCATTTCTCACTTAACCGCCACTTGTGAACCAATCTTCAAATTACTGAAGAAAGATCAAGTGGTCAAATGGAATGATGAATTCCAAGCTTCCTTCGACAAGATCAAAGAGTACCTTCAAGAGCCTCCTGTTTTGATGCCTCCAGCAAGGGAAGACCTTTGATTATGTATCTAACTGTTTTGGAAAATTCAATGGGGGTGTGTGCTGGGGAAGCATGACGAGTCTGGCCGAAAAGAGCATGTTATTTATTACCTGAGCAAAAAGTTTACCGACTGTGAAACAAGATATTCACTTCTCAAGAAAACTTGATGCGCTCTGGCATGGGATGCTCTCCGGCTAAGACAGTATATGCTGACCCATACTACCTTATTGATATCCAAGATGGATCCAATTAAATACATATTCGAGAAGCCAGCCTTCTTTAGGAGAATAGCAAGATGGTAGATGATCCTGATAAAATATGACATTCAGTACACTACCCAAAAAGCAATAAAGGGCAGTGTGCTAGCCGATCACCTTGCTCATCAAGCTGTGGATGACTACCAGTCCATGAAATTTGAATTCCCAGATGAAGACATCATGATGGTAAACAACTGTGAAGAACTCAGACCATATGACAGACCTGAACAAGGATCCCGATGGACCTTGGTTTTTGCGGAGCCTCTAACGCAATCGGCAATGGCATATGTGCTATAATCATATCCCATGAAGGATGTCATACTTCCTTCACCGCAAGACTTTGCTTCAACTGTACTAATAATATGGCAGAATACGAAGCGTGTATTTTTGGTCTCAAAGCTGCCATAGATTTGGGAATCAAGTCCTTAAGTGTGTTCGAAGATTCACCCTTAGTCATTAGTCAGATCAAAGGAGAATGGGATACGAAACACCCTAACCTCATCCCCTACAAAGAACATGTGTTGACATTAATCCCACATTTCGAGGAAATTACCTTTGAGAATTTTCCACGAGAGGAAAATCAACTAGCGGATGTGCTAGCCACCATGTCATCCATGTTTAAACTCAAGTGGGGTAACGAGGCTCCCCAGATCACCATTGAAAGGATGTACGAACCAACTTACTGTCACGAGATCGATACTGAAGAAGTAGTGGACCAGCCTTGGTTCCATGAAGTTAAAAGGTATCTCGAGGCTCAAGAGTATCCGGAAGGATCTTCAGTCAATGATAAGAAGTTCTTGAGGAGATTCTCTGCTAAGTTCTTCCTCAGTAATGGCATGCTCTACAAGCGCAACCATGACTCTGTTTTGCTTTGCTGCGTAGACAAGGCTGAGGCAGAAAATATCATGGTTGATCTACCTGAAGGCACTTTTGGCACCCTCTCTAGTAGGCATACGATGGCTAAAAAAATCCTACAGGAAGGGTATTACTGGTCTACCTTGGAAGCAGATTGCTATCAGCATTCTCGAACCTTCCACAAGTGTCAGATCTACACTGACAAAGTGCATGTACCTCCAGTTCCTCTAAATGTCCTGACTGCTCCCTGGCCATTCGCGATGTGGGGCATCGATATGATTGGATAAGTCAAACCTACAACTTCTAACCGCTTCATCTTGGTGGCCATTGACTACTTCACAAAGTGGGTTGAGGAAGATTCTTTCACTTCCGTTACCAAGAATGTTGTCGCTCGATTCATCAAACAGAATCTCATATGTCGGTACGGTATCCCGGAGAGAATCATCACAGACAATGGTACGAATATGAACAATAATATGATCACCGCACTGTGCGCACAATTCAAAATCTAGCACCATAATTCATCTCCTTACCGGCTAAAGATGAATGGCGCTGTCGAAGATGCAAATAAAAACATCAAAAAGATCATACAAAAGATGACAATTACATACAAGGACTGGCATGAGATGCTACCATTCGCTCTCCACGGTTACCGTACCACGACGCACACATCAACAGGGGAAACTCCTTTCTCCTTGGTATACGGCATGGAAGCTGTTCTACCAATTGAAGTACAAATACCTTCTCTAAGAATCATAAAGGATGCATGGCTGAATGAAGACGATTGGATCCAAACTCGACTTGACCAGTTGAACCTAATTAATGACAAGAGGCTTACGGCTGTCAGTCATGGCCAGATGTACCAAAAATGTATGATCAAGGCTTTTAACAAAAAGGTCATACGTCAGGTATATCAGGTTGGTGACTTGGTAATCAAGCGTATCATATTGTCATAAGGTGATCCCATGGGCAAATGGACTCCTACATACGAAGGACCATTTGTGATCAAAAGCATATACTCTGGTGGAGCAATGATCCTCACCATTATGGATGGCGATGACCTTCCACACCCTGTGAATGCAGACATAGTCAAAAGATACTATGCATAAGAGATCCGCTAGGTTGACACGCCTAGGCAAAACAAGGGCATCCCGACGAACCAAAAAGGTTCGATAAAAAATTATGGATAAAACAAAAAAAATCTGTACACCTAGCAAGTTGAAAACCCGAAAGGGCAACTTGGGAAAAAAAGGGTATCCCGGTGGACTGAAAACCTGAAAGGGCGGTCCAGGAAAAAATTAAGGAATTAAAGCGTATGACTATGTCCCGTTGGATCACCTTATAGACAACCTCTAACATCGACTGGCAAAATCAATGGTTCTGATCAATCCAATCAACTTCGGACAAGGCAGCAAGTGGACAAGATGCTCAGAGACACGAAGGCTATAGCAGAATGGAAACCCCATGGGATTATTGCACATAACTATATTTTCTTTGTATCAAATCTTAATTTTCTACGACGATATTCTCTTACTAGAATGTTCGTCTCATTGTACAAAAATACTTATTCAAGTTGATACAAATATATCCCTTTGAAAGTGCAAAACTATCTGTTTTTCTTTATTTATGTGTTTTGGTTACAAAAATGTCCAATGATTTATTTTTGAACATATGCATTTGAATGTGACTACTGTTTACAAATGAACAAAAAAAATAAGAAAGACAATCACTAATGGCTTTAGGAAATAGGATAATATCTTTAGACTATTCCATAAAATCCTCCGTAGGTACCTTTTCCAACAAGAACGGAAATCCGAGACATCCCACTACAGGATCACTAATGTATCTCCAGTATGAAGCTTAATGATATCAAGCTCTCTCACCTCCCAGAATAAAACTTCTAGTTACCACTCTGAAGATTCCCCAGTGAAGGACGCCCAGCTTCTCATGATTCCCCAGAGGGTTTTCACGAGGTCTACAAGCAAAACACGACATTTCCCTTTCACAACAGAGTTTATTTCTCTAACAATTGGAAGCTCATCAACACTTCAACTTCAAAACATGAAGGCTGGCACTCCTCATTCTCAGCAATGCTCAGGGATTTACTTTCCCCAATTTCAGCAGCACGGCGGCATAATAATTAATGTGTCCATACATTACATTCATATGTCATAGAATTGACAACATAGATACATACGATACAATCTCATTTATTTTGAGAACATCATTGCACCATGCATTTCATACATCATGGCATTGCATACAACTAACCTTTCATCTTTTCAGGAAAGATCAATCAACAGAAAATTATCATCAATTTTCAACAAGTCAATTATAGATCAAATCCCAAAAAAGGGCTGGTCAATCATCTACATAACAGATATTTCTTTCAGACCCCTGCCGGTTCAGTTTAAATCTCTCAACGGTTTATTCTGATTCTTTTATGCATACACTTTCTCAGGTTAAGATAAATCGCTCCAAGATTTATTCTGATTCTTTTCCAGTTAAATATTATTCAAGACCTCTGTTGGTTCAGTTTAAATCGATCAATGGTTTATCCTGATTCTGTTCTGGTAGAAACTTTCTTTGGTTAAGATAAATCTCTCAATGATTTGTTCTGTTTCTTCTCCAGATCCCTGCCGGTTCAGTTTAAACCTCTCAACGGTTTATTTTGATTCTTTCTCGCAGACACTTTCTCTGGTTCAGATAAATTGCATAAAGATTTACTCTGATTCTTTCCAGTTAAGGAATATTCAAGACCTCTTTTGGTTCAGTTTAAACCCCTCAACGGTTTATCCTGATACTTTCCAAAGGGACATTTCTGGTTCAGATAAATCACTCCAAGATTTATTCTGATTCTTCCCAGTCAAACAACATACAAGACTTCTTCTGGTTTAAATAAGTCGCTCCAAAGATTTATTCTGATTCTTTTCCAGTTTGAAATCAAGTTCAGACTTAGTACATTCTCTATCAACAGTCACCTTTGGATGACATCTACAAGCCCATCTCCGGAAAATACCCATCATTCCTCCAAATGGAATCTATAAGCCTATTCCCACTTCGTCTTCGAGTGCAAATTTCTGGGCACTCTAGTGTCCAATCATCTTCCACCTTCAAGTCACGAATGGAGGATCCGCATGAAGATGTGAAAAACACAAGAAGGGGGGTTGAATTGTAAACTTAGATCAAAACAGCTAAATGACACAGTATTTTTATCCTGGTTCGTTTGATCTCAAACTACTCCAGTCCACCCGTCAGGGTGATTTCGCCTCTCTCCAACGAGGTCTTAATCCACTAATCTCAAAAGATTACAACAGCTACTTTAACAACTGTTAAAGTCTTCTTGAGTACAACCACAAACCGGTTAATCTCAAGGAAATCTTTTACAAATAATTGAACAAGAATGTGTTGTTGTTTCTAACAAAACAGTTTATCACAACTGTGATAATTACACAGATTAAGCTTAGAATAGAATAAATTTTCTAGAGCTTGAATATGCATGGTTTTGGAATTCTATGCAAATTGGTGTATGCGTATGTACGTGCTTCTTTTACAAGCAGACTTGTTTATATAGGCAAGGCAAAGACGTTATCCATAAAGCAAGTTTAATGTTAATAACACACTTTCCTTTTGTAGAAGATCTTGTCTGAAGAAAGCCATTGGTATTAATTCTGTCTTGAATAATCAGTAACGCTTCAGAGTCTTCTATCCTTAACTGCTGATGACGCTTCAGAATATTGATGACTTGGTTGATATGTCTTTGTTCAGAATCAGAGTTTGTTGTCATTAAGCGCAGGTTATGATCACCAATCTTTAGCATATGATCTGATTGCTTCAGCGTGAAATTCTTTATTGCTTATCTTCTGATGTTGATCCCATCAGAACTTCTGCATATACAAAACATAATTTTAAGGAGCATATTTGTTCTTTGTATATATCTTTGGATTTATTTATTCTTTGTATTTGTTATCATCAAAACTCTAACCAAGGGTTGTAGAATCAAACTATGTTCTAACAATCTCCCCCTTTTTGATGATGACAAAAACCAGATTTTTGAATTAAAGAATAAAGAATAAAAAGTAGAATTAAGAAGAAAAACTCCCTCTGAGTTGATTACTTCCCTTTAATTCCACGAGTCTTTGAGCATCAGAAATTTACTGTGTCTTTCATCAGAGTTTTGTACCTGTTCAATATTTTTAGAAGAAAGAAATTAAGTAGATCAGAATGTTTGAGACTTACTTATGTCTCAGTAAACCGTTATTGAAAATATCTTATTCTTTCTCCCCCTTTTTGTCAGTTATCAAAAAGAACATATAATCAGAGCTAAAAAGGATTTATATTAAAAATAAGAAGCAATGATAAGAAGTTCAGAACAACAACAATGTAGAATAAATATTACAGATAAACAGATTTTAAAAGAGAAATCTAAGAGGGATGAGGAAGGCGTGTGAACAAAGCTTCCAACAAGCCCTTGATCTGGGTGTTGGTTTCCTCTTGTTTGCTTAACATGCTCTTGATTTCCTTGATTGTATCATCCTGTTTATCCATCCTTTCCTAAATAACAATATCCGCTCTCTTCAGTTCTTCCAGAGTTTTCCTTTCATAGGAGGAAGCTGGAGAATCTTTAGTAACTGGATGCTTCTCAGAGCATTCTGCAACATGATCATTTTGAACCAATTCCTCTGTAGGAATCATCTCATCTAGAGCAATAGTCAGAGTGTGACCTTATGACTCTGGTTGAACTTTATCTGATGGACGATGTTCTGACCAGGGAGAATTATCTAGAGGGAGAATCTCTTCCTTGAGCAGTTGGCTTAGAACTTGGTCTTCAAATATCTTGAGCAGATTACTGAAATTATGTTGAACTTGATCATAGCTCTGTTCTTGCAGCTTATGAGTTTCAGAGCATAGCCATTTTCTGAAACTTGTCCAAAGATAATCTGAAGCAGCAGGGTTAATCATCTCTAGACTAGCTTGCTTCAAGGAGATTATCCATTTATGCATTTCTGTTTCAAACATCAATAAACTAGTACCAACATCTGGTGAGGGTTCAGATGGTTTTGGTTTTGGAATGTCCGTTTTGTGAGTTATGGCAGCAAGACGTTCAAAAACAGTTAGATCAATGACAAGTTTAACGTTGTCATCTGGATTGCTCTTTAGTGAGGGAGTGGGAGATTCTGGTATAATTATTGGACTGGTTGGGGAATTTGGTGGAGTTGATTCCAAAGAAGAAGGAATTGGTGGGATGTCCCGGATGGTGAGGGGCATACGGATGGCCAGAGGTTCAGTGATACCTGGAATAGGAATTGTATCTGAATCTGAAGTGGGTTCTTCAGATTGGTTGGATTGAATGTTTTGAGGTTCTGGTTTACTGGTCTCAGCTGGATGGTTCTCATAAGTTTGAACTTCTGGTTAAGGTTGTTCAGGTTGCAGAGATGGTGGATGAGTAATTTCTGGTTGAGGAGATGGAGGTAGTGGTATTTCTGGTTGTGGGGTTGCTGTTGTAGTTATGGAGTTTGGATTTTCTGGGATTAGAGGGTTTGGATTTTCTGGTGTAAGAGCAGAAATATTTTGGTCAAAGGATTCAATATCTGACATAACTTTTTCAAGTTCTGGTTGAGTTGATTCAGTATTTGGATTGATAGGAAGGGAGTGAGTTTCTCTAAGACTTAGAGTTTCAGAGGGATCAAACCCTATGTCAAAATCATCGAAAGTTTGTGGGGTAGGAATTTCTGATTGGGTGGTTAAGGGTTCAGATGTTGATATAGTAATTGATTCTGAAACAGTTATAGAAGAAGGATTATCTTTCTTTCTAGCAGCTTTTGGAGTCCTCTAGGATGATCCTTCTGCTGCTGCCTTTCTTTTCTTGTTCTTCTTCAACACAACTTCTGGAGCCGCCTGTTGCAAGTCCGGGATATTTAACTCTGGTGCAGTGCCATCTGCCTTACATGCATCCAAATATCTGACGATTATCTCAGGCTTGGAATAAATTTCTGAGAACATAAGAAAATCATCCAGAGGAATTCTTCTGGTAGTAATGGTTGCAAAATAAGTAAAAGTGGGTTCCTTCTTGATGTTCTCAATAATTTTCATCTTTTTCAGATTCTTTGCATTCAGTGGCTTCCCAGCAGTTGCCTATAGAGAGCTAATTTCTTGTGCTTCAGTCAGATGCTCTATCAGCCTATTCTCTGTCAGAATATTTGATATGAGTCTTCCAAGGGGTATCCAGTCCCTTTTGGTACGCTCATATTCTCTAGTCTCTTTGACACTGGTCCTCAGATGATTAAATAACAAGTGAGCAAGATTTACCTTAGTCTTCTTGGAGATGAAGTAGATCAGAAACTGCTGATCAATGTTTATATAGTCAGGAGAGCTGGTTGGCTTCCTGTGGTTTATGCATCCCAGAATTATCTTAGCCCATATTCTATGATGATCCTTCAAATCCCTTATCTTGCTGGAGGGAAGACCCAGAGTGAAAATTTCTCTTGCAATTGAAGCAACATCAACACCTCTTTCAGCCATGTTTATACACCTTATGCCACCACCATTATAACCTATCAGTCTTGCAATTAGGTCTTCAGTAATTACTATCTTCTTCCCCATTACATATGATGTGACTTGATGGTTGGAGGATGAAGCATGAATCCAGAATTCTTTCACAAGAATTGGAAACGTTGGACCTAGAAGACGGTCAAAATACATGTTCCATCCTTGAGCCTTTACTTCTTCAGAAAGATTGAATCAATTTTCTTGAAGACTTTCAAAATCCACAATCAGTTCTGAAAGAACTTCTAGGTTGTCAATGGGCGTGAGAAGAGTTATGAACGATTCTTCATATTGTTCCATAGATTTAGTTCTCTGAGTACTGGTATTTGGAACGCTTGAGGAAGCCATGTTCACACAAGAAATTTGAGAAGAAAATGAAGGGGTTTTGAAAGTACGAACAGAAAACAGTTAGAATGTAGTAAAAGTGAACGAGTGTAAAGAATGAAACTTGCATTTAAATAGATTTTTGAAAACATAAACTGCAAGAGAGGGAAATAATTAGTAATGATTATAAGAATTAATGACAGCTGATTTTAGGGGATTCAGAAAGATATTGGAACGGTTACCCATGACATGTGTCTCAATGCACCCAATCAGCGCTTTTGACCTTTCAGAAAATTGAACGCGTGTTCAGCCTCAGAAGGTAGCTGATGAATGGATGACAATTGTTTGCTTACGTGAACAACACACTTCTATCCTTGAAATGAAACGCTCAGATCTTCATGAATAGACTCTGATACAATATGTACTTCTAAAATTCTGAAGGCAGGTTGATCAGTAGTTCACAGAAAAGAAATCTAAAATTCTGAAGGTTAAGATATGTAAATAAAATAGTTTATTCTGGGCAAAGCTTCATGCTGAGATGTTTCAGAATGATGTTAAACCTATCTTCAGAAAGAGGTTTTGCAAAGACATCATCCCACTAATGGTCTGTGTCAATGAATTTTAAATTGAGAATCCCTTTCTGAATATAGTCCCTAATAAAATGATGTTTTATTTCTATATGCTTAGCCCTAGAATGAAAAATAGGATTTTTACTGAGACAAATAGCAGAAGTATTGTCACAGAGGATAGGGATGTTACTCTCAAATATATTGAAGTCCTCAAGTTGACTTTTCATCCAGAGCATTTGCGTACTGCATCCAGCTGTTGCTATGTATTCAGCTTCTGCTATTGATAGAGCTCTTATGGATTGTCTATTGCTGGACCATGAGATTAGATTTTCTCCCAGAAACTGGCAACTTCAAGAAGTGCTTGTATGTTCTACTCTGTCTCCAGCAAAATCAGCATCACAATATCCTACTAAGCTGTAATCATTTGATTTTCTATAAAACAAACCCAGATTAGTAGTACCTTTCAGATACTTGAAAATTCACTTAACTGCTGTTAAGTGAGATTCTCTAGGATCTGATTGGAATCTAGCACAAATGCAAACACTGAATAGAATGTCAGGCCTTGAAGCCGTCAGATACAGAAGAGAACTAATCATACCTCTGTAGACCTTCTGTTCTACATTTTTACTTACCTCTTCTTTTTCCAGAATGCACGTGGGATGCATTGGAATCCTTGATGGCTTACATTTTGAGAGATCAAATTTCTTCAGAAGTTCTCTGACATATTTTCTCTGATGAATGTAAGTTCCTTCTGGAGTTTGATTAATCTGAATGCCCAGAAAGAATTTTAGTTTCCCCATTAGGCTCATCTCAAACTCTGCCTGCATACATTTAGCAAACTCTTTTCCCAGAGAGGGTTTAGTGGATCCAAATATGATGTCATCAACATAAATCGGACATACTAAAATGTCATTCTTAACTGTCTTACAGAACAAGGTTGTGTCCACTTTCCCTCTGGTGAATTCCTTTTCTAACAAGAAGTTACTTAGTCTTTCATACCAAGCTCTGGGAGCTTGTTTCAGACCATAGAGTGACTTCTTTAGTTTGAAAAAATATTCTGGATTTTTGGAACTTTCAAAACCAGGGGGTTGGTGCACATATACCTATTCTTCTATATAGCCATTTAAGAATGCACTCTTGACATCCATTTGATACAGAGTGATGCCTTTATTAACAACAAATGATATTAAAAGTCTGATAGATTCTAACCTGACGACTGGAGCAAAGGTTTCTGTATAGTCTATCCCCTCTTGCTGACTATAACCTTGTTCTAATAGTCATGCTTTATTTCTGATGACTTCACCTTGTTCGTTCAGTTTGTTTCTGAACACCCATTTTGTACCAATGACGTTGAATCCTTTTGGTTTGGGAACCAGATCTCATACGTCATTTCTGGTGAATTGATTTAGCTCCTCTTGCATTGCCAGAATCCAGTCATTGTCCAGAAGTGCTTCATCAATTGTTGTTGGTTCAATCAGAGAAACCAGTCCATGAGGGATTCTTCAGAGTTTCTGAAAGTAGATATTGTTCTGATTGGATCTTCCTTCCTTCCCAAAATTGTATCTTCTGGGTGATCAATGCTGCTTCTGGTTGGTCTTTTCTGGAGTTGGTCAACAAAAGGTGCTGGATTGCTTGTAGTGACTCTTTCTGCTGTTGAGGGAGTGACTCTGTTGAGAGCCTCTGATGAGTTGTCTTCAGTACCTGTGATTTCAACTTCCATACCTACAAGGGATTTATTCTGCTTTGACTTTTAAGAGTCAAGCTTATCATCAAATCGAACACTGATTGACTCTTCAACAATATGTGTTTCTGTATTGTATACTCTGTACCCTCTTGAGCGTTCAGAGTATACTAACATAATACACTTTTGTGCTTTAGAGTCAAACTTGTTCAAATAATTTTTTGTATTCAAAATAAAACATGTACATCCAAATGGATGGAAATAAGAAATGTTGGGCTTTCTGTTCTTCCACAATTCATATGGAGTCTTTTCCAGAATAGGTCTTATGGAGATTCTATTCTGAATGTAACACGTTGTGTTTACTGCCTCTGCCCAGAAGATCTTAGCAACGTTAGTCTCGTTGATCATGGTTCTGGCCATTTATTGCAATGTTCTGTTCTTTCTTTCTACAACTCCATTTTGCTGGGGAGTTCTAGGACAAGAGAAATCATGCAGAATGCCTTTTTCATTAAAAAATAATTCAAAATTTTTATTTTCAAATTCTCCACCATGATCACTTCTGACTTTGACGATTCTAAGATCCTTTTCATTCTGAACTTGGTTGCAGAAGGTAACAAACACAGAGTGTGACTCGTCCTTGTGCCTTAAGAACTTTACCCATGTCCATCTGCTATAGTCATCTATGATTACTAACCCATACTTCTTGCCACTGACTGAAGTAGTTTTTACTGGTCCAAATAAGTCAATGTGCAAAAGTTCTAATGGCTTAGAGGTGGAAACAACATTTTTGGATTTGAAAGCAGGTTTTGCAAACTTGCCTTTCTGACATGCTTCACACAGAGCATCTGAATTGAACTTCAAGTTAGGAAGTCCTCTGACCAGATTGAGTTTGTTAATCTGAGATATTCTTCTCATACTAACATGTCCCAATCTTCTGTGCCAGATCCATTTCTCGTTGTTAACAGACAGAAGACATTTTACATTCTGACTTTTCAGTTCAGAAAGTTTGATTTTATAAATGTTGTTTTTCCTCTTTCCATTAAATAGGATAGTCCCATCTTTCTGACTAACAGCTTTGCATGAATTTTGATTGAAGATTATATCATAACCGTTATCACTTAATTGACTTATGGATAACAGGTTATGCATTAATCCATAAACTACTAAAACATTACTTATAGAGGGAAGATTTCCATAACCTACTGTTCCAGAGCCAACGATCTTTCCTCTCTGATTGCCTCCAAAGCCTACGTGGCCTCCAGGCTTAAGTTCCAGGCTTTGGAACATATGCCTTCTTCCCGTCATGTGTTGTGAGCAGCCAGAGTCCAGGTACCATGATTGGTGTCTTTGCTTTGCTGCTAAAGATATCTGCCACATGTATTATTTTATCCTTAGGTACCCACATTTTATTGGGTCCTGATTTATTAGTTTTACCAAAACTCTGGTTGAATTTTGGTTTGACAGAGTAATCACTACTTGTGTATTTTATGTCATGTGTGTGCCCATATATAAAGTGTGAATCAAGTGGAGTGCGTTTTATAACTATGTCCATGGCATTTTTTGGTGTAGGTACCTTACCTTGATATCCTATCCCTTTTATGCCATTTCTGCTAACTCCATTGATCATTGAATCCATCTTTGCTTCTGTCTATGTTTTTAGCAAGAAACTTCTGAAAGCTGTGATCATACTCTTTGATGATCTCATCAACATTGCTGGGAGTTTCAGGAATTGTTTCCTTCTGAGAGTTTTGCAATTGGTTTTCTAATTTTGAAATTTTTTCTTTTAACTCAGAATTCTCCAATCTGAGACTCTCAGTCTTATCAGAGTCAGAAGCAAGATTCCTTTTCAGGTTTCTGAATTTGACTCTGATCTGCTGATACCTTTCTAGAATTTCATTAAGGCTTTCAGCAAGTTCAACCTTAGTAAAGTTTATAGTAAAGTCAGGAAATACCTCTTCTGTGTCTAATTCAGAGTCTGAACCAGAAGCTTCACTGTCTTCAGATACGTTTGCCATGAGAGCTATGTTTTCTCTTTCATCATCTGATTCCGAGTCAACTTCAGATGTGTCAGAATCATCCCATGTAGCCATGAGACTTTTCTTCTTTTCCTTAATAAACTTCTTTTTGGGCTTCTCCTTCTGAAGCTTTGGGCAATCACTTTTGTAGTGCCCTTTCTCGTTACATTCATAGCAGATGATGTCTTTGTTGTTTGGCTTTCTGTATCCTGAAGAACCTTCAGATCTTCTGTGTCTAGAGGAGGATTCTGACCTTCTGTATCTGGAGGAAGATTCATTCTGATTTTCTGATCTTCTGGGATTCCTGAACTTCCTTTGCTTCTGCTTCCATAGTTGGTTCACCCTTCTGGAGAGGAGAGACAGTTCATCTTCTTTTGATGAGGATCCATCAGAAGTTTCTTCCACAGCCTGCAAAACTTTGGAGTCATATTTTCTGTTATATTTTAAAGCTAATGGCTTACCTTGCTTTTGAGGTTCATCTTCTTCTAGCTCTATCTTGTGACTTATGAGGGAGATGACAAGTTCCTCCAGAGAGATTTTGTTGAGATCTTTGGCTAGCTTAAGCGCTGTGACCATTGGCCTCCACTATTTTGGCAAGCTTCTGATAATCTTCTTAACATGATCAGCAGTAGAGTACCCTTTTATTGATTCATTATCTTCCATCTTGAATGCCTCATACTTCTGAATGAGCGCAAGGGCCTTGGATTCTTTGACTTGAATATTTCCTTCATGCGTCATTCTCAGAGAATCAAACATATTCTTGGCAGTTTCTCTATTTGATATTTTTTCATATTCTGAGTATGAGATGGCGCTGAGGAGAATTGTTTTGGCCTTGTGGTGGTTTCTGAATTCACGCTTTTGCTGATCATACATCATTTTTCTTTCTATCTTCTAACCCCATCCATCCACTGGATGTGTGTATTCATTAGTCACCATGTCCCACAGATCAACATCATGTGCCAGAAAGAAACTCTCAATTCTGTCTTTCCAGTAATCAAAGTTCTCTCCATCAAAGACTGGAGGTTTTCCACTGAATTTGTCCCTTTCTTCATTGTTATCATTGCTGATGTTTTGACTTGGTCCTGCCATAGTGTTTTTCTGACGCTAGATCTTGTACTGACACAGTTAAGTGTTTAAGCTCAGAACCAGGCGCTCTGATGCCAATTGAAGATGTGAAAAACACAAGAAGGGGGGGGGGGGGGGGTTGAATTGAAAACTTAGATCAAAACAGCTAAATGACACAGTATTTTTATCCTGGTTCGTTTGATCTCAAACTACTCCAGTCCACCCGTCAGGGTGATTTCGTCTCTCTCCAACGAGGTCTTAATCCACTAATCTCAAAAGATTACAATAGCTACTTTAACAACTGTTAAAGTCTTCTTGAGTACAACCACAAACCGGTTAATCTCAAGGAAATCTTTTACAAATAACTGAACAAGAATGTGTTGTTGTTTTCTAACAAAACAGTTTATCACAACTGTGATAATTACACAGATTAAGCTTAGAATAAAATAAATTTTCTAGAGCTTGAATATGCGTTGTTTTGGAATTCTCTGCAAATTGGTGTGTGCGTACGTACATGCTTCTTTCACAAGCATACTTGTTTATATAGGCAAGTCAAATAAGTTGTCCATAAAGCAAATTTAATGTTAATAACACACTTTCCTTTTATAGAAGATCTTGTCTGAAGAAAGCCGTTGGTATTAATCCTGTCTTGAATAATCAGTAACGCTTCAGAGTCTTCTATCCTTAACTGCTGATGACGCTTCAGAATATTGATGACTTGGTTGATATGTCTTTTTTCAGAATCAGAGTTTGTTGTCATTAAGCGCAGGCTCTGGTCACTAATCTTCAGCATATGATATGATTGCTTCAGCGTGAAATTCTTTATTGCTTATCTTTTGATGTTGATCCCATCAGAACTTCTGCATATACAAAACACAATTTTAAGGAGAATATTTGTTCTTTGTATATATCTTTGGATTTATTTATTCTTTGTATTTGTTATCATCAAAACTCCAACCAACGGTTGTAGAATCAAACTATGTTCTAACACCGCCAATCTAACTCTTCAGGTTTAAGAAGATTGAACATGGATAGTTGTTGTACCCCTAAATTTGCCCTCTGATTTATCTAACATTTTCTCACAAAATCTCCTTTGGTTCAAGACTGCACAAGGGTTGATCAGCTCAAGACACCTCCTTAAGCACTGATGACTGAAATTAGGGTTTGAGATTGCACAAGGATAATTTAACTTTTAATGCCTCATATGACTTTCATGGATCATTATGGACCCCCAAGATTTCTCATGTCAAGTTTCTAGTCTTGGATCACATTTTTGCTCAGTCAATTGAGCAGTTGACCTAAAAATCAGCTGTATTGGGGAAAAAGTCAATTGTGGCCAATTTACAGTCAAACTTCATAATTAATAATTACCGAGTCAATCAGGATGTTGGTAATATCCAAACGAAGGATGTAGACTCTAAGAGCCTCTTAAAACCTTGTTCGACATGTGATAAAATATTAGACCATACCTTGTGGGTAGTACCTTTGACCTCATGCTCGTGACGTCGAACCTATGAACCCCCCGTGTTTGTGATCTTGTGTGTGATTATTACATCATGCATTCATGCACTCATGAGCATCCTTTAAAACATTTGTTTAAAGGGACTTAAAGTTGACTTTCTGTGAATATCTCAGGCACTGTTTGGCCATGTATTCTGGGAAAAGAAAGACTCAGAAGTAAAGTTTCAAGAATCCTAAGATAGATGAATTGATGAATCTGATTCCCGAGATCGAGAGTTCTACAGATTTTCTGAAGAAGTATGGATCCATCATGTCTCTTATGAAGATCGGGATGAAAGAGGGTATTCTATCTACTTTGATCCAGTTCTATGATCTGGTGTATCGATGTTTCACTTTCCCTGATTATCAATTGATGCCTACATTGGAGGAGTATGCTTACCTACTGGATTTACCTATTACCGATTGTGTTCCTTTCACTGGTTTGGAGGGAGAGCCTAAGTCTCATGAGATTGATGTTGTGATTCATTTGGGGAGTTCTGAGATTGAGGCCCACATGACTACCAAGGGAGGAATCAAAGGATTACCCGCTCAGTTTTTATTGGAGAAAGCATGTTACTTTGCTAGGATGAAGAGTACAGTTGCTTTTGAGGCCATCTTTTCTCTACATGCCTATGGGTTGTTCTTGTTTCCTAACTTCGAAAAATTTGTGGATGTCAATGCCATCAGGATATTTCTGATTGGGAATCCAGTCCCTACATTATTAGGAGATGCCTATTACTCAATTCATTTTCGGGATTCTTAACATGGAGGGATGATCATTTGTTACATGCCTTTGTTGTATCAGTGGTTTATTTTTCACTTATCTCGGTCTGATGCTTTCTGGGATATCAAGAAGGATCGTTGTTGGGCTCTAAATATTATGGCCCTCACTCATTCCGATATTTTTTGGTATCATCAGGCCTACTATGATATAGCGATTTTCGATAGTTGTGGTAGATTCTCCAATGCACCTCTTCTTGGTACAAAGGGAGGAATTAACTACAATCTCATTCTTGCACGATGTCAGCTTGGATATCCAATGAGAGACAAGCCAAATGGTATTTATCTGAGTGGTTTCTTTCTTAAATAAGGAGAGGATCATAAGGAAGATAAAGAGGAGATTGCAAAGGATTGGCACCATATTCACAAGAAGATTAGAAATGACTTGGGACCTAGAGAAGCTGTTTCTTTGGAGCCTTATCTCCGGTGGGTACAAGCAAGGGAAATCCAGTTGAAGATGCCATATTCCTATGAGGAACCTTTACCTGATATGTTTGTGAATACCACTCCTCCACTTTTAGATGACGTGGAAGAGCTTCAGCTTTCCCTAATTAAGATGTAACAGGAGAAGGAGGCTTGGAAGAATGATAACGAGAAATCGTATCAAATATTTACTATGAAATTAAACCGCTTTATATCGTATTGACCCGATTAACTCTCGAATACTCCGAGTTTTGTATGATTTTATGCAGGTACAACATATCTCAACTCAAACTAGAAAGAAACATGAAATGTACAAGATTGCAGCCAAGACCAGAAGAGAAAAGATAAATCTGTCAAAAATCCAAAATTTGCTGCTATTACGGTCGTCACACCCTTGCCACGACCGTAAGACACTTCAGAAGCGTGTTACGACCGTCATGCATCGGCCACGACCGTAACACGCTATTTCCTAGAATCTGCACGTAACACACCAGCCACGACCGTAACAAGCATTTTATTAGTTATTTTGAACGTGCAGTACGTGGTCAAGTAACGAAGCATGCATGTGTGCCTTATTTTTCTCCAACGACCAAGACCACCTTCTCCTTATTTTTCTCAGCAAGCCAAGAATCTAGCAACGTGAAATATAATCCCAACTGTATTCATTCTCTATAAATAGCTTGGACTTTAAATAAGAAATGACAGAGTTCAGTTCAGAAAATTCTTGCGGAAGCTCTGCCGATTTAAAACCCGATTCTATTTTCCGATTTTATTTTGTTCTTGTTATTCCCTTTCCTTTCAGAACCTTTAATAGCATTTCCAACATCAGGAAATTGCTATTGTAGTTAGGATTTCTTTCAAGCCTTAGCATTTTGTTTATTTAATTTTCATTCTGACGTTCTGATCTTACCGGCTTATGGAAGAAGGATCTAGGATACTATTGCTTTTCAGGTTTTTATCGTATTCAATATAATTGCAATTTATTTATGTTAAATTTCTGTTCTTTATTTATAATGCATGTGTTATTGTTTTCTGATTTTATTTTCCGCATTTTAATTCCGAGCATTATGAGTAGCTAAATACCCGTAGTCGGGGTGTGATGAAATAACTGAATGAATTAATGTATTTCTAAGCTAAAACCTTAATTAACTTAATTTCTGGCCGTGACTTTTTATAATTAAAAATTAAGCTTTTTGTTACGAGAGTAAGGAAAGTAAAATAGGGAGAAATCAAGACCACGAGAGTGTGAGGTTTTCACTGGATAGCTAAAGTTAGGCATTCAATTTAAATACAGCGAGAGCGCTTTAAAACGAATTAGATTTATTTAGTTTTCAAAAAGATGCTTTCTAAACACTTATGGGCTAGCGAGAGAAGACATTTGGCTTTAGGAGTATGATCCGAGGTAAGACCACGAGAGTGTGAATCGAGGGTTTTTAAATTGATAAGTACTACAGAACAATTTAAGTTAAATATTTTTATATGCTTAGGTACAATTTAATTCGCATAGGTTCAAAACATTACACTCCGACCACTTTAATATTATAATTCTTTTAATTGAATTTAGTTTCTCCTTTAGTTTTAAACTTCTAAAAACCAAACGTGACAATTTCCGCTTTAGCTAAACTAACCTGTTTCATAACACTAGAGTGATTACGAAGTCCCTGTGGGTTCGACATCTTTTTATTACTACCGCGATAGACTGTGCACTTGCAATTAAGATACCGTTAGACACATTAGGTCAATCGCACATCAAGTTTTTGGCGCCGTTGCCGGGGACTTTAGTTTAGTCACTAGTGTATTCTAAAAACAACGCTGTCTAGACTAGGGCAACTTTTTATATTTCCCTCTGTTGTATGCCAAACACTCGTTCTCGAAGCGAGCCTTTGCATCTACAAATTAACGATATCGAGCGCTACTTAAGATTAAGACGCCGAATTCAAGAATACCGATCTCTCAACAATCTTTCTCCGACTAAAATTCCTGATATCCCGTTACCAGAATTTATCGAAGAATCGACAATGGCTGACGTACCAAATCCGCCTCGCGCTCTTAAGGACTACGCAGTTCCTTCGCAAGCGGAACCTCACAACAGCATTGCCGCTCCTGCTATTGCTCGAAACGATTTTGAGCTGAAACCTTCGCTTTTATCCGCCGTTCAGCAGAACCAATTTTCTGGATCTCCTACTGACGACCCTAACCTACATCTGTCAGTGTTTGTGCAGTACGCAGACACTGTAAAAGCGAATAGTGTAAACCCCGAGGTGATACGATTGCGCCTATTTCCTTTTTCTTTAAGAGACAGAGCCCGAGCCTGGCTCCAATCTCTTCCTTCAAATTCAATCACCACATGGGATGAATTGAAGAAAGTCTTCTTGGCTAGATATTTCCCACCAAGAAAAACTGTTATGCTTAGAGCTAACATCAATGGTTTTAGACAAAAAGATAACGAATCACTTTTCGAAGCATGGGAACGTTACAAGGATATGATTAGACTCTGTCCTCATCATGGTTTAGAAGAATGGCTAATCATTCATACGTTTTATAACGGTCTCTTATATAACACAAGATTGACTATAGACGCCGCTGCTGGTGGCACACTGATGGATAAACCATATGCCGAAGCAAATCAACTTATCGAAAGTATGGCCCAGAACCACTATCAATGGGGAAGCGAAAGAGCTAATGTGGAGAAATCCCAAACCAAAGGTGGAATGTCTGAAGTGAATATTCTGGACCAAGTCAATGCTAAAGTGGAAGCTCTTACCTAAAAGTTAGAAAACCTTACCACTACTCCTGCAGCTACCGTAGTTGCAGTTGTCCAAACTTGCGATCTATGTGGTCTTCAATCACATCCTTCTCCAGAATGCCCACTTCTAACGGGAGTTCCAGCTGAACAAGCAAATTACGTACAAGGGAACCCTTATAGCAATACCTATAACCCTGGTTGGAAAAATCATCCGAATTTTTCATACAAAAGTAACAACGCGTTATACGCACCTGGACAAGCACCTGCCACACCACCCGGTTATCCAAAAGCTATCCCAAATCATCTTGGTAATGGACCTAATACTCCTAGGAAATCTAACCTAGAAATCATGATAGAACACCTCATTGCTTCCCAAGCTCAGACTAATAAAGACGTTATAAATCAGAATTTACAGACTAATGAGCAGATAAAACAATTAACTAGCAAAGTTGATGCTTTAGCCACCCATAACAAGATGCTTGAGACACAAATTTCACAGGTAGCTCAACAACAAGCACCTACTGCAGCACCTGCTGGAATGTTTCCTGGTCAACCACAGCCCAACCCAAAAGGACATGCTAATGCTGTGATACTGAGAAGTGGAAAAGAACTCGACAGACCTGTTGACCCAAGACTAGAAAGTCCAGCCATGTACCAAAAACAGAGCGAGCCGACTGAAAAAGCCAATGAACCTAAAGAAAAAGAAAAGGAAAACGAAACTCAAGAGGAAGTGGAGCAAGAGAAGCCTTATGTACCTCCACAACCTTATAAACCACCAATTCCGTATCCTCAGAGACTTACAAATTCCAAAACGATGGGCCAATTCAAGAAATTCGTTGAACTTCTGAAACAACTCAATATCACAATACCTTTTACAGAAGCCATCACTAAGATGCCCTCGTACGCTAAATTTCTCAAGGAAATTCTATCTAACAAGAAAACGATAGAAGATAACGGAACAGTTACACTCACTGCCGAGTGTAGCGCGATCATTCAAAACAATATGCCTCCTAAGTTAAAAGACCCAGGTAGTTTCTCTATACCTTGTAATATTGGAAAGTTTGTCATAGACAAAGCTCTATGTGACTTAGGAGCAAGTATTAGCATCATTCCCCTATCTATCTGCAAAAAGCTAGAGATAGGAGAACTCAGACCCACGAAAATGTCCGTTCAATTAGCTGACCGATCAGTTAAATACCCTGTAGGTATACTGGAAAACGTTCCAGTTAGAATAGGTCAATTCTATATCCCGACCGATTTCATTATCATGGACATAACCGAGGACTCAGTTACCCCTATCATATTAGGAAGACCCTTCCTAGCCACCGCCGGAGCTATAATTGATGTAAAGAAGGGCAGACTAACATTCGAAGTTGGAGAAGAAAAAGTGGAATTTATCCTTACTCAATTCTTACAAGCACCAGCCATGAACAACACATGCTATCTTCTAGATGTCATAGACAAGTGCGTAAGAGAGATGGAAGCAGAACAGACGAAATATTCTGAGATAATGGAAATCCAAACCCCTCCAATATTCGAAAACGATGACAATCTAAACGAAAGCTTAGCACTCACGCCCGATCATATGCCATGCCCGAAGAACCCCAGTGTAGAATTGAAAATCTTACCTAAGAATCTAAGATACGAATTCCTTGATACCGAACACACGCGACCAGTAATAGTAAACTCCAACTTAGGAAAGCTCGAAACTGAAAAACTTTTAGACGTCCTAAGGAGGTACCCAACCGCACTAGGTTATAACATATCCGATTTGAAAGGAATATGTCCTTCAATTTTTATGCACCGTATTATGCTAGAAGAGAATTGTAAAACCTCTAGAGAACCTCAAAGAAGGATTAACCCGATTCTTAGCACTGTAGTCAGAGATGAAATTACAAAGCTTATGGAAGCTGGAATCATATACCCGATCTCTGATAGTAAGTGGGTGAGCCCAGTACACGTGGTGCCCAAGAAAGGAGGTATCACCGTTGTTAAGAATGCAAAAGGTGAACCAATAATGCAAAGAGTAGTCAATGGACATAGAGTGTGTATAGATTATAGAAAACTAAACAAAGCCACTCGTAAAGACCATTTTCCTCTACCCTTCATAGACCAAATGCTAGAACGGTTAGCCAAACATTCCTATTTCTGCTATCTAGACGGTTACTCCGGATTCTTTCAAATTCCCATTCACCCTAACGATCAAGAAAAGACTACTTTCACGTGTCCGTATGGAACGTTCGCATATAGACGAATTCCTTTCGGATTGTGTAATGCCCCAGCGACCTTCCAACAATGTATGATGTCAATCTTTGCAGATTTTATAGACAACATCATGGAAGTGTTCATGGATGATTTCTCAGTGTGCGGGGAAAGTTTCGAAGGATGCCTATCAAACCTAGAGAAAGTCTTAGAAAGATGTGTAAAAGTAAACCTCGTGCTCAATTGGGAAAAATGCCATTTCATGGTCAGAGAAGGAATCGTACTAGGACATGTCATATCCAATAAAGGGATTGAAGTTGACAAAGCCAAAATAGAAGTCATAAAAGAACTTCGACCACCTAAGACCGTTAGAGAAATACGAAGCTTTTTAGGACACGCCGGTTTCTACCGGCGGTTCATTAAAGATTTCTCAAAAATTACTAAACCACTTACCGGTCTGTTAATGAAAGACGCTGAGTTCGTATTCGACGATGATTGTCATAAAGCGTTTGAAACTCTAAAATCAGCCCTTATCACTGCACCAATCATGCAACCACCCGATTGGGATTTACCCTTCGAAATCATGTGCAACGCGAGTGATTACGCCGTAGGCGCAGTTCTTGGACAAAGGAAGGACAAGAAACTACACGCCATTTACTACGCTAGTAGAACGCTAGACCCAGCCCAAATGAACTACGCCACGACTGAGAAAGAGCTGTTAGCAGTCGTCTTCGCGCTTGACAAATTCCGTTCCTATCTAGTAGGAGCGAAAATCATCATCTACACGGACCACGCTGCTATAAGATATCTATTAAATAAGAAAGATGCAAAACCAAGGCTCCTCAGATGGATCCTACTTTTGCAAGAATTTAACTTGGAGATTAAGGATAAAAAAGGGACCGAAAACGTCGTAGCGGATCACTTGTCAAGATTGGAAGATATAAAACCCGAACAAGTGCCGATTAACGACGATTTTCCATATGAACAACTGATAGCCCAAATAAGGAGCGACCTGGCTTAGCTAAACCTAAATGAACCAAAACCCAAGGAAGCCGTAAAAGCAATCCATGCAACCATGAGACTGCCATGGTATGCCGACATAGTTAGCTATCTAGCTGCAAACGCGCTCCCACCAGACCTTACCTACCAACAGAAAAAGAAATTCTTCCACGATCTCAAATACTACTATTGGGACGAACCCTTACTGTTTAAAAGAGGACCAGACGGAATCTTCCGTCGATGCATACCCAAAGAAGAGATAGAAGATATCATTTCCCACTGTCATTCATCTCCTTACGGGGGACACACAAGCACTTCCAAAACTTGTGCAAAGATCTTACAAGCCGGCCTATTCTGGCCTAATCTATGGAAAGATGTCCACATCGCTGTTAGAAATTGCGATCGGTGTCAACGCACCGGTAATATTTCAAGACACGATGAAATGCCTCAAAGAGGAATCCTAGAGGTAGAAATCTTCGACGTATGGGGAATTGATTTCATGGGACCCTTCCCATCTTCTTTTGGAAACAAATATATACTCGTCGCGGTCGATTATGTTTCAAAATGGATCGAGGCCATAGCCTCTCCTACAAATGACACACGAGTGGTAATCAAACTCTTTAGAAACATAATCTTTCCAAGATTCGGTGTACCGAGACTCGTCATTAGTTATGGTGGCTCCCATTTCATCTCAAAGATATTCGACAAATTACTATTTAAGTATGGAGTGAAACATCGTTTAGCGACACCATACCACCCACAAACCAGTGGACAAGTCGAAGTCTCAAACAGAGAAATTAAGCAGATCTTAGAAAAAACTGTAGCCACATCCAGGAAAGATTGGTCATCAAAGCTCAACGAAGCTTTATGGGCCTATAGGACGGCCTACAAGACCCCTATAGGAACTACACCCTTCACGCTCGTATACGGAAAATCCTGTCACCTCCCAGTAGAATTAGAACACAAGCGTATTGGGCAATTAAAATGCTCAACATGAACTACACTGCTGCGGGAGAAAAACGAGTCCTGGATTTAAATGAATTAGAAGAATTAAGATTAGATGCTTATGAGAATGCTAAAATATACAAAGAGAGAACTAAAAAATGGCATGATAAGCATTTATCTAGGAAAGAATTTAGTGTGGGAGATGTCGTACTATTATTTAACTCAAGACTTAGGCTCTTCCCTGGTAAATTAAAATCTAGATGGTCAGGTCCGTATGAAATTACAAAAGTGTTCCCTAGCGGAGCAATAGAAATTAAGGGTAGAAATACTGACCCGTTCACGGTAAATGGGCAGCGGTTAAAACAATACAATAACATTGAAAATAGAGACTATACGAATAGTCTAAGACTTTTAGAATTGCCCAATATTTCACCCGAATAATCTGCTGCTATGCACTATGTCAGGCTTTTGACGTTAAAAACAGCGCTTAGTGGGAGGCAACCCACTTATTTGTTAATTGTTATTTGTTTCTATTTATTTATTTATTATACTTTTCGTTTTTGCATTTATTCCTATTTAAGTTTTATTTTTCATTTTCTTTCTTTTGTTATAATTTTCATAAAACTGCTGCTGATTTCAAAATAATTTTAATTGCCACAGGATTTCTGAAAAGTTTTTGTTTCTCTTCTACCTTCTCTCCTGACTTGTTTCCCTGACTAACACTAACCATGGAACCAAAACCACATAATTTCTTGGAAACCACCTTTAGGGGTAGAAACCAAAAGAGAAAATTCGAGGAATTATCAAAAAGAAACATTGGTATGACACTTTATTATGATGAACCCACTATGAATGCTTTAGGTATATTGGATAGTATTCTGTACTTGTTTAACCAGCTGGGGTGGGAAAAAGCCCACATTAAGAATAGGTCTGTCACCTACCGTGAGCTCACCTTTGAATTTCTAAGCTCACTAGTCCATATACCCGAACATGGAAAAGGAACCCGAAAAGGATTTATAAGTTTCCGTCTCTTTGGCATTGATTTTGTTTACACTCATAAGGAACTAGCTGACCTGTTAGGATTCCCTAGCGGCCCTTTTGCTTACTCTACTACCCAGGTTGAACTGATGGATATTGAGCTAGATTACTTTTGGGGGACTTTAACTGGTAATTATCACCCTGATCCGGATAACATGGATAATGATGAGATACATAACCCTGCTATCCGCTATTTTCATAAGATTCTAGCCCACACTATATTCGGGAAAGAGGAGAACCGTACTGCAGTGTCTAAGGACGAGATATTTTTACTATATTGTATGAACTAAGGCCAACCCGTTAATGCCGTGCCATTCCTAATGCAAACCTTTTACCGCATTATCGATAACCCTGATGAACCAATCATCATAGATGGCCTGGTCACAGTGATTGCAAATGCCCTCGGCCTTAGATACCAGTTGAATAGGTGCCCCCATTTTGGTACAATTCGTCCCATGAATATTGATTTTTGCTTTGACCGCCGTATAATAGCAAACCATGTTCATCCACCTTATGAGTATTTGATAAGAGATGAAGTTGTAAACCTATTCACCCTTCCAAACCATAACAAAGTAAGTGTCCATAACCGTGATAACTGGCTTTATGAGCTAAACCCACCCGACCACCCTCCTACACTTGAGATACCACAAGATTATCAAATTTATGATGATGTTATGTCCGACATGGGTGACCCTGAGACTCCTCCTGGTTACTACGAAAACTTCAACATGGCAGAGGCCGATGAAGCCTCTGAAACAACCAAGAAGGATTACACTGATAATCTGAATAAAATTGTTACCACACTTGATACCTACCAGACTAACATTAATGGAATAAAAGACGAAATAAAAAGCATGCGTCTGGAGATAATCGGATTTTGGAGCAATTTTATCAAATTCATAATACACTCGAAGACATAAAAGCAAAGCTTGGATGAACTCACAAAAAGCAGGTATAGTTTTATATTTCCTTTTGTTTTGTTTCTAGGAAGTTTCCCATTTTCGCATATTTTTAGTTTCGTTTTAATTTGGAACAAATTTACTTTTATGTAGTTTTTGAATTTCTGGTGTTGAACAAGCAAATTTATGAAATCAAAGTTTCAGTTATTTAGTATTCATTTGCTAGTTTCATCTATGCCAATTATAATGCTATACATAAAATTGCGAGCTTTGCTCTGATCGATTGATGTTTTGATGTTTTGGAATATATATATTTTGCATTTGCTTGGTATAACACTGAATGTATACTGCTATTGAAATGCCTCTGTCTAAAGATAGGATGTTGCAGAATTGGTATAGAACTGTCTGCTAAAAATTACATATTTTGCTGCTGTTACGACTGTCACAACCCCCTTACGATCGTCACACGCCTTTTAGCGTGTTACGACCGTCATACCTGTGTTACGAACGTAACACGGGTTATATCAGTAACCCCTATAGCAGACAAAAGCTCTTCTTCTTCAACCTTTACCTCTTCCTCCACTACTTCAAAACCGTCCCACTACCTCCATCAATCCCCATTCACACCACTTAACTCACCATTATTCTCCACTAATTTTCAAACTTCCCATTACTTTCCCTCATTATATATACATCTCATAAACCGTATCCCTCACCAATTCCAACCCACTCTCTCTAACACTATTGCATGCAAAATGGCAAACGTAAACCAGCAAATTCCAGGCATCCACTTACGCGATGGTGAACAAGGTGAAACCCAACGCACGAAGTTCTTGAAGTTTCAACGTCGAGGCCTCCATCCCACTAGGTACGTCGACATTGACTGCCTCAGAGACCTTGGATTGCTTCAAAGTGTCCAACATATCCTTCAAAATGTAAACCTTTGGACCCTCTGTAGCCAGCCCCAACCCACGTACGAGAATCTCACTATCGAGTTCCTCAGTTCCTTCTGCTACATCACTCCTAATGGTCCAACAAATCAACTTACTGGTGCGGTAAGGTTTCACATTTTCGGAACCGAATACGACTTCTCTCAGAATGCATTCGTTGATTACTCGACTTCTGTACTGATGAAGGCGCTGACCTCTGTGTACCTGACACCTTCCATGAGGAATCCTTTAATCTATGGCATAGCCTGACCAACAACCGTGCTAGCTCTTACGATCACCTCAATGCCACACAAATTCATAATCCCGCCATTCTCTATTTCCATCGCATCCTGTGCAACACCATTTTCGCAAGGGACAGTAACCATAAGCTCAACTCGAAAGAGCTATTCTTCATGCACTGCACGTTCACCGATCAGAAAATCAACGCCGCACCCTTCCTCTTGGCCCATATTCATTCCATTTGCACTCGAGGCGGCAAACCTTTCTACTTCGGAGGGCTTGTCACTTCTATTTCCTTGGCTTTGAATCATGGCGACACCCTTGCCCATCTGCCCTCCAGAGCACCGGTTTTGCTCACCTTGGACCATTGCAAATCTGCTCATCTCATTCACGAGCGGGACGACGGCAAGTTCAATCCAGTGATCCGGAACGTTGTTTATTCTAACATTTTTCTGCCTTGCAGGGACTGTATCGATCCACAAAACCGAGCCAATTGGCTATTTGATGCCCCTGACGGCCATGCTCTCGTGCACGATGACCAGCCGGATGCTCCAACTGACGAGATCCAGGAGGAATTGGACCGCGAAGCACTTGCTCCCGACATTCCTGAGTCCTCTTCTGCACCACCTACTTTCACTATGGAGGACATCCTCAGAGCCCTCCATCAGCAAAATCAGATGGGTGTAGCTCTTGAATGGAAGCATCAGGAGCAGTATGACACTCTATATGCACAGAACGTCCAAATTCTTAGCGGCCAGCGCAACATCAACGAGAAGCTGGACGAGGTTTTATCTGAGCTTAACGCCTTACGGATGGAAGTAAGCGCTCTTGGCTCGCATGATACCGACCTTGAAGCCACACCTACCCGACGCTCCCGCACCCGAAGCAGAGGCAGAGGCCACCAGTAGTTTTCTTTTGTTTTTGTTTCTGTCTTTCATTCATTTCCCTTTCCGTACCGTTTTTCTATTTGTAATCCTTCCTACTATATATCATGACATTGAGACAATGTCTGATATAGTGTGGGAGAGGCACTATGCTTTTCATTCCGCATTTTCTTCATGTTGCAAATTCTAGTAATTTTATGATATTTTCAAGTTTTTCAAGTTTTCCCCGTATTATAAGCCATACCAAAAAAAAAATTCTCTGTTCGCATAGCTCGACATACCTACCTTAAACGGAAACCTAGTTAGGAAGACGAGAACGAGTAAACAAAATCAATACGATTATGACACCGCAAACATCCTGCTTATGCAACCCATCTAAACAAAACGTTATACGTACACCTCGGTTTTTAAGTTCTGAAGTAACCCCTAGTAGTTTATACTAGCAGTCAGCACCGTCTGAACACAAACCACGTGGGGAGCCGATGAATATAAGTGTTTGATGCCTAATCAATGAAACACCCTTCTCATCTCGATGCTAGGCAAAGAAAATCTTGTGCCAAAAGACAAAGATCGCATACGAGACATAAGTATAAGAGAAGAAGTCCATTATTGGTTGGTTCAGAGGTATCTGGTTCTGAACTTGGTAGGGCGTGCTACGGCTCGATCCCCCGCAACCTCCGATTTGGAAAAATATAGGGTAACCACATCCGTGTACCAGACCCCGTGACAAAAATAGGATCAAAGTCACTAACCGGCTACTCTACTACGTGCGTGCAAAGACAAAGGGCTTAATGTGATTGCGCCAGAACGAAACCGGGCGAAAAAGCACGAGAGGATCGAGGTTGAAATGTGACGAAATGATTAAGCGGTTTGTTAAAGTGGAAATACGCGACTCAATTGTGTCATTGGCGTATCACTGACGTTTTACTCAAGTACCGGCCGACTGACGATTGGTTTTATGTGTTTTATCTCGAAAATCAAAGGTATGTCGCGCATGTGCGCCTGGCGAACACTTGTCCGATTTTTACGACTATTTGCTTAAGGACAAGCAAAGGTTTAAGTATGGGAGGATTTGATAACGAGAAATTGTATCATATATTTACTATGAAATTAAACCGCTTTATATCGTATTGACCCGATTAACTCCCGAATACTCCGAGTTTTGTATGATTTTATGCAGGTACAACATATCTCACTCAAACTAGAAAGAAACATGAAATGTACAAGATTGCGGCCAAGACCAGAAGAGAAAAGGTAAATCTGTCAAAAATCCAAAATTTGCTGCTATTACGGTCGTCACACCCTTGCCACGACCGTAAGACACTTCAGAAGCGTGTTACGACCGTCATGCAACGGCCACGACCGTAACACGCTATTTCATGGAATCTGCACCTAACACACCAGCCACGACCGTAACAAGCATTTTATTAGTTATTTTGAACGTGCAGTACGTGGTCAAGTAACGAAGCATGCATGTGTGCCTTATTTTTCTCCAACGACCAAGACCACCTTCTCCTTATTTTTCTCAGCAAGCCAAGAATCTAGCAACGTGAAATATAATCCCAACTGTATTCATTGTCTATAAATAGCTTGGACTTCAAAGAAGAAATGACAGAGTTCAGTTCAGAAAATTCTTGCGGAAGCTCTGCCGATTTAAAACCCGATTCTATTTTCCGATTTTATTTTGTTCTTGTTATTCCCTTTCCTTTCAGAACCTTTAATAGCATTTCCAACATCAGGAAATTGCTATTGTAGTTAGGATTTCTTTCAAGCCTCAACATTTTGTTTATTTAATTTTCATTCCGACGTTCCGATCTTACCGGCTTGTGGAAGAAGGATCTAGGATACTATTGCTTTTCAGGTTTTTATCGTATTCAATATAATTGCAATTTATTTATGTTAAATTTCTGTTCTTTATTTATAATGCATGTGTTATTGTTTTCTGATTTTATTTCCCGCATTTTAATTCCGAGCATTATGAGTAGCTAAATACCCGTAGTCGGGGTGTGATGAAATAACCGAATGAATTAATGTATTTCTAAGCTAAAACCTTAATTAACTTAATTTCTGGCCGTGACTTTTTATAATTAAAAATTAAGCTTTTTGTTACGAGAGTAAGGAAAGTAAAATAGGGAGAAATCAAGACCACGAGAGTGTGAGGTTTTAACCGGATAGCTAAAGTTAGGCATTCAATTTAAATACAACGAGAGCGCTTTAAAACGAATTAGATTTATTTATTTTTCAAAAAGATGCTTTCTAAACACTTATGGGCTAGCGAGAGCAGACATTTGGCTTTAGGAGTATGATCCGAGGTAAGACTACGAGAGTGGGAATCGAGGGCTTTTAAACTGATAAGTACTACAGAACAATTTAAGTTAAATATTTTTATATGCTTAGGTACAATTTAATTCGCATAGGTTCAAAACATTACACTCCTACCACTTTAATATTATAATTATTTTAATTGAATTTAGTTTCTCCTTTAGTTTTAAACTTCTAAAAACCAAACGTGACAATTTCCGCCTTAGCTAAACTAACCCGTTTCATAACACTAGAGTGATTACGAAGTCCCTGTGGGTTCGACATCTTTTTATTACTACCGCGATAGACTGTGCACTTGCAGTTAAGATACCGTTAGACACATTAGGTCAATCGCACATCAAAGAACAAGTGTCAGACTTTAGAGATGTCCTACCAAGCAGATTTAAAGGAGAAGGATGACCTAATTGAGATTCTTGACAGTCGTGTTGTAGATATGATGGAGAGGAAAGAGGATTTATTTTCCTCCAGAGCTCGATCAGAACTTATTCACTCACTTTCTGACCCTGGTGATTAGAAAAAGGTCACCGACATATATGCAGAAGAGAACAAGAAGTTGAAGCCTCAAATTGCAAGACTCACAGGAAAGCATCAGCGTGTAGAGTGATCTTCATCAGCTTTACCTTCTTAGGATTTTAGATTCTATCTTCTCTTGTACTTAGGATTATTGAAACTTTTACTAAACGTTGTAATCCATTTTGAAGTTATTATAATGAGATTTTTAGTATTTCAAAATGTGTTAGTACTCTAGTATTTGAGAATCATCTATAATTCTTTGAGTCCCTTGAAATATTATTAAATAATGTGCATTTCATATCACGTATCATCTTGCACATATTTCTTGTATTTCTATTCATATCCAGGTGTCTTACCGAGTTTCTCTACTTCGTTCAGCAAGCTGTCTGACCGGTACAATACCCGGGCTAATTCCAGGAGGAAAATAGAGAATCTTGAATAAGAGAATCGCGAGCTACGCGAAAAGGTTACTTATTTGAAGGCCAGTATGGAAAATATGACTAATTTGATGGAATCGTTGGTGGCTTCTCAGAATCAGCCACCACTTGCACAACCTCAACAAACAACAGTCACTTCTGAAGCTCCATCAGTTCTCATTTCTGCTACTCCAGTTATTGTTGCTCATAATCGTGCCTCAGGGTTACCCGTGGGAGATGCCTGAAAAATTCATGCCAGAAGGTTATAATCTTGATACTCAAGACGCTCCAATTGTTCAAGCTGCTGCTATTCCCGCACCTCCTGTGGTGCATGTTACTCCTATGGCTAGAAATGAGATCCACTATACTGCACCTCCTTCAATGAATGTTATTCCATTTGTTAATGATGAAATTTATCATCCTGTTCCTCCACCGAGTGAAGGTATGGGTTTCTGTGACCAGTTGAATGACTTTCAAGACCAGTTCAATGAGATGCAAAAGGAAATGAAGGCCCTTCGAGGAAAAGAATTGTTTGGACAAAACGTCAGTGAATTCTGCCTAGTTCCCAATGTAAAGGTGCCAACAAAGTTTAAAGTGTGGAATTTGAGAGGTACATGGGAAACTCTTGTCCTCGTGACCACTTCATGATTATATCAGAAAATTGCCCACCCATACTGATAATCAACGTTTGCTCATTCATTTCTTCCAAGATAGTTTAATTGGTGATGCTCTAAAGTGGTATATGAGTCTGGACAGTAGTAGTATCCATACCTTCAATGGTTTGGGAGAATCCTTCATCAAGCAGTATAAGTATAATATGTTCATGGCGCCTGACCGTGATCAGTTAAGGGAAATGACTCAGAGAGATAAGGAGTCGTTCAAAGAATATGTGCAGCGTTGGCGTGAGATAGCTGCCCGGGTGGTATCACCTATGGGAAAACAAGAAATGACCAAGGTCTTCCTGAAAACCCTTGGATCATTTTATTATGAAAGGATGGTCTCCAGTGCGCCGAGTGATTTCACCAAAATGGTGAGCATGGGTGTTCGTTTAGAAGAGGCTGTCAGAGAAGGGAACTTGACAAAAGATGAAGGGACAAAGAAGTCATCATACGGGTTCTCTTGAAAGAAAGAAAGAGAAACAAATGTTGTTATTGGGGAAAGGAAGATTAGGTCACCTAGAAGGAAACAACGATACCACCAACATGTTGCTTCTGTGACTCCAGTTATCAATGTAGCTCCAACCACTGTTTCCTATCAAATACCACCTCCTCATGAAAATAAAAAGCAAAGTCAGAAGAGAGAATATTTTGACTCCATTCTGATGAGCTACGCAGAGTTGTTCCCGACTTTGATTCAGAAGAAGTTGGTTCAAAATAGGCCTTCCCCTTCTATACCTTCATCTCTTCCCTGGTATTATAAGGCAGAACAGACGTGCACTTTTCATCAAGGAGCCTCAGGGAATATCATTGAGAACTTTTATCCTTTGAAATCTGAAGTAAAAAAGATGGTGAGATCTGGCCTCTTATCCTTTAAAGATGTTGGCCCTAACTTGAAAGATAATCCTTTGCCTAAGTATGGAGGAGAAAATGATGTAAATATGGTTGCTGGTTGTCCTGGGAACTTCCAGATTTTTGCTATTAACCTAGTTAGATGGGATCTGGTGAAGATGAATGTTGACCTCTACGAACTTAGCTATTATACGCATGACCATGCTGGTTGTAGTATTTGTAGTACAGATATCCAAGGATGTAATAAGATAAAAGCTGATCTTCAAGAAATGATGGATGAAGGCCACATTCATATAATCAGGCCAAGGGCAAAGTAAGAGGAAGATGTGAATATGGTCTTTAGATGTCCTGGTGAATTCCATATTTTTGACGTGAAGTATACGAATGATGGTTTGGTGCAATTGCACACTAAATTCTGTCACATGGATGGCCAAGAGGAACACCACTATGGGTCTTGCCAGATTTGCTGCAGAGATTTCCGTGGTTGTTCCATCGTGATAAGGGGTATTCAGTTGTTGTTAGACAAAGGTACCATCAAAGTCTTAGGAAATAGAGATGATTACAATGGAATTAACGTGATTGAAGACTGCTCGGCCACAATTGTGTCAGATGATGAGTATGTTTCTGCAGATTAATTATTTTCCTCATATGAAGATAAGTTCTCCAACAATGATTTTGTGATGTCTAAGTATTATGAAGAAGCAGTGAATGTTATTGTGCCTTGTTTCGGTTTTCCCGCCCCTATAGAGATTGAGTACCATAGCAAGTCAGTTGTTGCTCCAATGGTGATTTTCTTGTCGGGTCCTGTTCCTTACAAATCAGACAAAGGCATGCCATATAAATACAACGCTACAATATTGAAGGATGGTGTAGAAGTTCCCCTCCAACCTTTGTCTGATGTTAAGAATATTGTTGAAGCCAGCCGAGTGACTTGCAGTGGCCGTGTTTTCGCACCTGTCATTCGAGGAAATGTTAATGCTGATAAAAAGGTTGTTGAAAGTACTAAACCTAAGAAAATAGTGGGGGAACCTAGCGGTGCTACTCTGGAAAAAGATGTGGATGATATATAGAAGATCATCATGATGAGCGACTACATGATGGTAGATCAATTATTGTAGACTCCATAAAAGTTATCTATTATAGCCTTGCTAATGAGCTCTTTTGCCCACAGAGAATCTTTGATGAGAGTATTGGGTCAAGCTTTCATGGAAAGTGATATTCCTCTGGACCAATTAAGTAGTGCTTTAGGGAATATTACATACTGTAATAACCTGAGTTTTTGTGATGACGAATTACCCGATGAGGGAAGGAATCGTAACTTGGCTCTCCATATCTCCATGAATTGTAAGAACGATTCATTATCCAATGTGCTGATTGACAATGGGTCCACTTTAAATGTCATACCGAGGAGCACACTCATGAAGTTGAAGTACCAATGAACTTCCATGCGCCCGAGTGGCATAATTATGAAAGCTTTTGATGGATCGAGGAAGTTTGTCATCGGGGAAGTAGATTTACCTATTCACATAGGCCCACACTTATTTCATATTACTTTCCAGGTTATGGACATTGTTCTCGCTTACAGCTATTTACTAGGACGACCGTGGATCCACGAGGCAGGGGTTGTTACTTCAACTTTGCACTAGAAGCTGAAGTTTGTTCATGAAGGAAAGGTGGTCATCATAAATGGAGAGCAGGCTTTGTTAATATCTCATTTATCCTCTTTCAGTGTTATGTAAGTGGATGAAGCTGCTGTTGGAACTCGGTTCCAAGCTTTATCCATTGATAATGTGAGGAGAAATGACGATTCTATAGCCTCATTTAAAGATGCTCAATAGGTAGTGCATAATGGCCCTAGCAGGGCATGGGGGGAACTTGTTGATCCATCTATAAATAATAATAAAGTTGGTTTGGGATTCTCTATGAAGAATGGTAAATGTGAGATTATGAAGCCGAAGTCTGCTTTGGGCAAATATCAAGACATTTTTCATAGCGGAGGTTACCTTCATCCAACTGTTCCTAGGATCAATGCTATTCTGGAAGGTGAATCAGAGCAAGAGATGCCGAACTACGTGCCGCAGGGAGTTAGAGTCCAAAATTGGATCACTATTGATGTTTCCTCTTGCATTCATATTTCAAAGTAATTTGTTTTTTGTTAATCTTTTAAAAAATCTTTCACTCTGCCCAAGGTGAAAGTGTTGATATTGTATGGGCATATCTGTTTCTTTGATCTTTAAAATCAATAATAAAAGTTGTCTTTGATTCCCAAATTGTGTCTTTTTCTCTTCTTTTTCTTGGAAAATGGTAATCAGAAAAATCCCTTTAAAATAAATCATAATTGTAATTAAATCTTCATAATAACTTGCTATATGTGTCAGTTTCTAAAAGCAATCATAAATCATATGTGCAGATTAATTAAAAAACACGTTGAGTACAATGGCCATGCACCCTCTCCCAACTTTGAATATCCTGCGTATGTGGCCGAAGAAGAAGAATATGATGAAATCCCATAAGAGGTTTCACGGTTGCTTTAGCGCGATGAAAGTTCCATTCAACCATATAAAGAGTCGTTGGAGACAATTAATTTGGGTTCATAGGAAGATCCAAAAGAAGTCTAGATTGGAGCATTGCTTCATTCCGATGTAAAGAGCAGTTTGATTGAATTGTTGAAAGAGTATGTGGCCATCTTTGCTTGGTCATACCAATACATGCCTGGTTTGGATATTGACATTGTGGAACATCATTTGCCGCTAAAGTCAGAATGCCCACAAATCAAGCAGAAAATGCGAAGAACTCACCCTAATATAGAAGTGAAAGTTAAAGAAGAAGTTTTGAAGCAGATTAATGCCGATTTTCTTGTGACATCAGTGTACCCTCAATGGATTTCTAATATTGTCCCAGTGCCAAAGAAAGATGGAAAATTTCGCATGGGCGTAGATTATAGAGATCTAAACAAAGCTAATCCAAAAGATGACTTTCCTTTTCCGCATATTGATATTTTGGTTGATAGTACGACAAAATTCAAAGTATTATCGTTCATGGACGAATTTTCTGGCTATAATCAAATCAGAATGGCTCCCGAGGACATGGAAAAAAACAACGTTTATCACACGCTGGGGAATATTCTATTACAGAGTGATGCCCTTCGAGTTGAAGAACGCTGGCGCAATGTACCAGAGGGCTATGACAACCCTATTCCATGGTCTGATGCACAAGGAAATTTAGGTATATGTTGATGATATAATAGCCAAATCCTAGACTGAAGAAGGGCATATAGAAGATTTGTTGAAATTGTTTCAGCATTTGAGGAAGTATCATCTCCGCTTGAATCCAAATAAATGCACCTTTGGTGTCTGATCAGGAAAATTGTTAGGTTTCATTATCATTCAAAAATGAATTGAAGTTGTTCCTGACAAAGTTAAGGAAATTCAAGCAATGCTAGCACCAAGAATTGAAAAGCAAGTTAGAGGCTTCCTTGGGCGGTTGAATTACATTTCCAGATTTATTTCCCATATGACTGCAACGTGTGAGCTGATCTTTAAGTTGTTAAAGAAAGATCAAGGTTGTGTGTGGACAGATGATTGCCAAAGGGAATTTGAAAGCATTAAAGAGTATCTGCTTGAACCTCCTATCTTGCTCTCGCCTGTTAAAGGAAGACCATTGATTATGTATATGACATTGTTAGATAATTCTATGGGCTGTATTTTGGGACAACAATATGAAATAGGGAGAAAAGAATATTTCATTTATTATCTCAGCAAGAAGTTTACTGAATGTGAGTCGCGGTATTCTATTTTGGAAAAAACATGTTATGCTTTGGCATGGGCGGCAAAACGGTTGCGACAATATATGTTGAATCATACTACTTGGTTGATTTCCAAAATGGATCTGATTAAGTATATTTTTGAAAAGCCTTCTCTTACTGGGAGAATTTCCCGTTGGCAGATGTTATTGTCTGAATATGATATTGAATACCGTACTCAGAAGGCTATAAAAAGCAGCATGTCAACAAATTATCTTGCTCACCAACCGGTGGATGATTATCAGTCTGTTAAATATGATTTCCCTGATGAGTATCTGATGTTTTTGAAGGTAAAGGATTGTGATGAACCTCTACCTGGGGAAGGTCCTGATCCTGAATCTCGATGGGGTATGGTATTTGATGGAGCTGTGAACGCTTATGGGAAAGGAATTGGTGATGTGATTATCACTCCCCATGGACCGCATATCCTATTTACTGCAAGGTTGGAATTTTATTGCACCAATAACATGGCAGAGTATGAAGCTTGTATCATAGGTCTTGAGGAGGATATTGATCTCAGAATTAAAATTCTAGATGTGTATGGAGATTCAGCTTTGGTAATAAATTAGATTAAAGGAGAATGGGATACTCGTCACCCTGGCTTGATTCCCTACAAAGACTATGCTAGAAGATTATTACCTTTCTTTAACAAAGTTGAATTCCATCATATTCCCAGAGATGAAAATCAGATGGTGGATGCTTTGGCCACTTTGGCTTTTATGTACCAAGTAAATATTTGGAACAATGTGCCTCGTATCACAGTGCGACATTTGGATATACCAACTCATGTGTTTGCAACAGAAGAGACATAAGATGAAAAACCTTGGTTTATGATATAAAGCATTTTCTCCAGACTCAGGAATACCCGACTGGTGCGTCAAACAAAGATAGAAAGACATTGAGAAGGTTGATAAACAACTTTTTCCTTAATGAAGATGTGTTATACAAAATAAATCATGACATGATCATGCTCAGGTGCGTGGATAGACACGAAGCATACATGTTCATGCATGAAATTCATGAAGGCTCCTTTGGAACTCATGCCAATGAACATTCGATGGCAAAAAAGATGCTCATGACAGGTTACTATTAGTTGTCAATGGAACCTGACTGTTACAAATTTGCAAAGAAGTGCCATAAATACCATATTTATGCCGACAAAATTCATGTGCCTCCGAAACTTCTCAATGTTATTTCTTCCCCGTGGACTTTCTTTATGTGGGGTATTGACATGATTGGAATGATTGAACCTAAGGCTTCTAATAGACATCATTTTATCTTGGTGGGAATAGATGACTTCACCAAATGGGTAGAAGCAGTTTCATATGCTAATGTTACTAAGCAAGTTGTAGTGTACTTTATCAAGAATAATCTTATATGTCGATATGGTGTGCCAAGCAGGATTATCACTGACAACATATCGAATCTGAATAACAAGATGATGACAGAACTTTGTGAAGAATTCAAGATTGCCCATCACAATTCATCTCCTTACATGCCAAAGATGAATGGGGTTGTCGAAGCTTCTAATAAAAACATCAAGAAGATCATCCAGAAAATGGTTGTTACCTATAAAGATTGGCATGAGATGCTGCCTTTTGCTTTATGTGGATATCGTACATTTGTCCGCACTTCAACAGGGGAAACCCCGTTCTCTCTTGTGTATGGCATGGAAGCAGTGCTCCCCGTTGAGGTTGAGATCCCCTCTTTACGTGTGATAATGGAAACCAACTTGTCAGAGGCTGAATGGGTCCAGAACAGGTTTGACCAATTGAATTTGATTGAAGAAAAGAGAATGACGGCCTTGTGTCATGGCCAGTTATACCAGAAGATAATGAAGAAAGCTTTTGATAAGAAGGTCAAGCCATGTGAATTCAGAGAAGGAGACCTCGTGCTCAGAAAGATCATGTATTTTAACACTGATTCTGAGGGCAAGTGGACTCCTAATTTTGAAGGCCCATATGTTGTCAAGAAAACCTTCTTTGGTGGTGCATTTATTGTTGAAACTATGGATGGCGAGGAGTTCCCACGTCCTATGAATGGTGATGCAGTCAAGAAATACTTCGCCTAAAGAAATAAAAGAACAGCTCACTAAGTCAAAAACATGAAAGGGTGGCTTAGGAAAAAAGGAGCGTCTCGGTAGGCTGAATACCCGAAAGGGAGGTCTAAGAAAAAATAAGAGACACAAACAGAATAAATTCTCCCGTTAGGTTGAAAACCCGTAATGGCAACCTAGGCAAAAGTTAGGTATTTCTTGGAAAGTAACTGCGTCAGACAAGACTTGACCATTGAAGCAACAATCTTCTTTGATCCTCACCACACTTCAACAAAAGTCGCTGCTCAAGAATTCAAAGTTATTAGGGAGAATAGTGGCCATTGTATTTCAACGTATCCTTTCCAATATATTACCATTTTCCAAACTTTGTAATCATCTATGGGGTCTCGCCATTTGCAGACTACCATTCTATTAATAAAGCTTGAGCTCTTATCCAATTCTTTGTAATTCCTATTTTATTCTGTTTGCAAAGATTCCATTTATTATTGATAGTAATTTTCAAAACAAAGAGATTTAATAATAAAATCATTTTTGGAAAGAATTTACAAATTAATTTTTACTTTATATTTTGTGACTCAAGAAAAAAATAGTGATTCCAAGGATGGACGAACTCTGAAATTTTCGAAGTATGTATTCCCCAGGAAAGTTCTCCCAGGCCACTCTTGCGCATGATCTTCTTGTGTTTCTCAAATAGTTAGAGATGATACCAATTAATGTATCGTGTGGTGTTGGATTTATAATCCCATTTCCCTAGTCAAGTCTTGGTTCAGTTTTTCTCCAAGTTGATTATTTTGATTTCGGGTTTTGCATGGTCTCAAGCCTCTATCCCATATCCTCCTTTAAGTTCTTCGCTCATATGAAGGAAGTCCCTTCTCCCTTTGTGTGTTAAGGTGGAATCATTCGTAAAAATCTCCCTTTGCAGTAATGGAGTCATTATTGTCATTTGTTTCCCAAGCAAGTAGACCAGGGCAATATCTTTTCTAAGAAGAATTGAAACAATTGTCAACTTTTTGTGTTTTCTCCCGCCAAATGTTGGGTTGGATTTAAAATCCCCATAACCTTGAATTTTTGTTTAATTGTTTGATTTCTTAAAATCCCCAAGTAAAGTTGAGATAACGTCTCTCTCTGAAAGTTGTTATCCTCGTGTGTTTTCATAATTTCTCCCCAGGGAAGTTTATGTAATCATCGCCCTTGGTATTGAAAAATTTATATTGGTTTCGACAATGTGGTATTGTCATCCCCATTGAAATCAACACGAGATCCCCGTTTGAAGTCTTGACGATGTGGTTTCCATCTTCCTTAGTTAAGTTAGTATTATAATCTCTAGTGGAAGTCTAGGAATTGACACATTATTTTCCCCATTGAAGTCTGTGTGATATTCCCTGGTGAAGCCTGGAGAAGGATGTTATATCCCTGTATTTGTACTGATTTGTTGTTTTGATTACTTTCGGAATATATTTCTTCCCAAAGGAGTTAAGCCATGAAGTAGGAATTTGTTTCCTCATTTGGTGCTTACTTTCTTGTGAAAGTTTCATCCTGGATGTGATTTAGCCGAGTGTGGACTTTACCCAAGCCGATTTTGTCTGATTATTCCCAGTGTTGTGTGTCTATGTTGTCAGCATATACATGATAACACTCATACATTCATACATACATCATGCATTATTGTTTTTATTGACACATTACCCTATTTTGCAGAGTTATGTTACCCTCTCTCTAATAGATTTCCAACCTTAAGAAGAAAGTGTACATCCTTTCAATTTCCCCAGAGTTACCCCTCATGGAAGAATTTTTCTTCAGCCTTCCTTTTCATCTCATTAGCTGGTTAGATCCGATTTTCCCTTTTGAGCTTATTTCTCATCAGGGGCTATCTTGGTTGACTATTTCACTCCAATTTATTTCTGGTTTGAATTTGTGGTTCCTGGCAATGTTATTATTCTGTTTTCTGCAGGCTTTGAGCCATGGTTTGAGAATGCGCGTTTATTTTGCCTGAGAAGATTTTATCTCCTCATCAGGAATATACTGGAACTTCCCTAGAGAAGTCAAGATTCATTTCCCAACAGCAGATGGAAGGTCTCTTTATTTGAGCAACCTGTACTTCCCCAATAAGTCTGTTAGTTCCCAGAGAAGAATCATGTTTTGTACTCCAATGAATGGTAGTCTCGTCATTATGGGAGATAGTTCATTATTGAGATTCGTTACTCCGATGGATGGTAGTCTCGTCATTATGGGAGATAGTTTGTTGTTGATATTCGTTACTCCGATGAATGGTAGTCTCGTCATTATGGGAGATAGTTCATTGTTGAGATTCGTTACTCCGATGAATGGTAGTCTCGTCATTATGAGAGATAGTTCATTATTGAGATTTTTACTCCAATGGATGGTAGTCTCGTCATTATGGGAGATAGTTCCTTGTTGAGATTTGTTACGTCGATGGATAGTAGTCTCGTCATTATGGGAGATAGTTCATTGTTGAGATTCGTTACTCCGATGAATGGTAGTCTCGTCATTATGGGAGATAGTTCATTGTTGAGATTTGTTACTCCAATGGATGGTAGTCTTGTTATTATGGGAGATAGTTCTTTGTTGAGATTTTGTTACTCCAATGGATGGTAGTCTCGTCATTATGGGAGATAGTTTGTTGTTGATATTTTTTTACTCCGATGGATGGTAGTCTCGTCATTATGAGAGATAGTTTGTTGTTGAGATTCGTTACTCCGATGGATGGTATTCTCGTCATTATGGGAGATAATTCAGTTTTGAGATTTTGTTACTCCAATGGATGGTAGGCTCGTCATTATGGGAGATTGTTCATTGTTGAGATTTTGTTACTCCAATGAATGGTAGTCTCGTCATTATGGGAGATAGTTCGTTGTTGAGATTTTGTTACTCCGATGGATGGTAGTCTCGTCATTATGAGAGATAGTTTGTTGTTGATATTTGTTACTGTGTTGGATGGTAGTCTTGTTATTATGGGATATAGTTTGTTCTTGAGATTCATTACTCCAATGGATGGTAGTCTCGTCATTCTTGGAGATAGTTCGTTGTTGAGATTTTGTTACTCCAATGGATGGTAGTCTCGTCATTATGAGAGATAGTTCATTGTTGAGATTTTGTTACTCCGATAGATGGTAGTCTCATTATTATGGGAGATAGTTTGTTGTTGAGATTTTGTTACTTTGATGGATGATAGTCTCGTCATTATTGGATATAGTTCATTGTTGAGATTTTGTTACTCCGATGGATGGTAGTCTCGTTATTATGGGAGATAGTTCGTCATTTAGAACTCACTTTTCTCTGAATAATTTTTATGTTTCCAGTTATAAGTACTGATGTTGGCCATTCGTAACCTACCCTAATATTGGTATTTACTGATATTATTCTACCATTTCTTTCCCCCTTGTGGGTCGACGTTACATTTTTTTGCTATCTTCTAAATGAGTGGATAGTTTGCTGTTATCTGTCGATCACTGTTATCCTTTACTTTCTCTCCTCAATATTTGAGTTGATGTTGCTTTATCTCCTCCTTGGGCTATACCCCAATAGAGTCGAGTCTTTTGTCCACCAGTGATTTATTTTCTTGGTCGAATTTTCTTTTGATGATTGTTTTTATTTCCTGCTTCCCCAACGGTTTTCTATGTCACCTTTGGAGCCATTCATTTGCATTCATAATCATAAACATTGCATGACATCTTAGGGCTAAAAATAGGGCTTGTTTTATATTTAAGTGTCTTCAATCGCGTCGACACGAAGAATTTTAACCTTCGTATCTCCGAATAGAAGACACTTAAATAAGGGCAGCTGTTGTACCCCAATTTTTTTGCCCCTAATATTCCTCTATCATCTGATATTAACTCAATCACAACAAGATCACACTAGGGTTTGGCTCTTTTCCCTATCTTTAGGATTTCTCATGAGGGTTTACCAAGAACCTTTATTTGTACATTATGATCATATATGTTGTATATTGATTAACTTTTAACTAACAAATGCTATGGATGTTTTCTCTAAATGATAATACTATAGGTGAGGGCACAACACATTTCATCAGATTGATTCATAGGTTCATGATTTTATTTCCATGCCTTCTTCAACAAAGCTTCATTGAGTTTCAAGCTTCATCATTGAGAATTATTTAAAGTAATATCATGACAAGGTCTACTATGATTCATCATGCCTAAACTTGTCAAAAGAAGTCAAAAGATACAAGAGTTAATTGAAGAAGTTTGACCTAATTGGACAAGTTCTTGATTCCTTGATCACAAGTTCATAAATATCTCAATTCTTAATATTTGGAAGTGTTTTTTTATTGATATTGGTTCTTATTATCACCCATAACAACTTCTATTCACATGGAAAAAGTTATTATGCAACAAAGTTTGTCAAAATTGAAAGGGATTTCCAAGCCATTTTGGTGCTTGAGGAGCTAGGGTTTTGAACTTTTAAGGGTTATATCTTTCTCATATTTTGATATTTTTGAGTGATTACAAATATATACTTCTCTTTAAAGGGTTGTCAACAAATCACTTCAAAAGTTTCAAGAAAATTTTGTGTGGAAGATGCCTAATGATGAAGAAAGATTACAAGTCCTCTAGATAGGACATCAAATTCCCTTGTGTGACTTCAAAAGTTCATAACTTGGTCAATTCTTATCTCCTTGAGCCCACTCCTTTTCCATAATTATCTTAAGGATGTAAAATTTAAATTTTCTTTTATGTCCAAAGCTTTAAAATGAGTGGAAGATGCACTAAGAACTCAAAAGATTATAGGCCATCTCATGAATTTTCACCAATTTTACAAGGCCATGACTTTTTCAATACTTGGTATTTTTTAGTGATTAAAGTTTCAAAATTATCTTTGGGAAGTCTACTTCAAGCTAGAATTAATGATCAAAGCTCAATTTTGGAGGAAGGCCTTGTTTGAACTTAAAACATTATAGGTCACTTTTGAAGAAAAACTTAGAATTTTCTAAGTACAAAAAGTCAGCATCTTTTTCTTAACTTTGACTCATCACAACTTTTAGCTCAAACATCACTCTTGGTACATTGCAAATATTGTGACCTTATCTTTCAAATGCTTCAAGAATCATGCCCGAAGACCCTTTGCGCTGTGAACACCATGGATTCAAAGATGGTACCTTGAAACTGAAGTTTTCTCCAAATTCAGAATTTGACATTCATAATTTGGCTTCTAAACACCAATTAGCACGCCTTTTTTATTTAAACATATTTAACAAAGTTCCCAAAGATGAATTAAGAATCAAAACGCAGGAATTGACTGAGTTTTGATGCACATGAGGTCACACTTTTTTCATTTTCGAGCTTGATCCAATTTCCCTCCAAACTTTGAATTTCCTCTTAATTATTTACACCATTAGCTTCCCTATAAATATAGGACCTCCCTCCTCTCATTTTCTCAAGCTTGAATAGCCAGAATCACCCTGCCAAACTCTCACCTTAATCCACTTTTCTGCAACTTCGAATTTGGTTTTACGGCCTTCCTAAATCCATTTTATTTGCTAATTCTTCATCCTTAAACTTCACTGAAGCTAACAGAAGAAGAACCAAGCCCTAAAGCATCCTAAATTGTGCTAGCCAAATCAAGTTTCAGAGCTCTGAATTTGAACTTTAATAGGTAGATTCCTTAATCAATTCTCTCAAAATTTGTTGCTAAAATGAAGCTCTCATCATTCTGATAATAGTCGCATCATTTGTTTTCAACTGGAAGTGAGTTTCGGCCATGAATTTTCAAATCCCTATTTAACTTTTTCCTTCTGGTTTTTTGCAAATCGACTGAGCTACACCTTAAATAAATTTTCTACGAAGGTACGGTTGTCTTCATCTTGATGAGGCGAAGTGAATGGCATATGTATGAGCTCTTGATTTTACAGTATAAGAGACCTGCAATTCGTATGGCTGGAGGTTAGAGATGACCTATGTGTCATATCTCAACCAATAATAAGACGCCACTTGTTGTTTTCAAAATCTGATTTAATTTTTGATCAAGTGGTTTATTCACTAAGGACCATGATATGCACAACGCGCCATATCCCTTGAATATGATTACTAATGCGTTTTGGCATTCATCCCTATATCTTTTTCTTTTCTTTTTTTTCTTCTAATTTTTATATTTTAATTGATTTAAACTTCAAAGAATCATAGAATATTCATTTGACTCAAATATTATGAAAAAATTTACAAAAATATTTTCAAATATTCTCTTTCTGATTTTTATTTTTTCATGATTTTATTTTCAGATTTGATAATTTTTTATAATGTTTCCTTTATTTTGACTTGTTTCTAATTATTTAAAATACTTTTTGATAAAAATCATTTTCCTTATTTCAGACTTTCTGAATTTTTCTAGAATTTTAGTTCAGACTTTCAGACTTTTTGATCTTTTTTTCCACTTATTTGAATGATTTTAATTAGGTTAAAAATAATTTTATATTTTAATAAATTTACCAAAAATTTTATAAAAATATTTTAGATCACTTCTGATTTTCTATGGCCTCTTTAAATTTTTATTTGATAATTTGAATATAGTTTGATATTTTACCTTTTATTTTCATTTTAAAAATCATTTTCCTTTTTATTTTATTCATTAAATGCAATTTATTTTTTTAAATATATTCTGGCTATGTGATTGTTAATCATGAACTTCATTAACATCATTGGATCTTGGGTGTTGAGTTTAACTCCACCAAAATGGATTGATGATTTTAATGATAGTTTGATTAAAAAATTTGATTCAAATATTTCTCCTCCCTCTTCATCTTATCCTTTTCTTAAATGTGATACATTTTGTTAGAGTATGATCTACATATCATCTCTCCAAACATATGACACATAGATTACTATTGACCGGCCTCAAAATAGGTGTGACTTCTATATAAGTCCACTTACGATTGTTTAACATAGCGCTAAATTTTGTCCCGATTCGAGAAATGATCATTCGTGGCCAAAACCTATGTTTGCAAGCCCAAGTATGTTTAATTTGAAACTTTTGATCCAATAACCTTGAGGTTCATTGTTAGGAGGTTTTGGTCTTATCAATCCTCTAATGAACTTTCATAAGATTTGGACTAACTGAATCATTTAAACATCGTTGATCATTTGTTGTTGTCTTGAGAATTTGAAATGAATGATATACTTGACAAAAACCAAACGAAAATTGTTATTGAGAGGCTTTGATTTTATGAATCTTCTAATGAGTTTTCAAATGCAAGTTTCAAGATGGTCATTCAACTAACCTCTAATTTCTAACTCATTAACAATTGACTTTTATTTTCATGCTTTTACTTTATGCCTTTACTTTTACGCACCATTCATTTTAACATTTACATTTCATGTTATTTTCATCTTTACTCACTTGAGCATTTATCTTTATGTCTTTTTGTTTTTATCACTTGAGCTTTCATTTTCTTTTTGAAGACACCTAATAATCAACTTGAACCATAAAAAACTTTAATGTTACTTGGACTACTTGGTTACTATCCTTGGCATGATAGAGTTATAGACCTCTTGGACTTAGGATTAGAGACCTTGACCTACCCTTGAGACCTTGTGACTTCTATTGTTGTTTTGTCTAGAGTTCTTGGGGTTTACCCCGAGACATTGGGTTGTTTGTTTTATTTGTGTGCAGGTTATTTTGATTATGTGCCTTATCTGTGATTGGGAGTTCATCTGTATATAGCTGTTACTTTGCCCAATTTTTGTGAAGACATAATGCATTTGAAGATTGATTTTCTTAAGAGGTTTACTATCTTTGCTTTTTTGGTTTCAATCTAAAAGATGGGAATTCTACATTGACTCATTATATCAAGTGTTGGATTCTTGTTGGTTAGATGGTTCTTTTCCCTAACTTTTACCTTATGCTTTAGGATAGTCCATTCATTGTAAGTATGAAGTGCGCCTAAGAGGGGGGGGGGGGGGGTGAATTAGGTACTTTAAAATTTCTGGTTTTTAGTGATGATGGTTATTATTTTTCTGGTTAAAAGTGAGTTTAGGAAAGCTTAAAAATGCATAAAAATAAAGAGACACGGGCGATATATCCTAGTTCCCCTCACAGTCCGAGAGTACTCCAGTCCCCTTTCAACATGAAAGAGATTTCTTTATTGTGGAAAACTTAAACAAGAACTACCAAACAACCAAGAACAATCCTCTTGGACCAAGAAAAATCCTCTTGGATTTTCACTAAGTTATCTATGAGAACAATCCTCTCAATGTAACTACACTTTTATCCAACAACTTTGGAAAGACCAGATTTCAAAAACACTTAAACTTATTTCCAACAATCCTGGAAAAATAAGTAAGTAAATATCAATTTTTGAGTTTGAGTGAGTAGAGTAATATTGATCACTTAGAGTAATTTAACAATGTATGATCTTCTCTTCCAATAATATTATTGTACAATGACTCAAGATATATTTGCTCAAAGTTTTCTGTTTGTTAATGTATGAAAATGTGCAGAAAACTTATGCATGAAAGTGAAGGAATGCTTGAGTTTGTATTTTGAAATTTCAGAAAATATTTATGAAAGAGGTGTTGAAATAGATTTTGAAATTGAATATTTATATGTTTATAACACCCTTTTGAAACAACATGAAGTTCTGAAAATGTATCATGAACAAATGCCAAGTTTGAGTGAAAAGTTTCAATGAAAAGGCATGATGAACAGGCATGTACAAAGCTGTTGTTTTTCAAAATCGTGCAGTATGCAATCGATTACACCCTTTGTGTAAATCGATTGCACAAGGTTTCAACAGCTATTTTTTCAAAAATTTTAAGAGTGCAATCGATTGCACTATCAATGTAAATCGATTGCATGCAAAGTCAGTAGCAAAAAGTAAGTGAGTGCAATCGATTGCACTAGCAATGTAAATCGATTGCACTGAGAAACAGAAGCAAACGTTTTGAAAATTTAAGTATGCAATTGATTGCTCAAGCAATGTAAATCAATTGCATGCAAGAGAAAAATGAAATTTTGACTTTGAAAAACTTGAGTAATAATTTTTTAAACATTTCTTTTTCATTTTTGAGCATATATATCTTAAGATCAAAGTAGATAATATTATTATACCTTTAAAGTTGTTGAGATCTTTGAATGAAGATATTATCCTTTGATGCTTTGAGCTTGATCAAAAAACTTTTCCTTCTTTGTTAGCCATGGTTTGTCTTCATCAAAACAAAAGCTCATTTATGAAGCTTGATTTTACATTCTCTCCCTTTTTGATGATGACAAACAATCTTGCTTTATGCAATGTAATTTCCGAAGAGCTTCTCCCCCTAAGATGAAAAACTCCCCCTATGTAGGAGAGGGTTGGAATCCTATGCGTTTCTTCATCTTGATTGGAGAGTACCTTAAAAACTTAAGACACAGAAAATACAAGCATAAAGTACCACACATCTTTCTCCCCCTTTGGCATTATCAAAAAGAAGGGAAAGATGCCTAAAGCAAATAATAATAGAGCAATATATTGAGAAAATTTAGAATTTAAAACAGTAACACAAATTGTTTAAGGATTATACAGAAATTTGAACAAACAAGACATTGAATATCAAGACAAGAACATAACAAAAAAAACAGTTAGTCAGAACATTAAGGGTGATGCATGTCTGGATGGTTATAAGATCTTGAGCCTTGATTCGAGAATTGTTGTTAAAGTGGGGGTTCTGTATAGTGTTGAGGAGGTGCAGCTGGATTATTTGAATCGTATGGTGGAATATTAAGATGAGAGTATAGGTACGAGAATCGTTGATTCACATTCGTTCGGAAGTCATTAATCCGGGTTGTAGTGGAATCATTGATCACACTCCATTGATTGTTGATGTTGGTGTTCATGGAAGCAAATTGTTGAGTCATGTAATCCATAATCTCTCGATTGCTTGGACCATAAGGAGCAGTAGGAGGAGGAGGCACAGCTTCACCGCCTTCGACTTCTTGGTCATTTCCTTCATCGCCAACAACATCATCACCAATGTAGGTGCACGCCCGTTCTGGAGTCAACATTCTTAATGGAAATTTTGTTTAGATTAGGATCCATATTCACCTTGTCAAACCTAGCAAAATCCACACCAAATTCCTCCATTATCAAAGTGACAAAATAAGCATATGGAAGAAATTTAGATTTTGCATCCACTCTCATCATATGCACCATGATAAGCCTTGCCCAGTTTACACTTATCCCTTTCTTTCTTGCATAAATTAGCTGCATTTCCAAGTCGGTAACAATGCAGTGGTTTCCAGCTCTTGGAAACATAATATAGACCAGAAAATAATGATATAAGCAATCGTCTATATGGAGGTTACCTATACTCCAGGAGTCTCTGGATGGAATTACTCCGCCAAGACCACGAATCTGTTTGGCGCGAAATTCAGCTTCACTTAACCGCCCAATGTTGTAAAAGAACTCCTTTTTCCGATAGTCATCCCATATCTCGTTTTCAGGATCATATAGGGAACTTCCAGTGAAAGGAATATGAAGGATCTCACCAACAACCTGAGGAGTTAGAGAGATACGAGTGCCCAGCACATATGTGATCAATTTGCCTTTTTGGGGTGTTAGATTGCTGAAAAACATTCTTACCAAATCCGGGTAATATGGACGGAACGAAGAAATTAAGGGTTCTAGACCATAAGCAGTTAGATCATTTTGAAAGGAAAAACATTCTTGAGGAAAGGAGGATAGTATACCATATTTGGGGTTGGATACTATTTTCCTTTGAAAGTCTTGGATAAATCTGGCTTCTTGCTCTTTTGTGAGAGTTGAAAGCAATGGATTGGATGTTGAATCAACCTTCTTCTTCCCTTTTTCTGAAACTGAAGCCTTTCTCTTTTGTTTTGAAGCCATGGATATGGAGTTTTTAGGGTTTTGGGGTTTTTTAGGTTTTGTGAGAGAGAAAGGTGTTTATGAGCTGAGATTTGGAAATGATTTAGATAGGAAGGGAATGAGTGATTTGAAATAAAGTATATTTGGCTTGGGAATATGAGAGAGGAATTCTGACCAACATAAATTTTCTGTCATAAAAGCAAGTTGAAGTACGTGCAATCGATTGGAATACCAGGTGCAATCAATTTGCATACAAACAGAATCAAAATAAAACATAAACGCACAGAGTGCAATCGATTGGCATTGATAGTGCAATCGATTTGCACATACATATAATGGACAAAATTGAAAACACTCAGTAAGCAATCGATTGACACTCTTTGTGCAATCGATTTGCATCAACAAAAAAGAGTCCAAAGCCAAATTGTTCTTAAAACATTAAATAACATACAACATAGATTATCATATAGCATGTATAAAAGATATATAAGAGTTATATCAAGGGTAGAATGAACCTTATAAGTCGCGTTTGTCAAGTATGTCGAGCTCTCGATGAATTTTGTAGAAAGGTTCTTTTGCCAAAGGTTTGGTGAAGATATCGGCAAGCTGATTATGAGTATCTACAAAGGTTACCTCGACATCTCCTTGAAGAACATGATCATGGAGGAAATGATGTCGAATGTCTATGTGTTTAGTTCTTGAATGCATGACGGGATTCTTTGTAATGTTAATTGCACTGGTGTTGTCGCATCTTAGAGGAATGCACCCTAGATCGAGTCCGTAGTCACGAAGTTATTGTTTTAGCCACAAAATTTGAGCGCAACTACTACCCGCTGCTATATATTCAGCTTCGGCCGTGCTTAGAGCAACACGTTCTTGTTTCTTGCAGGCCCATGATACTAATGCATTACCAAGAATGTGACAAGTACCACTTGTGCTGTTTCTATCCGTTTTACATCCTGCATAATCTGTGTTAGAATAACCAATTAAGTTGCAGACACTACCTTTAGGATACCACAATCCGACATTTGTTGTCCCTTTGAGATACTTCATGATCCTCTTTACCTCCGTGAGATGAGATTCCTTTGGGTTAGCTTGAAAGCGGGCACAGAAACAAACACTAAACATTATGTCAGGACGGCTTGCCGTCAAATACAATAAGGAGCCAATCATACCTCGATATTTAGTGATGTCGATGGAGACACCTAATTCATCTTGATCAACATAAGAACCAGAACCCATTGGTGTAGACATTGCCTTACAGTTATCCATGTCAAACCTTTTCAAGAGTTCCTTGCAATATTTGGATTGGTTGATGAAGATGCCATCTTTTAGTTGTTTGATTTGAAGTCCAAGAAAATAGTTCATTTTACCCATCATGGACATTTCAAATTCTCCTTGCATCATTGATGAGAATTCTTCACACATTTCTTGATTTGAAGAACCGAAGATGATGTCATCAACATAGACTTGTGCTAGCAAAGTGTCGTTTTTGATTTTCTTGATAAATAGAGTCTTGTCAACTTTTCCTTTTTCGAAACCTTTTTCGCATAAGAAGTTTCTTAAACGATCATACCATGCCCTTGGTGGTTGTTTCAGTCCATGGAGAGCTTTTCTCAATTTAAATACCTGAGACGTATTCTTGAAGTCTTTGCTTAACATAGACTTCTTCAGTGATATATCCATTCAAGAATGCGCTTTTGACATCCATTTGGAAAAGATGAAAATTTAATGAACAAGCATAGGAAATTAAGATACGAATAACTTCTAACCTTGCAACTGGATCGAAAGTTTCTTCAAAGTCTATTCATTCTTCTTGATTATAGCCTTGTGCTACCAATCTTGCTTTGTTACGAACAATTATTCCATTCTCGTCAAGTTTGTTTTTGAACACCCATCTTGTTCCAATAATGTGTTTGTTGCTTGGCCTAGGGACGAGTTCCCAAACTTGATTCCTTTCAAACTGATTCAATTCTTCTTGCATAGCTATAATCCATTGGTCATCGCCTAAGGCTTCATCAACTTTGGAAGGTTCAATTTGAGAGACAAACGCCATGTTTAGGCAAGAATCCTTGAGATTTAATCTTGTAGATACACCTTGACTTATGATGTGCGACCGACCTAATGTGTCTAACGGTATCTTAACTGCAAGTGCACAACCTATCACGGTAGTAATAAAAAGATGTCGAACCCACAGGGACTTTGTAATCACTCTAGTGCTATAAAGGTTTGCTAGTTTAGCTAAGGCGGATGTTGTCACGTTTTGTTTTTAGAAGTTAAAGTAGAGGAAAACTAAATCGAACTAAGGAAATAATAATAATAAAGCGTTCGGTATGTAATATAGTGAACCTAAGCGGATTTAATCGAACCTAAGCATATAAAGATGTTTAACTTAAATGGTTCTGTAGAAATTATCAGTTTAAAAACCCTCAACTCACACTCTCGTGGTCTTATCTCAGATTATACCCCTAAAGCCCTATGCATGCTCTCGCTAGCCCATAAGTGTTTATAAAATACTCTTTGAAAACTTAATAAAGTCTAATTCGTTTTAAAGCGCTCTCGCTGTATTTAAATCAAATGCCTAACTTTAGCTATCCGGTTAAAACCTCACACTCTCATGGTCTTAATCCTAACCTATTCTAATTTTCTTACTCTCATAACAAAAAGATTGATTTTAATTATAAAAAGTCACAGTCAGAAATTAAGTTAATTTGGATTTTAGCTTAGGAACAATTCAATCCATTCAGTTACTATTATCACATCCCGACTCTAGAAATTTAGCTAGCCATGGTACTTGAAACAGACAGACAGGAAATATAATTGGAAAGCAGTGAAACATTCATGATAAATAAATAACAGTAATTGAACGTAAACAAATTGTACTTAAAATTAAATTAAATGCGATTAAAACCTGAATAATAATACTATTCCTTAAGCTCCCTCTTCCACAAGTCGGCAAGATTGGAACCTTCGGAATTGAAACTCGAAACGAAGTCTGAGGCTAAAAACTAATTCTAACTAAGATAGCAATTTACTAATGTTAGAAATGGCTATTAAATGGTAAAATGGAAATAAAAACAAGAACAGTAGAAAAAATGCAAACTGGGAAATGGTTCGTAAATTCGGCAGAGCTTCCGCAAGAAATTTGTGAAAATAAAACTCTGTTCGTTCTTCATCGAAATCTCTCGTATTTATAGAGGAGAAATTGACAGTTAAAAAAACAAGAACGTGGGCTTTGCACTTCAGCTGTGGAGAAAAACCAGGAAGACTGGGTGTTGGTGAGGTTGAGAGATTGTAGGAGTATCTGAAGACTCCTTTCTTTTCGTTGCCCACGTCTCCATGTCTTCACCTCACGTTCTTCATAAAGTTGGATTAAGTGTGTAACCGTCACCATAAGTGTGTTACAGACATTCTTCATGTAATAAGCGTGTTACGGTCATAACACCAAGGTGACGGGCGTAAGACGCTTAGCAGCGCGTTACGTTCGTAAGTGATATGTGATGACCGTCACAACATCAAAAACTGCAGAACTTTGCAGAATTGTTCCTTTTCTTCTGGTTTTCATGTTAAATTTCTTCATATGATATTTTTCCACTAAATTGACTTGAGACATGTTGTACCGGTGAAAAGACATAAAAACTCGGAACAATCGGGAGTTAAATGGATTAATGCAGTATGAAAATGGACTAAAAACGTAGCAATTATACGATATGATTTCTCGTTATCAAATTATATAACCAATTACTTTATCAATAGGATGATCTCTATGAGTTCTCCATTCTTTTGGTAGATCATTGAGATTCGATTCTTGTTGAGGTGATTCTTCGAGTTGAATGGGTTGATCCTTGGAAGAATTTTCTTGAGGACCTTCTAAAATTTCATCATCATTATAACAAACAATATTATCCTCCTTGGAGGGGTTAGTTTCATCAAAAGAGACATGCATAGATTCTTCAATAGTCAAAGTTCTTTTGTTGTATATTCTATATGCTTTACTAGAGAGTGAGTAACCAAGAAAAATACCTTCATCGAATTTCTCATCAAACTTACCTAGATTATCTTTGTCATTGTTTAGGATAAAGCATTTGCAACCAAAGATATGAAAGAAAGCAATGTTTGGTTTTCTCCCTTTGAAGAGTTCATATGGAGTTTTCTTTAAGATTGGTCTAATGTTAACTCTATTGCTAACAAAACATGCCGTGCTCACCGCATCCGCCCAAAAGTATTTTGGAAGATTTGAGTCGCTAAGCATTGTTCTAGCAAGTTCCACAAGAGACCTATTCTTTCTTTCAACCACTCCATTTTGTTGAGGAGTCCTTGGTGCCGAGAAGTTGCGAGATATTCCATATTCTCCATATAATTCTTCAAATAAAGCATTTTGGAATTCTCTGCCATGGTCACTCCTTATTGAGGCAATTGTTAGAGACTTCTCATTCTGAATTTGTTTAGCATACTTCTTGAACGCCTTGAATGCATCACTTTTCTGCACTAAAAAGAATTTCCAAGTATATCTAGAGAAATCGTCAACAATAACCAAAGCATATATATTACCTCCGAAACTCCTTGTTCTCGATGGACCAAATAAGTCCATGTGTAATAATTGTAGTGGCCTTGTAGTGGACACCACATTCTTAGATTTGAAAGTTGATCTAATTTGTTTCCCTTTTTGACAAGCATCGCATAGTCTATCTTTGACGAAATTTCTCTTAGGTAAACCAATTACAAGATCATGCTTGATTAATTTATTCAAGTGTTCCATATGAATATGAGCAATTCTTTTGTGCCAAAGCCATGAATCATCATTGTTCTCCATGAGACATTTAACCTTCAAAGATGGATCATCAAGGGAAATCATGAATATATTATTGATTCTTTTACCTTTAAGTATAACCTCACGAGTGACTTCGTCTTCTATCAAACATTCATCCTTGGTGAACTTGATTTTGAAGCCTTTGTCACAAAGTTGGCTAATACTTAGAAGATTGTGCTTTAGTCCTTCAACATAAAGAACATCTTCAATGGATGTGAAAGGTGGAGCACCAATTTTGCCTTTGCCTAGGATTCTTCCCTTATTATTGTCTCCATAAGTGACAAAACCCTTGGCCTTTAGCGCTAGATGTGAAAATTGGTTTATATCTCCTGTCATATGCTTTGAACAACCACTATCAAGATACCAAATATTGCATGTGGTCTTCAAGCATACCTGCAAAACAAATTAGGTTTTGTTTGGTACCCAAGTTGCCTTGGGTCCTTCATAATTAGTGCCTTTCTTTACCCATACATAATGCCCACTTGCTACACTGAAATTTCTAACATAGCAAGCATTAGGTGTACGGCCTTTAATACCACAATAAAAACAAGTTGGTTCAAAGTTACTTCTATATCTAGAAGGATAAGATTTCTTCTTAGAAAATGTTTTCTTTTTAGGATAGTGATGAACTATTTTAGGTTTGTTCACTTTCTCTTTGGATGATTAATCACTAGCCTTAACAAAGATAGTTTTGTTAGAACTTGGTTTTGAAAACTTTGAATATCCAAGTCCACTTTTATCATTGGAGTATCTTTGTTGGCTAAGAACACCTTCCAATCCAATTTGGCCTTTTCATATCTTTCAATGACTCTTTTTAATTGGACAATTTGGAAAGAGAGTGAATCACAATTTTTGCATACAAAATTCTATTTTTGTTCATCACTTGATTTTTGTTTTTCTTCATTGAAATCGTTTTCAATTGAAACATATTTTTCTCCTAAGGATGAAATTTGTTTCTTTTGTGATGAAATGGTTTTATACAGAATTTTGCATTCATTCAATAGTTCATCTATAGCACCTTGTGCATCACTATCAAAAAGAGAAAAATCATTACTAACCTCATTGTGTTCATCATCGGAATAGTGTGAGGCCATCAATGCTAGATTTGCACTTTCATCACTATCAGAATCGGATGAGGAACTTATTTCATTGTCCTCCCATGCGACATAAGCCTTTTTGTTCTTGAATCCCTTCTTGCTTTTGAAGCCACCTTTCTTAGAGAGTTTTGGACAATCCGGCTTGATATGACCTTGCTTACCACATTCATAACATGTGATTTCTTGTGTTGATGTGGAGATTTCCTTTTTCTTAAATTGTTTCTTTCCTTTTGAATGAGAAAAGGTTTGTCATTTCTACCGAAGAACTTACCAAGCCTTTTAACAAGAAGCATGAAGTTTTCATCTTCTTCCGGATTGTCTTCCTTTTTAACTTCCTTGGAGTCTATCTTCAAAGCAATATTCTTGGATTTCTTCTCTTGATTTTCATGCTTTTCAAGTCTTCGAGTTCTGTTTCGTATTCTTGAAGTTTTCCAAATAATGTTGTGGATGTCATGTTGGAGAGAATTTTCTTTTCTGAAATTGTCGTTACCTTTGGTTGCCATTCCCTAGTTAAGCACCTAAGTACTTTCAGATTTAGTTCATCATTTGTTAAAGTTTTACCAAGAGCACTTAGATGATTTGTCAAGTGCACAAATCTCTTTTGTAAGTCAAGAATGGTTTCTCCGGGCTGCATTCGAAATAATTCGTATTCTTGATTTAGGGTATTTAGTCTTGATCTTTTTACTTCAACCGTTCCTTCATGATTTTGTACCAAGGTATCCCATATTTCTTTTGCTGTTTTGCATGCCGAGACACGGAAGAATTCGTCCATGCTAAGTGCACCTTGAAGAAGGTTTATTGCCTTTTTTTCATAGAGAACTTTCTTCTTATCATCATCGTCCAATGCAGTTTTAGGCTTTGATGATCCAACACCATTGATTACCATTATAGGGATAAATGGACCATTTTCGACGGCATCCCATATTTCTTCTCCTTGTGCTTCTAGATGTGCCTTCATGCGTATTTTCCAGAAGTCAAAATATTCACCACAAAATAGAGGAGGCTTGTTGTTACTACCACCATCTCTGAAAACAGGATTTTGATTTGCGAAAGCCATTCTGGATCTTTTAGGAGCAAGTTACCTATAACCTGCTCTTATACCAATTGTAAGTACGAAGTGCGCCTACGAGGGGGGGGGGGTGAATTATGTACTTTAAAAATTATGGTTTTTAGTGATGATGGTTCTTATTTTTCTGGTTAAAAGTGAGTTTAGGAAAGCTTAAAAATGCAGAAAAATAAAGAGACACAAGCGATATATCCTGGTTCCCCTCACAGTCCGAGAGTACTCCAGCCCCCTTTCAACATGAAAGAGATTTCCTTATTGTGGCAAACTTAAACAAGAACTACCAAACAACCAAGAACAATCCTCTTGGACCAAGAACAATCCTCTTGGATTTTCACTAAGTTATCTATGAGAACAATCCTCTCAATGTAACTACACTTGTATCCAACAACTTTGAAAAGATAAGATTTCAAAAACACTTAAACTTATTTCCAACAATCCTGGAAAAATAAGTAAGTAAATATCAATTTTTGAGTTTGAGTGAGTAGAGTAATATTGATCACTTAGAGTGATTTAACAATGTATGATCTTCTCTTCCAATAATATTATTATACAATGACTCAAAATATATTTGCTCAAAGTTTTTTGTTTGTTAATGTATGAAAATGTGCAGAAAACTTATGCATGAAAGTGAAGGAATGCTTGAGTTTGTATTTAGAAATTTCAGAAAATATTTATGGAAGACGTATTGAAATAGATTTTGAAATTGAATATTTATATGTGCATAACACCCTTTTGAAACAAAATGAAGTTCTGAAAATGTATCATGAACAAATGTCAAGTTTGAGTGAAAAGTTTCAATGAAAAGGCATGATGAACAAGCATGTACAAAGCTGCTGTTTTTCAAAATCGTGCAGTATGCAATCGATTGCACCCTTTGTGTAAATCGATTGCATAAGGTTTCAACGGCTATTTTTTCAAAAATTTTAAGAGTGCAATCGATTGCACTATCAATGCAAATTGATTGCATGCAAAGTCAGTAGCAAAAAGTAAGTGAGTGCAATCGATTGCACTAGCAATGTAAATCGATTGCACTGAGAAACAGAAGCAAACATTTTGAAAATTTAAGTATGCAATCGATTTCTCAAGCAATGTAAATCGATTGCATGCAAGAGAAAAATGAAATTTTAACTTTGAAAAACTTGAGTAATGATTTTTTAAACATTTATTTTTCATTTTTTAGCATCTATATCTTAAGATCAAAGTAGATAATATTATTATACCTTTAAAGTTGTTGAGAGCTTTGAATGAAGATATTATCCTTTGATGCTTTGAGCTTGATAAAAAAACTTTGCCTTCTTTGTTAGCCATGGTTTGTCTTCATCAAAACAAAAGCTCATTTGTGAAGCTTGATTTTACATTCATCTCCTCCCATCTTCTTTAATTTCAAAAATGTTCTCCCTCCTTTTCAAAACTATTCTTGTTTTCTATACTTGAACCGCTTTCGCAATAAACTCGGACATAGGTCAATGCATTTTCAAAAATATTTTCTTAATCAAACTTTAACCAACTTAATCATACTATGACATTTTTTGTGAGAAGACTAAAAGTCAATCAATCTCATTCAAACCATTTTGCCACTTTGGCTTTTATGCTTAAAACTTTCTCAAAAGATTAAACTCTTGTTAATCCTTGTAGTGGTGTGAACTACTATACTTCTATGATATGTAGTGAAGTGAGATATTTTACACTTGGGTGTTGAGCAAGACTTTGTTGATTTTAAAATCCTAGTTATATCCTCCACTTTGAGATGATGCAAATTCTCCTTTCTCATAATCATGGGTAGTAAGTATGTTCTTCCACTTGGATAAGACGATTATGTCTCGTCTCTTAAATTTAACCAACATATTTTTGTTTTAAATTTTTTAAAGGTGAACTACGAGTACCCTGATCCCCTATTGCACGAAAGGTGGTACGTAGTTACTAAAGGTTCGCAACCGCGGAGGGTGCAAAATTGTAAAAAAAATACTTTTTTTCTCATCCCCACAATCTATTTTTTTAATACAACTTTTATAGCCAAGATACACAAATTTTTAAAGAGGTTCCTGCGGAGTACCATAGATGTTTAGGGTGCTAATACCTTCCTTTTGCATAACCAACCCCCGAACTTTAATTATCTCCCCCCTCTTTTTGGGTTATTCGTTCTTTTCTCATTCCTTTGGAAACAATAAAGTGCAGTGGCAATTTATATTTGATTTATGCGAGTCAAGTCAATCCAATGGCTTAGTCTCAACATTATACCGCTACAGTAACGAGGTCCAGAAATGTCACGCCAGGGAAGAACTGGACCACCAACGAGGTAACGAAACCCAAAAATATCGCGCCAGGGAAGAAGTGGATCGCAAAAAGGAAAATAAGTGACCACTCGATGGAAGATAAATAGGAATGGCGTAGGATAAGTAAGTAAAGAAACAAGTTAAGCACTCATCCTACAAGGACTAGGGAAGTCTAGACCTAGGAAAAAGTGTCAGAAAAACACTGGACTTGAATGATACGTCAATAACTATTGAGTGTGAGCCACAGGGACCTATATAGGGGTAGGAAGCATCCCTTATGTGAGAAGCAAGAAAGGGACATACTTACAAGTAGTAAGGGAAGAATTTGGTATTTTCAAGAAAAAGGACTACATTATCCCTCAGGCCAAAGGAGGGGTGTAGTTCTTCAATAGTGTAAATTATACGAACTGTCGAACACCAAGTAAGGCTTTTCAAATAATTGAGAAGAAAGAAAGGTTGTACATCGACTCTTTCTCGCACTATAACTTTAAGAGGAAAATATGTGTAATAACCGAGAAGAGAGGACAGTCACAAAAGTTTTAGATGTTGTGGAAACCTGTCAGGGATATCAAGGGATATCTGTGGAGATTAACGAATCTATGGGGTATAAGCAACTAGGTTAACTTACTGGAGAAGAAATCAATAAGATTTGGCTTATAATCTGATGCATGTTTTAATTTTTCTATGGAGTAATGTTCTAAAACTAATGGAAACACTGCACATTTAAGTAGATGCAATGTAATGATGCATGTTTAGATGCTTCACTGGGGATTAACACATTGGAATAAGCAGCAACCATATGCCATACTCTGATAGGGCTTGCAAAAATAAATTGTGAACTTCATTGGAGAGAAATAAAACACATAGCACACTCGTGGAAGAAATCTACTAAAGGTTGGACGCTGTCGAGGGATACCAATAACCACTGGATCTACAAGGAGTAACTTGTCAACCTCTTAGCTGGGGAGAAAGAGAATTTATGAACAAAAGTGAATCTGTACGGTTTGGCCGGTATATGGGGATACCTTAAAAATACAACTTCCTGATGATATGCGAAAACTTGACAAAGAAATTCCAATAAAACTTCTGCTGGGGAAAAAGAAGATTTTCCGTCATAACTTAACTGGGGAACGAGAAGGATTTCTCAGTTGGATAACAACTCTACTTCATGAATGACCATTCACCAATAAGCTCACCTTTGCGAACATTCACCGAGAACTTACAAATTTTTGTCAAGAAATCTTTATCAATCAGACCTTATTGGCCAAGGATTTTCTGTATGGCGACCCACTGGGGGGAGGAAAACTTCAAACTTCATTGAGGAATAAAACATCATTTGGGGAGTAAGGAATTCTCTTGTTGCTGGGGAGAAAAAAGGCTTATGCACACTCCATTGGGAATAAATGAATCTAGAAAAGAACTCTCCTCAGTATAAACTACACTGGTGAAGCAAACCTTGCAAGGTATTCACCAATATGTAACGTCACTGGGGAGAAGGACTTTCTGAAAGCAAAACAGGTGTAGACTTTACCGGGAAAAGCTGAGCTTATGCACCCTCTGCTTGGGGAAACAAAAACTACCTCGTGGGGATAAATCAAGAAACTTCTTGTTGGCAAGTAAAGTGATTCTCACAAGATCCTCCAACAAATTGATCCTACACTAGAGGTAGATTGTTCTACCAAATCCATTAACATGTATTTCATTCGGGAGCAGGAGAATTCTTAAGAGAACTCTCGAAAAGGGAAGACTGCATTGGGGATTACTTTATTGCGGAAAACCTTCAACAGAGTACACTTTTACTAGAAACTGCTTCCTAAAAAACGTTATAATGAAGACAAACTCAAATGAGGATTCCGCTGGGGAGAATTAAACCCATACATACTTCATAAAAGGAAAGTATTTTGCTTCGAAATTTTTTAACAAATAAGCTTCTATTGAGCAATAGTGTAGACCACACTGGGGAAAAGTATCTGGTTTGGGAAATGATTCTCCCACTAAGAGCTTCATATTAGTAACAACCTTGACAACTCTTTGAACTAACAAGTTGTTTAGCTTGCACCTAGACTTAACTTGATCAACTCTGAAGAGGAGGTAAAACCCCTTCATGATTCCTTTCCCCAGTCTGTAGGGCCTTTGAAGAAATTCACCTCAAAAGGACTTTCAAATATCTATACCATCATGAAAAGGTTGCCCCAGTGTCACAGACTTCGAAACACTGCCGCTGGCTAACAATGTTGAAGATGGTTTCTACCACGCTTGGGTTAATGCCCCTGATTACACGACACTTTACAAGATTCTTCGAATCTTGACACAACTGGCTCATATTGGATGAACTTTGAAGGACTTTCTCGACGTGATTTCCCCAGATTGGCGGAATCACAAACTTTACTCCCCTCAAGGGTAAATAAACAGTAAAGCATCAAACTGCTCATAATCAATGGAGTCCATAGGCAATCATGCCCTTAATATTATCATCTTTTAAAACAACTATTCTCTGACTCAACAAACTGGTCAAGTCTCTTTTTTTTGTTGAGAAAATTAAGCTTTTCACTGATGCTCATGGTGTAAACTTCCTTGATGTCAAGCAAATGTTTTGCATACAGAAATTTTTTTATTATGAGAATGATAATTCTAATACAACAGTTATGTAAGTCTTGAAATTTTATATGGAAACGACATTGCGACTCCCTACGAATGAATCACTTTTTAAAGTGCAATATTGAAAACTTTTTTCGTTTAAGAATAATAAGCCGAGCACATGATATTGTTGGAGGCGGTGTAGCGGCAAGCAACAAAAGCTTTGGAAATATTTATCTAGGAATTTATCGTGTCCACAGAGATTGGTTATTAAATTGTTGTTCGATGAATCTCTCATTAATGAGTTTGGGGATAAATGGGTTTGTAAAGAAAACGTTATCAACTGAAAGTGAATGTAAACAAAAATAAAAACTAAGAAAGAACTTATCAAGCCTGCATATAGTCTACTCATCACAGACTTAAATCTATCGACCAGTTACATTCAACCTAACAATACTCATCAATGTCACTACATATCACTCACAACCTAAGTTATTTCTAACCCAAATTGAGAGACCGATTGTATCACGAAGGAAATGATCTCTCTACCTCCTCAACAACACAGAAGACAACTATGTAATCACACTGACGATCTGTCAGCACAGCACAACTACACAGAGGCATTAAGCTCTGATACCCAAGTAGATGTCAGCTCTAAATCTATCTCTAGAGTTTAGAAACTAACAAATAATTATCCTAGATAATAATCTAAGCAATATATGTCTATAAAAACTCAAATCCCTAGCATAGAGCAAAAATCTAAGACAACAATCCACAAAGATTTGTAAAGCAAGTTTAATATAACGCCATGGACGACAAATATACATATGTTCAGAGTAAATATAAATACAAAACCCAACAAAAGATAAATACATAGAGAGAAGATGAGATAAACCATAAATATTCCGGATTATCAGAGCCGGTCGACGAGCAATCCACCCCTAATCTTCAGTATGCAATCCCTAGTGTGGTTATCTAAGCTAATCCACTACAAAAATGAGTTTGATGGAATTGGGAGAACAAAAAGCACCCCTAAAACCATAACTCTCCAAATTAAATGAAAATAAAAATATAACAAAATTGTAATCCGCAACCGTCGCCCGTCGATACAACTCACGTCGCCCGGAGACGACTTCTATACACTTGGCCCAGAATAAGACACGTACTCAACTGAAATGGATAACTTCAATCGCCCATCGATCATAATTCATCACCCGGTGACTCTCCTTATTTTCTCTTGGAGACCAAGACGCGGTGTAAGGCAGAGACTTCATGGAAATTTGGCCTTAAAATTTGGCTTGGCGACGACTTCTATTGCTCGGCGATCCATGACAGCCCTGCAACTTCTGTTTCTTTCCTGCATAACTTCCTCTGGCTTTAATCTTTCGCCTTATTCCTATATTGATCCAAAAATTCATCTTGGAGCTTTATTCCTCTTGCTCCAACAATGCTTAAATACCTACAATATGAATACAGAACTATCAAACAAGAAAATGCATTATACACAAACTAAACGTATTTATACACAAAGTTGGGTTATTCAACCAAAATTACAAACAAAGAGTCGAGAAGTGCAACAAAAAGTATATACAAAATAACTACACTTTGGAACTTATCATATACCAACACAGATATTTAGCACACAATGTAGGAGTCAGTTAAATGTTATCTCATTGTAGCATGCTTTCGAATTAAACCATGCTCTAGTTAGGACGTTTAAGGGTTGTAACATGGCCTGGTTCACGATTTTAGATAAAAAATATTTTTAGGCTCAAAATTAATTTTTCTACCCACCCAATCACCATGATGTTCTCCAGTCCTAAGTTCATCTAATTCAATATCAGTACTCATCTTTCAAGAGGAGACTAAGATGGTTGAGGAACCCACATGGTTTTTTAGACACAACAGTCACTCACTTTTAGTTTTTGCATTTCTAGTCACACGACTTTGTTCTTGCTTGAGGATTTTGTTTTGTAATCCTTTCTCTCCTTTTAGGCTTTTTCATTCTTTTTTGCTTTCCCTAACTTTTTTCTGGATGAATTCTTTTGAATTTTGATTTTTGAAGTCCAGCGGGATGCCGTAATTTTTTCCTAAGTCACTTGTTTTCAAGTTTTAGACTTAGCGTGCTTTCTTTCTTTCTAATTCATCATTTTCTCTTTTCTTTTTTTGAATAAATAATGTAACCTCAAGTCGTTTTTGACTTGTTGAAGAGATTATGATTGCCTCATTCTTTGGTAGGTGAAGGATAACCATCGTGGTTTTGATTTATACCTTTTACACTCCATATTAGATTTGAACCCTCGATCAGATTAGCTGAACACTACCCTGCCCTTGGGTTAAAAATGAGGGATTTTTTACTAGAAAAGAAACTTCTACTTCAAGGCTCAAAGGTAGTTAACGAGGATTTCACTCCCTTATATATCCAGTGTTTAGGAATTTGAAACAATGCATTTACTGTTGGTGTAAGCCCTAGAGGCCAATACTTTGGGTACTTGTATCGAATTATTTATTAATAATAAAAGGCATTTCTTTATTATGTTTGCTTTCCAAAATAATAAAGTCCCTATAATGGTTTATTTGTTTAATGAAATGTTAAGTGTGACTTAATCATGAGATCCCATTAAACATAAGACACTATTCTTAAAGTATCCGTAGTCAAGCTTTAATGTGAAGTAGGATAACATTAAAGCATTAAGATTATTATGAAGATAGATTGATGATCACATCTCATGGATCATAGATAAGGAGTTATCAAGTCTTGACATAGGTATGAATATTAGGAGTAATATTTATACTGGATTGACCCGCTATGAGAATACTACATAGAATGTTATGCAAAGTGTCATAAGTTATTCTCATGATGATAATGGTGTATACCACCCTTCAACCTGAAACCACTATATGTAGAGTCAAGTACTTTATTGCTGATCAAACGTCATCCGTAACTGGATGACTATAAAGACGGTTGATGGGTACTTCACAAAGCATGCTAAGGGACATGAGTGACCTAGATGGAATTTTCTCATCCTGCATAACAGGATAAATGTCTAAGGGCCCAATATTGGACTGGACAAGGGTGACACAGTGTATGCCTTCTGTTCAATATAGACATGAGGGCAAAAGGGTAATTGTACAACACAAATATTATCACGGAAAAGGTTTGGTCAGATCACATGACATTTTCGTGACTTGGGTAACAGTGATGTGTTGCTAGATACCGCTCACTGTTTATTATATTAAATGTGTGATTTAATATAATTGCCAACGTCGCGAAAACCTACAGGGTCACACACATAAGGACAGGTTGATGAGAGATAGAATAAATAAGGAACACCGTAAGGTACGGTGCACTTAAGTGTAATACGGAAAGTGGTAAGGTACCGCGTGGATAAGTGATATATGGTACATCATAAGGTATGATGTCCATAAGCTTAATTGGGCTTCTAGCTTATAGCCTTAATTGGGCTTTTAGCTTGTCGCCCACACGAGTGATTCTATAAATAGATCCCTTGTGATGAAGCAATTTCACTTGATGCAATTTCGTTTTTGATTCTCTCTCTCACTCAAGGTTTCCGTTCGTGATCAGCTAGCACTGTGACCGGAAGCGATCTGTTCGTGTGGACTGAGTAGAGGCGTTGTTCTTCATCAACGCTCGTGATCACAACATCAAAGGTCTGAATCGCCACAAGAGGTAAATATTTCTATCACTGACCATGCTCATTCGTAAGGATCGCTAAAGGAAAATTTTAAATTCCGCTGCGCTTTTGATTGCAATTTTCCTTCAGTGGTATCAGAGCCACTTATGAAACCATGGATCTGATAGTTGTTTATGTTCTATATTTTCTGTTTTGATTCGATTAAAACCAGAATGAATTGAATAATAAACGAGTAATTAAATTTGGCATCTGTTGTGTACGATTTGGATGATTGATGTTGACTATGCTTCGGAATCCGACATTAGTATGGTGAAGCAGCGATACATTGATCGTCCATAGGTTACACAAATAAGATCGATCACTTTTATATATGATATAAGTAAATCTTATGCAACAATGGTATATGGGATATACTGTTTCTGTTTCGTTCATTCAAACACTTGATGATTGTTATTCCTTTGACCGATCACTGTTCATATGCTTCGGAATTCGACATTAGTATGGTGAAGCAATGGCATGTGATTAATCATACTGAATTATCAATCAAAATGTGTTTGACAGCATGAAACTGTTGAATTAGGGTTCATGACGGCACAAGGGTTGTGTTGTTGCAGAGTTATGCGATTAGGGTTGTGAATGCACAAGAGTTGTGCGAAAATGACGCTGATTTCAAATGAATTGTTCATTAAAATTTTGCGTCGGGGCGCTGCCCACTTGACCCCCGTCCGCTGAACGGTCAACGAAACCCCCGGCTAACTCTGCGTAGTGTGATCAATCGTCGAAATTTAATTTGCCTTTTTTTAATTAACAAAATTTAAACTAATAATAAAAGTGTGTTTATTATTATTGTCTTGTGGTGATCAGTTATGGCCTTAGTTTTTTCCTTTATTTTGTTTTGGGATTGTAAAATACGGCCTGCGTGTCGTGCCTCTCTCTAAAATTCTTGATGTAACTTCTTTTCTCATCTCACTCCCTCGTATGTAAAACGAGTTTGTTTTATGTAATGTAATGTTATGAAGAAAGAGAAGAATACAATATCAAAGGAGGATAACCTTGGAGATCTTGCTTGGATAAGTTTAGATCGTTATTAGGTTAGCTTAGGTTCTCTCATTGGCTTGGGAGAAAAATTGCGCTAGGGGCCATAACTGTATCCTTTTATGTATATTGATGCATGTGTTTGTATGTTGATGCATGAGAGACGAATTGCATGTTAAGCCGGTGAGATCAAACTAATAACAAAATCCCTCAAGTTAAATATTAAGTTCATGCTTTCCAAGTTTTAGCACTCATCAAGACTAGTATCGAACAATGTAGGTTTCGCCTACGCGAGGTGCATGTTCTATATTAGTAAGGTGCGATGGGGTAACTGTAATATCCAACTGCTAAAACAATGGGTCAAACTTAACTAAACACATTATAATAAGATTATACATGTTTATAAGCAAGAGTTGGGAATGATTCATATGATGAATTAGAATAAGGAGTTATTCACCCAACTGAAAATATTCGAGAGTTGTATGAGATACAATTGGAAGGAGTTCCTACCTAAATAACCTAGTTTTGTGTAATCAGCCTAACGCTGACTTAGAACGAAGTAAAATGTGGATCTCGACCCACTAGATAGTCTTCCAACGGGATTTTCCGAATCAAATGATGAGGGTCATTTGGTTTGAGTAAAATAGTGGGAGCATATTTGATTAAAGGCCTAATTAAATATGTTGTTTTAATGATACTTATATTTTCAATTTTTTGTAGATTACCATGACAACAAACAACCATATTTTGCGATCAATCCTAGATAAGGAAAAATTGTCTGGGACAAATTTCCTGGATTGGCACCGAAATCTGAGGATTGTCCTCAAGCACGATAAGAAGCTGTATGTCTTGGAGACACCTGTTCCTGAAGAGGAACCGCCTAGTTCGGCACCTAAGGCAGAAAGAGATGCTTATAAGAAGCATTTTGATGATGCTAACGAAGCCGCTTGTCTCATGCTAGCTACTATGAACTCGGAGTTGCAAAAGCAACACGAGAACATGTCAGCATTCGATATGATTGGACATCTGAAAATGCTCTATCAAGAGCAGGCAAGAAATGAGAGGTTTCAGGTTTCAAAGGCCCTTTTAACAGCAAGTTATCTGAGGGAAACCCTGTAGGTCCCCATGTACTCAAAATGATTGGGTATGTGGAGAACCTTGAAAGGTTAGGGTTTCTGATTGGAAAGGAACTTGCAACTGATTTTATCTTGCAATCGTTGCCAGATAGCTTTAATCAGTTTGTCATGAATTTAAACATGAATGACATGGATAAGAGTCTTCCAGAATTGCTAAGCATGTTGAAAACTGCTGAGCAGAATATGAAGACAAAAGGGAAGTCCATTCTGATGGTCAGTAATGGAAAGAAGCTGAACAAGAGGCCTACCAAGCAAGTTGGTAAAGGGAAAGGCAAGGAAGTTACCAAGCCTAAACCTATTGTTCCTGCTTTGAAGCCTAGTGGAGGCATAGCAAAGGAAGGCACTTGCTTCCATTGCGGTAAGACCGTACATTGGAAGAGAAACTGTCCAAAGTACCTGGAAGATATGAACAATGGAGTAGGGACTTCAAATTCAGGTATTTTTGTTATTGAAATTAATTTATCTACTTCTGAATCATGGGTATTAGATACTGGATGTGGTTCTCACATTTGTACTAATGTGCATGGGCTAAAAAGGATTAGAGATTTGGCAAAAGGTGAAGTTGACCTACGAGTTGGGAATGGAGCAAAGGTTACTACTTTAGCCGTAGGAACTTATGTTTTGACTTTACCTAGTGGTTTAATAATTCAGTTAGAGAACTGTTATTATGTACCTGCAATTAGTAGGAATATTATTTCCGTTTCTTGTTTGGACAAGTTTGGTTTTTCATTTATAATAAAGAACAATTGTTGCTCTATTTATTTGAATGATATATTCTATGCTTCTGCACAAATGAACAATGGACTATATGTCCTTGATCTTGAAATGCCAATTTATAACATTAATACTAAACGGATTAAACCTAATGAGTTAAATCCAAGCTACCTTTGGCACTGTCGCTTAGGCCACATAAATGAGAAACGCATTTCCAAACTCCATAAAGATGGACTCTTGGACTCTTTTGATTATGAATCATATGAGACATGCAGATCTTGTTTAATTGGAAAGATGACAAAGTCCCCATTCACAGGAAAAGGTGAAAGGGCTAATGATCTTTTGGCCCTCATACATACTGATGTATGTGGACCACTGAGCATACCAGCCAGAGAAGGTTTTCAATACTTCATCACATTTACTGATGATTTCAGTATATATGGTTATGTGTATTTAATGAAACACAAATCTTAAACCTTTGAAAAATTCAAGGAATTCAAGAATGAAGTACAAAACCAACTAGGTAAGAATATTAAAGTTCTTCGATCAGATCGAGGCGGTGAATATTTAAGCCTAGAGTTTGATGACCATCTAAAGGAATGTGGGATTTTATCCCAACTTACTCCTTCCGGAACACCACAATGGAATGGTGTATCTGAGAGAAGAAATCGAACCTTGTTAGACATGGTCCGATTCATGATGAGTCACGCCGATCTTCCGAACTCCTTTTGGGGACATGCACTATTGACTGCAGCTTACACACTTAACCGGGTTCCATCCAAAAAGGTTGAGAAGACACCATATGAGATATGGAGTGGTAAGAAACCATATATGTCTTACATGAAGATTTGGGGTTGTGAAGTTTATGTGAAACGACAAATTTCAACTAAGCTTAAGCCCAAATCTGACAAATGCTTATTTGTGGGGTATCCTAAAGAAACCAGAGGGTATTACTTCTACAATCCTTCTGAGAGCAAAGTGTTTGTCGCTCGAACTGGAGTTTTTCTGGAAAAGGATTTTATTTCCAAAAGAATCAGTGGGAGGAAAATAAAGCTTGAAGAAATTCAAGAACCACGAAGCATTGATACACCTATGGAGGAATTAGAGCAGGAAACACAAGTAGTTGTGGAAGAGCAACCTGCTCAAGTAGAACAAGACCAACGTAGGTCAAGTAGGATACGTCAACAACCTGAGAGATATGGATATCTCATAAGTGATCAGGGTGATGTATTACTCATGGATCAAGATGAGCCTGTGACCTACCAAGAGGCCATAACTGGTCCTGAGTCTGAGAAGTGGCTAGAAGCCATGAAATCTGAAATGGATTCCATGTACAAAAACCAGGTTTGGACCTTGGTAGAGCCTCCTATAGGAGTTAACCCTATAGGATGCAAGCGGGTCTTCAAAAAGAAGACTGACATGGATGGTAAGGTACATACCTATAAGGCAAGACTGGTTGCAAAAGGCTATAAAAAAATTCATGAGGTTGACTATGATGAAACCTTTTCACCAGTTGCAATGCTTAAATCTGTTTGGATTTTACTTGCTATCGCTGCATATCATGATTATGAAATATGGCAGATGGATGTCAAAACTGCTTTCCTTAATGGGAATCTTCTTGAGGATGTGTACATGACACAACCTGAAGGATTTGACATACCAGAAGAAGCCCAAAAGATATGTAAGTTACAGTGATCAATTTATGGATTGAAGCAAGATTCCAGAAGCTGGAATCTTCGTTTTGATGAAACAATAAAACAATATGGATTCATCGAGAATGAAGATGAGCCTTGTGTCTACAAGAAGGTTAGTGGGAGCATGATCGTATTCTTGGTATTATATGTAGATGACATATTACTCATTGGAAACGATGTCCCTACCTTGCAACAAGTGAAGACTTGGTTAGGGAAATGCTTTTCAATGAAGGACCTAGGTGAAGCAGCCTATATATTAGGAATCGGGATCTATAGAGATAGGTCACAAAAACTGCTTGGCCTAAGTCAGAGTACATACATAGAAAAAGTGTTGAGACGCTTTAATATGCATGATTCCAAGAAAGGATTCATACCTATGCAACATGGCATGTGTGTGTCAAAAACATAATCCCCTTCAACTAAGGAAGAAAGGGATCGCATGGATAAGATTCCATATGCATCTGCAATAGGATCTATCATGTATGCCATGCTATGTACTCGACCAGATGTCTCGTATTCTTTAAGTGCAATGAGTAGGTACCAGTCTAATCTCGGTGATGCTCATTGGGTAGCTGTCAAGAATATCCTTAAGTACTTGAGAAGAACTAAGGACTCATTCTTGATATATGGAGGTCAGGAAGAGCTTGCTGTAATTGGATACACCGATGCTAGCTTCCAGACAGATAAGGATGACTTTAGATCGCAATCTGGTTATGTGTTTTGTTTAAATGGTGGCGCTGTGAGCTGGAAAAGTTCAAAGCAAGATACAGTTGCTGATTCTACAACTGAGGCTGAGTATATTGCTGCCTCAATTGCAGTAAAGGAAGTTGTTTGGATCAAGAAGTTCATTAGTGAACTTGGCATAGTCCATAACATTGTGGATCCCATTTATCTCTATTGTGATAACAATGGTGCTATCGCACAAGCTAAGGAGCCTAGATCTCACCAACGATCCAAACACATACTTAGGCGTTATCATCTCATTCGAGAGATAATCGATCGGGGAGATGTGAAAATATGCAGAGTACCTACACTTGACAATGTTGCTGACCCATTAACAAAGCCTCTTGCGCAGCTGAAGCATGATGGACATACTAGATCTATGGGTATTAGGGGTATGCCTGATTGGCTCTAGTGCTAGTGGGAGATTGTTGGTGTAAGCCCTAGAGGTCAATACTTTTGGTACTTGTATCGAATTATTTATTAATAATAAAAGGCATTTCTTTATTATATTTGCTTTCCAAAATAATAAAGTCCCTAGAATAGTTTATTTGTTTAATGAAATGTTAAGTGTGACTTAATCATGAGATCCTATTAAACATAAGACACTATTCTTAAAGTATCTGTAGTCAAGCTTTAATGTGAAGTGGGATAACATTAAAGCATTAAGATTATTATGAAGATAGATTGATGATCACATCTCATGGATCATAGATAAGGAGTTATCAAGTCTTGACATAGGTATGAATATTAGGAGTAATATTTATATTTGGATTAGGCAGCGCTCTGCCTAATGTTTAGTCAATGCTTTTTTAATGTAAAAGCGCTGCTATATGTCCCTTTAGACAGCACTTTTATAGTTCTATTTTAGGGGGACTTTAGATAGCGCTTTCTGTTCAATTCTGGCAGCACTTTTTTCTTAAAAAGCGTTGCCTAAAGACCCCTTTAGGCAATGCTTTTCTAATTCTATTTTAGGGGGATTTTAGACAGTGCTTTTTGTTCACTTTTGGCAGTGCTTTCTTCATGAAAAGCGCTTCCTAAAGTCCCCTTTTAGGCATCGCTTTTTTAGTTCAATTGTAGAGAGACTTTAGGCATCACTTTCTGTTCACTTTTGGCAGCGCTTTTGTTAAAAGCGTTGTCTTGTGCACGAATTTATTAATAAGTTGACAAAATATTTTTTAAAAAATGGCTGCAGTTTATTTAATAAAATGCCAACATTATATACATACTTTTTAGAATAATCTACACATCATTATATACATACTTTTTAGAACAAATTACGCAGCATAATATACCTAATTTTTAGCACAAACTACACATCATAATATAAATACAACAAATAGAACTTGTCTACTGCATATATCTACAAGTTCAAGTAACTTGTTACCTATATCTTATGCATCTATGTGAAACAAAACCAATAAATTACAAGGCATCAGAAACATTATAACCTTATATAATTCAACACATAAACATAAACATATATATATATATATATATATATATATATATATATATATATATATATATATATATATATATATATATATATATATATATATATATATATATATATATATATATATATATATATATATATATATATATATATATATATATATATATATATATATATATATATATATATATATATATATATATATATATATATATATATATATATATATATATATATATATATATATATATATATATATAAACAATTAGAAACCTTATAACCATTATAATTCAACACATAAACATTATAATAATTATAATTCAACACAAAAACCTTATAACGATTAAAATTCAACACAACCTCATACATAAAGAAAACCATATTTGTATCAAAATTTTGAAATGCTATATACCATTTCATAAATTTCACACAAATGAAAGAAAGACAATACCTTATAGAATTCTCAACTCAAGAATGTATTGACACCCATCCTCCTTAATTTCATCCAACTGACCTTTCGAGTAAGTAACACACTTAACTTCATCAAAGTACTACATAATATAACATAACATGATTTAATTACCACTAATTAATTAGATGAAATATCTGTTAAATATTGAAATAAATCCTAACTTATAAATCCATACCATGATAGGAATCTTTATTTGATCCAAAAAAATAATTTCTTTCATAAATCTCAATAAGAAATAACCGCAATCTACACCATCATGCTGACGAGGAAAATACACATAGAAAAAAATACAAATATATATAAGGATATATAGTTTAACTAGTTTTATCATTTAGCATCACTATTGTAACACGGTGGGAGAACTGACTTGGGATGTTTTACGTTTGATCGCAATTGTTGCGGATAGTAAGAGTTGCCACCGAGTTTTCTTTAATCCAAAAGGAAAGGCTGAAAAGAACAGGAAAGACCTTTAGAGATGTTTCTTGAGTTAGGGGGGTAGGTTATGAAAAGGGAAAGTTTTAGCACCCTTTTCATCTGTAGTTATCTACAGGCTCTTAATTTCTTGCTATATCACTTGCTTTTGTTTGAAAATTTGCTTGTGGTGTGGGTTTTGAATGTATTTTGAAAACGTCTTTGTAATGGTTCTCGTTTCTATAAGAACGCGTATAAAGTGTTGTTTGGAAAATAGTTTAAAGTAGTGTTTGTGTAATGTGCTTTTGAAAGTGATTTTGAAAAAGACGTCTTTGTAATGGTTCTGGTTTCTATAAGAACGCATACAAAGTGTTGGTGTATAAAATGTTTTTGTTGTGAGCAAGCGAGCAACTAGGAGCAACCTACCTACTCAAAAGGTCTTAAATATTCTTTTCCTCCTCCTTTAGATGTTGTTATCTTACCATTGATTTGGTAAGAAGCCTCATCCATGGATGTGAAGGGACGGGCGCGGGACATTTATATAGTCATAGAAGGCAACCTATGGGACGTTTAAGCAATTGTCATTTAGGGACTAGGTCGTTTACCGAAGGCAACATTGAGGGTTATCGAGGGACTACGATCTTTATCGAGGGTCATTTCTAAAACGCCCATGTTCGAGGGACGTGACTATTTTTCTAGATCAACAAGTGGAATTACCCTAAGGGTACATGTGTTAATAGTGTGTTTGATTTGCATGCATTTAGTCTTTGACTAGGGGTTGTCTACTTGTTGTTTTTATCTTGCCATGCATTCCCTATTTTACTAGCAAGCATACAAAAGTAATAAAAATGCAGAAAGATAAAATCCAACACTCTTACAACCATATTGAAGTGCATGAAAAAAAGATAAAAGTAAGAAAAATGAAGGTCTTTCAATTGAGGCAGAAAACCCTTCGATTCTGAACTTTCTGGCTTCCTTCGATTGGGGGCTGGCACCAATGTAGGTGTGTCTTTCGATTGGGTCCTGGAGGGTCAGCAGGTTGTGACTTTCGATTGGGTCTGGAACCAATGCAAGATGAAAATTTCCTTTCTGCCTCCTTCGAATGGGGACTGAAAGCAATGAGGGAGTGCCTTTCGTCTGGGTCTGGACTTAGTGCAAGCGTGCCTTACTGCTTCCTTCGAATGGGGACTGAAAGAAGTGAAGAGGTGCCTTTCATCTGGGCCTGGACTTGGTGCAAGCGTGCCTTCTGGCTGCCTTTTTCGTTTGACCTGGAGGTTAGTATGGAAGCCAAAGGCTTCGTTCTCTACTTCATGTTTCCTGTTGTCCTTCATTTGAGATGTTAAATAGCAACATGACCTAAGGCCATGCTAGCATTACCTTACAACCAGTTTCAATACTTAATGCATGTTTAGATAAAGAAGAAGCAAAACTAAAGGGTTAGTTCTGAAAACATGTTAAAAGGGTGGAAACAAAAAGAACAATGATATGCACATGCTTGAAACGAAAGAAAAGCTTATTCACATGTTATACAAGAAACGAAAAGCTCAAGGTTTGGAACATCTTACCTTGCTGGAGGCTGGAGGGTGTGCTGGATCTTCAAGTGGCTGAACTAAATGCTCCTGAATTCGAAGGAAAGAAACAGGTGTGGTGTTCCTTTGACTGGATTCGAAGGTCAGGAGGTGTAAGGGTGGTGTTTGTTATTTCTTGGTTTGAAGGAGGAGAACTAGTGTAGTGTTCTTTCTTTAATCTAAAGAGGTAAGTGTTAGATTATGGGTTTTTGCTTTCATAAGTGTTTGAGTGTTTTGTTGTGTTTGAGAAAATTTTGGAGATCTATTCCTCTGGCCAAAAAGTCCCCCCTAACCATGTTTTGAGGCCTCTTATTTATAGGAAAGGATGCCTAAAGTTCTTGGAGGGAAAACAAAAGATTTGAATAATTTAAGTAACCTGTTCCTTGTAGCTTTCGAGAGACAGTGCTTTATATGCTATTTTGTTGTAAGAAGGGGGCAGTGTTTCAGGACTGCTGTGCAGCAATCTTGGCCAGTGTACCATGCCTGAACTTGATAGCTAGCATCTTTAAATATCATCTTTTCGTTTTGACCCTTCTTCGACCAGACTCTTCTCCAAGCAATACTATTTGATTTTCCTCTAACAAGTGCCTTTCGATTGAGTCACTTTTGGGCATCCTTCGAATGGGCCAAAAGTGTGACCCTTGGATGGGTCACCAAAAACATGCCTTAAAGTGGGCTTGTAAATCCTTCGAATGGATCATCAATCATGTCCTTCAAATGGGTTGCCAAGAGTTGGATTCGAAAGATGCTGATTCGAAGGGGATACAGGATGTAAGGAAACTTTGTGAAGGTGTTTTTGTCCAGTCAAAGGCTTTCTTGCCCAAAGTTCCAAGTGGTCAAACGAAAGAGTGTACATAGGGGGTCCCTGCCTTGTGATTTCATGCCAACATACACAAGATCTATGTTCAAACGAAGCTTGCATGAAGGGAACCAACATGTCCAAACGAAAGGTGTGAACAAAACCTTATGCTGAAGGATTCATGTGCCCAAACGAAGGGTGTGACCAGTAGCTTGTATTGAAGGAACCATATGCCCAAACGAAAGGTGCATGCAGGAGGATAAAATGTCCAGATTTGAAAGAGGCATATAGGAGGCAAGAAGTGAAAATTGAAGGATGCCAAAAGGGATCCTTTTTCCTTGGAATCGAAGGAGGCTATAGGAGGCTTTGTGCCTTGTGAATTCAAGCCAACGTTCCAGAGGCCCACGCCCAATCGAAGGATGCAAGCCAAGCTTGCATTGAAAGAGGCCAAAAGGCCAATCAAAAGAGCTAAATCAAAAAACACTTATTTTTCTCCAACTTTTGTCAAAATATTATTTTTTATCCGTTTTCTCCCTTTTTGACAGCTTCCTTTTAATCTTGGTACTGAAAATCCCATTGTACTGGTGCAAGCTTGAACCTTGAGAATCCTTGTGAGAAATGCCTTAAAAAATGAGAGGACAAATTTTAGGGTACAACAGTTGCCCCTCTTCAATCTTCTTAAATCTAAAGAGTTAGATTGGTGAGTCTACCATTCGTGACTTGAAGGTGGAAGATGATTGAACACTAGAGTGCCCAGAAATTATCAATTGATGATGTGGTGGTTGATTATGTAGGAAATGGGCTTAAAGATTCCATTTGGAGGGGTTACGGGGAGTTGTCGGAGATGGTCTTATAGATTCCATCCAAAGGTGATTATTGACAGAAATTAACTAAGTATAATCTTGACTTTAACTGGAAAAGAATCAGAATAAATCTTTGGAATGATTTATTTGAACCAGAGAAAATGTTTACAAGAAAGAATCAGGATAAACCATTGAGAGATTTAAACTGAACCAGTAGAGGTATGGAAAGAATCAGAACAAATCTTGGGGAGATTTATCTGAACCAGAGAAAAAGTCTACCGAAAAGAATCAGGATAAACCATTGAGAGATTTAAAACTGAACCAGTAGAGGTCTTAAATATTCTTGAATTTATGATGGGCCTGTGTAGGGATTCTATAGGAGACATATGAGAGGGAAGCCTGGGTAAGGTTGCTTTAGGACGAGTCCGAGTAAAACTGCATCTAGAAATGAGAAGGAACCTGGGTAGGGTTTCTTCATGATGAGTCCGGGTAAAACTGCATCTGGAAATGAGAAGGAACCCGGGTAGGGTTTCTTCATGACAAGTCCATGTAAAACTGCATCTGAAAATGAGAAGGAACCTGGGTAGGGTTGCTTCATGATGAGTCAGGGTAAAACTGCACCTGGAAATGAGAAGGAACATGGGTAGGGTTGCTTCATGATGAGTTCGTGTAAAACTGCATCTAGAAATGAGAAGGAATCTGGGTAGGGTTGCTTCATGACGAGTCCGTATAAAACTCCATCTGGAAACGAGGAGGAACCTGGGTAGGGTTGTTTCATGATGAGTCCGTGTAAAACTGCATCTGGAATTGTCTGAGAAGGAACCTGGGTAGGGTTACTTCATGATGAGTCTGTGTAAAACTGCATCTGGAAATGTCTGAGAAGGAATCTGGGTAGGGTTACTTCATGATCAGTCCGTGTAAAACTGCAGGTGAAGGAACCTGGGTAGGGTTTCTTCATGATGAGTACGTGTAAAACTGCATCTGGAAATGTCTGGGAATCTGTGAAGGAATCTGTGTAAGATTGCTTCGTCTGGTCGTATAGATAGTTGCTTTGTCTTGTTTCAGGAAATAATCTTGTACCTCTTGAAAATTGTTAATGATAATTATCATTCAATTGATCTTTCCTAAAAAGGTAAAGAGTTAGTTGTATACAATGTCATGATGCATGAAATGCATGGCGTAATGATGTTCTCAAAATAAATGAGATTATGCCATATGCATTTGTGTTGTATGTGCTTATCATGTATGTAATGTGATGCATGAAATGTTGTTAGAATGTAATTTTGTCTTGGAAAATAAATCCTTGACAAGTGCTGGGGAGTTTTGGGAAGTTGAATCCAGGACAACCATTGGGTACAAAGAGTATGCACGCCTTTCCAGACCTAGATTAGAGTGTTTCTGCTGGGGAATCCTGTTTTGTTCTTTGAGGAGAAATTCCATTGGGGAATGTTGATTTTTCTTGAGAATAAAACCCTGTAAAGAGTGTTGATTACAGCTTGGGGAAAGGAGTCCAGGAGTTTTAGTTGTCTGTTACTCTACTGGGGAGTTATCTCTTGATGGAAGAGAAAGGAAGTTAACAACTCGTTGGGGATAAAGAGGTTAGCTGTTATCTGGTTGTTTCCCAGGTTCAGCAGCAACTCACTGGGGATTGGAGAGCAGACTACTGGGGAAGAAGAGTTATGGTCCCTTGAGATATGATAGTCTGAGAGGCAAATTCATGCTGGGGATTTTGTAGTTTGTTTGGGAAATAAACCCTATTTCAAGCCTATTGGAGAGGTGTTTCCTTTTGGTAGAATTCCTCGAAGATTCTTGAAATCAACTCAGTTGGGGAGAAGTTTTCAGAAATTGAAACTCTGGCTGGGGATCATCCTATGAAAAGGACTTTGTGGGAGACTAGTCACTGCCCCTCATAACAAGTATTTTTAGTATTTCTAGGAAAGGTTTGATTGACAGTATATAACCCTTTGTTGGAGTTCATATTCAAGGCCCCAAGTGACTCGGATACAAATCTTCCCCTAGTTATTCAACATTTCTTGGGAGATTTCTTGGAATCTTGGCTTGACTGCCCCCAAGCGAATTGGATAGTGACATGTCATTCCCCCTTGACTATAGTAGATTTGTCGTTAGAAGTGTCATCCCATTTGAAGTGACCTTTTTCACTGAGAGAGAGCTTTCATTTGCTGGATATTCGTCATGTGAATTTCTCCGCTGTAAAACAATTAGCCATATGCAAACAACGATATTCAAATAATGCAAAGGTTATGCTTGTCTTGAAGTTTTTTTTTTGAAAATTTATTTTAGAAGATAAAAGAATTTTTGTAAGAAAATTCAACTCAGGGTTTGGAGTAAAACCTTATAGGAGTCAGGATACCTTTTTGTAACAGTATGCTTCTGAACTAACCCATGCTTCAATTAGGACTTTGAAGGGTTGTAACGTGGCTTGGTTCACGGTTTAAGAAACAAAGGATAATGCTCAAAGTGTATTTGTACCCGTCCGTTCTTCGTGATGTTATTCAGTCCTAAACTCAGTTAATTATGCTTTCAAACTCCAATTGAGTTTGGAATGACGTTTTGGTGATGGTTCAGAAATTTGGAAGTTTATTTGTTGGAAGAAAGTCCTTTTTGCCATATTTTCCATGTTTTTGAGGATTTGTAGTGACCTCTTTTTTTTTTATTATCCCTGGTTTTGCCTGACTGTTCTTGTTTTTGAGATTACAGTCAGCGGGATGCCCCGATTTTTCTTAAGTCTCCTTCGTAGGTTTTGACTTAGTGGGCTTTTCTCTTGAGAGATAATGACTGCCTATTTGGTAGGGAACCATCGCCGTCTTTTGATTCCAGGAGAATGTTTTTGATGTCATTCATTGTATACAAAGTGAAAGTTTGCGACTGAACGCGCATTTGAATTAACTGAGAGACTACCCTTCCCCAGGTTTTGATTAAAGGTTTCAGTCTGTGTAAGAAAGGAAACTCCTACTTCTTTGGCTCGAAGGGGTTGACTAGGGATTATCCTTCTTATAACTCCAGTGTTTAGGAACTGAAACAAACGCTTGTACATCGTCAGCAAGGTCTGTTCAAAAGCATACTGTATGAGATTATGGCATTTTTTCCGTCATCCTCCCTCTAAAGGCTTGCAACTTTTAAAAAACAAGAGTTGAATATCATAAAGGGAGTAAAAAAAATAGTTTTAAATAGAGTGAAAATGAATGGGTTAATTCAAGACAAACATATGTGATGCATTAATGAGGGTAATCAAAGTCTGACATAAAGATGAGTGTTTAAATAAACAAAGGAATTACAACTGAAAATTCGAATAAACAGAAAAATTCCTCGCCCAGATCTTAGCTTCATATGGATGCCCTTGAGGTGTGATAGAAGTTGATCGTCTTGTGTAAATTCCAAAACTCCTTCGTCGATTAGGTCCTGAATCCTATTCTTCAGAGCCCAACAATTGTTTGTATCATGCTCAAGACCATCAGAATGGTATGCACACCTCTCATTGGGATGGTAACTAGGAGCATCTGTATTAGGATTCCGGGGAGGAGCCTTTAATGTGATTAGCTCTGCCTTCAACATGTGTTGTAGCACCTGAGCTAGCGACATGCCAATCCTGGTAAATTGTCTCTTAGGTGCGACCTCCTTGCGCTGATTCCCTTGTTGTTGTTGGCGAGGTTGTTTTTGGACTCGAGACACGGTATAAATTTGGAACGGTCTACTCTCCACCAAACCGGCTTCATGTCTCATGGGAGGCTGAGTAGTGACTTGATCCCCAATCTTGACCGTTTGTTTCATACGGTTGCAACCGTCTTAATGAAGTTTGTTGATGAGAGTACTTAACTCTTCTTGTCCCTGAGCTAAGTTTTGTATAAGAGCCATATGGCCCACCAGTTATCCCATCATTTGGACTTCATTATGGCTATCTCCGTTTGTAGCGGCTCCAACTAGTCATCCTTGTTGCCCTCAGGATTCCCCATGATCATGCCCCTCGTGAGGAGCGCCTTCACCTCTTCTTTCCCCCTGGATAGGTTCAAGAAAATTTCCAGAAGTTGAGCATTTTGAGTCTGAATGTCCTTGATAGTCTATTCTAGAGCCATCTCTACTAAAATAAACAGTAAGCAGATGAGAGACCTATGCGGGAAAAGCCTGTCATGATATGATGCATGTTATGTGGATGCAATGTTTTCAAGGATGCGGGGTGAATGTTAGAAGTTACTTACGACTTTGATTGGAAAACTTTGTATTTGTGGATGTCCTTCCATGAGAATTAAGCTCACCATGTCAAGTGGGTTATAGCCCTTGACTCTTGTTACCGTGCTTTGGTCTTGACGACGTTTGATTAGAGAATGAATCCTTTTGTCCCTTGATAGGCGTCTGGTTCAATGTGACCCTACATCATAGGCCCTTGAGATCCTTGAAATGGTTATTGAAAATACCATGGTATGATGTCATGATGTTATGTACAAGTATGGAAAGCAAGCAAGTTGTTATGTACAAATAGTCATATACACACAAAGCATACAAGTCCTTAGGTTTAGGCTTTCATGGAGTTTGTAGGTAAGTATCCTCTTAAAGTTTAGTTGGCTCAACTTGTCCTAGTAATAGTAACCGGGTTCTAGGGGATCTCAATATCACTAATCTTTCTTCATCGGGCATTGTTTCAGTGCAAGCCTCTTTAATAGAGACTGAAATATCCTGAAAGTACAATCTCAATGAGTGTAGTATCGAGTATCAACCAATCTTCGGTAAAAACCAAAGCCGGATATATCACTACTTCCTAATGGCCAAGGATGAGTCAATTAAAAAGGTTCTAAAGGTCAGTTAGCGCTTAATAACACTAAGGAAGCCTAATGTTATCCTTGACTGACTCAAGGAACATTAGTACATGCCAAAGTACCACACTAACGTAGCTATCACTTCGTCCATATCAGTCTACGCTATACAACTTCCATGATTTATTGCTACTTACCTAAAAAGGTGCCCCAGATCCGGGTATAGGATCCTTTAGTAACCCAAACAAGGACCCAAAATGTAAAGCAAGCAAGTCAAATAAGGAAAGCAAGTAAATGTGATCTAACCCTAAGGTAACCCCACTTTAAGTAGGTCCCCAGCAGAGTCGCCAGTTTTGTAACGCGGTGGGAAAACTAACTTGGGATGTTTTGCATTTGATCGCAATTGTTGCGGATAGCAAGATTCGCCACCGACTTTTCTTTTATCCAAAAGGAAAGGCTGAAAAGAACAGGAAAGACCTTTAGAGATGTTTCTTGAGTTCGGGGGGTAGGTTATGAAAAGGGAAGGTATTAGCACCCTTTTCATCCGTAGTTATATAAAGACTCTTAGTTGCTTGCTAGATCACGTGCATTTGTTTGAAAATGTTCTTGTGGTGTGGGTTTTGAAAGTATTTTGAAAACGTCTTTCTAATGGTTCTCGTTTCTATAAGAACATGTACAAAGTGTTGCTTGGAAAATAGTTCAAATTAGTGTTTGTGTAATGTGTTTTTGAAAGTGATTTTGAAAAAGGCATCTTTGTAATGGTTCTCGTTTCTATAAGAACGCGTACAAAGTGTTTGTCTTTTGAAAATGTTTCAAGATGAGAATGTTGGTGTATAAAATGTTTTTGTTATAAGCAAGCGAGGGTCTTACATGTTCTTTTCCAACTAGGAGCAACCTACCTACTCAAAAGGTCTTAAATGTTCTTTTCCTCCTCCTTTAGATGTTGTTATCTTACCATTGATTTGGTAAGAAGCCCCATCCTTGGATGTGAAGAGACGGGTGTGGGACATTTGTATAGTCATAGAAGGAAACCTATGGGACGTTTAAACAATTTTCATTTAGGGACTAGGTCGTTTACCGAAGGCAACATTGAGGGTTATCGAGGGACTACGATCTTTATCGAGGGTCATTTCTAAAACGCCCATGTTCGAGGGACATGACTATTTTTCCGGAGAAACAAGTGGAATTACCCTAAGGGTGCATGTGTGAATAGTGTGTTTGATTTGCATGCATTTAGTCTTTGATTAGGGGTTGTCTACTTGTTGTTTTTATCTTTCTATGCATTCCCTATTTTACTAGCAAGCATACAAAAGTGATAAAAATGCAGAAAGATAAAAACCTACACTATTACAACCATATTGAAGTGCATGAAAAAAAAAAGATAAAAGCAAGAAAAATGAAGGTCTTTTGATTGAGGCAGAAAACCCTTCGATTCTGCACTTTCTGGATTCCTTCGATTGGGGGTTGGCACCAGTGTAGGCGTGTCTTTTAATTGGGGCCTGGAGGGTCAGCAGGTTGTGACTTTCGATTGGGTATGGAACCAATGCAAGATGCAATCTGCCTTTCTGCCTCCTTCGACTGGGGACTGAAAGCAGTGAGGGAGTTCCTTTCATCTAGACCTGGACTTAGTGCAAGCGTGCTTTTCTACCTCCTTCGACTAGGGACTAAAAGCAATGAGGAGGTGTCTTTCGTCTGGGCCTGGACTTGGTGCAAGCTTGCCTTCTAGCTGCCTCTTTCGTTTGACCTGGAGGTTAGTATGGAAGCCAGAGGCTTCGTTCTCTACTTCATCCTGTTGTCCTTCGTTTGAGATGTTAAATAGAAACATGGCCTAAGGCCATGCTAACACTACCTTACAACCAGTTTCAATACTTAATGCATGTTTAGGTAAACAAGAAGTAAAATGATAGGGTTAGTTCTGAAAATATGTTAAAAGGGTGGAAATGAAAAGAACAATGATATGTACATGCTTGAAACGAAAGAAAAGCTTATTCACATGTTATACAGGAAACAAAAATATCAAGGTTTGGAACAACTTACCTTGCGGGAGGCTGGAGGGTGTGCTGGACCTTCAAGTGGCTGAACTAAATGCTCCTGGATTCGAAGGAAAGAAATAGGTGTGGTGTTCCTTTGACTGGATTCGAAGGTCAGGAGCTGTAAGGGTGGCGTTTGTTATTTCTGGGTTCGAAGGAGGAGAACAGGTGTAGTGTTCTTTCTTGAATCGAAAGAGGTAAGTGTTAGATTCTGGGTTTTTGCTTTCACAAGTGTTTGAGTGTTTTATTGTGTTTGAGAAAATTTTGGAGATTCGTTCCTCTAGCCAAAAAGTCCCCCCCCCCCTAACTATGTTGTTGGGCCTCTTATTTATAGGCAAGGCTGCCTGAAGTTCTTGGAGGGAAAACAAAAGATTTGAACAATTTGAGTAACCTGTTCCTTGTAGCTTTCGAGAGATAGTGCCTTGTATGCTATTTTGGTGTAAGGTGGGGGAAGTGTTTCAGGACTGTTGTGCAGCAGTCTTGGCCAGTGTGCCATGCCTGGACTTGGCAGTAAGCATCTTTTAATATCATCTTTTCATTTTGACCCTTCTTCGAACAGACTCTTCTCCAAGAAATACTATTTGATTTTCCTCTAACAAGTGCCTTTCGATTGAGTCACTTTTGGGCATCCTTTGAATGGGCCAAAAGTATGACCCTTGGATGGGTCACCAAAAACATGCCTTAAAGTGGGTTTGTAAATCCTTTGAATGGACCATCAAGCATGTCCTTCGAATGGCATGCCCAGAGTTGGATTCGAAAGATGCTGATTCGAAGGGGACACATGTGTAAGGAAACTTTGTGGTGGTAGTTTTGTCCAGTCAAAGGCTTTCTTGCCAAAGTTCCAAGTGGCCAAACGAAAGAGTGTACGTAAGGGGTCCATGCCTTGTGACTTCATGCCAACATACAAAAGATCTATGTTCAAACGAAGCTTGCATGAAGGGAACCAACATACCCAAACGAAAGGTGTGACCAAAACCTTGTGCTGAAGAACTCATGTGCCCAAATGAAGAGTGTGACCAGTATCTTATACTGAAGGAATCATATGCCCAAACGAAAGGTGCATGCAGGAGGCCAAAATGTCCAGATTCAAAAGAGGCATATAGGAGGCAAGAAGTGCAAATCAAAGGATGCCAAAATGGAGCCTTTTGCCTTGGAATCGAAGGAGGGTAAAGGAGGATTTGTGCCTTGTGAATCCAAGCCAACATGTCAGAGGCCCACGCCCAGTCGAAGGATGCAAGCCAAGCTTGCATTGAAAGAGGCGAAAAGGCCAGTCGAAAGAGATAAATCGAAAAACACTTGTTTTTCTCTAAATTTTGTCAAATTATTATTTTTATCCGTTTTCTCCCTTTTTGACAGTTCCTTTTAATCTTGGTACTGAAAATCCCAATGTACTGGTGCAAGCTTGAACCTTGAGAATCCTTGTGTGAAATGCATTAAAAAATGAGAAGGAAAATTTTGGGGTAGAACAACTATTATAATAAAAAATGTGAAAATATACCTGCACTTTGATCCATGTAATGTTGTTTGCTTTACTCTTTGGTACTTGAGCTTGTCTTTGTGATCAGAATATTTTTATCGTTCTAACAAAATATAAATGAATATTTAGAACAATCTCACATAAATGAATAAATATACACACGAATATTTAGAACAATCTCACTTACGTATCAACCATCTCCTTCATGTATGGGTATTTTGTTTGATCACCATCTAATGAATCCAGATAATATAAAATTTCTCTCAAAGGATTAATCGCAACCAACAACCAGTGTCCACTATAAAATAAAACAAAAGTTTTATTTAAATTTTCTACACAACGTCAAAAAACAAAGAAAAAAAATTATAATAAGTGAAGTTAGAATGAAAATATAACTGATCGCCATTATTATACGATAAAAAAAACAACTTTTATGTATCTCTGTTGGCCATAAATGCACCAACTAATTACTCTTTGGAGGAGAAGAAATTGTAAGCAGGGAAGTCCATCAGCGAGTCAATCACTTTTCCGAGATCTGGGTTTCAATTTCTGAACCCCTAGATCTATGCTTCAAGTTGCGCATGCATTCTCTATGTCGTTGCCACCATACTTTGCACTTGTAATCGAAAAAGAAGGACTCAGAAGGGAGAATTGAGAAAGAGCTAGAAGGAAATTTACGAGAAGGCACACGGGAGGAGGGGTAAGCCGTATCACTTAGCTTAGGGATCTGAATATTGTTGTGTGATTATTGAATTGTTGCGGATTTTTGTGTTTAATTTGTGTTTCTGGGAATTTTTGGGGTTTAGGGTTTGTATGTAGGGTTAGGGTTCCCCTATGTTAGGGTTAGGGTTCTAAGGATATATGGTTAGGGTTCTTCAGGTTGTTGTTTCTGGATTAGGATTGTTGTTAGGGTCCATCGTGTTTGGATTTCTGAGTTTTGATGGGGTTAGGGTTCATCTAGAACCCTAGGGTTAGGTTAGGGTTTCTTGATCTTCATAGGGTTAGGATGAAGATTCATATGAATCTGGGTTTATGGGACGAATGTGGACCATGGGTGTGTATGAATCTGGTGGCGCCTTGGAGCGGCCGCCGACGAAAGCTATTTTCGGCCAGTGGCGTCCAAGGCTGAGGCGATTTTCGATCTTCGTATTTCTAGAGAGAAGGCAAAGCCTCTCTCTCTAAAAAATACAAAAGGGTTTCGTTGTTGTAGAGAGAGGGAGAAAAGAGAAAAAAATGGGATTTCATCCCAGGGATTCGTTTATATAATACTCCCTGATTCCCTGTGTCCCTCTTATCATACACCTTTCTCCTTGTCCTTTTGATCACCATAAACAATTCTCAAACGTCCGCCCACCATAACCTTGTGCGTTCGCCCACACTTTGCCAAACGGATCCTCCCAACGTTTTCATCTTGGGCCTAAGCCCATTCTTAATCACACCCCTAATTCTACTACGTATAACAAACCTACACCCTCTTTTGATCTGAGCCTGGATTTAATATCTGAATTCAAGGCCCTGTCTTTTACACCCTCTATTTTTACTAACTTATGTCATAAATACCCCCCCCCCCCCATATATTTTGGGCCTGAATTCAATATCTAAATTCTGGACCCTACTTCCCACACCCCTTTGTTTTACTAGCTCAACACAAAATACACCCCCTTTGTTTTTTAAATTTCTTTTATTTTCTATAATTATTATTTTATATTTAATATATTTATAAAATTCCAATATTATTTTATTCTTATTATTATAAAATCAAATATTTATTTTCTAACTCACCCAAATATTTATTTATTACATTAAAATTATTTTTCAACGATACATTAATAATATTTTTATATACTAATGCTTTTAAAAAATACTTAAGCAACACCAAATCATTTTCTCAATAACTTAATTAACTTAAAACAATTTTAAAAAAGGATTACGGAAATATTTTAAGTCGACTACGAATTTCGTCTAACAACTCCGCTATTCACACATCTAAACTTAGTACAAGGAAAATTTAAAATATCTTCGTAATCCATAAAAACACCAACCAACTACGAACTACGAATTGAGACCTTGATTCCTCATAAAAGAATACATAGGCATACGACTTAAAACTGTGGCGAGTTCTCCTAATAAAAATAAAAATCCTATTTCCAAAAGATTGCGTTTCTAAACTCTAGTATCCTTGTGAACAATGTAGATGAGGGGTGCCTAACATCTTCCCTTCGTCGAAGAATGAGTCCAACAACTTAAAATCTATGAATACATTAGGGTTATCCTTTATATTCTCTTACTTAAAATAAAAATTAAAAATGACGATTTTAAAATTTCAAATCGATTACAACAGCTCCTTTTAAATACATACTCTTGCATGGGAGGTAAAAGTGAGTGATGAAAGTGTTTTTTTTTTTTGGATTTCCGCATTTAATAAATTGCACGGTGCTTTTTCATTATTTATGAGATCAAATTATCTATGCAAGGAAATGGCGTGGAAGCTCGTTTCTGATCATGTTCCCCAACAATATATTCAAAGAACACACTAAAGCATTATTCAAGGTTTTGTATAATTAATTGGATATCATGTTGTTTATTAAATTAATCACCGCATAATGTGAATCATGTTACTCCTGCTTGTATGTGTGTTTTTTGAGTCATAATAACTTAATAGCACTAGGTGATGTTGGTACAACCTTTTTTATTTCCAATTCATGTAAAAGTAAAGTCCATAATGTTGGATGTGGCTAGTGGAATTTCAATGATCCACGCTGTTTTTCCTGTGCTCGAAATGCAATCAAACCATATAAGGGATTGATTGATTGAAAAACTCTCATTATACAAGGAGTTTCTTAACACACCATGTAATTTTATAACGTATTATGGGAAAATATTAAAATTATATGTCTTTAGATTTTAGAGATAGTATCTCTAGATGCCACAATTCTTTATTGAATTATTAATTATTCTGGAGATGTATTTTTAAAATAATATCACATGTGTATTTTTGAAATTTTTGTATCGCGCAAAGTAGAAAAACACCAATTTAACAAAATTAAAATATCATTGATATCATAAAATAAAGGAGAAAATACACTCACCTCTCATGAGATATGTTAAAATGACACTAACATCCATTCTAATTTTTAAATATTTATTGACCTCCCACGAGATCTATTAAAATGACACTGACACCCTCTTATAATTTTTAGTGACAGTAAAAAATCGTAGGTATAGATAACTTTTACCTACAGTTTTTGATCTGTCTCTATATCTTTTCGTTCGTATATGTATTTTTAAGGGATGTCAGTCCATGATCTAAAATTAGAGAGGGTGTTAGTGTCTTTTTAACAAACCTCACGGGAGGTGAATGTAATTTTCCCTAAAATAAGCAATACATAAGGGATTTTAACATAGATCAAACATTACACTTTAATATCTAAATGGACGTTGCAACATCTTCATAATATCTTCGTCTGATATAAAAAACGTCACATCTAGCTCAGTCAGAACTTTTGATTCTAAACGAGAAAAATTATTTCACATAACATATAAATTAGCGTCCGTCTTCTGCTCATGATTGATGAACTCAAATCTTTCTTCTTTATCAATGGATAGCAAACGGTACTTGATTTTCACAATTTTACAAATGTCACCATACGGTAAAAAGTTCTGTAATATGTATAGGGTGTAATAAAAAATTCTCTAATATAAATGGAAGCATATCCATAGAGGAGAGGGAGCCCATCACTTATTTGAGAGTCATTTTAATACATGGTTTTTTTGAAATCTCTAAAATTTATAGTTTAACAAAAATGGTCAAAGTGTGTTTTCTTTACATTTAGATTGTAAATTTTGAAACATTGAAACTTCTGAATTTATGAACAAACAATGTAAATTGAAAAAACTTTATTGAATAAGATGAATTCAACATGTTAAGTATTAGTAATAAATTGTGAATAATAAAAAATATCAACTAATAAAAAGAAAGTTATAAATCACATGAACTAGTTATTTTTTCATTTAGCTCAATCATACATGTCACGATCTCATAAAATATTTTGGGACAAATAATGTTTGAACATATATTACAAACGAATTTGACTATAGTAGCATCTAACTCAATTGGTCTCTTAGTAATATGCTTACCAAATATAGAGAATTAAACACGTCAATCATCGTCAAGTGGTGAATAAAAATATTTAATAGTGTTCATCCTTCTTGTGTTGCGATGTTTGAGACAAATATTTATTTGTTCTACTTGGAACTTCATATCAGACATTATAATATTGATATTAATTCTGACTGAATAGGGGTAAGTCGTTGTATTGTAATTTTTAGGAAGATTCTAAAGTCTCATATTGGTTAGAGATAAAATATTAAAAGAGTTTATATAGAGTGATACATTCGTCTTACAATTCAGTTTTGTAAAGATGAGTTAGGTTAAAATATAATATGGTGGAAACCCTAAGCCTTTTCTTTCCACCGTTTAAATCCACACACCAAGTTGATAGGCAGTGAAAATATCATGTTTCTTGTATGTTTTCCTTTTCAATTTGTTAGATCTATGGTTTTATGATTGACGTAAATTTTTCTAAAACATGGTTCTGAACTGATGTTGAGCAAGATGTCACAACATATTGACCAACTGTCATGACAGGTTCTGCTGTCATGTAAATCAGACAGACGTTGAGCCTGATATCTTGACATCTTGGCATGTTGTACATCAGGTGTTGATGTTATATCTCTTGACCGATTTAATTTGATTTTGTGAAATTCTTTTGGATATATCTCATTATTTTTGCACAGGTCAAGGAGATTTTATTTAGAACAAGTTCATATTTAATTTGATTTCATAAAAAGGATCTTGGAGACTTTTTAGGAAACTTTGAAGATTTATTCATGTTTTTGTGTGAATATCTTGCAGTTGATTTAAAACAGAAGATTGAATTTGATTGAAGAGTCTAAATTCATTCTGCAAGAGTCTATAAATAAGGACTTTCTAATCCTAAAATAGTAAGCATTCACATTGAAGAAACTGTGGGTGCAATATAAGGGTTTTGGGTTTTAGGAGTCTTTTAAGTCTTTATATTTTCTTTGTATGTCACTCATTGTCTTTTGATACAGTGAGGTAGACTGATTGTTCTCACTCATGAGCTTTTAAGCAAAGAGTTGAGTATTATTCTTAGTTAAGCTTTTAAGCAAAACTAAGTATTGTTTATTTGAAGTGTAATCTTCGATTTGGTTGTTTTGATTCTAATCACGGGTTGTGATTGTAGGTATCACTGAGGTGATTGAAAGTGAGATAGGGATCTCATATCTAGAAGGTGTCTAGGTAGAAGTTGTATAAGGTAGTGATTAGGCGAGAAGTTGTAAACTAGGGTTGTTTAGGATTTGAACTAATACTATCATATGAATTTCCTTCCTGACTTGGTAGCCCCCAGAGTAAGTGATATTGCACCGAACTAGGTTAACAATTGATTGTGTTGTTTAATTTTCTGCAACTTATTTCTGCATAATCTCCAGTTTTAGCATGTATTTTATGTCAGTAGATGATGTCATAAGATATGTCTTGATATTGTGTTGGTATGTTAGGATATCAATCTTGATATTGTGTTGGTGTTAGGACATCAAAATTGACATCTGTATTGTAAGTGCCAAAATTTCAAGTGGCATCAGAGTAGGCACCGTGTTGTGTTTATTGGGTGATCTCTATGGAGAATATTTTTGGTACTATAGATAAGGAATGAGGATACAACAACATACCACCTCTATTGGATGGTTCAAATTCTGACTGGTGGAAGGTTAGAATGATGGCTTTTCTGAAGTCCATGGACATCAAAGCTTGGAAGATTATGTTGAAAGGATGGGATCATCCTGTTAATAAGGACAAAGATGGGAATGTGTCTTTGAAGCCATAGGAAGATTGGTCTGATGAGGATGATAAATTAACTATTGGAAATTACAAGGCTTTGAATGCTCTATTCAATAGAGTGGACAAGAATGTTTCCTGTTTGATTAATACATGTATTGTAGCCAAGGATGCTTGGGAAATTCCCAGGACAACTCATAAAGGTACATCTAAAGTGAAGATGTTAAGACTCCAATTTCACTTCTAAATTTGAGAATTTAAAGCTGAATGATGATGAGATCATCCATGAATATCATATGAAGGTTCTTGAAATAGCTAATGCATCTACTTCTTTGGGAGAAAAGATGTCAAAAGAAAAGCTTGTTAGGAAGATTCTTAGGTCTCTACCTAGGAAATTTTGCATGAAGGTGAAAACCATTGCAGAAGCTTATGACATCAGCAACATGAGGGTTGATGAACTGTTGGCTCACTTCAAGGAGTTTGAGAATGAAAACTTCTCCAAATTTTGGGATTCTGAAGGTATTAATCATGAGTTCTCTTGTTCCATCAACTCTCTGCAAAATGGAATTGTTCACCAAAAAACTATAGATATACAAGAACCACCTAGAGTCATGCTCCATGCTAAAAAATTGCCATTGAAGTTTTGGGATGAAGCTATGAATATTGCATGCTACATTCATAATAGGTTCACCTTGAAAGGAGGTGCTTTAACTACTCTCTATGAGTTATGGAAAAGAAGGAAGCCTACAGTTAAATATTTTCATAACGTTTGAAGTAAATGCTATGTCTTAATTAAAAAAGATCAAAAAGGTAAGAAGGATCCCATAAGGGATGAAGGGGTATTTCTGGGTTACTCTTCAAGCAGAAGAGCTTATAAACTTTTTAACTCCAGGACTGGAATGACAATGGAATCTATCAGTTTGGTAATTGATGACTTAATTACTGAGCAAAGGATGGATGTTAATAATAATGTTGGAACATCATGTGTGCAGATTGATAAGGAAGTAAGGGAGGTAATCTATGAATTCACAAGCATTGAATTAGTGAATTCTCAAGCTAACAAATGTATCTTTACTACTAGTCAGATAGAGCAATCAAAGGAACTGATTTCAAGCTACCTCAATGAAAAAGAAATCACTAAATTCAATAAGAAAATATTAAATTCATGTCTTGTTTCTAAGCTTAACCAAAAATGTGTCCTATTGTTCAAGAAAGGAAAAATTTGGAACTCCATAATAGAATCTGTTGCTATGGTGTGCCTTAATCTTTCAGCATGAAAGATTTTTTCAAGGCAAAAATGGATAGTAATACTGATGGATGTTTCTTCTTAAGAAACAATTTTATTACTGCTAAAGATGAATATGGTGGAACAAACTTGTTGGGAGGAAAATTGGTATGGATAAAACATATGTTGAAGGAACATAATGTCAAACAGAATGTTATGACATTACATGATGAAGTTCTGAATAACATCAGATATCTCATTCGACATGGCTGTAGCAAGAACCTTGATAGTCATAATCAACTAATCAAGAATCTTATTGAAGGAAAGGTTGTTATTCTGGAGCATATGGATAACAAGGAACAAATTACTGTTACTATTAGAGTAAATCAAATTGAAAACATAAGCAGTGGGATTGGAACTTGCATTATTGAGGAGTTATAGCAATTACAGGTTTGGAGGAATGCAACTAGTACTATGTCTTTCCTCTATAATCTGAGGCATGATTTGCCTATACAATATGCTATTGATAGAAGGGTCGGTGACAACACCAAGGAATGCAGAAGGATCTTTAACAGGGGAAAGAGGTGGAAGACCACCCGAAGATGATCAAGTTTGTTCCACCAATGAAGTTGTTTGTTTCCATATGTTATTTTGTGTTTCCATCTATTTATTTCTTGTATGCTTTGTGTGCTTCCAATTTGTGTTTTACATTTTATCTATCTTTTTGTCAATTTTTAGCTAAAAAGGCAGAGTAAAGTGTTAGAGTGTTTTGTTTGTCCTGATGTTATGAAACATGTCTTGACATGTTGATCAACATGCTGATAGGATTGCACTACTGCTAAGAAGACAGTATTTATTGTGTTTGCTTGTTGTATGCAACTATTTAAAGGGAGATTGATAGTCTACTGTTGTTGGTGATTGTGATACGGTGGAAAAACTGACTTGGGTGTTTTGTGTTTTATCGCAAATGTTGCAGTTAGCAAGAGTCGCCACCGACTTTTCTTTTATCCAAAAGGAAAGGTGGAAAAGAACAGGAAAGACCTTTGAGATTATTTCTTGAGTTCAGGGGGTAGATTATGAAAAGGGAAGGTATTAGCACCCTTTTCATCCATAGTTGTCTATGGGCTCTAAGTTTCTTGTTAGATCACTTGCTTTTGTTTGAAAATGTGCTTTGTTTGGAAAATGTGCATTGTGGTGATTTTGAAAGTATTTTGAAAAGGCGCCTTCGTTTAGGCACACTTTGTAATAGTTCTCATTCGTAAGAACGTATACAAAGTGTTGGACCTTTGAAAATATTTCATATTTTGAAAGTTAGTTTTTGAAAGTGTTTGGTGTTTATTTTGAAAATAAGCAAGGATGTTTGTTTGGAAAGTGAGCAAGCAACTAGGAACAATCTACCTACTCGAAAGTCTTTTATTTATTTCTACCTTCCTTTGATATTTATATCTTACCATTGATTAGTAAGAAGCCTTATCTTTGGATGTAAAGGGACGGGTGTGGATCATCGTATAGTCATGATAGCAATGTTGTGAGATATCTTAGCATTTCTTTTTTAGGGACTAAGATCATTTTTAAAGGAAACATTTGTAGCATCATTGAGGGACTATGATCTTGTATTTTTTGATTTGTTTTTATAAGACATCCCACATGCATAACATGACCATTTTTATAAGGCAACAAGTGGAGTTAACCCTAGAGGTGCAAGTGTGCAAGTGTGTATGATTTGCATGCATTACTTATCTTGAATTAGGGTTTGCTACTTGTTGATTTTAATCTTGCCATACAAACCCTAATTACTAACATTTATATTAAAGCGATAAATTGCGAAAAGTAAAATTACTACGCTATAAAATCATTAGGGGAGGGGGTATACAAATTTACAAATGGGGATTGCAAGAAAATTAAACCTAATTATCTTTTACAACCATATTGAATATAAAAGAATTGAATAAATATGCAAGAAGATAAAAGGGAACGAAATGATTTTTGTTTGGTTTTTTTGAGGAAGGGTTTAGTTTTGACCTAATTAAGAAAATGATTAATTAAAATTAAATAAAATTAAATCTAAACAAATTAAGAAAAGAAATTAAGTTAGAAAATAGTTTTTAGGTTTTTTTATAAAAGGTTTTAAGCTAATAAAAATAATATGAAAAAAATAAATAAATTAAAAGAAACTTAAGTTCTAAATCAATTTTAGATAAAAAAGAAAAATAATAATTAAACCAAAATATAAATATTAATTTACTAAGAAAAAGAAATTAATTTATTAAGAAAATGTTTTTGTCTTTTTGTTTTACAAGAAAATAAAATAAATAAGTGCGTAAATAATATATAAAAATATTTTGGATTTTTTATTAATAATAATAATAATAATAATAATAATAATAATAATAATATTAATAGTAATAAAAAATAATAAAGAAAAACTAAAATAAAATAAATTGAGAAAAAAGAAAATAAATTAAAATACAAATGTTTAGGCCAGGTGTGTGAAAGTGAAGGCAGGGGTGAGAAGTCAGCAAAAATCTAAGGCCCACTGACTGAAGCCCCAAGTGTTGCTGTTTGTGACAAAAAAGGAAGAAAATACGAAAAATGAAAACAAAAGGTAGCGCTGGGTCTTGAACCCATGACCCTTACCATGCACGTGCTACCTTTGCCACTGGGATGACTATACATCCATTAACATAGGTGAAACAATAAATACATAACACAAGTCAAATCCTGAAAATGACTTTATCTTCAACCTCCAGCCATGGTTTCTGTAACTTGCTCATTTCTCAACAAAAATGAAAGATGCAAACATGAAAGTTACTCCATTTTTCCATACAAATCCAACCATATAAATATCATAAGATATAAATCAAAGATATAAATCAAAGATGAATGAGAATTTCTAAAAGTACCAAATTCTGACCTAACTTTTTCATAGATTCAAACCTAAAATTCTCTAAACTCAATCAATATAAATGAAATCTATGGACATGTAGAGTTTCAGGGCAATAATAACTACATTTTATCTTCACAAATGCAAGCTTAACAATGCCTAAATGAAAAGATAGAAGTTCAGAAAAGATACCTCAAAACTGGAAATCGTGAAATGCAAATGAGCTTGATTCAAGATGTTGCAATGATCAGGTTAGCTTCCTCAAGTTCCCAGGAAGCTAATGCAATGATTAGCTTGAGCAATAGATGGCTGAAATGGCCTAGAGAAGTAAACTTGCAAGCTTCAGTTTTTGAAAATGGAGGATGATGAAGATGGAGTTACAGAAGTGTATCAGGGTGTGGGATTGTTTATGTATGATGTTTAGAAGCTTTAGGAACCAAAAGGCCAAGAAACGTACGAGTAGATTTAAAGATTGGGTTCAAAACTTATAAATGACATGTTTTGAGGTGTTCTTGGTGATTCTTTGTTTTAGGGTTTTTCAGGGCTTAAGCATTCCTCCTTTAACTTTCAAATAGTGCATGTATTTATAGGCAAGAGTTTTCAAGTGTTACAACAACTCAAAATTTGAATTCTCAAGTTGTGGCAACTTTGCTTGTTTTTGAAGTAAACATGACAAACATCTTCTCAAGGCTTGTATCATGCTATCTAGAGTGGTTGCAAACTTTAAACATATTCTTCTGACTTTGTAGAGGAAAATTGTGCAGGAAGAACAAGTTAGAGGCTCAAGAATTTACTTTGTGCATAAAAGCCACTTTTCCAAAATGGAAATGTTGCATTTCTTCCTAAAATGGTATTAAGCACGAGAAATGCATTGAATGCTTGGATTAAAGCTTCTAACAGCTGTGTAGACATTTAATTATGGAGTGAAAATCAAGTAATAATCCTGCAAAGTGAGGTTTGTACATCATGCTTCAAGATTGGATCAAGTGTTCATCACAAAATTGACTTGTAATACAAGAATGAAACCCTAACTTCATGGCTTTGATTCTCATAGATCAAAAATGATCTCAATGAGTTATTGAACATTTTGGAAAGCTTGTAACATCCTCTACAACCTCTATGTTTGACATTTTTTTATGATTCATCTTGGAAAATGTGAAAAATTGTCATGAAGTTAGGTCAAAATCCTGCCTAAACTAGGGCAAAATTTCACTAAGTTTTCAAGTTTCATGAGCATGTATTTACAAAATCATAACTTGAAATCCAATAATTTCTAGAAAATGTTCTGCTCTACAATGTTTTAGATCTCATTAATATCTACAACTTTCATGTTGGGAGTTTCCTTTGAATCATCTTGCATCATGGTGTAAATTTTGCTCAAAGTTGTGGAAAAAATGTGAATTTACAACACAAAAAATTCTAAGTTTAGAAATTTTGACTTTTCAAAATGAAATCTTGACTTTTTGATTTCTTGATGAAAAAGTTTCATATTTTGACATGTCTTGATGAATTGTAATCTTTGAAACTTGATTTTGATCAAAAAGTCAAAGTTTGACTTTTCAGCATACAGTTGACTTTTCATCAGTTCACTGAAATTCAACTATCAACCAATTGATCTTGAGAAATGTTTTGAGCCATGACATTAGGTAAAAATTATTCATTTGAATCCTTGATGTCATGCCTTAAACCAATAAGTCATTTGTTAGGTCAAAAATAAAAAATTGCACCTTCCCAATCAAAACCCTAATTTTGACCATTTTGCCCTTTTGATGATCTGATCAAATTTCTTGAGGAATTGTGATCCAAACTTGATCAAATGACATATATGAGTTCATGATGTTTCTATGGATAAAAAATTAGGAATTTTGACTGTAAATTAACCATAATTTACTTTTTCCCCAATACAGTTGATTTTAGGTCATCTGATCAATTGACTGAGCAAAAGTATGATCCAAGACTTGAAACTTGACATGAGAAATATTGAGGGTTCAAAATGATCCATGAAAGTCATATGGGGAATTAAAAGTCCATTTGTCCTTGTGCAATCTCAAACCCTAATTTGAGCCATCAGTGCTTGAGGAGGTGTCTTGAGCTGATCAAACCTTGTATAGTCTTGATTCCATGGAGATGTTGTAAGAGATTACTTGAGAAATGAGAGGGAAAATTTTGGGGTACAACAGCTGCCCCTATTTACTCTTCTTAAACCTGAAGAGTTAGATTGGCGGATCCGCCATTCGTGACTTGAAGGTGGAAGATGATTGAACACTAGAGTACCCAGAAATTTGCACTCGAAGATGTATTAGGAATGGGCTTATAGATTCCATTTAGAGGAATGATGGTAAATACTGGAAGAAGTATCAGCATAAATCTTTGGTCGATTTATACTAAAACTTGATGTTTTACCTGTGGGAAAAAAGGGGTTAGTTAAATGCAGATGTATGCATGATGTTCACAAGATGTGGTATTATGATGAATGCATTTTGTATGTATATGCTATGAGGTATGAATTTGGGATGCATATTTGTCCGGGAAAATAAATCCCTGACTACTGCTGAGGAGTTCTAGGAAGCTGAATCCCGGACTGCTGTTGGGGATGCAGAATATACATATCTTTAAGCTTTGTTAACAGAATGCTTTCACTGGGGAACATCTCTTGAATGTTAGCTGTTATCTGGTCGGATCCAGGCTTCACAACAACTTGTTGAGGATATGGAAGTCAATTGCTATCAGGTCGCATCCAGACTTCACGGTAACTTACTGGGGAAAAATAAATTAACTGTTATCTGGTCAGATTCCAGGTTTCGCAGAAAATTTCTTGAACTTGAACTATTGTCTGGTCGGGTCCAGGATTCACAATAAATTGAAGTGGTAACTACTATCTGGTCGGGTTCAGGCTTCATAGTTTTTTTTGAAAAGTTAAACTATTATCTGGTCGGGTCCAGGCTTCATAGTGTCTTGTTGAGGATTGTAGCTAATTATTATCTGGTCGGGCTCCAGGCTTCACAATAACTTGCTTGAATATGCGAAGTTGAACTGATATATGGTCGGATCCAGGCTTCACAGATTTTGAGGTGGATGAAGTTAATTGCTATCTGGTCGAGTCCAGGCTTCACAATAAACTTGTCTAAAGAAATAGAGTTGAACTGATATCTAGTCGGGTCCAGGCTTCACAAATTTTGAGGTGGATGAAGTTAATTGCTATCAGGTCGAGTCCAGACTTCACAATAAACTTGTTTGAAGAAATATAGTTAAACTGATATCTGGTTGGGCCTATGCTTTACAGTAACTTGCTTGGAATTTAGTTGTTATCTGGTCGGATTCCAGGTTTCACAACAAACTTCTGAGGGGAATTGCTATCTGGTCGGATCCAGGCTTCACAATAACTTTGCTTGAAAACTGATATCTGGTCGGATCTAGGCTTCACAGTAACTTGTTGAGATAGAGGCGAACTCTACTAGGGAAAAGAAGTTAAACCCTCTTCTGGTTGAGTCCAGGTTCTTCGATATCTTGAAAAGCTAAACTATTATCTGGTCGGGTCAAGGCTTCATAGTAGCTTGAAAATTGTACTAATATCTGGTCGGGTCCAGGATTCATAGTATCTTGAAAGGTTACAACATTATCTGGTCGGGTCCAGTCTTCATAGCATTTGGAAAGTTGTACTATTATCTGGTCGGGTCCAGTCTTCATAGTGTTTTGAATGAATGAAGTTGACTATTATCTGGTCGGATCCAGGCTTCACAACAACTTTTAGAGATAGTAAAGACTTTGTTGATGACTTTATCGGGGATTAGGGGTTGTGGCCCTCTAATTTGTAATAGTCTCAAAGGCAAACTCCAGTTGGAGAGGACAGACTATGTCGGGGAAGACAGACTCAGTTGGGGGAGATAGACTATGTCGGGGGAATTTTGTTGTTCGTTTATTGTTGTATGTTGGGGAAATAAACCCTGTTGGGGATATAAACCATGTTGATGAATACTTGATGAACTGCTGACGGGGTGAGTTCTTTTAGAAAGATATCCACAAGGCTTCTTCTTTGTAGGATCAACTTAGCTGGGGAGAGAGCCGTCAAGGGATTGAGACTCTGGCTGGGTATCATCCTATGCAAAGAGACTTCGTGGGTAACTTTGTTCGAGGAATGGTTTATTGTAACTGTCTTTGTGGGGATAATGATAATGAAATAACTATGTGGGGATATTCCATATACATTAAAGAGATGCTTGTTGCCGCTTAGCAGGACACATGTGCCAAATAGTTTTAATTATGTTCACATGCATATGTTCGTTCAATTTTAGTCATTGGATATTTTTTTGCATTCAAAACAAAAACAGAAAGTTTGTACTTCAAAGTATATTTGTATTGATACTTTGCCCATGAATATGCGTTTTTGTACAAAGAGACGGAGATCTTAGTAAGAGGAAATCGTCGAAAGGAAAACAAAATTGGAAACAAAGATAATAGCCATGTGGAAGTGATCTCATTGCACTCCAACTCTATTATTTCCCCAATGTCTTTGAATGTCCCTTGCCGTTGACAGAAGTTGATTTGATTGATCTTGAACCGTTTGAACTTGGACCTTGGTAATAAAGTTGACTGAGGTGATTCCACGAGACATAGTCATACACTTTCAATCCTTAACTTTTACCTGGACCGCCCTTTTGGGTTTTCAGCCCACCAGGAAACCCATTTTTGCCCAAGACGCCCTTTCGGGTTTTCAACTTTCCAGGTGTACAATCTTTTGCATATATCCCTAATTTTTGCCCAAACCTTTTGGTTTGTAGGGATGCCCTTATCTTTCCTAGGTGTGTCAACCTAGCGGGTCTCTTATGTGTAGTATTTTTTAACTATGTCCGTGTTCACAGGATGTGGGAAGTCTTCACCATCCATGGTAGTCATCATCATGGCACCTCCAGAGAACACTCTTTTGACAACAAATGGCCCTTCGTAGGTGGGAGTCCATTTGCCCCTAGGGTCGCCTTGTGGCAGAATAATGCGCTTTATCACCAAGTTACCAGCTTGATATACTCGAGGCTTGATCTTTTTGTTGAAAGCCTTGATCATGCCTTTTTGATACGTCTAACCATGACAAGTAGCGGTCAGTCGCTTTTCATCGATCAAGTTCAATATCCAATCTCATTTGAATCCACTCTTCTTCGCCTAGACCTGCCTCATTTGTAATCCTTAGTGAGGTAATATGAACTTCCCCTGGCAGAACAGCTTCCATGCCATAGACCAAAGAAAATGGAGTTGCCCCAGTTGATGTTCTAGTTGAAGTATGGTAGCCATGGAGAGAAAACGGTAACATATCATGCCAGTCCTTGTAGGTTACTACCATCTTCTGCACAATCTTCTTTATGTTTTTATTGGCTGCTTCGATTGCGCCATTCATTTTAGGTCTATAAGGAAAAGAATTGTGATGCTTGATTTTGAACTGAGTGTAAAGCTCGGTAATCATAGCATTGTTGAGGTTAGTCCCATAGTCGGTGATGATCATCTCGGGGATACCATAGCGGTAGATGAGGTTATGTTTAATGAATCTAGCTACCACATTCTTGGTAACTGAAGAAAATGAAGCAGCTTCGACCGATTTGGTGAAATAATCAATAGTGACAAGAATGAAGCGGTGTCCATTGGAATCAGTGGGCTTGACCTCTCCAATCATGTCAATGCCCCACATTGCGAATGGCCACGGAGCGGTCATGATGTTTAGCGGGACAGGAGGCACATGGACCTTGTCAGCATAGATTTGGCATTTATGGCAAGTCCTAGAGTATTTATGGCAATCAGTCTCCATCGTTAACCAATAGTAGCCAGCTCTCAAGATCTTCTTTTCCATAGTATATTCGCTTGAGTGAGTCCCAAAGAGACCATCATGCATATATTACATAAAATTCCTCTTCCTCCTTCTTGTCCACACACCAGAGTAGAGTAGAGTCATGGTTACGCTTGTACAAGATTTCGTTACTTAGGAAGAATTTGGCTGAAAATCTTCGTAAGAACTTTCTGTCATTGATGGATGCTCCCTCGGGATACTCTTGTGCTTCAAGGTATCTCTTCACCTCATGGTACCATGGCTTTTCTGTGTCAGTGTCAAGCTCACAGCAGTGTACAGGTTCGTCGAATCTCTCAATTGTAATCACAGGAGCTTCGTTGTCCCATCTGACTTTGAACATAAAAGACATGGTGGCCAAGGCGTCATCCAACTGATTCTCTTCCCTAGGGAAGTGCTCAAAGGTGATCTTTTCGAAGTAAGGAATTAGAGATAGCACAAGCTCCTTGTAAGGGATGAGATTAGGGTGCTTAGTGTCCCAATATCCTTTTACTTGGCTAATCACTAGAGAGGAATCCCCAAACACATTCAAATGCTTGATCCTCAAATCAATGGCAGCCTTCAAACCCAAAATGCACGCTTCGTACTCAGCCATATTGTTCGTGCAATCGAAGCATAATCTAGTAGTGAAAGGATTGTGGTAACCTTCAGGGGATATGATCACAACACCAATTTTGTTACCCAAGGCGTTTGAAGCCCCATCGAAAACCATTGTCCATCGGGATCCTTGTTCAGGTATGTCATATGGTCCAGGTTTTGCACAGTCGGTCACTAGCATGATGTTCTCATCCGGGAAGTCAAAGTTCATAGACTGATAATCATCAACAGCTTGATGGGACAAATGATTTGCTAGTACGATTCCTTTGATGGACTTTTGCGTTGTGTATTGAATATCGTACTCAGTGAAGATCATTTTCCACCTAGCTATTCGTCTGGAAAGAGCAGGTTTCTCGAAGATGTACTTGATTGGGTCCATCTTAGAAATAAACAGAGTGGTATGAGTCAACATATACTGTCTTAGTCGGCGAGCAGACCATGCCAGAGCGTAATAAGTTTTCTCGAGCAGTGAATATCTGGTTCCACAGTCGGTAAACTTTTTGCTCAGGTAGTAAATAGAACGCTCTTTTCGGCCAGACTCGTCATGTTGGCCCAAAACCCACCCCATAGAATTCTCTAGTACTGTCAAATACATGATCAAGGGTCTTCCTTCAACTGGGGGCATGAGAATAGGAGGTTCTTGCTGATATTCTTTGATTTTTTCGAAGGCAGCTTGGCGTTCATCATTTCATCTGACTACTTGATCTTTCTTCAAGAGTTTGAAGATGGGCTCACAAGTAGCCGGCAAGTGAGATATGAAGTGGGCGATATAGTTAAGATGACCCAAGAATCCTCTAACATCCTTTTTAGAGTAGGGGACTGACATTTCTTAGATGGCCTTTACCTTGGCAGCATCGACTTTGATGCCTTTACCGCTGACAACAAAACCTAGAAGCTTTCTGGACGTACTCCAAATGTGCACTTGTTAGGGTTCAACCTCAACTTGTACTTTTTCAACCATTCAAATAGCTTGTACAGGTGATTGAGATGTTCCTCTTTAGTTTGTGATCTGGAAATCATATCATCCACATATACCTCTATTTCATGATGGATCATATCATTAAACAAAGCTACCATAGCCCTTTGATATGTTTCCCCTGTATTCTTCAACTCGAACGGCATGACCTTGTAGCAAAAGGTGTCCCATTACGTAACAAAAGTTGTCTTCTCCATGTCTTCAGGAGCCATCCTAATTTGATTATAGCCAGAGAAACCATCCATGAAAGAGAAGACTTTATGTTGAGCAGTATTATCGACCAAGACATCAATATGAGGTAGAGGGAAATCATCCTTGGGGCTTGCCCTATTCAGATCCCTATAGTCTACGCACATGCGAACTTTTCCGTCTTTCTTTGGCACTGGCACCACATTGGAAACCCATTGGGGATAATATGTCACAGCAAGGAATCATGCATATCACTTCAGCTTTTATCTTTTCAGACATGGCAGGCCTCATGCGATGAACCTTTTGTTTGACAGGAGGACAATCTTCCTTTGTCGACAGACGATGAAATACAATGTCAGTATCCAACCCTGGCATATCTTAATACAACCAAGCAAACACTTCCACATAATCATGCAACATCTGAACCAATCTGCCTTTGACACTGCTTTCCAGGTTAGCACCGATCTTGACCTCTTTCTTGTCTGTCTCGGTACCTAGATTGATGATTTCAACTGAATCTTCGTGCGGATGAGTAGCTTTTTCCTCTTGTAATAGAAGTATGGCTAGTTCTCCCGATATTTCACAATCTTCCTCGCCTTCGTCTTCGGCTTGGTTAATTAGACATTCCAAATCATAGTCGACAATAGTAGAGTCATTGGCAATGAAATCCAGAGTGGATGAGGACCTGCAAGAGTGTGTGTGCGCACGGGTGTGTGTGTGTGTGTGTGTGTGTGTGTGTGTGTGTGTGTGTGTGTGTGTGTGTGTGTGTGTGTGTGTGTGTGTGTGTGTGTGTGTGTGTGTTTGTGTGTATGTGTGTGTGTGTGTGTGTGCATGTAAGATATATGGCTATTTGGAAAAAAGGTATTTGAAGAAAAATAAAGACAATGAACACAAATATTTGAATGCAAAAGAGTCCAATGATTTGTATTGAATGATCATATGATAAGATGAACATAAATAAAACCCTTGACAAATGGACCATAGTGCCTTGGGCCAGGCACATGGCTTAAAAGTCATTGTTAAATATTATAGACAAAATGTTCTTGAACTAGTAAGAAAGCAATAAACAAGTGATTACTCCTCAATGAAGGAGATGTGAACGAAGTCCTTTGCTTGCTAATTCTTGAACTCCGTTGTAGTAGGATACACCCAATCTTCAAATGCAACTTTATCATCAGAATGACCCACATCATTAACTTCATTGACACCCTTTCCATGATTTGGGATAGGCGTGGTGATTACATTCGGAGTTGGAGGAGGATCAAATTCAACGGTCTTGTTATCGATCAAGTCCTGAATTTTATTCTTCGGTGCCCAACATTGGTCAGTCTCATTCCCTAGACTACTTGAGTGATACGCACATTTAGCGTTCGGATTATACTTTGGTGAAGAGGTATCTGGATTGGCCGGAGGATCATGCAATGTCACCAAATTAACCTTTAGCAAATGTTGTAAGGCTTGGGTTAGTGACATTCCCATCCTCACGAATTGTCTTCTCGGAGTCTCAAACCGTTGGTGATTGGCAGATGGTCTTTGAGCAAGAGTTGGATTGGATATTCAGACAACATTAACAGATTAGTGGTCATCCTTCTTGGTACGGGCCCTTGCCCCATACGCAGCATTGAATTCTTTCTTTATGGTAAAAGGTTTATTTAGAGGATTGGAAGTGGAGGCAGATGCCATGGGAATCTTTCTGCTTTTGATTCCGCTTTCAACTCTTTCACCGGTTAAGATTAGCTCGGTGAAACCGGAAGAAGAACAGCCAACCAATAAGTTAAAGAAAGGACCAGATAAAGTGTCCATAAACATGTAAATGTGCTCCCTATCAGTCAAAGGTGGCTGAACCCTAGGGCAAGGTCTCTCCACTTTTGTGCGTATTCTTTGAATCCTTCATTCTCCCCCATTGTAATATCTTGTAACTAAGCTCTTGTCGGTGCCAAGTCGGTATTATATTGGTATTGGTGGTAGAAAGCGGTGGCTAAGTCTTCCCATGTATTTATACGGGAACCATCCAACTGGTAAAACCACTCTAGTTGCGTCCCGGCCAAGCTTTCTTGAAAAAAGTGAACCCATAGCTTCTTATCAGCGGTGTGCGGTTGTATCTTGCGCACATAAGATTTCAGGTGAAGTTTTGGACAGAAAACTCCATTATACTTTGCAAAGGCTGGTATCTTGAATTTGTGGGGAATAACAACCCCAGAGATCAAACCCAAATCATCAAAATCTAAATCAGGGACGGCTTGGATATCAACGACCTTCAATCTGTCTTCTAACTGCTTGTACTTGACATCGGCAGAAGGATACTGCTCGTCAAAATAATCATCATCATCAGACGCTTGATCATTAATGCACCCAGCCTGGGTACTCCTAGCTTCTCCAATCTGATTCTCGTCTTCCTCAGATGAGTCTTCCACTATCGGGATCTGACGGACTGGCTCTCTGAACCTTCTACCCATGTTGACCAGAGCTTTCCTCTTGGGTTTCTTTTTGGCTACCGGTAATGCCATCATATCTTGTTTCCCCTTGGCTAGGGCCAGTAGAGTCTCTTGGAATTGAGAGTTTTGTTCCTGAAGGTCCTTCACTATTTTTTCTAGATCCATCTTGCTGAAACAAACAACAGAAAGATAAGGAAACCTGTCATGGAAAACTTATTATGTTATGATGCATGGAAGATGTGTATGCAAATAATTTAAAGGATTTATGAAATTTAAATTTGTATAGACAAACCATGAACAAATGTCAAATTTCATTAATTAGCTCAAAATGACTACAAAATGCTTCTTGGGCTTACAAAATAAATCTCTAAGATAAAAAGACCGAACGCATCCTCTTCGGTGCAATGTAGGCGTTCACGCTTTGCTCTTCATGTAGCTGCTTTGTAAGCTCCAAGACCCTTTTCTCACTAGAGTAGAATTGAGCTTCGAATGTATCTCGTTCCTCCTTTAGCTGAATCCAACCCTTTTGCAAGTCTTCAAGAGAGGTAGGCATGTCGGGATGGAGGACAGTGCATGGGACATCTCCTTCAACCACAGGTTCCATGATAACTGTTAAGATGGAGGGATAAGGCATTACAAGTTTCTGAGCACGAGCCCGTACCCACTTAAGGTAAGGCTCAAGGGGAATGGAATTATTGTGTCCCAACATCTTACTATCCACCTTGTTTACCATCCTCCAAGCTCGTATAAACTTCTAATGGTAACCTTGATCGTTTCTCTCGTAGTCGAAAACCACTCCTTAGATGAGCATATCATGCTGACCATCCCTTCGTGCATAACCAAACTGTCGCAAGGCTAAGCAAGGGTTGTAAGTGATACCTCCTTTAGTCCCAAGCAAAGGGACATTATGGAATTTGCCACAACGGTCGATGATAGTAACATTCTCTAAGGATCGATAACACCAATGGATATCTGAATGTTTGAGCGTCATCAACCTATGAGACCACCTCAAACCTTTCTCGTTCTTCAACACAGACCGGGGAATATGTGAAATAAACCATCTAGTCAAGAGAGGATTGAAACATATGAGGGCCCCTATCTTCCTCATAGTGCGAGTGTGGAGAGAATTTAGTATATCTCCCAACAAAGTAGGCACCGGATTGCGAGACATGAAGATTTTGACAAGATTTACATCTATAAGTTGGTCAGGGTTTGGAAACAAAACCATCTCATAGATGAGAAGGGCCAAGATTTCTTAAAAAGCTTGTAAGTCCAAAGAGTTCTAAGAGTCTTGAGCTTTCTCAAACAAGAACTTTGCTAAGAAACCTTTGACACCACTCCTTGTTTCCCAATTAGTTGTGACATCATATTATGGAAAGTGTAGTGCTCGGGAAATCTCTTCAGGTCTTGGATCTCTTTCTGTACCGTTGAAAGGCAGTTGATTGAGAATGGGAATCCTCAAGAGTTGGGAGAATTCTTCCAGAGTAGGTACAAGTTGATAATCAGGAAAGGTGAAACAATGGTGTAGAGGATCAAAGAACTGGAAAAGCACGTCCATCATATCTTCATCAGTGCTAGATGTAACCAAGTTTAGGAGGTGACCATGTCTTTCGATGAATGAAGAGTTCTCAGGGACCTTTGATGCTAACTCTTTGAGTTGATAAGGAATTCTTATGAGATATACTTGAATGGTTTTCCCGCGAATAGAAGCCATGTCCTACAAAATAGAACAAAGATAAATCCCAATAATCCTTGAAATGGTTAGTGACAATGCTTATGATGTTATGATGTTTATGATGTTATGTACAAGTAAGCATATAAAAACAAGGAAAATAAGTCCTTAGGTTTAGGCTTGCATGGAGTCTCATAGGTGAGTACCCTCTTGAAGTTTAGTTCGCTCAAACCTGTCCTAGAAATAATTACTGGGTTCTAAGGGATCTCAATATCACTAATCTTCCTTATCGGGCATTGTTTCAGCATAAGCCTCTTTAATGGCGACCGAAATATACCGAGAAGTCTGATCTCAATGAGTGTAGTATCGAGTATCAACCAACTTCAGACTGCACCAAATTCGGTTATCTCACTACTTCCTAATGGGCAAGTTGGTCAAGTAAAGGTTCTAAAGTCAGTTAGTGCTTCATGACACGACACAGCGGCCCTGTATTCTCCTTGACTATTCAAGGGCTATCGGTACCCATAAATGTGTCACACTAACGTAGCTATTGCTTAGACCATGTCGGTATACCCTGTACAGTTTCCATAATGTATTGCTACTTACCTATAAGGTATCTCAAATCCGGGTGGAGGATTTAAAACAAGCCCAAATAAGGAACCAAAATGTAAAGCAAGCAAATCAAACAATGAAAGCAAATAAAGGTGATCTAGCCCTAAGGTAACCCCAATTTTAAGAGATGTTCCCCAGTAGAGTCGTCAGTTCTGTGATATGGTGGGAGAACTGACTTGAGTGTTTTACGTTTTATCACAAATGTTGCGGTTAGCAAGAGTCGCCACCGACTTTTCTTTTATCCAAAAGGAAAGGTGGAAAAGAACAAGAAAGACCTTTAAGATTATTTCTTGAGTTCGGGGGGTAGATTATGAAAAGGGAAGATATTAGCATCCTTTTCATCCATAGTTGTCTATGGGATCTTAGTTGCTTGCTAGATCACTTGCTTTTGTTTGAAAATGTGTTTTGTTTGGAAAATGTGCATTGTGGTGATTTTGAAAAGGCGCCTTCATTTAGGAAAACTTTGTAATAGTTCTAGTTCGTAAGAACGTATATAAAGTGTTGGACCTTTGAAAATATTTCATGTTTTGAAAGTTTGTTTTTGAAAGTTTGTTTTTGAAAGTGTTTGGTGTTTATTTTGAAAATAAGCAAGGATGTTTGTTTAGAAAGTGAGCAAGCAACTAGGAACAATCTACCTACTCAAAAGTCTTTTGTTTATTTCTTCCTTCCTTTGATATTGTTATCTTACCATTGATTGGTAAGAAGCCTTATCTTTGGATGTAAAGGGACGAGTGTGGATCATTGTATAGTCATGATAACAATGTTGTGAGATATCTTAGCATTTCTTTTTTAGGGACTAAGATCCTTTTGGAAGGTAACATTTGTAGCGTCATCGAGGGACTATGATCTTGTATTTTTTTAATTTGTTTTGCTAAGACATCCCACGTGCATAACGTAACCATTTTTATAAGGCAACAAGTAGAGTTAACCCTAGGGGTGCAAGTGTGCAAGTGTGTTTGATTTGCATGCATTGTTTATCTTGAATTAGGGATTTCTACTTGTTGATTTTAATCTTGCCATACAAACCCTAATTACTAACATTTGTATTAAAGCGATAAATTGCAAAAAGCAAAATTACTATGCTATTACATCATTAGGAGAGGGGGTATACAAATTTACAAATGGGGATTGCAAGAAAATTAAACCTAATTATCTATTACAACCATATTGAGTAATATACAAGAATTGAATAAATATGCAAGAAGATAAAAGGAAATGAAATGATTTTTGTTTGGTTTTTTTGAGGAAGGGTTTAGTTTTGACCTAATTAAGAAAATGATTAATTAAAATTAAATAAAATTAAACCTAAACTAATTAAGAAAAGAAATTAAGTTAGAAAACATTTTTTAGGTTTTTTTTTATGAAAGGTTTTAAGTTAATAAAAATAATATGAAAACAATAAATTAATTAAAAGAAACTTAAGTTCTAAATTAATTTTAGATAAAAAAGAAAATTAATAATTAAACCTAAATCTAAATATTAATTTACTAAGAAAAATAAATTAATTTATTAAGAAAATGTTTTTGTCTTTTTGTTTTACAAGAAAATAAAATAAAAAAGTGTGTAAATAATAAATAAAAATATTTTGGATTTTTTTATTAATAAAAATAAGAATAATAATATTAATAGTAATAAAAAGCAATAAAGAAAAACTGAAATAAAATAAAATGAGAAAATAGAAAATAAATTTAAATACAAATGTTTGAGCCAGGTGTGTGAAAGTGAAGGCAGGGGTGAGAAGTCAACAAAAATCCAAGGCCCACTGACTTAAGGCCGAAGCATTGCTGTTTGTGACAAAAAAGGAAGAAAATATGAAAAATGAAAACAAAAGGTAGTGCTGGGTCTTGAACCCATGACCCTTACCATACACACGCGCTATCTTTGCCACTGAGGTGACTATACATCAGTTAACATAGGTGAAACAATAAATACATAACACAAGTCATGTCCTGAAAATGACTTCATCTTAAACCTCCAACCATGGTTCCTGTAACTTGCTCATTTCTCAACAAAAATGAAATATGCAAACATGAAAGTTGCTCCATTTTTCCATACGAATCCAACCATATAAATATCATAAGATATAAATCAAAGAAGATTGAGAATTTCTAAAAGTACCAAATTCTGACCTAACTTTTTTCAGAGATTCAAACCTAAAATTATCTAAGCTCAATCAATATAAATGAAATCTATGGATATGTACAGTTTCAGGGCAATGATATATACATTTTATCTTCATAAATGTAAGCTTGACAATGCTTAAATAAAAAGATAGAAGTTAAAAAAAGATACCTCAAAACTGGAAATCATGAAATGCAAATGAGCTTGATTCAAGGTACTGCAATGATCAGGTTAGCTTCCTCAAGTTCCCAGGAAGCTAATGCAATGATTAGCTTGAGCAATGGATGGCTGAAATGGCCTGGAGAAGTAAACTTGCAAGCTTCAGTTTTTGAAAATGGAGGATGATGAAGATGGAGTTACAGAAGTGTAGCATGGTGTGGGATTGTTTATGTATGATGTTTAGAAGCTTTAGGAACCAAAAGGCCAAGAAACACATGAGTAGATTTGAAGATTGGGTTCAAAGCTCAGAAATGACAAGTTTTGAGGTGTTCTTCGTGATTATCTGATTAGGGTGTTTCAGGGCTTAAGCATTTCTCCTTTAGCTTGCAAATATGGCATGTATTTATAGGCAAGAGGTTTCAAGTGTTACAACAACTCAGAATTTGAATTCTCAAGTTGTGGCAACTTTGCTTGTTTTTGAAGTAAACATGACAAACATCTTCTCAAGGCCTGTACCATGCTATCTAGAGTGGTTGCAAACTTTAAACATGTTCTTCTGACTTTGTAGATGAAGCTTGTGCAGGAGGAACAAGTTAGAGGCTCGAGAATTTACTTTGTGCATAAAAGCTACTTTTCCAAAATGGCAGTGTTGCCTTTCTTCCTAAAATGGTATTAAGCATGAGCAATGCATTGAATGCTTGGATTAAAGCTTCTAACAACTGTGTAGACATTTAATTATGGATTGAAAATCAAGTAAGAAGCCTGCAAATTGAGGTTTGTACAACATTCTTTAAGATTGAATCAAGTGTTCATCACAAAATTGACTTGTAATACAAGAATGAATCCCTAACTTCATGGCTTTGATTCTCTTAAATAAAAAATGATCTCAATGAGTTATTGGAAATTTTTGAAAGCTTGTAACATCCTCTACAACCTCTGTGTTGGATATTTTTGAAGATTCATTATGGAACTATGTGAAAAATTGTCATGAAGTTAGGTCAAAATCCTGCCTAAACTAGGGCACAATTTCACTAAGTTTTCAAGTTTCATGAGCATGTCTTTACAAAATAATAGCTTGAAATCCAAGCATTTCTAGAAAAGCTCTGATCTAAAATGTTTTAGATCTCATTGAGATCTACAACTTTCATGTTGGAAGTTTCCTTTGAATCGTCTTGCATCATGGTGTAAATTTGGCTCAAAGTTTTGGAAAAATGTGAATTTCCAACACTTAGAAAAAATTCTAAGTTTAGAAATTTTGACTTTTCAAAATGAAATCTTGAATTTTTTATTTCTTGATGAACAAGTTTCATATTTTGACATGTCTTGATGAATTGTAATCTTTGAAACTTGATTTTGATTAAAAAGTCAAAGTTTGACTTTTCATCAGTTGACTGAAATTCAACTATCAACCAATTGATCTTGAGAAATGTTTTGATCCATACCATTAGGTAAAAATGATGCATTTTAATCCTTGATGTTATGCCTTAAACCAATAAGTCATTTTTTAGGTTAAAAATCAAAAATTGCACCTTCCCAATCAAAACCCTAATTTTGACCATTTTGCCCTTTTGATGATCTGATCAAATTTCTTGAGGAATTGAGATCCAAACTTGACCAAATGACATATATGAGTTCATGATGTTGACATGGATCAAAAATTAGGAAGTTTTACTATAAATTGACTACAGTTGACTTTTTCCCCAATATAGCTGATTTTAGGTCATCTGATCAATTGATTGAGCAAAAATGTGATCCAAGACTTGAAACTTGACATTAGAAATCTTAAGGGTTCAAAATGATCCCTGAAAGTCATATGGGGCGTTAAAATTCCATTTGTCCTTGTGCAATCTCAAACCCTAATTTGAGCCACCAGTGCTTGAGAAGGTATCTTAAGCTGATCAAACGTTGTATAGTCTTGATTCCATGGAGATCTTGTGAGAGGTTACTTGAGAAATGAGAGGGAAAATTTTGGGGTAAAACAATGATCTGTGTGCAAGATGTCTTACTTGACGTTCTGACATCTTGCCTATTGAAGCTATGTAGAAATCCTGATGTGAGGTTGTTTTATCTTCTGTTGCATGTGCCTTTAACATGTGAACCTGAAAAGTTCATATTGGATTTTCCCTATGCTTGGTGATTTGGGTTTTCCCTATCAAGAAATGATTCTCCATACATCTTAGTTCTGATGGAGACATCACGTATCAAATAAGAAGAAAATGATCATTGCAAAGCCCTTCAAGAGTTTTCAAAGGTTTCAACTTTCATGGTTAAGAGCTTTTTTAGATAATAAAGTCTAAAGAAATAAAATTTCAATTCAATGAATAACTTCACTTAGAATGCTCAGAAAACATGTTTCTAAATCATGTTAACTTTATCTCTTGCATAAACATTGTAAAGAATTTAAAAATAACCTTATACATTTGAAAATGCATTTTTGAGAAAATCTGCCATTAACAGATTACTAGAAACCAGTGTTATTTCAGTAATAGATTACCAGTAATTGATTACAAGAAACCACTATTATTTCAGTAACAGATTACCTGAAACTAGTGTAAAACCAATAATCGATTACCCAGGATTCAAATTTCAAAAATAGAGCTATTTGGACATGATAATCGAATACCCATTTATGGTAATCGATTACCACACGAAAAGCTGCTCTTTTTCACTTTTAAATAACCTACTTTGAATGGGAAACTTGCTTGAATCATCTCCTTTCATATACACCCATTCATAGAGGTTTTATAACATGTATAAAAGAATTTCAATCAAATTTTATTGTTTACGTCTTCCATTCAAACTTTCATTCATAATTGAAATCATTTTTTACTTGAAACTTTTTGTGCATAATTTCATTTAATTATCAAAAGTTTCTGAGCTATCTATTTGTGTTAATCTTGAATTATCCATTGGAAGAGAAGACCAGATTTCTATAGAGAAATATCTATAGCAACAATTTATCACAAAACTTCATCTTATTTAAATCTATGTATATGTTACAAATATCTAAGTATCAGTGATTGTTTGGTGCTTGGAGGAATCTATAAGAAGGTGGATTGTATCTTATTGTAGGAGTCTTTACTTATTATCCATGATTGTTGGAAATAAGTATGTAAAATCACAAGAGGATTGTTCTTGGTGATTGTGTTAGTCTTGTACAAGTCCTAACAATATTGCAATCTCTTTCATGTTGAAAAGGGAATGGACATACTCTTGGACTGTGAGGGGAACCCGAATACATCTATGTGTTCTTTACTTTTTTCACTTTATCACTTTCATCACTTGACCAAAACTAGAAAGAAAAGAACAAATATTCATAAAAACCAAAAAAGTTTTAAAAGTCCTAATTCTCCCCCCTCATAAGCATACTTCATACTTACAATTGGCATCAGAGCAGGATATAGGTAACTTGTTCCTAAAGATCCATAATGGCTTTCCCAAATGCAAATTTTGTTTTCAAAGACGATGGTAGCAATAGAAAGCCTCCATTATTTTGTGGTGAATACTTCGACTTCTGGAAAATACGCATGAAGGCGTATTTAGAATCTCAAGGCAAAGATGTTTGGAAAGCTTTTGTAAATGGTCCTTTCGTTCCCACTATGGTTGTTAATGGTGTTGGCACCCCTAAGCCCAAAAGTCCATGGAATGAAGATGATGAGAAAAATGATATTTACAATAAGAAAGTAATAAATCTTCATCAATGTGCTCTTAGCATGGATGAATTCTTTCTTATTTCGGCATGCACAACGGTAAAAGAAATATGGGATACATTGGTGGATCTCATGAAAGACCCGCTGAAATTAAAATATCTAGATTAAATACATTGAGTCGAGAACATAAATTGTTCAGAATGCAGCCCAGAGAATCAATCCTCGACTTGCAGAAAATATTCATACATTTGACAAATCACTTGAAAGCACTTGGTAAGAATTTAACTAACGATAAACTTAATCTTAAAGTGCTTAGATCTTTAACTAGGGAATGGCAACCAAAAGTGACAGAAATATTCAAAAATAAAATTCTATCCACAATAACTTATGCGACGTTATTTGGGAAACTTCAGGAATATGAGACGAAACTTAGAAGACTTGAAAAGAATGAGAATCAAGAAAAGAAATCCAAAAGCATTGCACTAAAGGTTGATTCCAAGGAAGTTGCAAAAGAGGATAATCCGGAAGATGATGAGAACTTCATGCTTCTTGTCAAAAGGTTAGGATAATATTTTGGTAATAATGAAAATGCTAATTTTGTGAAAAAGAAGAAATTCTTTAACAAGAAAGAAGCCTCTACATCAACACAAAATGTGACTTGCTATGAATATGGAAAACAAGGACACATAAAGCCGAAATGTCCAAAACTTGTTAAGAAAGATAGTTTCAAGAAAAGAAAGGAATCAAAATCTAAAATTTAATGAGAAAATTTTCTCAAAATGACACACCTCTCAAAATTATTTCCCAATATGCCACGGCCTGAAATATTTTTCTCAAAATGCCACATTTCTAGGCCCATATTTATTTTAGTTATGGCACTTCCGCCATTTCATTTGGCGTAAGTGTACAACATGTGTGTGCTTCCGCCATTTCATTTGGCGTAAATGTACAACAATGTGGCATTTTGGGGAAAAAATTTCAAACCATGGCATTTTGAAAAATAATTTTAAAGGTGTGGCCGTTTGAGAAACAATTTTGATAATGAAGTAAGTTCATCATCCGATTAGGAAAGCGAAGAATGTGTAAATCTTACATTGATGGCTTCACACCATTCCGATGATGAAGATGATGAGGTTAGTAATGAATTTTCCTTTTTGATAATGATGCACGATGTGCCATTAACAAACATTTAAATGAATGCCAAATTATGTACAAAACAATATCATCTCAAAAGAAACTAATTTCATCTCTAGAAGAAAAAGTTGAGACAATGGAAAAAGATTTCAAAGATGAAAAACAAAAGACTATTAGTGAACAAAAACATAATTTTGTATGCAATAATTGTGAATCACTTTCTTTCTAAATTATCCAATTAAAGAGAGTTCTTGAAAGATATAAAAAAGAACAAATTAGGTTGGAGAGTGTCCTTAGTCAACAAAGATATTCCAATGATAAAAGTGGGCTTGGTTATTCAAATTTTACCAAACCAAGTTCTAACAAAACTATCTTTGTTAAGGCTAGTGACCAATCATCCAAAGAGAAAGTGAAAAAGCCTAAAGTGGTTCATCATTATCCTAAAAGGAAAAGATTTGTTAAGAAAAAATCTTATACTCCTAGATATAAAAGTAATTTTGTACCTACTTGCTTTTATTGTGGTATTGTTGGCCATACACCTAATGTTTGCTACGTTAGAAACTTTTGTGTTGAAAATGGGAATTATGTGTGGGTAAAGAAAGGTACTGATTATGAAGGACCCAGAGCAACTTGGGTACCTAACAAAACTAAATTTTTTGTGTAGGTATGCTTGAAGACCACTACAAATCTATGGTATCTCGATAGTGGTTGTTCTAAGCATATGACGGGAGATATAAACAAATTTTCAAATCTAGTACTTAAGGCCAGGGGTTTTGTCACTTATGGATACAAAAATAAGGGATGAATTCTTGGCATTGGCAAAGTTTGTACACCACCTTTCACATCCATTGAATATGTTCTTTATGTTGAAGGGCTAAAGCATAGTCTTCTAAGCATAATCCAACTTTGTGACAAAGGCTTCAAGATCAAGTTCACCAAAGATGAATGCTTGATTGTAGATGAAGTTACCAATGAGGTAAAACTCAAAGGTAAAAGAATTAACAATATTTTATGATATCTTTAGATGATTTATATTTGAAAGTAAAATATCTTATGGGAAACAATAATGAATCGTGGTTATGGCATAAGAGAGCAGCCCATATATATATATATATATATATATATATATATATATATATATATATATATATATATATATATATATATATATATATATATATATATATATATATATATATATATATATATATATATATATATATATATATATATATATATATATATATATATATATATATATATATATATATATATATATATATATATATATATATATATATATATATATATATATATATATAATATTTAAATAAATTAGCCAAACATGATCTTGTCATTGCTTTACCAAAGATAAAATTTATCAAAGATAAATCATGTGATGCTTGTCAAAATGGAAAACAAACCAAATTAACTTTAAAATAAAAGAATATGGTATCAACAACAATACCACTTCAATTGTTGTATATGGATTTATTTGGTCCATCAAGAACAAAAAGCTTTAGAGGTAATGTATATGCCTTAGTTATTGTTGATTATTTTTCTAGATATTCTTGGACCTTGTTCCTTGTGTAGAAAAATTATACTTTCAAGTCTTTTAAGAAGTATGCAAAGCAAATTCAAAATTAAAAGCCATTAAATATTGTATCTATAAGAAGTGACCATGGTGGAGAATTCCAAAATGTATCTTTTGAAGAGTTTTGTGAATAACATGGTATCTCTCATGATTTTTCAGCACCAAGGACTCCACAACAAAATGGAGTAGTTGAAATAAAGAATTGATTTCTAGTGGAACTTACAAGAACTATGCTTAGTAACTCAAATATACCAAAGTACTCTTGGACGGATGTGGTTAGTACAACATGCTATGTTGAAAATCGAGTTATTATTTGACATATATTGAAAAAGACTCCATATGAACTCTTAAAAGGAAGAAAGCCAAACACTGTTCACTTTCATATCTTTGGATGCAAGTTCTTTGTCCTCAACAATGACAAATATAATCTCGGTAAGTTTGGCGAGAAATCCAATGAAGGTATATTTCTTGGTTATTCAATCTCTAGTAAAGCTTATAGAATTTATAATAAAAGAACTTTAACTATTGAAGAATCTATGCATGTTTATTTTGATGAAATTAACACCTCTAGGGAGAACATAGTTGTTTCTGATGATGATAATGATATTATAGAATTACCCTCAAGAGAAGTTCCTAATGATCAAATTGTGAGTCAACCAAAACACTAAAAGGAAGAAGTTTCACAAAAAGAGACAACTCATAATGATCTTCCTCATGAATGGAGAACCCATCATGATCATCCAATGATTATTTTTGAACATATGAATTTGAACGTGACTACTGTTTACAAATGAACAAAAAAATAGAAACACAATCACTAATGACTTTAAGAAATAGGATTATATCTTTAGAATATTCCATAAAATCCCCCACGGGTGCTTTTTCTAGCAAGAGCGGAAGACATGACATCCCACTACAGGGTCTCTAACATATCTCCAGTATACAGCTTAATGATATCAAGCTCTCTCATACCCCAGACAGAATAAAACTTCCAGTTACCGCTTCTAAGATTCCCAAGTGAAAGTCGCCCAGTTTCTCAGGATTCCCCGGCAGGATTTCACGAGGTCTACAAGCAATACACGGCGTTTCCCATACACAATAGAGTTTATTTCTCTAACAATTGGAAACTCATCAGCACTTCAAATAATGAAGACCTGCACTCAACAATACTCAGGGATTTATTTTCCCTAACTCCAACAATACTGCGGAGTAATAATTAATGTGTCCATACATTATGTCCATACGTCATAACATTGAAAGCACAAATACATGTGACACAATCTCATTCATTTTGAGAACATCATTGTACCATGCATTTCATACATCATGACATTGCATACAACTAACCTTTCATCTTTTCAGGAAAGATCAATCAACAGAAAATTATCGTCAAATTTTCAACAAGTCAATTACAGGTCAATCTCCAAGAAAGGACTAGTCAACCATCTACATAACAGATGTTTCTTTCAGACCCATGCCGGTTCAGTTTAAATCTCTCAACAGTTTATTCTGATTCTTTCCCGCAGGCGTCTTCTCTAGTTCAAATAAATCTCTCAATGATTTGTTCTGATTCTTCTCCAGATCCCTGTTGGTTCAGTTTAAATCTCTCAACGATTTATTCTGATTCTTTCCCGTTGACGTCTTCTATGGTTCAGATAAATCTCTCAATGATTTGTTCTGATTCTTCTCCATATCCCTGCCGGTTCAGTTTAAATCTCTCAATGGTTTATTCTGATTCTTTCCTGCAGACGCCTTCTCTGGTTCAGATAAATCTCTCAATGATTTGTTCTGATTCTTCTCCAGATCTCTTTTGGTTCAGTTTAAACCCCTTAATGGTTTATCCCGATACTTTCCAAAAGAACACTTCGGGTTCAGATAAATTTCTCAATGATTTATTTTGATTCTTTCCGCAGACACTTTCTCTGGTTCAGATAAATCGCTCAAAGATTTACTCTGATTCTTTCCAGTTAAAGAATATTCAAGACCTCTTTTGGTTGAGTTTTAAATCTCTCAACGGTTTATCCTGATACTTTCCAAATGAACATTTCTGGTTCAGATAAATCGCTCTAAGATTTATTATGATTTTTCCCAGTCAAGTAACATACAAGACTTCTCCTGGTTCAGAAAAATCGCTCCAAAGATTTATTCTGATTCTTTTCCAATTGAAATTAAATTTATACTTAGTACATTTTTCTGTCAACAGTCATCTTTGAGTGCAAAGCCCATTCACAATTCATCTTCGAGTGCAAATTTCTGGACACTTTAGTGTCCAATCATCTTCACCTTCAAGTCACGAATGGAGAATCCGCCAATCTAACTCTTCGGGTTTAAGAAGATTGAACAGGGGCAGCTGTTGTACCCCAAAATTTTCCTTCTCATTTCTCAAGTATTTTCTCACAAGATCTCCTCTGGTTCAAGACTGCACAAGGGTTGATCAGCTCAAGACACCTCCTTAAGCACTGATGACTGAAATTAGGGTTTGAGATTGCACAAGGATAATTGAAATTTTAATGCCTCATTTGACTTTAGTGGATCATTATGGACCCTTAATATTTCTCATGTCAAGTTTCATGTCTTGGATCACATTTTTGCGCAATCAATTGGGCAGTTGACCTAAAAATCAGCTGTATTGGGGAAAAGTCAACTATGGCCAATTTACAGTCAAAATTCATAATTTTTTATCCATATAAACATTATGAACTCATATAAGTCATTTGATCAAGTTTAAACCATAATTCCTCAAGAAATTTGATCAGATCATTAAAAGGGCAAAATGGTCAAAATTAGGGTTTTGACTGAGAAAGGGCAATTTCTGATTTTTGACCTAGCAAATGGTTAATTGGTTTGAGACATGATCTCAAGGTTTCAATTGCATCATTTTTAACTAATGGAATGACTCAAAACATTTCTCAATGTCATTTGATTGATAGTTGATTTTCAGTCAACTGATCAAAAGTCACTGTACACTGAAAAGTCAAACTTTAACTCTTTGGTCAAAATCAAGTGTCAAAGATCATAATTCACCAAAACATGTCAAAATATGAAACTTTTTCATCAAGAAATTAAAAAGTCAAGATTTCATTTTGAAAAGTCAAAGTTTCCAAACTTAGAAAATTTTCTAAGTGTTGAAAACTTCATGTTTTTTCACAACTTTAAGCCATTTTTTCCACCATGATGCAAGATGATTCAAAGGAAACTTTCAACATGAAAGTTGTATATATAAATGAGATATAAAAAATTTCTTTACACAACTTCTCCTAGAAATGCATGGATTTCAAATTATGATTTTGTGAATACATGTTCATGAAACTAAACACTTAGTGAAAATTTTGCCCTAGTTTAGGCAGGATTTTGACCTAACTTCATGGCAATTTTTCACATAGTTCCAATGGGAATTTCTAAAAGTGATTAAAAGAGGGGTTGTAGAGAACATTACAAGCTTTCTAAAATGTCAAAGAACTCCTTTAGATCATGTTTGAGCAAGGAGAATCGAAGGCATGAAGTTGGCATTTCATTCTTGAATTATAGGTCATTTTCATGATGAACAAGAATGCAATTTCAATGTTAGGCTGCATAATCTTACTTTGCAGGCCTTCTAACTTGTGTATCTATCCATCATTAATGGATTACATAAACTTTTGAGCTATAATCCAAGTGGTTTAAACTTTATCCAATTCACATTGCCATTTTGGGAAAAAGTGAAGAATACCATTCTTGAAAAGCAAGCTTTATGCACAAAGTCAATTATTGAGCCACTAACTTGTTCCCTCTGATAACACTCCATCTACAAAGTCAGAAGCAAGTGTATTTAAATCATAACCACTCTATCTTAGCAAGTACACAAGACTTTGAAACTTAGATTTCTCAAAAAATCACATGTTATGCTTAAACTTGTGATTTTGAATAATGATAAATAACAAGCTTCCAAACTTGTTGCTTATAAATAGAGGCACTATTTGTGAGCTAGGACACAAGCTTAAGCACCCTGAAATACACCAAAACTCCCTCAAGCCAGAATTTGCACAAGAAACTTCATTGATGCACAGTTCTGACCTTAAACTTATATCTCTCATTTCCGTCGTGTGTTTTCCTTCCTAATTGTTGTACCCCAAAATTTTCCCTCCCATATTTATCAAAACATTGCAAGAAGAATCTTCAAGTGGCTCAAGGTTGCCCAAGAGTTGGTCAGACAAGCTATCTCCTAAGGCAGTCTACCCCAAATTAGGGTTTTGAGTTGCATCAAGATCCCCGAGTCCAAATTACCTCAAGTGCTCCCCAATTCCCTAATATATTCCCAAGATCATCCATGTCAAATTTCAAGCCTTGCAAAGAAAGTTTGCTCAGTCAATTGCTCAAAGGTCCAAAAATCGACTATGCTAGGGCAAAAGTCAACTGTGACCTACAAACAGTCAAACTTCAAGATGTTTTGTCAACATTCTCATTTTGAAGGATATTTCATCATTGGATAAAGGGTTGATCATGATTCATCAAGGATTTCTCAAATTTCATCAAGATTCAAAAGTTGCCAAATTTGGGTTTTGTAGGAAAAGTCAACTCAACTTTGACCAAGCATAACTTTCTCATACATTATGAGAAATGACCCATACAAAGCTCATTTTTAAGAGGATGAAATTACCCACAATCCATCTTCATACCCCAAGATCAAAATAAGCACTCACAAGAAGTTATGAATTTTGACATTATAGGTCATTTTTGAAAGTCAACAAAAACACCTGTTTTGCCAAAGCTCATAACTTTAGCATGGAATATAAAAATTAAATGAGACCAAAAGGGTTGGTTAGAGGACACCTCAAGATTTCTAAAAAGTCCAATAAAACCTCCAAAAGTTTAAAATTTAAGAAGTTATGCACTGTTGAAGTTGGACCTTTTTGCAAAATTGCCAAAAGTCAACTATCTCCAAAACATCAAATTTTGCCAAATGGGCCCATTCTTTTTCACTTGTTTTGAGTTTTCCCTATTGCCCACGTTCTCTAGCTTTGGCAATGTGTCCATATCTTATTTTTATTATTTAATTTGATTTTTATTTGAATTAATTCATTTTAAATAAAATAAAATCACATTAAATCAAAGATATTGATAACCAAAGATTTTTTAATGATTTCAGGTTCCAATGGACAGCTAGTACCTCATCAAACTCGTATCAAATGAATTATGTGCAAAAAAGATTGAAATCAAGCAAATTTGGAAAGTTTTAATGGAGGAATCAAATCAAATTCAAGGGCATTGATAGAGCAAGATTTGAACCACAAATGCTACCCTAATCCAATGTACAATACATAAGAAAGCTAAAGGCACGAGAATCAGGGTTGGAGATCAAGTGTGGAGGCAGAACAAACTTTGCAAAAATCACAAAAAAGCTCGAGATCGAAATCAAGGTTAGAGACATTTTTAGAGCTTGAGACATGTCCCAATCGATTGCTGGCCATCTCCAGAAGCTAACCCAATCCAAACCACGTGTTTTCAGGCATTCTAAAGCACTGTAAGTAGTCCACGAATCCGCTATATTTTTGAAATCGAAACTCACTATTCTCGCATCCATTGAATGAACTAATTTCATATTTGTAATCCTCACATCATTTACAAGCTTTTGGCATCATTTGATTTCATTTATCTGACTGGTATCAAGATCTACCATAGCTAGGTTTCTTTGTTCGTCTTTAGGGCTTTCTTTTTCAGGTGAAATTGGCCTTAATGGTGGTTATGGCTGTGATCAGGGAGATGAGACGAGGCTAACCATGGTCTTGGATTCCATTTATATGGCCTGGAGAAAGTTTTAGAACGAACCTGCGTTTTTAGCTGCGGATAGAAATCTGCAGGTAAAGTTACAGTGATTGGAGGACAGGGACGATGAGGTGTCATCCGTCCATTTGCCAATTCAAATATTGCGCGCTTTTTTCTATTTTCTGGCAATTGTTTTTGTTTTTATATATATTATTATACTTGTATTGTTATAACAAATGAAGCAACACACCCCAGTGGCAGCCACATCAGCGTTCAAGGTTCCCAAAGGCTGGAGGTCAGGGGCTCGATCCCTGCCTCCAGCAATTTTCATTTTCTTCTAATTTTTCAGGTATTCCAGTGCACATGCCCATCTGCAATCCACTATGCTCCCTCACTATCCAAGCGCCAGATGGCCAAAGGGCCAGATCTGTTGGTCAGGGTTTGAGGTCCACCAAAGAGCTAGTCAAACGCATACAGGATCACAAAAAGTCCAATTGGGTCATCTTATTGGGCCAAGAAAATTGCTTCCAACACCTCCTAATGAGGCCCAATTCTTCTACTTTTTTTTATTATTTTGTTTATTTAATTTAATTCCTTTATTTTTATTTAATTAGTTTCTAACCAATAACATTTTTTTCTTTTTATTAAAATCACAAAAATATCATTTTGTCCAAATAAAATTAAGAACTTTATTTTTCTTTAATAAATTTTAATTAATTAGATAGGCTGTTAATTTTAGGAAATTTTAATTTATTTTGTAAATAAATAAAATTAATTAGACTTAATTAGGTTTTAACTATTAATTTAATTATTTTATTTTCTTTCTTAAATTAATAAAAATTCCAAAAAATATGTCATTAATTATTTTTTCACTTATTATTTTAATAATTAATTTAATATTTTAATTTAGGATTAATTTCTTTTCTTTAAATAAAAACAACAACAAAAAAAGCATTTTCTTTCAAAAGGGTCAAAACCCTAAATTTCGCATTCGACTTAATTTCACTCGCGCGATTTACTTTTCCTTATTAAAATATTGATGTATCTGCTCCGGTTTGTAATAGTTAAATAGGACCATTTTATTTATTTACCGCTTTATTTTATTTTCAAAGGGTTGCTTTTGGCGATGTAAATATCCGACGCCTTGTAATTTAATTTCCGCACCTTTAATTTCTGCAAATTACAAATGTTAGATTTTTAATAATAGGGTTTGCATGACAAGAATGAATGCTCAATATAAAATCAATTTAGATCACCCTAAACATGTGCAAAGATAAAAATAACTGAAAACGACACACTCGCACATGCGCACTCCTACGGTACACCCCACTTGGTTGCCTTCGTACACGGTTATTGAGTATAGGGTATTTTAGAGGTCGCCCTCTTGTCTAAAAGAACATAGTTGCCTCAAAATGGTTGCCTCGGAAATTGTTGCCTCGAATACATGATCTAAGACATTAGGGTTACCGCTAAGACGTCCTAACATTGCTTTAGTGACCGTATGTCCCTCTTTCGAATTGACCCTCAAACTCCAACGACGGTGCTACCTACTCACTAATAGTGGGATAGCATTGTCTAAAGGAAATTAGCATAGAACGATTCCTTTTTCGAGTAGGTAGATAGTTCTTAGATACTTGCTCATTCAAAAAACAAAACTTTTTTCTCACACTTACACTCCTTTTAAAACAAAGTTTTCAAAAAAACTTCATTACACTCTTGAGGACAGAAGCAAGAGTTAAATCGAAGTTAAAAACCAAAACTTTTTCAAACCCATAAGCACAAAGAAAACATTTTGAAAATGATGAGCAAGTACCTAAGAGCCCGTAGATAACTACGGATAGAAAGGGTGCTAATACCTTCCCTCTCTATAATCTACCCCCCGTACTCAGAGATAATCTCGAAAAAGGAATTTTTCTGTGCTTTTTTCCTTTCCTTGTTGGATAAAATAAAAGTCGGTGGCGGCTCTTGCTTACCGCGACATTTTGCGAAAACAGACGCAAAACGCAAACCAACATTCCAAAAAACAGTCAGTTCTTCTACCGTATCACACTAACCAATTACAAAGCTCCTACCCATCAAATATAACCTATCCCTGACCCTGTTTCATAACTGTAACTCCATCTTCATCAACTTCCATAACCAAAAATAGAGCTCTACAAGTTGACTTCTCCAGACCATTTCAGCCATCCATTGCTCAAGCTAATCATTGCATTAGCTTCCTGGGAACTTGAGGAAGCTAACCTGATCATTTCAGCACCTTGAATCAAGCTCATTTGCATTTCACGATGTCTAGTTTTGAGGTATTTTTCTTGAACTTCTATCTCATTACTTAGGCATTGTTAGGCTTGCATTTGTGAAGATAAAATGTAGACATCATTGTCCTGAAACTGTACATATCCATAGATTTCATTTATATTGATTGAGCTTAGAGAATTTTAGGTTTGAATCTCTGAAAATATTTAGGTCAGAATTTGGTACTTTTAGAAATTCTCATTCTTCTTTGATTTATAGCTCATGATATTTATATGGTTGGATTCGTATGGAAAAATGGAGCAACTTTCATGTTTGCATTTTTTATTTTCGTTGAGAAATGAGCAAGTTACAGGAACTATGGCTGGAGGTTGAAGATGAAGTTCATTCCTGGAACTTGTTTTGTGTTATGTATTTATTATTTCAATTATATCAACGGGTGTATAGCCACCCCAGTGGTAAGGCATCACGCTAGTAACCAAGAGGGTGTGGGTTCAACACCCAGCACGCTGCCTTTTGCTTTTTTTTACACTTTTTTTGATTTTTGCAGCGCCTGGGCTCCAAACATTGGGCCTTTGTTTCTTTTTGCTAACTTTCTAACCCCTTTAACCAATTACAAACCCCCCTGACTTTTATATTTTATTTTTCTTTATTATTTTTTTATTACTATTATTATTATTATTATTATTATTATTATTATTGCTAACTTTGGTGCAGTCCGAAGTTGATATATACTCGATACTACACTCATTGAGGTTTGGTTTTTTGGGATATTTCGGTCACCATTAAAGAGGCTTGCGCTGAAACAATACCCAAGGAAATAAACCAGTGATATTGAGCTCCCTTAGAACCCGGTTACTATTTCTAGGACAAGTTTGAGCCAACTAAACTTCAAGAGGGTACTTACCTATGAGACTCCATGAAATCCTAAACCTAAGGACTTGTTTGTTTTGTTTGTATATATATTTACTTGTACATAACATCATAAACATCATAACATCATACTCGCTAACCATTTCAAGGATTTTTGGGATTTATCTTTGTTCTGTTTTATAGGACATGGATTCTATTCACAGGAAAACCATTTAAGTCAATCTTGTAAGGATCCCTCCTCAACTTAAAGAGTTAGCATCAAGGGTTCTCTAAAATTCTCCATTTACTGAAAGACATGGTTGCCTCCTAAACTTGGTTACCTCCAACACTGATGAGGACATGATGAAGGTGCTCTTCCAGTTCTTTGATCCTATACACCATTGCTTCACATTTCCCGATTATCAACTTGTGCCAACTTTGGAAGAATTCTCCCAAATATTGAGGATTCCCATTCTCAATCAACTACCCTTTAACGGTATGAAAAGAGATCCAAAACCAGAAGAGATTTCTCAAGCCCTACACTTGCAACCATCTGATGTCACAACTAATTGGGAAACAAGGAGTGGTGTAAAAGGTTTCTTAGCCAAGTTCTTGTTTGAGAAAGCTCAAAATTGTTGGAACTCCTTTGACTTGCAAGCTTTTTAGGAAATTATGGCTCTCCTCATCTATGGGATGGTTTTGTTTCCAAATCCTGACCAACTCATAGATGTAAACACCGTCAAAATCTTCATGTCACGTAACCCGTACCTACTTTGTTATGAGACATACTACATTATTTTCACACTCGTACTATGAGGAAAAGAGGTATCCTTATGTGTTGTACTTATCTCTTGGCAAGATGGTTTATTTCGCATCTTCCCCAATCTGTATTGAAGAACGAGCAAGGTTCAAGGTGGTCACATAACTTGATGACGCTCAGACATTCAGATATTCATTGGTGTTCCCGATCTATGGAGAGTGTTACTATCATCGACCGTTGTGGAGAATTTCCTAATGTCCCCTTACTTGGCATTAGAGGAGGTATCACTTACAACCCCTACTTGGCCTTACGAAAGTTTGGTTACACCCGAAGGGGTGGCCCACATGAGATGCTTATTCAAGGGTTGATATTTGACTACGAGAATGACAATCAAGGTCACCTCCAGAGGTTTATCCAAGCTTGGAGGATGTTGAACAAGGTAGATAGAAAGACGTTGGGGCATAAGAATTCCATCCCTCTTGAGCCTTGTCTCAAATGGGTACAAGCTCATGCTCAAAGTCTTATGACGCCTTACCTCTCTATTCTCCCGGTCATCAAAGAGCCTGCTGTGGAAGGAGACGTCCCATACACGATCCTTCATCCTAACATGCCCACCTCTCTCGAAGACTTGCAAAGGGATTGGATACAACTTAAAGGGGAGCGAGACACTTTCGAGGCCCAATTCTACGCCAGTGAGAAGAAAGTTCTGGAACTCGCCAAGCAGCTTCATGAGGAGCAGAGCCTGAACGCCTACATCGCACCAAAGAGGATGCGTTCAACTATTTTATCTTAGAGTTTTTGTATTTCTTTGTAAGCCAAAGAGGCACGATGTACTCAAACTTTGATTTATTAATATAACGTGTGTTCCTTTTTGTCTAAAGCAAATTTAAATCTCTAATTTCCTTGAAATCATTGCATATGCATCTTCATTCATCATCACATAAACAGACTTCTTACAACAGGTCTCCTCATCTTTCTACTGTTTATTTCAGTAAGATGGACATGGAACATACGGTAAAAGATCTCCAGGCGCAAAATGCTCAGTTTCAACAAATGTTCTTGACTTTGGCCAAAGGACAAGAGGATTTGAAAACTTTGCTGATCGAAGAAAATAAGAAGAAAGCAAAGAAATCAACTGGTGTTTTGAATCTAGGAAGAAGGTTCCCAGGACAAGCCAGACGGACCCTAGACTTTGCAGCATCATCAGGTGAAAAGGATAATCAAGAAGGGAAAGGCAAGGAAGTGACTGGCCATCCAGAATCTAAAGAGAAAGAAGAATAATATTACTCTGAAGAGCATTATCCTCCGGCTAACGACAAATACAAACATCTGGAAGAATGTCTAAGTGCAATGGAGATTCAGAAAGTGCCCGGGCTGGACTTTGAAGAGTTGGGTTTGGTGTCTGGGATTGTTATTCCACCAAAGTTCAAGGCATCAGTGTTTGCTAAGTATGACGGGGTTTCGTGTCCCAAGATGCACCTCCGATCTTATATGAGGAAGATACAGCCTCACACTGCTGACAGAGATTTGTGGGTCCACTTCTTTCAGGATAGTTTATCCAGGACTCAGCTAGATTGGTTCTATCAACTGGAAAGGGCAAATATCCATAATTGGGAAGACCTTGCCGATGCTTTTTATAAGAAGTATCAATACAACACCGACCTTGCTCCCACCCATACTCAACTCCAAAATCTGACTATGGGTTCGAACGAGGGTTTCAAAGACTACGCTCAGAAATGGAGGGACTTAGCAGGAAGAGTCTAGCCTCCCCTGTCTGACAGGGAGCTAGTAGACATGTTTTTGGGTACCCTATATGGTCCTTTCTTTAATCATCTAATTGGAAGCACCTCAGCCGGCTTCGCTGAATTAATCTTGACCGGGGAAAGAGTGAAAGTTGGGATTAAGAGTGGGAAGATCTAAAAAGATGCATCCTCCAGTGCCGTGAGAAAGCCATTCATTGGGAAGAAAGAGGTGGGTGTTGTGTACCCTCACAGGAATCAGGACAGAACTGAACACCGTCAAACGATAGGGGTCGTCATGATCCCTAAGCCTGCACCTACTTAACAAAGGAATAACCAGCCTAGAACGGAAAGACCAGTAAGACAATTTACCCGGATAAATATGATGTTGTCTCAAGTCCTTCCACATTTGTTGAGATCTAATCTGGTAACTTTGAAGGAAGCCCCGAAGAATCCCAACACGGCCTCTCCTTATTATAACCCTAATGCTCGTTGTGCTTACCATTCAGAAAGTCCAGGCCATGATACCAACAACTTCCGGGCTTTGAAAAACAAGGTGCAAGACCTTCTCGAGGCAAAAGAAATTGAATTTGATGCTCCTGAGATCCCAAATATTATCACCGCTCCTATTCTCAAGCATGGCTGTGATGTTAACACCGTCGAAGATGATGTGTTTGTTACTATTGTTGATGAACTTGTTACTCCTCTCCTGACTGTCAAGAGGAACTTGTTGAAGGCCGGTTTATTTCTGGGTTGTGGCGAAGGCTGCCACCTCTGTTTATCCCTACTAACTGGTTGTCATTTATTTAAAGAAGGTGTCCAGCGCCTAATGGATGACAGGGAGATTTTGTTTGAAAAGACTCTCGTTCCAACCATTTCTTACAAAGATGTTTTAATAGTAACCATTTTCGCCAATCCTTCCAGGGTCTCCACCGAAAGACCCGTTAGGATTACATATGTTCCTAAGGTGACTCCACTAATAATTACTATGCCAGGACCAATCTCGTACTCATCAGATAAAACTATCCCCTGGAACTATGGGGGTGATGTCTACTATCACGGTGTCAAGCAGGATTGGCTGGCTGATGAAGACTCGATTTTTGAGAAGGCTGACCCGACATTGGCAACATTGCGAGAACCAGCAAAATAACCCGAAGTGGAAGAGTATTCTCCCTTGAGATTTCTCCCCTGAAAACTATTATCGGTCCTGTGATCATCCCAGCTTTTTTTCCTGTTGACACTACTACTATGATCCCTATGGTTACACCTACTGACACCCCTACGGCCAAGTCGACCGAGACTTGGGGCAAAGGAATTTTGGTTGAGCCTGTCTGGATGAAGGCACAATCGGTATCTATCCTAGAAGCCTCCAAAAAGGAGATGGGATAAATTCTGAAAATTATAAAGAGAAGTGACTACAACGTAGTCGAACAGCTAGGGAAGACTCCGCCAAAGATTTCTATGCTAGCTTTACTGTTGTGCTCCGAGGATCATGCGAAGGCCTTGGTGAAATTTCTTAAAACTGCCCATGTGCCACAGGAAACCTCTGCTGATCAGTTCAAAGATTGTGTGGCCAGTTTAATAGCTGACAACGGTTTAGGATTTCCTGATGCTGACCCGACACCTAGAGGGAGTAAACACAACGAGGCGTTGCATGTCTCTGTCGAATACAGGGGCACAACTTTGGCCCATGTCCTGGTTGATACTGGTTCATCTTTGAATGTGCTGCCTAAGAAGGCTTTAGATAGACTAGACTGTGAAGGCCTGACCTTAAAAGCCAGCAACATAGTGGTAAGGGCCTTCGACAGTTCGAAGATAATGGTGCATGGGGAGGTGGACATCCCCATTAAAGTTGGAACTCAAACCTTTGATTCAACTTTCTACGTGATGGACATTCGCCCTTCCTATTCCTATTTATTAGGCCGACCTTGGATTCACGATGCTGGTGCCGTCACCTCTACATTACATCAGATGCTAAAATACCCAACCAAAGGGAAAATCATCATTGTTCATGGAGAGTAGGAATATATGATCAGTCACTTGAACTCCTTCAGATATGTGGAAATGGATGGTGAATTCATCGAAACTCCTTGTCAGCATTTCGAGGAAGTCCCACAAACAGTGGCAGCAACCAAGACTGTTTCCCAAGTCCCGAAGATTACCAGACCTCTGCTAAAGATGGCTTCTTTGAAAGATGCCAAGGCTGTATTCGAAGAAGGTGGGTGTACTATTTGGGGCCAACTCCCGGATATCCCTTACAAATCTGAAAATTTTGGTTTGGGTTTCACTTCAGGAGGCCAGAAAGTTGTTCGTCATGCTCGTGCCGGGTACCACCTTTGCGGATCAGCAACCAGAGTCAACACAGTGGAGGATAATGATGACAGCTACGACCTGGAAGATTGGATTTTCCCAACCATTAATGGAGGACTCACCAACTGGGAAGCCAAAGATTTTGTCCCAATTACTTTTATCCAGCAGTATTTGTCTTTAAATTTTTGTCGAACTTGTAATAATTAAACAATTCAGACTTTTAAAACCTTGTGTCTTACCCGAGGCATGATGGTCCATTTGTAAGGGTTGTTACTTCATTTTCATATGTCATCAATGAATCATGGACGTTTTTGCATGCAAACTTTGTGCTCTTTGTCTTTCTTTTTCTACATTTTTATTTCTTTCAAAGATAGCTATGCTCTTACACACACTCACATATCAAAATGAAGATCTACATCCACTCAGGATCCCATGGGTAACGATTCTGCTATGGCCTATTGTGACTTTGAAAATCTAATCTACCAAGCCGAAGACAAAGGTGAGGAAGATTATGAGGTGCCAGGGGAACTAGCCAGGTTACTACAACGGGAAGAAAGGACCATACAACCCCACGAAGAACTAGTGGACACAGTTAACTTAGGTACCGAAGAGGACAAGAAAGAAGTCAAGGTAGGATCCAATCTGGAATCTAGTGTCAAGAAGAGTTTAACTCAGTTACTACATGACTATGTTGAGGTCTTTTCCTGGTCATATAAAGACATGTCAGGGCTTGACGCTGATATCATGGTCCATCGTCTACCGAAAAAAAGAAGACTGCCCTCCGATAAAACAGAAAGTCCGTCACATGCGGCCAGACATGTTGTTGTACCCCAATTTCCCCCCTAAGATCCCTTCATCATACCATGTTGATTCATTCACAATAAGATCACACTAGTATTCTTGGTTCCCCTCCCTATATTTAGCTTTGCTCTCTGAGGAATCACCAAGCACCTTGACTTGTGTTCTTTTGTGATCATGAATTTTTTTGTCTTGATTTCTTCTTTTAATTAATAAAATTCAATGTTGGCTTGTCTTGCTTGTTATCCATGTAGGTAAAGGCAATGAGATTTAACAAGTTGCCCCATGGGTTCATGAGTTTATTTCCATTCCCTAGTCAATAAAGCTTGAGAAGTTCAAGCCTCACCATTGAAGTTGTTTTGGAGGAAATGGCATAGCAAGATTATTTTGGTTCACCATATTTCAAGATTATCAAATTTGATCCAAAAAGTACAAGGGGTTGATTGAAAAAATAGTCATGTTTGGACAAGATTTTGTTCCATTTGGTCACAAGTGCATATTTCTCTCAATTATAAAGATATGGAAGTGGTTGTGGTTGCTATGAGTTCTCATTATCATCCTCAAAAACATATATTCACAAAGCATTTGTTTTGGTATAAGAAGTTTGTTCAAAATTTTCAAAGTTCCTCAAGGCATGTTTCTTAATCTAGGAGCTAGGGTTTTGAACATCAAAGGAGTATATCTTGCTCATATTTTAGTATTTTTGAGTGATTCAAAAGACATCATTATCTTCAAAGGGTTATTAACAAACCACTTCAAAAGTTTCAAGGAGTTTTCATGTGGAAGAAACTTGATGAAGAAGAAAGATTACAAGTCCTCCAGATGAATCCCCAATTTTCCATGTGTGACTTCAAATGATCATAACTTAATCAATTTTTATCACCTTGAGCCCATTATTTTTCCATAATGATCTTGAGAATGTGAAATTTATGCCTTCTTTAATGTGCAAAGTGAGAAAATGGATGGAAGTTGCCTCAAGGATATAAAAGATTATAGGTCATTTTGTGAAATTTTGCCAATTTCAACAAGTCATAAATTTATCAATTTTTGGATATTTTGAATGGTTCAAGTTTCAAAATGTCATTCAAGAGATCTACTTCATGCCATCTTTTTTGGTCAAGAGCAAATTCTAAGTGGAAGGCTATGTTTGGATGCAAGACATTATAAGTCACTTTTGAAAGAAAATTTGAAATATTTCTAAGTATGGAAAGTCAAATTTTTTTCTCCAACTTTGACTCGTTATAACTTTCAGCTCAAGCATCCATTTGTCTCCATTATTTTTCACATTGCAAAGCTTGTAACCTCATCTTTCTGAAGCATCAAGAATCATGCCCTAAGACCCCTTGGGCTGAGAATGCCATTGGTCAGAAGTTGGCACTTTGAAACTGGATTTTTCACCAAGTCAGAAGTTTGAAATCCTTGATTTGGCTTCTAAACACTTTGTTTCTGCACGTTTTGCTTCTGAACGTGTTTAGTGAACTTCCAGAAGTAATTAGCACTACAAAACGCGCGTTTTGGATGAGTTTTGATCAAATTGGAAGTCACACTTTTCTTGTTTGTAACTTCACACGATTTCCCTCCAAACTTCATCATTTCACACGCTTGGACATTCCATTTGATTCCCTATAAATAGGGGGTCATTCTCCATTCATTCCCTCTAGCTTGGATAGCCAGAATCACCCTACCAAAATTATTCCATAACTCAAAATTCATGAACTTTGAAATCCATATACAAGACTTTTTCAATCCAATTTTTCCATCAATTCACCTTCCTTGATCTTCCCTGAAGCTAACCATATAATTACATTCAAGAATCGTGCCCTATATTGCTCCATAGAAGTCCAGTTTCAGAGCTCTGCAACTCAACTTCAATAGGTAGATTCCTTCATCAATTCTTCAAAACTTTGATATCATTGTGATGCTCTCATTACCCCAGTTCTAGCGCAACACTTGCTTTTTACTGGAAACACATTTTGACCAAGAAATTTCAAATTCCTTTTCAAAACTTTCCTTCCAAATTGCTTGAGCTACTGTTTATATAAATTTGGCGCGAGGGTGTGGTTGTCTTCGTCTTGAAGAGACGAATCGAATTGCATAGGTCTGAGCTTATGATTTTACAGTTTGAGAGACCTTCAATTCACGTTGGCTGGAGGTTGAAGATGACCAACATGTCATCTTCCAACCAATGATGGCGTGCCACTTTTTTTATAATTCTGATTTTATTTTTGATTCTATGCTTTATTCACTAATCACCATGATATACACAGTGCGCCAGATCCCTTAGATCTGATTACTAACATGTTTTGACTCTCATCCAATGGTCCACATATTTTTTACTTTTATTTTCTTTTCTGATTTTTATATTTAATTATTTTAAACTTCAACAAATCATAGAAAATTCATTTTTAGTCCAAAAAATCTGAAAAAATTATGAAAAATATTTTTGATTTTTGTCTTTCTGATTTTTATTTTTTCACAATTGTATTTTGTGTTTTGGTATTTTTTATAAATTTTCACTTTATTTGATTTGTTTTAAATGTTTAAAAATACTTTTATGAATTTTTAAATTCTGAAAAAAATATGGAATGATCCAATGATATTGTGACAAATATTGGTGACCTCACTTATTTTTTTATTTCTGACTTTCGTATTTTTTTAATCATTTTTAGTTTATTTTACTCATTTCTTTTAGTTTTAAAAATAGTTTCTGACTTTAAAAAATTACCAAAAAATTTATAAAAATATTTGAGTCCATTTATGATTTTTCTATGGCCTTGATTTTTATTTCTTGATTAATTTGAATATAGTTGATTTTTTTCTTTATTTCCATTTTAAAACATTTTTTAAGAACCTTTTTTGTATATATTAAATATAATATTATTTTGTGACTATTTTCTGGCTGATATTGGGTTAAATTTTTTATCATGAACTTTATTAACATCATTGGATCCATGGTGTTGAGTCTAACTCCACAAAAATGGATGAATAATTTTAATAATAGTTTGATTAAATTTAATTCAAAAGTGGTTTGTATATTCTCTCTCACCCCTCTTCATCTCATCCCTTTTCTTATTGTACTAAGTGTTATTGGAGTATAATCTCTATATCATGTCTCAAAACAAATGGTGCATAGATTGCTATTGACCGACCTCAAAATAGGTGTGACTTCTATATAAGTCCACTTACGATTACTTAACATAGCGCTAAATTTTGTCCCGATTCGAATAAATGATCATTCGTAGCCCAAACTTATATTTGCAAGCTCAAGTATGTTAATTTGATCTCTTTGATCCAATAAACTTGAGATTCATTGTGTGGAGACTTTGGTTCTACCAATCCTCTAATGGATCTACAACACCTTTGGTCAACGCGAATCACTTAAACATCATTGATCATTAAATGGTACTTATGAGGATTCCAAATGAATGATATACTTGACAAAAAGCAAATGAAACTTGTTGTGTGGAGGCTTTGGTTCTACCAATCCTCTAATGAGTTCCAAATACAAGTTTTAAGATGATCATCCAACTAACCACTAATCACTAATAATTGACTTTATCATTTATTTTTATTACATGCCCCTTTTATTTTTATGAACTATTTACTTTTAGCATTTATATTTTATGCCATTTTCATCTTTGCTCATTTGAGTATTTATTTTCTTGTCATTTTTATTTTTGCTCACTTGAGCTTTACTTTTCTTTTTCAAAACACCTAATAATCAACATAAACCCTAAAAATCTTTAATGATACTTGGACTATTTGGTTAATATCCTTGGCATTATGGAGCATTGGACTTTTTGGACTTAGGATTAGAAACCTTAGCCTATGATTGGATACCTTGTGATCTTATCTGATTATTTTGTCTGGAGCTCTTGAGGTTTACCTCAAGATATTGGGTTGTTTGTTTATTTTATGTGCAGGTTATTGTGATTACACCCTTTGTTTGTAATCTGGAATTCACCTGTATACAGCCGTTACTCTGCCCAATTTTTGTGAAGACTTAATACACTTGAAGTGTCGTTCTCTCAAGAGGTCTAGTATTTTTGCTTGTTTGGTTTCAATCCAAAGAATGGAAATTCTATCTTGGCTCATAGTGTAAAGTATTGGCTTCATGTTGGTTAGATGGTTCTTATCCCTAGTTTTTACCTTATGCTTTAGGATAGCCTCTTCTTCTCCTCCCATCTTCTTTAATTTCAAAAATCTTCTCCCTCCTTTTGAAAACTCTTCTTGTTTTAAAATTGAACCACTTTCATAATAAACTTGGACTCAGGTCCACGCATTTTCAAACATTTTCATAAATAAACTCCAATAAACTTAATAATACTTTGATATCCTTTTTGTGAGAAGACTAAAAGTAAATCAATCTCATTCAAACCATTTTGCCACTTTGGCTTTCATCTTTAAACTTTTCTCAAAAAGATTGGACTCTTGTCAATCCTTGTAGTGATGCAAACAACTATACTTCTACAATATGTAGTGAAGAGAGATATTTTTCACTTGGGTGTTGAGTGAGGCATTGTTAATTTTAAAATCCAAGCAATATCCTCCACTTTGAGATGATGCAAATTCCACTTTCTCATAATTGTGGGTAGTAAGTATGTTTTCCACACGGACAATGACAATGATGTCTTATCTCATAAAATTAACCAACACACTTGTGTTTTAAAATCTTTAAAAGAAAAACTATGTGTACCCTGATCCCTTATTGCACGAAAAGGTGGTACGTAGGCACTAAAGGTTCACAATCGCGGCGGGTGCAAAAATCATAAAAAAATATATTTCTTTTCATACCTCCACCATCTATTTTTATACAACATTTTTAATAAGCCAAAATATAGAGATTTTACAAAGAGGTTCCTACGGAGTACCGTAGATGTTTAGGATGCTAAAACCTTCCCTTTGAATAACCAACCCCCATACCTTGAATCTTTCCTCTCTTTTTGGGTTATTCGCTCTTTTCCCATTCCTTTGGAAATAATAAAGCGCGGTGGCGATTTTATTTTGACTTGTACAAGTCTAGTCAATCCAATGGCTTAGTCTTAAACATTTCTACCGCTATAGAAAAATAGCGACTTCACTGGGGAAAGATTGACCTCTTGCTGGTCCATCCCTAAGTGGGTTGAGTCTATATTTGTTTATATCTGTATATGTGTTGTTATTGTTTTTGTGTTAAATGTTGTATATATGTTTGTCTGGATTTTCCTGGTGTTCAGGGTGCTTGGTGATTACTCATAAGTCCTATACCAAGACTTGGGAAAACTTTAAGATAGGACGGGCGGTATAGTCATGTTAACTTTGAGGGAGTAATCCCAAAAAAGGAGGCATGAGATCCCCCACTCAGTGGAGGCCCCTTTGACTGTAGTGTCATTTACCGAGTAATCGGGAAGACATACTGCTTTTGACCTGGGAGCCTGCTGAAACTGAGGACCGTAGAATACCAAACCCATCTTGGCCTTTTACGTGTAGTGCGGAAGTTATGACGGAGTAATTCGGAAATAGTTGTCACGCGATATTACGTTCGGACAAGTTTTTCTTGAGAATATTAGTAATTACCGAGTTAATCGGGAAGTTGGTAATATCCAAAGGAAGGATGTAGACTCTAGGAACCTCTAGAACCTTGTTCGGCAGGTGATAACTTTTAGACCAACACCTTATGGGTAGTACCTTTGACCTCATACTCGTGACGTTGAACCTATGAACCCTATATGTGTGATCTTGTGTGTGATTGTTGCATCATGCATCCATGCACTCATAAGCATCTTTTGGAGAGATCTTATTTCAAGGGATTTAAAAGTTGACCATTTGTCAATACTTCAGGTACTTTTTAACCATGGATTCTGGAAAGTGAAAGACCGGGAAGTACAACTTCAAGGATACCAAGATAGATGAGTTGATCAGTCTAATTCTTGAGATCGTGTGTTCTGCAGACTTTTGGAAGAAGTATGGATCCATCATTCCTCTCATGAAGTTGAAGATGAAAGAGGGTATTCTCTCGACCTTGGTCCAGTTTTATGATCCGATGTATTATTGCTTTACTTTTCCTGATTATCAGTTGATGCATACACTGGAGGAGTATTCTTATTTATTGGATTTACCTGTTACCGACCGTGTTCCTTTTACTGGTTTGGAGGGTGAGCCAAAACCACATGAGATTGCTGCTTTGATTCATCTGAGGAAGTCTGAGGTGGAAGCCCATATGACTACTAAAGGAGGGATTAGAGGATTACCAGCTCAGTTCTTATTGGAGAAAGCTCGTTACATTGCCAGGATGAAGAGTACAGTCGCTTTTGAGGCCATCTTTTCTCTACTTACTCACGGGTTGTTCTTATTTCCTAATGTGGACAAGTTTGTTGACATTAATGCTATCAGGATCTTCATGATTGGAAACCCAGTTCCTACCTTGTTGGGTGATGCTTATTACTCTATTCATCTTCGTAATTCTTATCATTGGGGGATGATTATCTATTGCACGCCCCTGTTGTACCGGTGGTTTATCTCTCATATGCCTCAGTCTGATGCTTTTTGGGATGTCAAGAAGGAACCCCGTTGGGCTCCTAAGATCATGGCACTTACTCACTCAGATATTGATTTGTATCATCGAGCTTACCAAGATATAGAGATTATTGACGGTCGTGGTAGTTTCCCCAATGTACCTCTTCTTGGTACAAAGGGAGGAATTAACTATAACATTGTTCTTGCACGACGACAGCTTAGTTATCCGATGAGGGATAAACCAAATAGAATTCATTTGAGTAGTTTCTTTCTGAAGGAGGGAGAATACTATAGGGAAGCTAGGGAGAAGATTGCAAAATCATGACGTCACATTCATAAGAAGAGTAGGAAGGATTTGGGACCTAGGGGTGTTGTTTTTTTCGAGCCATATCTTCAGTGGGTCCAAACGAGAACCATTCAGTTGAAGATGTCGTATTCCCGGGAAACACCTATGCCTGATTTATTTGTGAAGACCACTCCTCCCTTATTAAATGATCTAGAAGAGCTGCAGCTTGCTTTGGTCAGGATGCAACAGGAAAAGGATGCTTGGAAGAACAAGTGCCAAACTTTAGAGATTTCCTATAGAGCAGACTTGAAGGAGAAAGACGACTTGATTGAGATCCTTGAGAGTCGAGCGGTAGAGACTATGGAGAGGAAAGGGGATTTATTTTCTCCTAAGCCTCAATCAGATGCGGATTACTCACTTCCTAATTCAGGTGATTGGAAGAAGGTTTCCATCAGGTATGCAGAAGAAAACCAGAGGTTGAAAGCTCAGATTTCCAGGCTCACAGGGAAGCGCGAGCGTATAGAGTGATCTCCATCAGTTTTACTTCTTAGGGTTTTAGATTTTATTTTCATCTTGTACTTGAGATCATTGAAACTTTTAATCCATCTTGGAGTTGTTATAATAGAATTTTCAGTATTTTCAAATACATTATTACCTTGATATTTGCAATATGTCCATAAATTTTAAATCCCTTGAATTGTTAAATAAAATAAAATCATGGGCATTACATATCATGCATCATATTGCACATATTTCTTACATTTGTTATGCATATCCAGGTGTCTTACCAAGCTTCTTTACTTCGTTCAGCAAGCTGACTCACCACTACAACACTCAGGACAACTTAGAATAAGAGAATCGCGAGCTACGCGAGGAGGTTTCTGCTTTGAAGGTCGGCATGGCCAATCTTACTGCTCTGATGGAATCTCTAGTGGCTGCTCAGAATCAACCATCGAGTGTCCAACCTCAACCAACAAGGGCAACTACTGAAGCTCTGTCTGTTCCTGTATCTGCTACTCCAACTATTGTTCAAAACCGCATGCCTCAAGGTTGTCCATGGGGAATACTAGAGAATTTTGCACCTGAAGGTTTTAATCTTGGTCCTCAAGATACTCCAATTATTCAAACTATTGTTACCATACACCTCCTATGGTGCATGCTGCTCCTGTTGTGCCTCCTTCAGTGAATATGGTTCCGTTTGTTAATGATGATGTGTGTCGTACTTTCCCTCCACCGATTGAAGACTTGGGTCTTTATGACAGAATGGATGATTTTCAAGATCAGTTTGACAAGATGCAAAGAGAGATGAAGGCCCTCAGGGGAAAAGAGCTATTTGGGAAGAATGTGAATGAGTTATGCTTGGTCCCGAATGTTAAGATACCTACTAAGTTTAAGGTCCCAGAGTTTGAGAAGTACAAGGGAAACACTTACCCTCGTGCTCATCTGGTGATGTACGTGAGGAGAATGTCTACCCATACTGATGATCAGCGTCTGCTGATTCACTTTTTTCAAGATAGTTTGACTGGTGTTGCGCTGAAGTGGTATATGAGTTTGGACAGAGCCAATATCCATACTTTCAATGATTTGGGAGAAGCATTCATCAAACAATACAAGTACAACATGGACATGGTGCCTGACCGTGATCAACTCAGGGGCATGGTTTAGAAAGACAGGGAATCATTCAAAGAATATGCGCAGAGATGGCGTGAGGTAGCCACCCAAGTGATTCCTCCCATTGAAGAGAATGAGATGACTAATTTTCTTGAAAACTATGGGTGCTTTCTACTACGAGAGGATGGTAGCAAGTGCACCAAGTGACTTTACTGAAATGGTAGGAATGGGTATCCACTTAGAAGAGGCTGTAAGAGAGGGTCGTTTAACGAAGAGTGAAAGTTATGGAGGTTTGAAGAAACCATCTTATGGGTTTACCAAGAAGAAGGAAGGGGGTGCAAATGCTGTTATACAAGAGAGGAGGGTTAATACTCCTATAAGGAATTATCAACGTCATCAGCAAGTCGCCTCAGTTACTCCAGTTGTGGGTGCAGCTCCAACTACCATTGCTTATCAGAGACCATCCCAGCAGGGGAATCAAATGTATAATCAGAGAAGGGAGAGTTATGACCTTATTCCTATGAGCTATAGAGTTATTACCGGCATTGATTCTGAAGAAGCTGGTTCAGACCCGACCACCTCTTGTTGTACTATCACCATTGCCTTGGTATTACAAGGCAGACTAAACATGTGCTTTTCATCAGGGAGCACCAGGGCATAATGTTGAGAATTGTTATCCTTTGAAGACTGAGGTGCTGAAGTTGGTGAAGTCTGGTATTCTATCTTTCAAGGATGTGGGCCCTAATGTGAAAGACAATCCTCTACCCAAGCATGGAGGAGTAAATGATATGAATATGGTGGCCGGTTGTCCAGGCGACTTCCAGATTTTTTATATTAATCTGGTTAGAGGAGATTTGGTGAAAATGCATGCAGACCTTTATGAATTTAGCTACTATACACATGACCATGCTGGTTGTGCTATTTGTAGTACAGACATACAGGGTTGCGATAAGATAAAGGATGATTTATAGGAGATGATGGATGAGGGCCTCAACCACATAATCAAGCCTAGGGAAAAGTATGAAGAGGAGGTGAATATGGTTTCTGGATGTCCTAGAGAATTCAGAATTTTTTATGTAGAGTATATGAATGAGGACCTTGTGCAATTGCATGCTACTTTCTGCTATATGGCTGGTCAGGTGGAACACCAATATGGATCTTGTCGAGTTTGCTATCGAGATTCCCGAGGATGTTCAATCGTGAAGGAGGGTGTTCAGTTGTTGTTAGATAATGGAATTATATAGGTTACAGGTCAAAGGGATGATTACCATGAAGTTGATATGGTTGAGGTTTGTTTGACTGATGAAGAGTCAGATGAAGAGTATGCCTCCGCAGATGAGTATTTCTCCTCAGATGAGGATTTGTTTTCCAGAAATGACTCAATAATGGGTGATTATGTTAAAGAAGGGGTAAACGTCATTATACCTTGTTTTGGGGAACCCTCCCATTTTGAAGTTGAGTATTACAGCAAGCCAGTTGTTACCCCATTGGTGATTAGTTTACCGAGTCTGATTCCTTACAAGTCAGATAAGGTTGTACCCTACAAGTATAACGCTACAATCTTAGAGGATGGTGTGGAAGTTACCATCCAGCCAATGCATGATGTTGGAAATATAACTGAGACTAGCAGAGTGACCCGCAGCGGTCGTGTGTTCGCACCAGTTGTTCATGGGGATGTTAGCATAGGAAAGAAAATTGTTGAGAATGTTGAACCCAAGAAAGTTACGGGTGAGACTAGTGGGGCTACATTAGAGAAAGAAGTGGATTATATTTTGAAGGTAATCAAGATGAGCGACTACATAATCGTAGATCAGCTACTGCAGACTCCTTCCAAATATCTATCTTGGCTTTATTGATGAACTCCTCTGCTCACAGAGAATCCTTGATGAGGGTACTAGACCAAGATTTTGCAGAGAGTGATATGCCAATAGACCAATTCAGCAGTGTAATAGGGAACATTACGTCATGTAATAACTTGAGTTTATGTGATGATGAATTACGAGATGAAGGAAGGAATCACAACCTGGCCCTCCACATCTCCATGAACTGCAAGAATGATTCAATATCCAATGTGCCGATTGATAATGGATCTGCATTGAATGTTATACCGATGAGTACGCTTGTGAAGTTGAAATATCCAGGAACTCTTATGCACCCGAGTGGCATCATTGTGAAAGTGTTTGATGGATCAAGGAAATCTATTATCGGTGAAGTGGACTTGCTTATTCATATAGGACCACATTTGTTTGAGATAACTTTCCAGGTCATGGATATTGTACCTGCTTATAGTTGTTTGTTGGGATGGCCGTGGATTCATGAGGCAGGGGCTGTCACTTCAACTTTACACCAGAAACTGAAGTTTGTACGTGAAGGGAAAGTAGTGATCATAAATGGGGAACATACATTACTGATATCTCATTTGTCCTCTTCCAGCATTGTGGAGGCGGATGAAGCTGCTGTCGGAACTCAGTTCCAAGCCTTATCCATTGACAACATAAGAGGAAATGAGAATTCCATGGTTTCGCTTAAGGATGAGCAGTAAGTTGTGCGAAAGGGTCATAGCGAGGTATAGGGACAGATTGTGGATCCACCTGTGAACAAGAACAGAGCCGGCTTGGGGTTCTCTTTGAAGAATGAAAAAGGTAAGAACATATAGCTGAAGTCTACTATGAACAAGTATCAAGACATCTTCCGTAACGGAGGTTATCTTCATCCAACTGTTTCCAGGATTAATGCCATTATAGAAGATGAAGCAGAGCAGGAAATGCCGAATTATGTGACGCACAGAGTTAGGGTTCAGAACTGGATCACCATTGATGTTCCCTCTTGCATACATGTTTCAATTTAATTTGTTTTGTCAATATTTTTGAAAAAAGCTTTCACTCTGCCCAAGGTGGAATTATTAATGTTGTAGGGCTTATCTGTTTGCGGTGACTTTTAAAATCAATGATAAAAGTTGTCTTTGTTTCCCAAATCATGTCTTTATTTTCTGATTTTTCTTGGAAAATGGTAATAAAAAATAAAAAAACCCTTCAAAATAAATAATAATTGAATTTCAATTTGCATGATCACTTGTTATATGTGTCAGTTTCTAAAAGCAATCATAAATCATATGTGCAGATTAATTAAAAAACCCGTTGAATACAATGACCCTGCACCCTCTCCCAACTTTGAATGTCCTGTGTATGAGGCTGAAGAAGAAGATTATGATGAGATTCCAGAAGAGGTCTCACGATTGATTGAGCACGAGGAAAATACCATTCATCCATATAAAGAGCCATTAGAAGTGATCAATTTGGGTTCAGAAGAAGATCTGAAGGAAGTCAAGATTTGAGCATTGTTGCATCCTGATGTGAAGAGCAGGTTGATTGAGTTGTTGAAAGAGTATGTGGATATTTTTTCTTGGTCTTGTCAAGATATGCCTGGTCTAGACACAGATATTGTAGAGCACCGTTTGTCGTTGAAGCCAGAGTGTCCGCCAATTAAACAAAAGTTGAGAAGAACTCACCCAGATATGGCAGTGAAGATCAAAGAGGAGGTTCTAAAGCAGGTTAATGTTGGCTTTCTTGTGACATCAGTGTATCCTCAATGGATTTCCAATATTGTCCCAGTACCAAAAAAATACGGAAAAGTCTGCATGTGCGTAGATTACAGGGATCTAACTAAAGCTAGTCCAAAAGATGATTTTCCATTGCCACACATTGATATGTTAGTGGATAGCACAGAAAATTCAAAGTATTCTCGTTCATGGAAGGATTTTCCAAGTATAATCAAATAAGAATGGCTCCGGAGGACATGGAAAAAACAACGTTTATCATACCTTGGGGAACATTCTATTACAGAGTGATTCCCTTCAGGTTGAAGAACGCTGGTGCAACGTACCAGAGGGCTATGAAAACCCTATTCCATGATCTGATGCACAAGGAAATCAAGGTATATGTTGATGATATGATTTCCAAATCCTAGACTGAAGAAGGGAATGTAGAAGATTTGTTGTTTCAGCGTTTGAGGAAGTATCATCTCCGCTTGAATCCAAATAAATGCACCTTCGGTGTTCGATCAGGGAAATTGTTGGGTTTCATTGTTAGCCAGAAAGGAATTAAAGTTGACCCTGATAAAGTCAAAGAAATTCAAGAGATGCCAGCGCCAAGAACTGAAAATCAAGTCAGAGGTTTCCTCGGGCGTTTGAATTATATTTCCAGATTCATTTCCCACATGACTGCAACATGTGAACCGATCTTTAAGTTTTTAAAGAAAGATCAAGGTTATGTGTAGACGGATGACTGCCAAAGGGAATTTGAAAGTATTAAAGAATATCTTCTTGAACCTCATATCTTGATCCCTCTTGTCGAAGGAATACCGTTGATTATGTATCTGACAGTATTAGAAAAATCCATGGGTTATACTATGGGACAATAGGATGAAATAGGGAAGATAGAGTTCACCATTTATTATCTCAGTAAAAAGTTTACAGATTGTGAGTCACGGTATTCCATGCTGGAAAAGAAATGTTGTGCTTTGGCCTGGGCGGAAAAGCGTTTGCGGCAGTATATGTTGAATCACACTACTTGGTTGATCTCCAAAATGGATCCAATCAAGTACATTTTTGAAAAACCTGCTCTTACTGGGAGAATTTCCCGCTGGAAGATGTTGTTATCTGAATATGATATTGAATACCGCACTCAAAAAGCTATTAAAAGCAGTGTGTTGGCAGGTTATCTTGCTCACCAACCAGTGGAGGACCATCAGTCTGTAGAATATGAATTCCCCGATGAGGATGTGATGTTCCTGAAAGTGAAAGATTATGATGAACCATTGCATGAGGAAGGTCCTGACCCCGAATCTCGTTGGAGTATGATATTCGATGGAGTTGTGAATGCTTATGGTAAAGGAATTGGTGTTGTGATTGTCACTCCACATGGATCGCACATTCCTTTTACCGCAGGGTTAACATTTAATTATACTAATAATATGGCAGAATATGAGGCTTGCATCATGGGTCTCGAAGAAGCTATTGATCTCAGAATTAAAAATCTAGATGTGTATGGTGATTCAGCTTTGGTAATAAACCAGATTAAATGAGAATGGGATACTCCTCACCCCGGCTTGATCCCTTACAAAGATTATGCTAGAAGGTTATTACTCTTCTTTAATAAAGTTGAATTCCCATCATATTCCAAGAGATGAAAATAAAATGGAGGATACTCTGACAACTCTAGCTTCTATGTACCAAGTAAATACTTGGAATGATATACCTCAAATTATGGTTCGGCGACTGGATAGGCCCGCTCATGTGTTTACAACAAAGAAGGTAACTAATGAAAAACCTTGGTATCATGACATCAAGCATTTTCTTCAGACTCAAGAATACCTGATCGGTGCATCGAAGAAGGATAGAAAGACAGTGAGAAGATTGGCTGGCAGTTTCTTCCTCAGTGAAAATGTGTTGTATAAAAGAAATTATGACATGGTCTTGCTCAGATGCATGGATAGACACGAAGCAGACATGTTGATGCATGAGGTTCATGAAGGTTCATTTGGCACTCATGCCAATGGATATTCGATGGCTAAAAACTTGCTAAGGGCAAGTTACTATTAGCTGACAATGGAATCTGATTGTTATAAATTTGCAAAGAAGTGTCATAAATGTCAGATTTATACAGATAAGGTCCATGTGCCTCCGACACTTATCAATGTGATCTCTTCCCCATGGCCTTTTCTATGTGGGGTATTGACATGATAGGGATGATAGAACCTAAAGCTTCAAATGGACATCATTTCATCTTGGTAGCAATTGATTACTTCACCAAGTGGGTGGAGGCTGCTTTGTATGCCAGTGTTACTAAGCAGGTGGTTGTGCGCTTCACCAAGAATAATCTTATATGTTGTTATGGTGTGCCGAGCAGAATTATCACCGACAATGGCTCGAATTTGAATAATAAAATGATGATAGAGCTGTGTGAAGAGTTCAGGATTGTCCATCACAATTCATCTCCATACAGGCCAAAGATGAATGGGGTTGTTGAAGCTGCTAATAAGAATATCAAGAAGATTATACAGAAAATGGTTGTTACTTATAAGGATTGGCATGAAATGCTCCCTTTTACTTTGCATGGATATCGAACATCTGTCTGCACTTCAACGGGAGCAACCCTGTTCTCCCTGGTATATGGAATAGAAGTTGTACTCCCAGTCGAGGTTGAGATTCCCTCTTTGCGTGTGATAATGGAAACCAAGTTGACAGAGGTTGTTGAATGGGTCCAAAACCGGTTTGACCAATTGAATCTGATTGAAGAGAAGAGGATGACAACTTTGTGTCATGGACAGTTATATCATAAAATAATGAAGAAAGCTTTTGATAAAAAGGTCAAACCTCGTAAATTCAGAGAAGGCGACCTCGTGCTCAGGAAGATCATGTCTTTCAACACTGATTCTAGAGGCAAGTGGACTCCCAACTTTGAAGGCACATATGTTGTCAAGAAATCCTTCTCTGGCGGTGCATTAATTCTTGAAACTATGGATGGTGAGGAGTTCCCACGTCCCATGAATGTTGATGAAGTCAAGAAATACTTCGCCTAAAGAAATAAAAGAACAACTCTCTAAGTTGAAAACCCGAAAGGGTGGCTTAGGCAAAAAGGAGCATCTCGGTAGACAGAAAACCCGAAAGGGCAGTCTAGGAAAAATTTAGAGACATAAACAGAATAAATTTCCCGCTAAGTTGAAAACCCGCAAGGGCAGCTTAGGCAAAAGTTAGGGACTTTCTTGGCAAGTAACTGCATCATGCAAGATCTGATCATTGAAGCAACAATCTTCTCGAATCCTCATCATACTTCAACGGAAGCTACTGCTCAGAATTTCAAAAATTGTTAGAGGGGATAGTGGTCATTGTATCTCAATGTATCTTTTCCATTATATATTACCATTTTCCAAACTTTGTAATCATCTATGGAGTCTCGCCATTCGCAGACTACCATTCTATTAATAAAGTTTGAGTTGTTACCCAATTCTTTGTGTTTCTTATTTTATTTATCTTGCAAAGACTCCATTTATTATTGATAATAACTTTCAAAGCAAAAAGATTAAATAACAAAATCAATTTTTCAAAAAGAATTTACAATTTGCTTTTACTTTGGAATTTGTGATGAAATAATAACAACAAAAATGGTGATCCCACGATGGACAAAATCCAGTTGTTTTAAGAAGTTTTTTGTTCCCCTCGGGAAAGCTTACTCAGGATGATTCACCGTATTGGGTTCGAAACTCTGGTATCCTCGTTCAAGTTTGGATTCATTTCTCCTCCTTGTCTGAGTTTTCATGATGTAAGGTTTTAATCTGAGATTTCTCCAGTGAAGTTTTCATTCGGTCTAATAGAAGTTCTTTTTACCATAGAAGTCGGTACAATAATTACTCTCGAAAAAAACACAGACCTCTATTTTCCCCAGTGAAGAACGTATTTTTAATTTTCCCTTTGTGAATGTGGTGTTAACCTCCCCAATGAAGTGGGCCTGAATTCCCCAGTGAATGTTTTGATGATGTGATGTCTATCTACTTTACTTGAAATTGGTTTTGCAATCCCCAGTAGAAGTGTTACTTTTGAAAACATTTGTTTCCCCGGTGAAACCTGGAGAAGGATGTTCTATCTCTGTATATATACTATTCTGTCACTTTGTTTTGGTTACTTCCGAATTGTGTTTCTCCCCAGTAAAGCTGAAGCAGGCAGTAGGTTATGTTTACTCAATTGGTGCATACTTTTCTTGGAATGATCATATTTGATGTGATTTGGCCGAGTGTTGTTTGTGCCCGAGATGGTTTTGACTAGTTACTCCCAGTGTTGTACATCTGTTTTGTCAGCATACGCACGATAACACTCATAATTCATACATACCTCATGCATAGCTAAAATTTGGCAAAACATTGCTCATTAACATTTGTTAATATTTTTTGTTGACATATCACCCTGTTTTGCAGAGTTATGTTGACCTCTCTCCAATAGAGTGTTGGCCTTAAGAAGAAAGCGTATATTATTTCAATTTCCCTTCTAAGTTATTCCTCATGGAAGTTTTTTTTACTTAGCCTTCCTGTACAACTCCTTGTTTGGATGAATTTGGTTTTCCCTCTTGAGTTTATTTCTCAAAGGATGTATTTTGGTTCACTGTTTCATTCCAGTTTATTTTTGGTTTGGATCTTTGGTTCCACAACAATATTATTTACTATGGATTTCTAAAAGCTTCGAGTTTTGGTTTGTGCATTTATTTTGCACAAGAAGACTTTAACTCCTCAGCAGGAATATCGTGGCATTTCCTCATGAAGTCACAATGTTCTCCCCATAAATTATTTCTTTTTGCAATCCTCCATGACTACAAGTGACAGTTCTCTTTATTTGAGAAACTTGTGCTTCCCTGTAAAAGTAGACGTAACTTTTTTTTGCTATCTCCTCTATGAGTGGATAGTCTGCAGCCCGTCGTCGGTTTATGCCAGCGGATGGCAAGACTTTCAAATTCGCAGAGACAATTCATTGTGAAATCTTGGCAGGTGGAAGTCTCTTTATTTGAGATAGCTTACCCTTTCCAGGAAAAGTGCCTCGGTTAAAGAAGAAGTTGAGATCCGTTCTAGGTGAAATGCTAGAATTTTAGGGAAACTTATTATCTTTTTGCTACCCTTAGTGATTGTTGGTAGTTAATCATCAACAAACAAAGATGCTATGATATATTTTCCCTCTACCTTCAATGAAAGTTAGTAGATCACCATCAGTGAAAGTTGGTGTTTGTTATCTTTTTGCTACCCTCAATGAATGTTGGTAGTTCATCGTCAGTGAATGGTGATGCTATGATATATTTTCCCTCTACCTTCAGTGAAAGTTGGTAGATCACCATTAATGAAAGTTGGTGTTTGTTATCTTTTTGCTAACCTCAGTGAACGTTGGTAGTTCATCGTCAGTGAACGGCGATGCTATGACATATTTTTCCTCTACCTTCAGTGAAACTTGGTAGATCACCATCAGTGAAAGTTGGTGATTGTTATTGTGATACGGTGGGAGAACTGACTTGAGTTTTTGCGTTTGTATTCGCACTTGTTCGGTTTAGCAAGAGTCGCCACCGACTTTTTATTTTATCCCAAAGGAAAGGTTAAAAAGCATAGGAAAAACCTTTTGAGAAGTTTTGTGGGTTCGGGGGGTAGATTATGAAAAGGGAAGGTATTAGCACCCTTTTCATCCATGGTTATCCATGGGCTCTTAGTTACTTGTTTTAGATCACTTGCCTTGATTTTCAATTGCTTGAAATGGTGGTGTGTGTGTGTTGAAAATGTTTTGAAAAAGATGCCTTGTCTAGGCAACCGTTGTAACAATTCTTTACTCGAATGTTTTACAAAGGTGTTTGTCTTTTCGAAAAGATGTTTCAAATGTTTTTGAAAATTTGTTTTGAAAGTGTTTATGGAGTGGGTTTTGAAAAGTAGGAAAATGTGTTTTGCAAGTTTGATCAAGTAACTAAGAGTTGTCTACTCCTAAATTTACTCAAAGATTTTTCTCATGTTTTAACCCTTTTAACAGTTTTGTTCCACCATTGTATTTGGTGGACAATCTTGTTTTAGGATGTTACCGGGACGGGCGCGGGTCATCGTATGGACCATGAATGCAATGGTGCCAAGCGTCTTTTGGCAATTTTCTTGAAGGGACTATGATCATTTTGTTTAGGCAACTTCGAAAGCGTCATCGAGGGACTATGATCATTTCAATTGTTTTGTTTTGCCAAAGAAACTCAACATGCAAGCATGGCCCATTTTGGAAGGCAACGAGTGGGATTACCCTAGGGGTGCAAGTGTGAATTGTGTATTGATTGTCATGCATTTGTCTTGTATTAGGTTATCTAGCGGTTGATTTTGAATCTTCGCATACAAACCCTAATTACTATACAGTATATAGAAAGCGATAAATTGCGGGAATTTAAAGTCTAAGCTATTACAAATAAGTATCCGGGAGTGGGGGTACAAATATTTACAAATGGGGATGAGACTTATTAGGAGAGTAGTGTCCAAATATATTTACAACCAAATTGAATCGCATTCTCAAATGTAATATATATCATTATACAAGAATAAAAAGCAATGTATCAAAAGTATTTGTGTAAGTGTATATGATTATTTACAAGTGATTAAGATGTTAACTTAATGCAAAATTAAGTAATTATTAAGTATTATTATCCTTTTTTGTGTTTTTGTTAAATATGTACAAACAAAAGCTTTAATAAAATAAAGAGGAAAATGCTTAAGAAATTCTATTTTTATGTATTAATGCTTTTATGTATGAAAAAGATTTATTAAAGAGAGTTTTTAAGATAAAAATCTATTAACCTAATTAAATCTAATATTTATGTATTTTTCAAATGTAATAAAATAAAAGACAATTTTTTGGTGTAAAAATAATGTATTGTTTTATTTAACAAAAAAAGGTTAAGTTATAAAAAGAAAATAAGGGGATAAAATATATAAAAAAAGATTGATTTTAAGAGTATAAAAAATAAAAAGGTTGAATGGGCCTTAGGGTTGGTTCTTGGCCCACAACAAAATTTGTAAGAGAAACAAAAAAAGGGGGGTGCGGCTGATTGCATATGGGCTTAGACGTTTTGGATGGGGCAAGGCCCAGACGATCTTGACAACATTTTTCCAAGGGTTTCGTTGTTTTGTTTCATAACTGGATTAAGGTTACAGGCTTAGAGCGGCGCTCTCATCTTCTCCTTCTTCGCCCCTTCAAGCTTTCTGAACGGAGGCCACTGATACTCCTCTTCGTCTTAGGCTACCAGGCGCTCCCATCTTCTCCTTCTTCTTCCACGGTTGAACACAGTAGCGATAAGGAGAGGTAACGATTGTTTTAGGGTTTTAAGTTTGTGCATGTTATTAGCTCTTTGACAAATTTTGACTTTTCATGTTATCATTATTTGTGTGAGGTATGAAAGAAAAGGGCAGAAGAATTATATCTTCGTTGGCTTTTGGAAATGGAGGAGGAGAAATGGATAGGGGGCGTCTCAGGCGGCCAAGGGCGGAGGAATGCGTGATGCTATGCTTGCTCTGTGGAAAACTGGTACTCGTATTTGCTTTTTATGGTTTAATGATGATTGTATTATAATCTGAAAACCTTAGGGCCCTTGCTTCTGAAAACTTCTTTTCCTCTTCTTTTGCTTGCTTCTGATTGCTGGCTTTGAGTATTGATGATGTTGTCTGAATCTGAGCTTGCCTGCTTTGTCCTTCTCTTTGTCTTTGAGTGAGCTTCTGATTGCTAATGATATTGATTCTGATATCTTTGATATGCTTGCTCAATGATGAACTTTCCAGTTCTGAGAGCTTTGTTTGGATATGTTGGATACTTTGAAATGGTTTGGATATTGTAGGTAAGCTTATTGGTAAAGGCTTTTTCTGGTTTGATGTCCTAGTTTTGACAGGTTTTGAAAGGGCTATATTGTTTTTTGTGATATGTTGGCTTTTGAAACTGAGTTTTGACAGGCTTCAAGCTTGTGTTCTTTGTTGTTTGACAGGCTTGAACAGGTTAGAAGCTTTAGGCTTGTGTTTGAGATTTAGAAAGGCAGGAGGTTTATGCTTAGCAGGTAGTTTGAATGTTTTACAGGATGCAGGGCTTTGTTGTTTGAAGTCAGGTTATAGGCTTGGCTTTGATTTGTGAGTTTACTTCAGTTTTGTATGGCCTTGAGTTTTGTAACTTACAGGTTTATGCAGGTGAAGGCTATTTCTGGCTTGTGTTACAGTTTGTAGTGAGCTTGGTTTCTAAGCTTGAGGCAGGCCTGTATGTTTTTTTGCTTTTGATACAGGCTTGAGCTTGTGTTATTTCTTGGTGTTTTCTGCCTCTCCTTTCCTACTGTGTTAAGATATGTTTGTTTTATATCTTTTTCTAAGCCTCAAGCCTGTAAGCCTCTTCTCTCTCTCTCTCTTCTCTCTCTCTATCAGAAAAAGCATTTGTTTATTGCATACTGTACTATGCTCTGAAAAAGTAACTGGCTGAAAAATGATGAATTTGGATGTTTGCTTGCAATGTATCTTTCCTCTACATACTTTCTAGATTTCCTGCATATTTATGTGTACTTTGTTGACAGCTTTTGGCTTTTGATATCTTTCTATATCTTTTGGACATCTTTTGACAGTTTCCTTTGGGCAATTTGTTTTGACATTCAGTTTGCTTAGTTTGAAACTTGTGACTTGTTTTGTGCAGTTTAGTTTGCTATTCAGTTTGAAAACTTTGGTTGACAATTTGGAATTATGAACTATGCAGCTTTGTATTTGGCATATTGAATAGCTTTGTGCATTTCATATTTTTTTGCAAGCATATTTCTATCCCTCTTTGTGAACCAAGAATTTCTTGTGATTTGCAGAGAGGGTGAATAAACTGATTCCGGCCAGTCACTTTTAATGATGAGCTTTTTAAATTAACTGTCTGCTTTTTCTTATTTCATCTGCATTTAACTTCTTTCCCTTCTTTTTTGTCTTTGCAGATAAAATCAATTGAGCAAAGGAGCATCAGTAGAAGATGAAGACTTAGGAAATTTTAGGATGTAGCTTTATTTCATTTTAATTATTTGAAATAACATTATTTGTAAATACTGTAAATGTATTCAAATAACATTTGTACTTAATAATTAAAAGTAAATAAAAGCTCTTTTGTCAATTAATCCTTTTTAATTCTTCTTCAATTGTTTATTTAATTATTTATAATTCTTAAATTATAATAAATGGAAATAAATCCCAAATATTCTAACTTAGAATAAATAATTAATTAATAAACACTGTAGTCCCGCCACTTAGCATTAATCAATAATAAACCCGGCGCTCCAATTAACCATAGCAATGCACAGTTAATCAAACAAACGTCCACATGTCTTTTCGTTTACTGATCATACCAAACACTGCAATTTCTCAATTCAAATGCCTCGATCCAAATCTCAGAGTAAATTGAAAAGAACTGTAGAATTAATTCTTTCTGAGAATGCACGCACAAAACCCTGATTCTTGATTTAATGTTGAAGAAGCGCCTGCCTGATCAAACCCTGAGCCAAACTCAACCAAACCCTAATAATCTGCTTGAACTGTTCCAGAGCCATGAAAACCCTAATTTGGATAGACTGATAAGAAAAAGTCTGTTTGACTGATTCTTACGCCATTCTGAAAAGTCAGGGAAAACCCGAAGCTGTGATTTCTTGTGGAAAAATAGGAGGGCAAATTTTGGGGTACAACAGTTATCTTTTTGCTACCCTCAGTGAATGTTGGTAGCTCATCGTCAGTGAACAGTGATGCTATGATATATTTTCTCTCTACCTTCAGTGAAAGTTGGTAGATCACCATCAGTGAAAGTTGGTGATTGTTATCTTTTTGCTACCCTCGGTGAACGTTGGTAGTTCATCATCAGTGAACGGTGATGCTATGATATATTCTCTTCCTACCTTCAGTGATAGGTGGTAGGTCATCAGCAGTGAACGTCTATGTTTGTTATCTTTTTGCTACCCTCAGTGAATGTTGGTAGTTCATCGTCAGGAAACGGAGGTGCTATGATATATTCTCTTCCTACCTTTAGCGAAAGTTGGTAGGTCATCAGAAGTGAACGTCGATGTTTGTTATCTTTTTTCTACCCTCGGTGAACGTTGGTAGTTCATCGTCAGTGAACAGTGGTGCTATGATATATTCTCTTCCTACCTTCCGTGAAAGTTAGTAGGTCATCGACAGTGAACGTCGATGATTGTTATCTTTTTAATACCCTCGGTGAATGTTGGTAGTTCATCGTCAGTGAACGGAGATCCTGTGATATTTCTTTTCCTTCTACCTTTAGTGAACGTTGGTAGCTCACCATCAGTGAACGTCAGTGTTGTTATTTCTTTCCTCTTTCTACCTTCAGTGAACGTTGGTAGCTTTTCCTCCAGTAGGAGTTGGTGTATCCTTTGACCATTTTACCACCCTCTCTGAGTCGGATCTTTTGATCCACTAGTGATTTATTTTCCTGGTTGGTTTGCTCTCTGGTTTCTTTATTATTGTTACATCCCGAATGGTGTTTTGCGTCTCTTTGGTCTTGTTCATATGCATTCATGCTCATAAACATCGAATGGTATCTTAGGGCCAAAAATAGGGTTTGTTTTATATTTAAGTATCTTCGATCGCGATGACACGAAGATTTTTAACCTTCATATCTCCAGATAGAAGAAACTTAAATAAGGGAAGTTGTTGTACCCTAATTTTTGCCCCTAAGATCCCTTCATCATACCATGTTGATTCATTCACAATAAGATCACACTAGGGTTCTTGGTTCCCCTCCCTATATTTAGCTTTGCTCTCTGAGGAATCACCAAGCACCTTGACTTATGTTCTTTTGTGATCATGAATTTTTTTGTCTTGATTTTTACTTTTAATTAATAAAATGCAATGTTGGTTTGTCTTTCTTGTTATACATGTAGGTAAAGGCAATGAGATTTAACAAGTTGCCCCATGGGTTCATGAGTTTATTTCCATGCCCTAGTCAATAAAGCTTGAGAAGTTCAAGCCTCACCATTGAATTTTTTTTGGAGGAAATGGCATAGCAAGCTTATTTTGGTTCACCATATTTCAATATTATCAAATTTGTTCCAAAAAGTACAAGGGGTTGATTGAAAAAATAGTCATGTTTGGACAAGATATTTTTCCATTTGGTCACAAGTGCATATTTCTCTCAATTATCAAGATATTGAAGTGGTTGTGGTTGCTATGAGTTCTAATTATCATCCTCAACAACTTATATTCACAAATCATTTGTTTTGGTACAAGAAGTTTGTTCAAAATTGTCAAAGTTCCTCAAGGCATGTTTCTTAATCTAGGAGCTAGGGTTTTGAACTTCAAAGGAGTATATCTTGCTCATCTTTTGGTGTTTTTGAATGATTCCAAAGACATCATTCTCTTAAAAGATTTATTAACAAATCACTTAAAAAGTTCCAAGGAGTTTTCATGTGGAAGAAACTTGATGAAGAAGAAAGATTACAAGTCCTCCAGATGAATCCCCAATTTTCCATGTGTGACTTCAAATGATCATAACTCGGTCAATTTTTATCACCTTGAGCCCATTCTTTTTCCACAATGATCTTGAGGATATAAATTTATGTCTTATTTTATGTTTAAAGTGAGAAAATGGATGGAAGTTTCCTCAAGGATACAAAAGATTATAGGTCATTTTATGAAATTTTTCCAACTTCAACAAGGGATAACTTTCTCAATTTTTGGATATTTTGAATGGTTCAAGTTTCAAAATTTCATTCAAGAGATCTACTTCATGCCATATTTTTTGGTCAAGAGCAAATTCCAAGTGGAAGGCTATGTTTGGATGCAAGACATTATAAGTCACTTTTGAAGGAAAATTTGAAATATTTCTAAGTATGGAAAGTCAACTTTTTTTCCAACTTTGACTCGTTATAACTTTCATCTCAAGCATCCATTTGTATCCATTCTTTTCACATTTCAAAGCTTGTAATCTCATTTTTATGAAGCATCAAGAATCATGCCCTAAGACCCCTTGAGCTGAGAATGCCATTGGTTAGAAGTTGGCACTTTGAAACTGAATTTTTCACCAAGTCAGGAGTTTGAAATCCTTGATTTGGCTTCTAAACACTTTGTTTCTGTGTGTTTTTGCTTCTGAACGTGTTTAGTGAACTTCCAGAAGTAATTAGCACTACAAAACACGCGTTTCGGATGAGTTTTGATCAAATTAGAAGTCACGCTTTTCTTGTTTGCAACTTCACACGATTTTCCTCCAAACTTCATCATTTTTACACGCTTGGACATTCCATTTGATTCCCTATAAATAGAGGGTCATTTCCCATTCATTTCCTCAAGCTTGGATAGCCAGAATCACCCTGCCAAACTTATTCCATAACTCAAAATTCAGTAACTTTGAAATCCATATACAAGCCTTTTTCAATCCAATTTTCCCATCAATTTACCTTCCTTGATCTTCCCTGAAGCTAACCATATAATTACATTCAAGAATCGTGCCCTATATTGCTCCATAGAAGTCCAGTTTCAGAGCTCTGCAACTCAACTTCAATAGGTAGATTCCTTCATCAATTCTTCAAAACTTTAATATCATTGTGATGCTCTCATTGCTCTGATTATAGCCGCAACACTTGATTTTTACTGGAAACACGTTTTGACCATGAAATTTCAAATCCCCTTTCAAAAATTTCCTTCCAAATTTCTTGAGCTACAGTTTATATAAATTTGGCACGAGGGTGTGGTTGTCTTTGTCTTGAAGAGACGAAGCGAATGACATAGGTGTGAGCTTCTGATTTTAGAGTTTGAGAGACCTGTAATTCACGTTGGTCGGAGGTTGAAGATGACCAACGTGTCATCTTCCAACCAATGATGGTGTGCCACTTGTTTTTTTTTAACTCTGATTTTATTTTTGATTCTATGCTTTATTCACTAATGACCATGATATGCACAGCGCGTCAGATCCCTTGGATCTGATTACTAACGCGTTTGGACTCTCATCCAATGGTCCACATATTTTTTACTTTTATTTTCTTTTCTGATTTTTATATTTAATTGTTTTAAACTTCAAAAAATCATAGAAAATTCATTTTTAGTCCAAAAAATCTGAAAAAATTATGAAAAATATTTTTGATTTTTCTCTTTCTGATTTTTATATTTCACAATTTTATTTTGTGTTTTGCAATTTTTTTTTATAAATTTTCACTTTATTTTATTTGTTTTAAAAATACTTTTATGCATTTTTAAATTCTGTAAAAAAAATGGAATGATCCAATGATATTGTAACAAATATTGGTGACCTCACATAATTACTTATTTCTGACTTTGGTATTTTTTATCATTTTTAGTTTATTTTACTCGTTTCATTTAGTTTAAAAAACAGTTTCTGACTTTAAAAAATTACCAAAAAATTTATAAAAATATTTGAGTCCATTTCTGATTTTTCTATGGTCTTGCTTTTTATTTCTTGATTAATTTGAACATAGTTGATATTTTTTTCTTTATTTCCATTTTAAAACATTTTTTAAAAACCTTTTTTGTATATATTAAATATAATATTATTTTGTGACTATTTTATGGCTGATCTTGGGTTAAATTTTTGATCATGAACTTTATTAACATCATTGGATCCATGGTGTTGAGTCTAACTCCACCAAAATGGATGAATGATTTTAATAATAGTTTGATTAAATTTAATTCAAAAGTGGTTTGTATATTATCTCCCACCCCTATTCATCTCATCCCTTTTCTTATTGCACTACGTGTTATTGAAGCATGATCTCTATATCATGTCTCAAAATAAATGGTGCATAGATTGCTATTGACCGGCCTTAAAATAGGTGCGACTTCTATATAAGTCCAGTTACGGTTGCTTAACATAGCGCTAAATTTTGTCCCAATTCGAATAAATGATCATTTGTGGCCCAAACTTATGTTTGCAAGCCCAAGTATGTTAATTTGATCTCTTTGATCCAATAACCTTGAGATTCATTGTGTGGAGTCTTTGGTTCTACCAATCCTCTAATGGATCTACAACACCTTTGGTTAACGTGGATCACTTAAACATCGTTGATCATTAAATGGTACTTATGAGGATTCCAAATGGATGATATACTTGACAAAAAGCAAATGCAACTTGTTGTGTGGATCCTTTGGTTCTACCAATCCTCTAATGAGTTCCAAATGCAAGTTTCAAGATGATCATCCAACTAACCACTAATCACTAATAATTGACTTTATACTTTATTTTTATTACACGCCCCTTTTATTTTTATGCACTATTTACTTTTAGCATTTACATTTCATGTCATTTTCATCTTTGCTCATTTGAGTATTTATTTTCTTGTCATTTTTATTTTTGCTCACTTGAGCTTTACTTTTCTTTTTAAACACCTAATAATCAACATAAACCCTAATTTTCTTGGACTATTTGGTTACTATCCTTGGAATTATGGAGCATTGGACTTTTTGGACTTAGGATTAGAAACCTTAGCCTATGATTGGATACCTTATGATCTTATCTGATTATTTTTTCTGGAGCTCTTGAGGTTTACCTCAAGACATTGGGTTGTTTATTTGTTTTGTGTGCAGGTTATTGTGATTACACCCTTTTGGTTGTAATCTGGAATTCACCCGTATACAGTGGTTACTCTGCCCAATTTTTTTGAAGACTTAATACACTTGAAGTTTGGTTCTCTCAAGAGGTATAGTATTTTTGCTTGTTTGGTTTCAATCCAAAGAATGGAAATTCTATCTTGGCTCATAGTCTTAAGTATTGACCTCTTGTTTGTTAGATGGTTCTTATCCCTATATTTTACCTTATGTTTTAGGATAACCTCTTCTTCTCCTCCCATCTTCTTTAATTTCAAAAATCTTCTCCCTCCTTTTGAAAAATCTTCTTGTTTTAAACTTGAACCACTTTCATAATAAACTTGGACTTAGGTCCACGCATTTTGAAACATTTTCATAAATAAACTCCAATAAGCTTAATAATACTTTGATATCCTTTTTGTGAGAAGACTAAAATTCAATCAATCTCATTCAAACCATTTTGCCACTTTGGCTTTCATCTTTAAACTTTTCTCAAAAAGATTGGACTCTTGTCAATCCTTGTAGTGATGAAAACAACTATACTTCTATAATATGTAGTGAAGAGAGATATTTTCCACTTGGGTGTTGAGTGAGGCATTGTTGATTTTAAAATCCAAGCAATATCCTCCACTTTGAGATGATGCAAATTCTCCTTTCACATAATTGTGGATAGTAAGTATGTTTTCCACACGGATAATGACAATGATGTCTTGTCTCATAAAATTAACCAACACACTTGTGTTTTAAAATCTTTAAAAGAGGAACTACGTGTATCCTGATCCCCTATTGCATGAAAAGGTGGTAGGCACTAAAGATTTGCAATCGCGGCGGGTGAAAAATCATAAAAAATATATATTTCTTTTCTCACCTCCACCATCTATTTTTATATAACATTTTTCATAAGCCAAAATATACAGATTTTACAAAGAGGTTCCTACGGAGTACCGTAGATGTTTAGGGTGCTAATACCTAACTTTTGAATAACCAACCCCCTTACCTTGAATCTTTCCTCTCTTTTTTGGTTATTCGCTCTTTTCCTATTCCTTTGGAAACAATAAAGCGCAGTGGCGATTTTATTTTGATTTGTACAAGTCTAGTCAATCCAATGGCTTAGTCTTAAACATTTCTACCGCTACACATGTCAGAGAAGATCAAGACTGAAGTCATGAAACAATTCAATGCCGGATTCTTAGCCATCACCTCCTATCCACAAGGGGTCTCCAATGTTGTTCCGGTGCCTAAAAAGGACGACAAAGTATGCATGTGTGTGGATTACCGAGATTTGAATAGGGCAAGCCCTAAGGATGACTTTTCACTTCCCCACATCGATATTCTTGTTGACAACACTGTATAGCATAAAGAATTTTCCTTCATGGATAGTTTCTCAGGCTACAACTAGATTAAAATGGCACCTGAGGACATGGAGAAAACGACCTTCATCACATAGTAGGGAACTTTCTGTTACAAGGTTATGCCATTCGGGTTGAAAAACGCTGAGGCAAATTATCAATGCGCCATGGTAGCTCTATTTCATGATATGATCCATCGCGAAATAGAGGTCTATGTGGACGACATGATAGCCAGATATCAAACTGAAGAGGAACATCTTGACCATTTGCAGAAATTGTTTGAAAGGCTAAAGAAATACAAGCTAAGGTTAAACCCGAATAAATGCACATTTGGGGTGAGGTCCGGTAAACTCCTAGGCTTCATCGTCAGCGGTAAAGGTATCGAAGTGGACCCTTCCAAGGTGTAAGAAATACAAGAAATTCCTGCTCCTCGCACCGAGAAGGAAGTCAGAGGATTCTTAGGACGGCTAAACTACATTGCTAGATTCATTTCTCAATTAACCGCTACTTGTGAACCAATCTTCAAATTACTGAAGAAAGATCAAGTAGTAAGATGGAATGATAAATGTCAAGCTTCCTTCGACAAGATCAAAGAGTACCTACAAGAGCCTCCTGTTTTGATGCCTCCAGTCGAGGGAAGACCTTTAATCATGTATCTAACTGTCTTGGAAAATTCAATGGGGTGTGTGCTGGGGCAGCATGACGAGTCTGGCCGAAAAGAACATGTTATTTATTACCTGAGCAAAAAGTTTACCGACTGTGAAACAAGATATTCACTACTCGAGAAAACTTACTGCGCTCTGGCATGCGCTGTTCGCCGGCTAAGACAGTATATGCTGACCCATAATACTTTATTGATATCCAAGATGGATCCAATTAAATACATATTCGAGAAGCCTGCCCTCTCTTGGAGAATAGCCAGATGGCAGATGATCCTGACTGAATACGAAATTCATTACACTACCCAAAAAGCAATAAAGGGCATTGTGCTAGCCGATCACCTTACTCATCAAGTTGTGGATGACTATCAGCCCATAAAATTGGAGTTCCCAGATGAAGACATCATGATGGTAAACAATTGTGAAGAACTCAGACCATAAGACAAACCTGAACAAGGATCCCCATGGACCTTGGTTTTTGACAGAACCTCCAACGCACTCGGCAATGGCATAGGTGTTGTAATCATATCCCCTGAAGGATGTCATACTCCCTTCACTGCAAGACTTTGTTTCAATTGTACCAATAATATGGCAGAATATGAAGCGTGTATTTTGGGTCTCAAAGATGCCATAGATTTGGGAATCAAATCCTTAAGTGTATTTAGATATTCAGCCTTAGTCATCAGTTAGATCAAAGGAGAATGGGACACGAAGCACCCTAATCTTATCCCCTACAAAGAACATGTCTTGACATTAATCCTATATTTTGAGGAAATTACCTTCGAGCATTTCCCACGAGAGGAAAATCAACTAGCGGGCGCGCTAGCCACTATGTCATCCATGTTTAAACTCAAGTGGGGTAACGAGGCTCCCCAGATCACCATTGAACGGATGGATAAACCAGCTTACTATCACGAGATCGATACTGAAGAGATAATGGACAAGCCTTGGTTCCATGAAGTCAAGAGGTATCTCGAGGCTCAAGAGCATCCGGAGGGAGCTTCAGTCAATGATAAGAAGTTCTTGAGAAGATTCTCTGCTAAGTTCTTCCTCAGTAATGGCATTCTCTACAAGCGCAACTGCGACTCTGTTTTTCTTAGTTGTGTAGACAAGGTTGAGGCAGAAAAGATCATGGATGATCTATATGAAGGCACTTTTGGAACCCATTCTAGTGGGCACACGATGGCTAAAAAGATCCTATGGGCAGGGTATTACTGGTCTACCATGGAAGAAGATTGCTATCAGCATTCACGAACCTGTCACAAGTGTCAGATCTATGCTGACAAAGTACATGTGCCTCCAGTTCCTCTAAACGTCCTAACTACTCCCTGGCCATTCGCGATGTGGGGCATCGATATGATTGGAGAGATCAAACCTATAGCTTCTAATGGACACCACTTCATCTTGGTAGCCATTGACTATTTCACGGAGTGGGTTGAGGCAACTTCTTTTGCTTCTGTTACCAAGAATGTTGTGGCCCGATTCATCAAATAGAATCTCATATGTCGGTACGGTATCTAGAGAGAATCATCACAGACAATGGTACGAATCTCAACAATACTATGATCACTGCACTATGCGCACAATTCAAGATCTAGCACCATAATTCTTCTCCTTACCGGCCAAAGATGAATTGTGTTGTCGAAGCCGCAAATAAGAACATTAAGAAGATCATATAAAAAATGATAGTGACCTACAAGGACTTGTATGAGATGCTACCATTCGCTCTCCACGGTTACTGTACCACGGCGCGCACATCAACAAGGGCAACTCCCTTCCCTTGGTATACAGCATGGAAGTTGTTCTACCAATCAAAGTCCAAATACCTTCTCTAAGAATCATAAAGGATGCAGGGCTGAATGAAGATGATTGGATCCAAACTCGGCTTGACCATTTGAACTTGATTGATGAGAAGAGGCTTACGGTTGTCTGTCATGGCCAGATGTACCAAAAACGTATGCTTAAAGCGTTTTACAAAAAGGTCAGACGTCAAGTATATTAGGCATGTGATTTGGTAATCAAGCATATCATATTGCCACAAGGTGATGCCAGGGGCAAATGGACTCCTACATACGAGGGACCATTTGTGATCAAAAGCATATTCTCTGGTGGAGCAATGATCTTAACCACTATGGATGGCGATGACCTTCCGCATCCTGTGAACACGGACATAGTCAAAAGATACTACACATAAGAGACCCGTTAGGTCGACTGACCTAGGCAAAACAAGGGCATCCTAGCAAACTACAAAGGTTCGGGCAAAAATTAGGGATAAATTACAAAAAAAAATCTGTACACCTGACAAGCTAAAAACCTGAAAGGGCGGCTTGGGCAAAAAAGGGTATCCCAGTGGACTAAAAACCTGAAAGGGAGGTCCAGGCAAAATTTAGGGAATTAAAGCATATGACTATGTCCCGTTGGATCACCTTACAGACAACCTTTAGCATCGACTGACAAACTCAACGGTTCTGATCAATCCAATCAGCTTCGGACAAGGCAGCAAGTGGACAAGACACTCAGAGACATGGAGGCTATAGCAGAATGGGAACCCCATGGGATTATTTCACATAGCTATCTTTTCTTTATATCAAATTTTCATTTTCTACGACGACATTCTCTTACTAGAATGTTCGTCTCATTATACAAAAATACTTATTCAAGTTAATACAAAGATATCCCCTTGAAAGTGCAAAACTATTTATTTTTCTTTTATTTCCGTGTTTTGTTTGCAAAAACGTCCAATGATTATTTTTGAACATACGAATTTGAACGTGACTACTATTTACAAATGAACAAAAAAATAGAAAGACAATCACTAATGGCTTTAAGAAATAGGATGATATCTTTAGACTATTCCATAAAATCCCCCACAGGTGCTTTTGCCAGCAAGAGCGGAAGATTGGGCATCCCACTATAGGATCGCTAACATATCTCCAGTATGCAGCTTAATGATATCAAGCTCTCTCACATCCCAGACAGAATAAAACTTCCAGTTACGGCTCCTAAGATTCCCCAGTGAAAGTCGCCCAGTTTCTCAGGATTCTCCGACAGGATTTCACGAGGTCTACAAGCAATACACCATGCTTCCCTTACACAACAAAGTTTATTTCTCTAACAATTGGAAATTCATTAGCACTTCAAAACATGAAGACCTGCACTCAGCAATGCTCAGGGATTTATTTTCCCTGACTCCAGCAATACTGTGACATAACAATTAACGTGTCCATACATTGCATCCATACGTCATAACATTGACAACACAAATACATGAGACACAATCTCATTTATTTTGAGAACACCATTGTACCATGCATTTCATACATCATGACATTGCATACAACTAACTTTTCATCTATTCAGGAAAGATCAATCAACAGAAAATTATCGTCGAATTTTCAACAAGTCAATTACAGATCAATCCCCAAGAAAGGACTGGTCAACCATCTACATAACAGATGTTTCTTTCAGACCCCTGCTGATTCAGTTTAAATCTTTTAACGGTTTATTCTGATTCTTTCTCGCAGACGTCTTCCCTTGTTCAGATAAATCTCTCAATGATTTGTTCTGATTCTTCTCCAGATCCCTGTCGGTTCAGTTTAAATCTCTCAATGGTTTATTCTGATTCTTTCCCGCATACGTCTTCTCTGGTTCTGATAAATCTCTCAATGATTTGTTTTGATTCTTCTCCAGATCCCTTCCGGTTCAGTTTAAATCTCTCAATGGTTTATTCTGATTCTTTCTCGCAGACGCCTTCTATGATTCAAATAAATCTCTCAATGATTTGTTCTGATTCTTCTCCAGATCTCTTTTGGTTCAGTTTAAACCCCTCAACGGTTTATCCTGATACTTTCCAAAGGAACACTTCGGGTTTAGATAAATCTCTCAATGATTTATTCTGATTCTTTCCGCAGACACTTTCTCTAGTTCAGATAAATCGCTCAAAGATTTACTCTAATTCTTTCCAGTTAAAGAATATTCAAGACCTCTTTTGGTTCAGTTTTAAATCTCTCAACGGTTTATCCTGATACTTTACAAATGAACATTTTTGGTTCAGATAAATCCCTCCAAGATTTATTCTGATTCTTCCTAGTCAAGCAACATACAAGACTTCTCCTTGTTCAGATAAATCCCTCCAAAGATTTATTCTGATTCTTTTCCAGTTGAAATCAAATTCAGACTTAATCCATTTTTCTGTCAACAATCATCTTTGGATGGCATCTACAAGCCCATCTCCGGCAAATCTCCATCATTCCTCCAAATGGCATCTACAAGCCCATTCACAATTCATCTTCGAGTGCAAATTTCTGGGCACTTTTGTGTCCAATCATCTTCACCTTCAAGTCACGAATGGAGGATCCGCCAATCTAACTCTTCGGGTTTAAGAAGATTGAACAGGGGCAGCTGTTGTACCCCAAAAATTTTCCTTCTCATTTATCAAGTATTTTCTCATAAGATCTCCTCTAGTTCAAGACTACACAAGGGTTGATCAACTCAAGACACCTCCTTAAGCACTGATCACTGAAATTAGGGTTTAAGATTGCACAAGAATAATTGAACTTTTAATGCCTAATTTTACTTTCATGGATCATTATGGACCCTCAAGATTGCTCATGTCAAGTTTCAAGTCTTGGATCACATTTTTGCTCAGTCAATTGAGCAGTTGACCTAAAAATCAGCTATATTTGGGAAAAAGTCAACTATGGTCAATTTATAGTCAAACTTCATAATTTTTTATCCATATCAACATTATGAACTCATATAAGTCACTTGATCAAGTTTGGGCCGTAATTCCTCAAGAAATTTGATCAGATCATCAAAAGGGCAAAATGGTCAAAATTAGGGTTTTGATTGAGAAAGGGCAATTTTTGATTTTTGACCTAGAAAATGGTTAATTGGTTTGAGACATGATCTCAAGGTTTCAATTGCATCATTTTGACCTAATGGCATGACTCAAAACATTGCTCAAGGTCATTTGATTGATAGTTGATTTTTATTCAACTGATCAAAAGTCAACTGTACACTGAAAAGTCAAACTTTGACTTTTTGGTCAAAATCAAGTGTCAAAGATCACAATTCATCAAAACATGTAAAAATATGAAACTTGTTCATCTAGAAATCAAAAAGTTAAGATTTCATTTTGAAAAGTCAAAGTTTCCAAACATAGAATTTTTCTAAGTGTTGAAAACTTCATGTTTTTTCACAACTTTAAGCCATTTTTTCACCATGATGCAAGATAATTCAAAGGAAACTTTCAAAATGAAAGTTGTAGATCTCAATGAGATCTAAAACATTGCTTTACACAACTTCTCCTAGAAATGAATGGATTTCAAGTTATGATTCTGTGAATACATGTTCATGAAACTAAACAATTAGTGAAAATTTTGCCCTAGTTTAGGCAGGATTTTGACCTAACTTCATGGCAATTTTTCACATAGTTCCAAGGGGAATTTTCAAAAGTGATTCAAAGAGGGTTTGTAGAACACATCACAAGCTTCCTAAAATGTCAAAGAAATCCTTGAGATCATGTTTGAGCAAGCAGAATTGAAGGCATGAAGTTGGCATTTCATTCTTGAATTATAGGTCATTTTCATGATGAACAATAATGCAATTTCAATGTTAGGCTGCATAATCTTACTTTGCAGGCCTTCTAACTCGTGTATATATCCATCATTAATGGATTACATAAACTTTTGAGCTATAATCCAAGTGGTTTAAGCTTTATCCAATTCACATTGCCATTTTGGGAAGAAAGTGAAGAATACCATTCTTGAAAAGCAAGCTTTATACACAAAGTCAATTCTTGAGCCTCTAACGTGTTCCCTCTGATCACGCTCCATCTACAAAGTCATAAGAAAGTGTGTTTAAATCATAACCACTCTATCTTACAAGTACATAAGACTTTGAAACTTGGATTTCTCAAAAAATCACATGTTATACTTAAACTTGTGATTTTGAAATTCTGATCAACAACAAGCTTCCAAACTTGTTGCTTATAAATATAGACACTATTTGTGAGCTAGGAAACGAGCTTAAGAACCCTGAAACACACCAAAACTTCCTCAAGCCAGAATTTGCACAAGAAACTACATTGATGCACAGTTCTGACCTTAAACTTATATCTCTCATTTCCCTCGTGAGTTTTCCATCCTAATCAATCACAAAGCTCCTACCCATCAAATATAACCTATCCCTGACCCTGTTTCATAACTGTAACTCTATCTTCATCAACCTCCATAACCAAAAACAGAGCTCTGCAAGTTGACTTCTCCAGACCATTTCAGCCATCCATTTCTCAAGCTAATCATTGCATTAGCTTCCTGGGAACTTGAGGAAGCTAACCTGATCATTGCAACACCTTGAATCAAGCTCATTTGCATTTCATGATTTCCAGTTTTGAGGTATTTTTGTTGAACTTCTATCCCATTACTTAGGCATTGTTAGGCTTGCATTTGTGAAGATAAGATGTAGACATCATTGTCCTGAAACTGTACATATCCATAGATTCCATTTATATTGATTGAGCTTAGAGATTTTTAGGTTTGAATCTTTGAAAATATTTAGGTTAGGATTTGGTGCTTTTAAAAATTCCCATTCTTCTTTGATTTATAGCTCATGATATTTATATGGTTGGAATCGTATGGAAAAATGGAGCAACTTTCATGTTTGAATTTTTTATTTTCGTTGAGAAATGAGCAAGTTACAGGAACTATGGCTGGAGGTTGAAGATGAAGTTCATTTCTGGAACTTGTTTTGTGTTATGTATTTATTGTTTCAGTTATATCAACGGATGTATAGCCACCCCAGTGGTAAGGCATCACATTGGTAACTAAGAGGGCGTGGGTTCAACACCCAGCGTGCTGTCTTTTACTTTTTTCACATTTTTACACTTTTTTTTTTGCAGCGCCTGGGCTCCAAACATTGGGCCTTTGTTTCTTTTTGCTAACTTTCTAACCCCTTTAACCATTTCCAAACCCTCCTGACTTTTATATTTTATTATATTTTATTTTTCTTTATTATTTTTTTAATTATTATTATTATTATTATTTTTATTAATAAAAAATCCAAAAATATTTATATTTTATCATTTATATTTATTTAGTTTATTTTTCTTCATAAAACTAAAAGAGCAAAAAATATTTTCTTAATAAATTAATTTATTTCTTAATAATTAATGTTTAGGTTTAGGTTCAACCATTATATTATTTTCTTGTAATTAAAATTAATTTAGAATTTAGGTTTCTTTTAATTAATTAATATTCATATTATTTTTATTAATTTAAAACCTTTTCATAAATAAAACCCTAAAAAATCTCCTTTTTAGTTATTTTCTTTTCTTATTTAGGTTAGGTTAATTTTGCTTAATTTTCCTTAATCATTTTTAATTAAGTCCAGACTAAACCCTTTCATAAAAAACAAACAAAAATCATTTATTTTTACATTTACATTCTTGCATTTTTATTTATTCATTTTTTGTACAATATTCAATATGGTTGTAATAATTATTTAGATTTAATTTTCTTGCAATTTCCCCATTTGTAAATTTGTACACCCCCTCCCCTAAATGATGTAATAGCTTAGTATTTTTATTTTCCGCAATTTAATGCTTTATATACAAATGCTAGTAATTAGGGTTTGTATGGAAAGATTAAAACCAACAAATAGCAAACCCTAATCAAGACAAATCAAGCATGTAAACCAATACACTTGCATACTTACACCCTTAGGGTAAATCCACTTTGTTGCCTTACAAAAATGGCCATATTATGCATGTGGGGTATCTTAGCAAAAACAATCAAAAAATACAAGATCATAGTCCCTCGATGACGCTATCAAAGTTGCCTTTCAAAAATGATCTTAGTCCCTTAAAGAAAATGCTAAGATATCTTATAACATTGTTAATCATGGCTATACGATGACCCACGCCCGTCCCTTTTACATCCAAAGATAGGGTTACTTACCAAATCAATGGTAAGATAACAATGTCAAAGGAAAGAGGAAATAAACATGAAAGACTTTTGAGTAGGTAGAATGTTTTTAGTTGCTTTCTCATTTTCAAACCAAAAAAACATCCTTGCTATTTTCAAAACAAACACCAACACTTTCAAAAACATCTTTCAAACTTGAAAACATTTTCAAAGGATCAACACTTTGTATACATTCTTACGAACAAGAATCATTACAAAGTTTGCCTAAATGATAGCGCCTTTTTAAAATACTTTCAAAAACCACACAAAGCATATTTTCAAACAAAAGCAAGTGATCTAGAAAGCAACTAAGAGCTCATAGATAACTACAGATGAAAAGGGTGTTAATACCTTCCTTTTTCATAATATACCCCCCGAACTCAAGAAAACATCTCAAAGGTCTTTCTTGTTCTTTTCAGCCTTTCCTTTTGGATAAAAGAAAAGTCGGTGGCGACTCTTGCTAAACCGTAACATTTACGATCAAACACAAAACTCCCAAGTCATTTCTCCCACTGCGTTACAGGCATTCTTCATACTTACATTCCCTTGAGGGGGAGTACTAGTCATGTGTGACAGGGGGAGTAATGGACTTGTCTGATCTGTCTAGCTCTTATGTTGTGTTGTGTTGTGTGATGTCATACCACATATCTGAAATTCTGTCTTCTGGAGTATTGAAGATGGTAATCTGTAACTGCATGTAAGCTCTGATTTATTTTCCAGTTGTAGTTTGTACAAAGCTTAAATGTTTGCATGTAGTTTCTGTTTTTGGTTATGGTTTTATTCTTCTCTCCATAATGATTGTCTGAGGTTCTTTTAGTTAAAATTTACCAAATGGGGAGATTGTTAGATCCATGGTTTTATGATTGGCATAATATTTGCTAAAACATGGTTCTTGTTCTTCTGTAGAACAAATAACCGGCTGGCTTTCCAGGTGGTTGCTAGGGAGAGCTTACTGGACTGAGTTTATGAGATGATTGAAGGATTTGGGAGCTACGCCAGTGAAATGTGTGTCCTAAGATGAATGTCGTGCTTATCCCTCTTGTGGGAGCCCCCTTATATAGTGTGTATCTTTGCGTCATCAAGAGCCTCAATTAATGAGTGACTCTTGGGTTTTATAACTCTATAACCTCGGATGTCCCCATGAATGGTGGAATCAAAGTTGTGTAATGCTGTAATGATTGCACCGTCAGAGGTTATAGGGATTAATGAACCGAGGTGATGACCAGTCACGGGAAGGTGCGTCCCGGCTACCTACCCTATCTGGGTCGATGATGATGACGGGTTGCTACTCGGGTCCATGGATCATTTGATACTTCCTTAGCCGGGTTGCACAACGGATACCTTCGCCCTGAGTCGGCTACTGGTTTAACCTTTCTCCTTGCTAATTACACTACCCGATTGGGCCTATTATTTTCGGGATATACATAGGCCCCCGAGTTCAAGTCCTTTCTTATAAGGATGCTGTATTCGGTCACATAGTTATAGAAGGTAATACAGGCGTCGTCGAGCTTCTACTCTATTCTGACCCACGTGTCGTGGAGTGAAGAGTCACCACTTTCTCTTTCCTAAAGTAATGATGACTTCCACCTAAACCTTTGTTCATTGGGTGACGTTTCCCTCTCCTAGTGTACTGTTCATTGGACTCTATTAAAGCCCTACTTTTCCTCCTTTCCTTTTTTATCTCTAACATTGTAGAAGGTGTTACATCTTTCAAACATGTTCAATCAGCTTCAAGTGTTCTGCGCTTTCCAAGTGTTTTCTCTTATCCTTTCGTTTTCGTTTTTCCTTTTAGATTATGGTTACCCTAAGGGAGTGTGATGATGAAGGATATATCATAAAACCCTCTAAAAATGAGGAGAGGAAAGAGTTGTGGGACTAATGCATGTGAGAGGTGCAAGGTGTTCTAGACCAGGAAGGGTTTGATCGGATCACAAGGGAAGTTTATGGTTTCACGCTTTCTTCTTTGAGTGATTTTGACCATGATTCTTCCTTCTCAAGTTCTGTTGAATTTCTGATGGAAGCTTCTGCCCCTTTTGACCTTGAAGTCATGGGTTACAAGAATAGCATGCTTGATGACACAGAGATTGCTAAACTTCAGTCTTTGATGGTGATCTCTTCAACCAATGAAGAAAGTGATGTTATCCTGGAGGTGTGTGTTCCCGGGGATCGTGTATGTGTGCTTCTTCGAAATTCCACAGATGAAGACTTCTTTTATTTCTATGTTGGGGTCTTGGAATATTTCAGAGTCCGCATACCCTTCTCCAAGATCGAGGATGATGTTTTGAAGGCCATGAATGTCGCGCCCTCACAACTTCGTCCCAATAGTTGGGGATTTATAAAGGCCTTTGAGATAGTCTGTAAGGCGATGGATATCGTTTCTACATTCAGTTTGTTCTTCTCCTTTTATGAGGTAAAAGGGGCCGAGAAGCTTTCGTGGATCCAAGTTAATGGTCTTCCTCATAGAAGTTTCCTCCAAGTGTACACCTCCAACTATAAGGGTTTTAAAGAGCGGTTCCTGAAGGTGAAATGTGGGTTGAGGTGCCCCCAAGTTTGACTCTTTAGGTGGGCATCCCCGTTTTCCCTTCTACTGAACCTGAGACCCTTCTCCTATATCTAGGTTTACCTTTGAGAAGTTGAGCGACTTGGAAGTCCAAGCTCTGACCGTACTTGATTTTTTCTAAGTCAAAGATTTATTGTCTCTAACCATTGAATAGATTCTTGACTTCCTTAGTAATAGCCTATGTTTTTGTTTTTGCCATCACATGTTCTTATGCAATACTTACACCGTATTTTTCTTTCTTTATAGATAAGATGACAAATATTTTTGTGTCCGAGCAGAAGAAATTGATGATGGAGGTAAGGGTTTCCCAGAGGGATGCAGGTGGGGCCTCCGTAATCAAGTCGGATCCATTCGGGCTGGAGACCCAAACTTTGAAGAAGCACAAAGGGGTAGGCTCTAAGGCTACCTCTAGCGTGGCTGAGCCCCATGTTTCTGCTTCAATTATCCAAGAGTAGATCCAACAAGGTACTCCCAAAAGGGTCAAAACCCTAATGAGCGATGGGGTTTACCGAGTTGATATGGAAATTACCTCTCCGATGGGAGAACTCGGGGACAACCAGGCTTCTGGAGAGTTTAATTTTTGGTCCAACAACTTTTATTGGCTCCACTTTCTCTATGATCATATTAATTCCACCAAGGATGTCAACAAGGTTAAGTCCGTTGGTCGATGGAAAATGACACAAAATCTTAGTTCCTATCTTATAAGGTGTGCAGTTCTGACCCGTGGTCTTTTTGAATCTGTTGATAATCATGAGGAGACAAAATTGAAACTGAAGGAAGAGATATCCCAGTTGAAGGAGGCCCAGAAGGCTCAGTCCGAGAAGTTGTCCGACGCGGAGAATACCTTAGTTAAGGAGAAAGAGCATCGGGAGACTTTGGAGTCTGAAAAAAATTCCACTCTTACCCAACTCAATGAGAGGTTGAAGGCCACCAATGACGAGTTGAAGGCCACCACTATTGAGTTGATGAAAGCTCTTAAGAAATCCCAGGTGGATGCTCTTTCTGTCGGTGATAAAGCCTTTAAGTGGGCGAAAGATCAGATATTGTGCCTTCATCCCGTCATGTCCATATCAGAGATGGACTGTGTTGTACCCCAAAATTTGTCCTCCCATTATTCAAGACATTCTCCTAGGGTTCTCAATTGCTCAAGGTTGCTTAAGAAATGATTAGATAAGCAGTGGCCTATAAATAGGGTTTTGGTTTTATCAAAATAAATGGGACTTCTAATGCCTAAAGTGGACTTCATGGTTCTCATATGTATCAAGGTATCCTCATGCCAAATTTTATGCCTTGCAGCACAAGTTTGCTCAGTCAACTAGTCAGATGATTGAAAATCAACTATATTGGGTAAAAAGTTAATTATGGACAACATACAGTCAAACTCCAAGATTTTTGGTCAACATAAACACTTTTGATGTTACATTCATCATTTGATAAAGGGTTGATCATAACTTATCAAGAAAACTCAAGATTTATCAAAAGTCAAAAGTTGCTAAATTATGGTTTTCTTTAGGAGAAGACAACTGAACTTTGACCAAACATAACTCTCACATGCTTCATCAGATTTTTCTCAACCAAAGCTCATTTTGAAGGAAATTCAATTCTCTACAACTTTTCCTATCTAAGATCAAGTCCAAAAAATGCTTCATTTGAGAGATATGGGTCAAAACATTATAGGTCATTTCAAAAGTCAACAAAAAGACACTTTTTGTCAAGACAACTTACATCAAGATAAAGTCTTCAAATGCAAAAATGATCAACATATAGATTGTAGAGGACATATTGGGATTTCCAAAACGTCTAAGATCACCTTCAAATGATAAAAATTGAGATATTTATGACTGATGCAAGTAGGGAAATTTTGAGAAAATGCATGAAACCCAAAGTGAGCAAACTTGGAGTTTTGGGCTAATAGGTTAAATGTTTCAAGGTCCAAACGTGCATAAGGCCTCATAGAGAACCTATGAACTTATTCATACACCTCTTGGATTTTTATTCTATTTATTTTTTATTTTATTAATTTAAATTTAAAATTAAATTAGATAAAATCAAGCCTTTCATACAAGGTCCAAGCCCACACTTGTTTGACCTAATTTCCTCTCAATATATCCTCATCATTTCAGACAAGACAAACCAAAAACCCTTGCAAGAGAAACTATTCCAAAACTTCTAAAATTATCAAAAACTAGGGCTAATCAAAAACCCCAGTTACAACCTCTTTCTAAGCAAGCCAATCCTTCAAAAAACTTCTAGAAGCATCGTAGGGTAAGATTTGATAATCCCTGATGATCCAAGAGGCCTGAGAAATGCATATATGCCTCGCCAGTTTTGTTTTTTGCATGAAATTCACATTGTTATTTTCTTCATTTTTTTATGCATACTAACATCGCTAATGTTCTTCTGAGGTATAACAATAGAGAGTCGAACCATAACAAGGCCCCCATAACGACCAGAAAAGGGTTTGACATGTTCACACCTTTTTAAGTTGTCTTCTTTGCATCTCACAATATAGAACTATTTGGCCAAAACTAATACTTCCACTAAAATCGCAAGGCCCAAATTAGGGGGGTAGGGGCCCTAAGAATCACTAACACTCCTTTTTTTTTACAGGTTGAAGAACGTGATCGCCGGAGAAGACGATCGGAGTTAGGGCTCCGACGCTTCTCCGGCCCAATTCATTAAGATTATTATATCATTACTTTCTTTCGTTTAATGACCGGATGAAATATCCACCCCAGTGGCAAGGAAGCGCGCATTAAAGCATTGGTATACCAAGGTGTGGGTTCGATCCCTACCTTTTGGTCGTTTTCATATTTTTCTGATTTTTGCAGGTCATATGCAGTGTGTCCTCGTACATCAACTAGGCACCCTTCAACCGGGAATCCTTCAGTCTCGCAGCCCTCAGATCTGGATCTAACGCTCACAGATGTGCAGCCCGCAATACAACCCTTTCAGCCATCACACTAGATCAGGCGCTGGCACTAGTTGGGCCTGGACCTCTATAACAATTCTGCACCCCCTTTTGCTTAATTCAGGCCCATTCTCTTTTTCTTTATATATTTTATTTTTCTACTTTTACTTATATTTTTTTTATTTAATTAAAAAATACATAATTAGTTTTTAGGTTTATTTCTCAGTCAATTAATTAATTAGATTCTTAGGGTTTTTTTATTAACTTTTTTTTATATAATTTAATTAATTAAATTTTTTATTAATTAAAATTAATTAGATTTTTTAGGTTTATTTAGTTAATTATCATCAAAATTATTTTCTTTATACAAAAAATCTTCTTCATAGTCTTTATCTATTTTGTTCTCCCTTTCTCTTTTTCTTAGATCAAGTGGTATAGATCGCTCGTTTTCCATGTAATAGTGTAGCTTTATATATTTTGCATTTTTATATTATGTAATTGCTCCGGGATGTAATAGTCTAAGATTTTTATTTTCTGAACCTCTATTATATAACTGCCCCAAAGTCATATAATAGCGTATGAACTTTACTTTTCACACTTTACTATTTTTTATACTTTCTTTTGAGTAGTAATTACGGTTTGTATGGAAAGATAAAAACCGAACGTTAGAAAACCCTAAATTCAAAAGATAAATAATTGAATATAACACACTTGCGCCTCTAGGGTAGCCTCTCTCGTTGCCTTTAGAACAAAATAGTCATGTCCCTCGAAAGTGGGGACGCTTTAGCAAAGACGCTCGAATCAAAGATCATAGTCCCTCGATGACCCTTTGACGTTGCCTTTCAAAAAATGATCTAGTCCCTTATGAAACTGCTAAAGCATCCTTACTAGTTGCCTTCAATGACCGAATGATGACCCTTCGCTTGTCCCTTCACATCCAAAAGGTAGGGCTTCCTACCAACTAATAGTAAGAATATCACTATCTAAAGGAGGAGGAAAAGTACAAGAATGTCCTTGAGTGGGTAGAATACTTTTAATCGCTTGCTTACAAACTCTTCAAAAACCACACATTTCTCACAAACAAATATTTTTAAAGAAACACTTTGTACGCATTCTTAAGGACTGATAAAAGAATCATTAAAAAGTTCAAATTTCAAAATATTTTCAAACCAATCAGACACAAAAAAGAATGTTTTCAAAGTGAGCTAAGCGATTAAGAGCCCGTAGATAACTATGGATGAAAAAGGTGCTAACACCTTCCCTTTTCATAACCTACTCCCCGAACTCAAAATCTATCGAGGTCTTCCCTATTATTTTCACCCTTTCCTTATTGGATAAAATAAAAGTCGGTGGCGACTCTTTCTATCCCCAACATTTGCGATAAAACGCAAAAACAAGTTAGTTCTCCCACTGTATTACAGACTACTTTAACGTGGTACGGGATGGCCGTCTAGTAGGTCTCGAAGACGTGGATCTCTCCTCAGTCGATTCTTGAATATCTATCTGCCAAGGAGAATGTTAACAATAATGATATCGGGAAAGAAGACGCTGATGCATGATGATTTATTCTACGTTTCTGTTAGTCATGCGATAAGGATGCATTTATGTAACTTTTTGTAAGGAGTGGTTCACCATCCTTTTTGTTACTTTTTTGAAGTATCACCTTCAGGTTATGTACTTCTGATTTCCCTTTTTTTGGTTTTATGTAATCGTTACTTTTAGTTTATCTGCGTCTTTTATGTGTTTTTTTGAAGACAGTTTGATATATGTATAAGCCCTTCAGATACAAAGTCCATTGGGCTGAACGTGTCCAATTATGTAGTGTCGGGCATTATCTTATAATTTTCCTTAGTCACTTTTCCATGTCGCTTTATGCCGTTCAGGAGTACCTCTTAAAACACGGTCATATCCAATTTGAGTCTCTTGGCGTTTATGAACTCGACCCTGATGAGGGAAGTTTAGTTTATAAAACTCAACCCAGATGAGGGGAGTTAGTAGGATTTGACCCTAATGAGGTAAGTTAGTAGGACTCGGCCCTGATGAGGAGAGTTAGTTGTAGAACTCGACCCTGATAAGGGTAGTTAGTCGTTGGAATCTGATGAGGGGAGTTAGTTGTAGAACTCGACCCTGATGAGGGGAGTTAGTTGTAGAACTCGACCCTAATGAGGGGAGTGTTAAATAAATTTTATGACAGGCGTTAAGTGTGATTCGACTATTTCCCGAACCAGAGCCACTAGTAAGGGTGGTCGAGTAGGTCCAAAGCCTTGGCAAGGGTGGCCGAGTTTGTGAGAGACATTAAGTGCGCTTTGACTTTTGCTAGATCAGAGCCCCTAGTAAGGGTGGCCGAGTAGGTCCGGAGCCTTGGTGAGGGTGACCGAGTTTTTGAGAGGGGTTAAGTGAGCTTCGACTTTTTGCTAGATCAGAGCCCCTAGTAAGGGTAGCCGAGCAGATCTAGAGCCTTGATGATGGTGACCGAGTTTGCGAGAGGCGTTAAGTGCGTTTCAACTTTTTGGCGGATCAAAGAACATAGTAAGGGTGGCTGAGTAAGTCTAGAGACTTGGTGAGGGTGACCGAGTTTGCGATAGGCATTCAATTACAAATATTTGATTTTCACTTTGGGTGCCTCATTAAAAACCCTTACTCTTGCAAGGGAAAAGAGTGCATCTTGCATATTTATTTGGCGATTTTATTACATAGTTTTCAACTGAAGTAAATCCTAAGATTGGATACATTCCATGTCCTAGAAATTTTTACCCCCATCCAAAGTTTCCAATTTGTAAGCCCCGTTGTTTAGCTTATAAAGTACCTAGTATGGGCCCTCCCAGTTCAGAGACAACTTTCCCTTGTTCTTAGGATCAGTAATCTTTTTGAAGAATAGATCTCCTGGTTGAAAACCTCTCTTCCTGACTTTCAAGTTAAGCTTCTTAGCTAATTTCTCTTGACTGCAAACTCTCTAACCCGTGCCATTTCTCGGATTTCATCCACCATATCAGTCAAACTATTTAAGTCATCCTTGTTGGTTTCTTCATCAAATTGCTACCTTCTCCAAGTAGGGGTATTGATATCGACTGGTATCATGGCGTCTTCCCCGTACACCCTTCAGAAAAGGTTTTTCTCGAGTAGTGGAGTGCGGGATTGTATGGTATGACCAAAGGATCTCCGACAAGTATTCAGACCATAGTCCCTTTGCATCATCTAAATTCTTTTTCATTTCTATCAAGATGATCTTGTTAGACGCTTCAGCTTGACCATTGGCTTGAGGATGTTCCACTGATGTGAATCTATTTTGGATGCCCAGGTCACTGCAGAATTCTACCACGTCCAAACTTGCATATTGGGCCCCATTGTCGGACACTATGATTTTGGGCAACCCAAACCTGCAAATGATGTAATTCCAATAGAAGTGACGTACTCTTTTAGCAATAATGCAAGCCACGGCCTTAGTTTCTACCCATTTTGTAAAGTAGACGACGTCCATGATGGGGAATTTTAACTTCCCGAGTGCCGTGGGGAATGGTCCCGAGATGTCTGTCCCCATTGGAAAAATGGCCATAGGGAGAAGATGGAGTGCAGTAACTCGATCGGGGAATGTATAAGTGGTGATTATACCTGGCATTTGTCACACTTTCTCACGAACTCGGTGCAATATTGTAAAATTCGAGGCCAATAGTACTCAGCTCGGAGTATCTTCTCGGACAGGGCTCTCCCTCTGATGTGGCTTCCGCATGTCCCTTCGTGGACCTCTTTCATCACTAAGGTATTCTCTGCTTCTATCACACATCTCAACATGGGTGCGGACCTCCTCATTTTGTATAGTTTGTCAGATACTATCAGATAACGAGTGAATACCTTTTTTATGCACCTGGCCTCATTGGTGTCTTTGTGCAGTATCCTCTACGCCTTGTATTGTATTATCGGGGCCATCCACCTGGTGATGTGCTCGATTGACATGGCCTCTTCCTGCTCGATGCTTAGACTTTCTAAGATCTTCTGTATCATTGTTTTATTCAATTATGGTCACTTGGTACTGGCAAGTCGGGCTAGTACATCAGCTCGTACATTCTCTTCCTTGGGGATTTGATCTATCTCAAATTCTGTGAAGGTCTTTGACAACCCCTGCGCTATCTGGAGGTATTTCAACAATGGTGAGTCCCTTGTCTGGTAATCCCCTTTAATATTCCCTCCAATCAATTATGAATCAGTGTTTGTGGCTAGATTGATGATTCCTACCTCCTTAGTTAATTTCGTTTCAGCTATGAAGGCTTCGTATTCCGACTGATTATTGCTAGCCTAAAAGTTGAAGCTTAAGAAGTATTCCAGTACAAAGTTAATGGGTCCTTCAAGGATGACCCCGACCCCGCTTCCTTTAAGGTTGGATGAACTGTCAACATGAAGAGTCCACTTGCTTTTACTTTTTTCGGGTATGGGGTCACTTAGTTCCACCATAAAGTCGGCTAGTGTTTGTGATTTGATGTTGGTTCTTGGAGTGAATTCGATATCATACTCTGACAACTCCACATCCCATGTGACCATCCTTCCAGCTAGATCTGGCTTCTTGAGTATCTGCTTGATGGGGTAATTAGTCCTCATGGTTATTGGATGATCCTAAAAATAGTGTCTTAATTTCTAGGTTATTATTATTAATGCTAGTGCTAGCTTCTCAATCTTCTGGTATCATCGTTCAGCTCCTTTTAGAACCTTGCTAACAAAGTACACCGACCTTTCCCCCTTTTCCCCTTCTTGGACGAGTATTGCGCTCATGGCTTTCTCATAAACCACCAGATATAGGATCAAAGGTGCATTCTCTTCTGGTCTCGTCAGGATTGGTGGAGAGGATAAGAAGTATTTTACACCTTGAAAGTTATCGCACTGTGCGGTGGCGACTTCATTGTACGAGTTAAGTCAATTATCGTACAATGAAGTCGCCACCGCACTTTATTGTTCCAAAGGGAAAAGAGAAAAGAGCGAATAAAGCCCAAAATAAAATAAAAGATCAGAGATCAAGGTACGGGGTCAGTTATGCAGACGGAAGATATTAGCATCCTAAGCATTTACGGTACTCCACAGGATCCACCTTATTTGTTTCTAATCAAAAAGTGTGTTATCTAAGGCTTAAACTTGCTAAAAGGGAAATAATGAATGAAAGAGTATTTACAAACAAAAGAAAATATTTTTTATTATTGCGTCTGCCACGGTTTCGAACCTTTGTGCCTATATATTCTATTCGTGCAATAAGGGATCAGGGCACTCGTAGTTCTCCTCTAATTTCTTTCCAGATTTCCTCTCTAAAGTCTTCTCTAAGTTTCTTCTGATTTCTTATGTTCTTTTCTTCTTAATTATTGTGTGTTCTTCTCTTCTGATTTGAGTTGTTTATTTAGGACTTTTGAGTGAAGATTTGAGAGAATTTGAGAGGGAATTTTTTAGGAGATTGAGAGGAAATTTTGTTGTTGATCTGTGCCAAATTTCTTCAGCAAATTTGAGCCTTTGATTGTTTGAAATAAATGGTGCAGATTGAGTTGAAAATGTGAAGTTGAATTTGGATGAAATTTTGGTGGGATTTGGATAGCAAACTGTGGCATGTGTTAGGATAAAATGTGAGTCGTTGATGAATTTGAAATGAAGGGTGTGCATGAAATTGGTTTATAATGTTGAAGTGAAATTTTGAAGCTTTTGTTTTGTTTTGCTACAAGCTGAAACGTGAATACCAATTTATGTAGTCTCCACCTGCATTTTTCTTTGCCATCTATTTTTCTATTTATTTGGTCATAAAATAAAACAAACAATAATATATAATACTAACAATTTTAATAAATGGAAAACGTTAGTAATATCTAAAAATAAAATAAAAAAAGAAAAAAGATTAAAACTAAAATGCAAAATAAAAATAGAGAAGATTAAAATAAACTTGGATATATTTTTTTATTTTTTGAGATAATGATGTAAAATGTAAAAAATAATAATAATAATTAACAATAGTAACAATTAACAAAAAAAAAAATAATAATAAAAATATTTAGTAACAACAAAATTAAAAAAATTTAAAATAAAAAATTATAATTTGATTTTTCCTATTAATAATAATCCAATATTTTAAAATGAATTATAATTAAGATCAAATCAAATTAATTATTAAAATAAAAAAAGAGAAATTCAATTAATAATTGAATTTGTAATTTCAAATAAAAAATGTAAATTTAAATTAAATATGTTAATTTGAATTAATTTGCCAACTTAATTATAAAACAAAATTCAATTATTAATAAAAAAGTATAAAAATTAATTGAACTAAATCTAATTAATAATTAGGAATGAAAATTCAATCCTAAATTTGATTATTAATTAAGGAAAAATTGTTGAAAACAATAAAAATTAAAATGAACTTTAAAATCTATTTTAATTTTTTATAATAATTCAATTTAAAAAAATATATTTTAAATTGAATTAAAATTTAAATCAAAGATAGATTATTTGAACTAAAAATACTCATTAGAAATATGATTAAAAAAATGCAAATGACAAACTATTTTTTTTTTTTTTTGGTTTTTGATATAGAAATTGAAAGAATGAATAAAAATAAGAAAATATATAAAATGATCGACTTTTTAAAAGGCGAAAAATATGCGTCAGTTGAAAAAGAGAAGGGGCAAAAAATAGAGTTTAAAAGTTGTCCCTATTTAAATATCTTCAACCAGATGATATGAAGATGATCATTCTTCATATAATCGTAGTGGAAGATAGTTAAATATCAAAGTAGTCAATTTTAATCCCTTGGTGCAATGTTATAAACGAATGCAATGTGGTCTTTTTTTTACACTTTTTTTCGTATATGATATGACATGAATGCATAAGATAAGACAGTATGTGGAGAAATTTGAAACAATAGAGTTATGGTAGATTGAATGAAATGATCTGACGAGACACACTGGGGAATACAAGATATTTCTGGATATCCGTCAGGGTGATAAGGAGTAACCAAAAATACTTGCGAAGAGGGAGATAAACTATAGAAAGATAAAATATGACATCCAATTACATGCTTTGGACGAAAGGAGAAAGAAATGCGACATCCAATAACCTGTTTGGACGAAGGAAGACCACATCATCTAATAACTTGCTTTAGACGAAAGGAAAAGAAAACCATGACATATAATAACCTGTTTTGGATGAAAGAAGACCATATCATCTAATAATTTTCTTTAGACGAAGGGAAAGACTCTCTAGAAAATACATAAAAAATAATTGAAGATACATCAGAGTCATCCAGGAAGGACACTGTACGGAAAAGACCACGACATCCAATAATCTGCTTTGGATGAAGGGAAAGACTCTCTGGAAAATACATCAAAAACATCCAAGAATGGTAGTGAATGTGGGATGAGACCTAATCTAAAGATACATCAGAGTCATCTAGGAATTGCACTGGATGAAAAAGAACAACGACATCCAACAACCTGCTTTGGATGAAGAGAGAAATAAGTACGATATCCAATAACCTACTTTGGATGATGGAAAAACAAGGTATCCAGGAATAGCACTGGTGAGGAAAAATAGACAGACATCCAGGAATGGCACTGGAGTGAAAACACATGACATCCAGGAATGGAACTGGAGTGAAAAGAGATAATATCCAGGAATGACACTAGAGTGAAAAGAGACAGTAATCCAGGAATGGAGTTGGAGTGAAAAGAGAGACATCCAGGAAGGGCACTGGACGAGGTGAGAAACTCTCAATTGGGGAATATGACATCCAAGAATGACGTTGAGTAAAAGTGAGAAGTAACATAGTATTGGACGGAAAGAGAAATAGACAGACTGACAGCTTCTTTAGTAGGTGCCAAGTAAGTTGGACTTTGATCTCAAGGTGAGATGTTGGTAGCAACAAACCTCGGGAAATGCAAAATAAGGATGAAGCACTCTTGCTATGAATTAAATATGAATTTTGTTATGCAGGATATATCAATAATCTATGTATGTAATGCAGACGTTTACGACATGGGAGCTTGACTCTTTTGTGGGGGTAAGATTGGTATTCTGATTCTTCAACACGAATAACTCTACCAATTCTTCTTGGAAATAAAATGTTGAACACATCTCTATCACACTTGTAAACTGCATCACACTGGCGGTCCTTTGAGGAAGGACTGAAAAGTCACTTGGGGATTGCCCCAGATTAGCTAACTGCTGAGGATAAACTGATCATGGCTTCATTCGAATGTTGATAGGAATAAGCTGATCATTGCTTCAGTTCCCAAAATAACTGAGGGGAATAATTGCCCCAATATGAGTCTTAAAATAGATCTTTTGGCTAACCAATTCTGAGAAAAATTTGCGCCAAGCAACAAATCTTGAACTGATTCACAATTAGAACTGGAATATACTTTCCCCTGATAGGATCACTGACCAATTTTCTCAACTATTTGAAATTCCTTGATGAGGAAAACTTGTTTGCAAGCAAAAATTGTTCATTTAAACATGGTAATTTTAATGAGAAGTTCATGCAAAAGTTTTGAAATCAAAATCATTCTTGAAATGATGTTATTGATGTATAGAAAATGAGCCGCTGGTCAAAACATAGTGGTTTAAACATTTAAAGTAAAAGAGAAAGCAAAGGTATGAATATACCGAGACAAATGATTTGCAAAAGATCTTAGGAGTCAGTATACATAACCTTGTTGAAGTATGCTTTCAAAAGAAACCTGGCACCAATTAGGTCTTTTTAAGGTTGTAATATGGTCTAGTTCACGGTTTAATAAAACAAAGGATAAAGGCTCAAAGTTTATTTTTGCCCAACCCAATCTTCGAGATGTTCTTTAGTCCTACATTCAGTTAACTGAGACTATGCATTCAGGTTCTAAGAAATTTTGGAATTGTAATGACGATAGAAATGATGATGGCTCAGAAGCTAAAGATTCTTGATATGGTAATCACTTCTTATTACAACTTTTTTTTTGTTTTTGTTGAGGACTTTTTTCAACTCATGTGAAGAATTTTGAGGATTTTGGTGACCTCTTTATTTTGATTTTTGTTATCCCTAACTTTTTCCTGAACTATTTTATTTGAGATTATAGTCAGCGGGATGCCCCCATTTTTTTTTCTAAGTCTCCTTCATATGTTTTGACTTAGCGAATTTTTTTATTTTGATTATTTTCATTTTTCATTTTTTTTGTTGGAAAGATGGTGACTTCCTTGCTTAATAATTGCGGAGAACAATCATTGTCACTTTTGATTTGAAGGACATGTTCCACACTTCTTTGGATGTGTGTGAAAGAAAGCTGGATTGCAACCTTTAATGAAAGGTGTCTTGAATTAATACACAACTAAATTAACTAAAACTACCCTACCCTAGGTTAAGATTGCGGGTTTTTTGTATAGAAAGAAACTCCAACTTCTAAGCTCAAAGGGGTTTACAAGGGATTAACTTCCTTATTACTTTAGTGTTTGGGAATGGAAACAATGCATGTACATCATCAACAAAATTTTACTTATAAGCATACCAACAACATTTATGGGTATTTTGTTTTCATCGTCTTCCCTCCAATATTTGCATAAACAAAAGCTTGATAAAGAAAGTAATCAGGAGATATTTTTGAAAGCAGTAAATGAAAATGATTTGAATCAAAACAATGCAATGCTCATTTCATTAAAATTAACATGAAAGTACAAACGAAATTTGAAAGCAACAATTTAACATAAATAAAGTAAAGTGCAAACAGAAAGAGACATGGCCTAATGACTAATCAGTAATAAGGATGAGTTGTCATGTCTGAAAAACTGGCTTTAGGAGGTGAATTGATATACTTTGACTGAAGCTTCACTTGTCATGGCAAAGGACTATCCACAACATTTGGAGTAGAAGCTTCGAAACTTATCACTTGTCCTCTAACAAACTCTTGCACTCTAGCCTTCAGTGCATAACAATGTTCTAAATCATGGCCAGCAGCTCCCTGATGGAACTCATAGTGAAGATCAGATCTGAATTTAGTCGAAAGGGGATCTGGAGGAGTTAAGGACCTTGTTATGATCAAACCTAGTTTGACCAAGTGAAGATATAATTCAGTGTAGGTCATTGGAATAATGACAAACTAAGGCCTAGTCCTTGCATTGCGATTCTGATTTTGTTCAACAGCCTGACATTGAGGAACTTGAATTTGTTGAGCATTGACCATGGGAGTAACATCAGCTACTTGTGGTTTATCATAATACTGAGGCCTACGATGAAGTCTTCTTCTCTCATCGGAGACAACATTGGTTTCACACTCTTTCTTCTTTTGAAAGTTCTCGAAGGGCTTCTTCGCACCATTAGAAGATTCAACAACAGAAAACACTTTGCCTTTCTTGATTCCTTCTTCTAATCTCTGGAATATAGTCACTAAATCTATGAAGCTGGAAGATACACTACCAACCATCTTCTCCCAAAAGAAAGGAGACAATGTATCCATAAACAAGCTTCTGAGCTCTTTCTCAGATAGAGGTAATTCAACTTGTGAGGTCAGTTCTCTCCAATGTTGAGCATATTCCTTGAAAGATTATTTCTCATTTTGAGACATGTTTTGCAGTTGACGACAGTCTGGAGCCATGTCGAGGTTATACTTGTATTGATTCATGAAAGCATCAATCGAATCCTGAAAGCATTGAATACAACCTTTCTCAAGTCCCATATGCAATTTCAAAGAGGCTCTATTTAGGCTGTCTTAGAAACAGTGGATTAGAAGCTTGTCATTCTTTGTGTAAGCAGACATCTTCCTGAAGTACACGACTAGATGACTCTTTGGACAAGTATGCCTCTTGTATTTCTCAAACTCGGGAGTCTTGAACTTAGCGGGCATAACCATACCAGAAACCAGGCACATGTTGTTAGCAGTAACACCAAAGACATTATTTCCTTCTTGTGATTGGTGGATTTAGAACTGACTGTTTAACGCTGGTTCGCGAAATGTCGCGGTAAGCAAGAGTCGCCACCGTCTTTTATTTTCTCCAACATGGACAGGACAAAAGCACAGCAAAATTCCTTATGAGATAGTTTCTCGGTTCGGGAGGTAGATTTATAGAAATGGAAGGTGTTAGCACCCTTTCTATCCATGGTTATCCATGGGCTCTTAGATACTTGCTCATTGTGTTTTCAAAATTGTTTGCTTTTCAAAGTGTGAGTGGGTTTGAAAAAGTTTCGTTTAAAGATTTCAGAATGACTCTTGTATCAGTCCTCAAGAGTGTTTGAAAAATTGTTTTGAAAGCTTTTTGAAAGTGTCGGTGTGAAAAGTTTTTGTTTTGTTTTTTAGAGAGCAAGTATCTATGAGTCATCTACCTACCCTAAGGAATTAAGCTGTGTAGAAGTCCTTAAGGTAGTGCCATCCCACCATTGAGAGGTGGGTAGCACCACCGTTGGAAGTGTTCGGGTCAATTCGAGTGTTAGGGACAGTGTGGTCACCGAAGCAACAGTTAGGACACCTTAGAAGCTACCCTTATGTCCTTGATCCTTTTTTAATCCGAGGCAACCGTTTCGAGGCAACTATTCCGAGGAAACTGTTTCGAGGCAACTGTTTCGAGGCAACTGGATCATGGACATAAGGACTTACTAAAACGTCCTATACTTGACGACCACGTTTCGAAGGCAACAGGTGAGGCGTACCCTAGAAGTGGTGTGTGAATTTGTGTGTTGTTTTCATGTCAATATTTATCTTTGATCAGGGCATTGTGAGCTACGCTTGTTTTTAATTAGCTATACATTCTTTCATGCAATTTTTATAATTTAAGAGTGCGGAAATTTAAATGCGGAAAGATAAATCCTACGCTATTACAAGGCGCGGGTCTATACATCGCCAAAATACAAAGACCCGTTTGATGAAAGATGCGGAAAGTAAAAAATACCTAATTACTATTACAAGCCTTGAGCAGTTACATAATATTCGAAAAGAAAATAAGAATAACGTGCGAAAGAATAAAAGTTAGGATGTCCGAGGGTTTTGACCCTTTTGAAATTAAATTGAAATTAAAGTCTAATTATTATTTAATTAAAGAAAGGAAGGAAAAGAAAATCTTTTTATGTTTTTGGTTTTTTAATGGAATAAAGAAAAGAATTAAAATTAAAGTTAGTGAAACCCTAGTTCTAAATTGTTTTTAATTGTTAAGGAAAATGTTAAAAGTTAACCTAATTTATGCTAATTAATTATTTACATATTTATTTACAAAATTAATAGTGATTTATAATGGTGATTAATAATAATTAATTAAGAAAAAAGAAAAAGAAAAGGTGAAAACATCAAAACCTAATTCTACATATTTTTATTTATTAAGAAAAATAATAAAAGTTTAAAACCTAAATTAACTAAATTAATTGTTAGTTTTATTTACAAAAATTAATTAATGAGTAAATTAATAACTAATTAAATATTTTTTGTATTTTTCTGTTTTTATTATGAAAAGAAAACTATTTTAAGGTGAATTAAATAAAAATAATTAAAGCAATTAAATGGTTAAAAGGAAAGAAAATAGAATTAAAAATGTGCAAACCAATGGGGGTTTTCAGGCCCAAAGGAAGGTTTTTTTGGAGCAATCTGGCCCATCAGCATAGGCCTTGTTTGACTTTCCACGCTTGGGTGTTCATCCATTGACTGAGGTATATGATAGACCTCCTTTTGTAGCTTTCAGATTGATCATCATGAGTATGTGGCAAGCCTGAGCGTGAGTGCGTATGGTGAACCTTTGAGGATGTGCTGCGCTAGAAGATATTGAAACAAAAATTAGTAAGCATATGGGGGGACCTGGGAATCGAACCCAGGTCCCAACGCTTAAGGGACACATTGCCAGCCAACTGAGCTATTGCGTTTCTTTGTATACATAATGAATAAACAATATAATATATACAAAACAATGGTTAGTGGTATAAGATAAAAATTACGCGCCAGATTTGAATTAACCTATAGCATCAGGCCACGTCCATCTTCTTCCTTGTTTTTCCTACAAATAGAAAACAAATAGCGGGGGTTTTAAACCCCCACAAACTGCAACCTGTAAAAATAGCGAATAGAATATGCCTTAATATAAAAAGGGCGCGATTGCTTCATTGGATTCGTCTTGTTGTCACGAATGTGTTCATACAGGTTTGGTGGTCTAATTTTACCATATGTGAGAACCCCCAATTTTGAAGTTCTGAAACCCTAGGATTCATCAATGGTGAATCTCGTTTCAAGCATTTTTAGAACAATTAAACTATGCCAAAAGTTCCAGGGAGATGTTAGTAACACAAATCAATGATCAAAACACATGAATGATGTATAGAAATTGAAATTCGATTATGGACATATTTATGAAAAAGATGATTCTGTTCTACCAATTCTTGGAGTATGGGGACTTGTTCTTGATGCCAATAGTTTCCTAGCAATGTCAGTAAGGCAATGGAAGTGTTTTGAAGCCTTGAATCGCCCTGCAACTGTGATTTCAGATTTCAAGTCTTGGTGAAAATTTTGCAAAGTGGTTCTACAGCTTCAGCAGCTTTTTCGTGTCTCCTTGCATTAGGTTAGGTCTTGCATATGTACATGAAGCAAATTAGGTCAAAAACAAGCCCATGGATCCATTGAATTAATGATTTCAATATTTGATTTTTTCCATATCTTTTTCAATCTTTTTTTCATGAAACCCTTGCCAATTGTGGAAGATATTGCCTTGTTGATTGATGCACGAAATCTTTAGCATATAATGAGTGAATTTGCTGCACAAAAAGATTTGAAAAGCATTATTTGATATTTTTCTCATATTTAAATCTAATTAAATGAATTAATATGAATAAAAATTCAATTAATTAATTAAAAATAAGAAAATAAATAATTTTTAGCTCAATGGGTCGTGCATAGGCCTTGTGTAATGATTCAAGGAAGAATTTGAGGCCCATTAGCAATTTTGAAGCTTTTGAAGCAAAGTTGACTTTTCAAAGTTCCCAAAAATTTCCCAACTTCTCCAATGCATATGTTGCTCAATTCTTAAGCTATGATCATGTTCTTGGACATTTTGGAAAGGTCTTGAAGTCCTCTAACCAATGCCTTTGGTCCCATGTCATTTTGATTTACCAATATCAAGTTATGGTCTTTGACTTAAAGTGCCTTTTTGTTGACTTTTGAAAATGACCTATAATGTTGAAATTGATAAATTTTTGTGAGAGCATTTCTTGGACTTGAAGTGTGAAGATGAGTTGTAAGAAATGTCATTCTCTTCAAAATGAGCATTGGATGGAATTTTTCTGATAAACCATGAGGAAGTTATGCCCTGGTCAATTTGCAGTTGACTTTTTCAGCTGTCCAAAAATAGAAACTTTTGCATCTTGAGACTTTTTGAGCCATGCTTTGAGAATCATGATCAAGAATTGATCAAATGATGTTTGTGGATTCAAAATAAGATGTTGACCAAAAATTTTGACTTTTGACTGCCAAATGACCGTTTTGCCCCTGCAGTTGACTGTGGAGCAATTAGGGTTTTTGACTGTGCAATTTGATGCTGTGAGTCTTGAAACTTGACATATGGATGCTTGACGATGTATATGGGCATATGGGACTTGATTGGACCCTTGGAAACCTCAATTTCTTTGCAAGAACCAAAACCCTAATTTTGACTGTGTTAGAAGGCAATTGGACTGTGCAGCTCTTGAGAGATTTTGAATCATCTAAAGATTGATCTTGGCAAATATTTGCAGAATATGGGAGGGAAAATTTTGGGGTGCAACAGTTGCCCCTGTTCAATCTTCTTAAACCTGAGGATGTAGATTGGCTGGCGTGCCTTTCGTAATCCGAAGGTGGAAGATGATTGAACACTAGAGTGCCCAGAAATTTGCACTCACATAGTAGAGTATCAGCAGTGTGATAGCGGGAATGGGTTTACAGATGCCATTTGGAGACTGATGGATAGGAGGATGGGCTTATAGATGCCATCTGGAAGTGTGATAGAACCTTGTCGGGGATGGGCTTATGGATGCCATTTGGAGACTGTAATGGTAGTTGTGGTGATGGGCTTATAGATGCCATCGGGTGTCGATCGCGTAAGAGATTACTTAGCGAGAACTTGCGTACCTGAGAAAGAAACTAATTACCTGGCCTGTTACAGGAGTTGATCTTCAAACTCTTTGTGTAGATGTGCCCTGGCTGGATACAGGAATCGAATCTTTAAAAACTCTTCATGTAGATGTGCCCTGGCCGGATACAGGTATCGAGTCTACAATCAGTTACTCACAGATGTGCCCTGACTAGATATAGGGATCGAGTATGGAATATAGTCGTCAACAGATACACCCTGGTAAGATACAGGAATCGGATCTTCAAACTCTTCAGACGTGCCCTGGCAGGATACAGGAATCGAGTCTGGAATTAGTCGTCAACAGATACACCCTAGCAAGATACAGGAATCGGATCTTCGAACTCTTCAGACGCGCCCTGACAGGATACAGGAATCGAGTCTGGAATTAGTCGTCAACAGATACTCCCTGGCAAGATACAGGAATCAGATCTTAAAACTCTTCAGACATGCCCTGGCAGGATACAGGAATCGAGTCTGGAATTAGTCGTCAACAGATACACCCTTGCAAGATACAGGAATTGGATCTTCAAACTCTTTAGACGTGCCCTGGCAGGATACAAGAATCGAGTCTGGAATTAGTCGTCAACAGATACACCCTGGCAAGATACAGGAATCGGATCTTCAAACTCTTCAGACGTGCCCTGGCAAGATACAGGAATCGAGTCTGGAATTAGCCGTCAACAGATACACCCTGGAAAGATACAGGAATTGGATCTTCGAACTCTTCAGACGTGCCCTGGCAAGATACAGGAATCGAGTCTGGAATTAGTCGTCAACAGATACACCCTGGCAAGATACAGGAATCAGATCTTCGAACTCTTCAGACGTGCCCTGGTAGGATACAAGAATCGAGTCTGGAATTAGTCGTCAACAGATACTCCCTGGCAAGATACAGGAATCGGATCTTCAAACTCTTCAGACGTTCCCTGGCAGGATACAGGAATCGAGTCTGAAATATAGTCGTCAACAGATACACCCTGGTAAGATACAGGAATCGGATCTTCAAACTCTTCAGACGTGCCCTGGCAAGATACAGGAATCGAGTCTGGAATATAGTCGTCAACAGATACACCCTAGCAAGATACAGGAATCGGATCTTCGAACTCTTCAGACGTGCCCTTGCAGGATACAGGAATCGAGTCTGGAATTAGCCGTCAACAGATACACCCTGGCAAGATATAGCAATTGGATCTTCGAACTCTTCAGACGTGCCCTGGCAAGATACAGGAATCGAGTCTGGAATTAGTCGTCAACAGATACACCCTGGCAAGATACAGGAATCGGATCTTCGAACTCTTCAGACGTGCCCTGGAAGGATACAGGAATTGAGTCTGGAATTAGTCGTCAACAGATACTCCCTGGAAAGATACAGGAATCGGATCTTCAAACTCTTCAGACGTGCCCTGGCAGGATACAGGAATCGAGTCTGGAATATAGTCGTCAACAGATACACCCTGGCAAGATACAGGAATCGGATCTTCAAACTCTTCAGACGTGCCCTGGCAAGATACAAGAATCGAGTCTGGAATTAGTCGTCAACAGATACACCCTGGCAAGATACAGGAATCGGATCTTCGAACTCTTCAGACGTGCCCTGGCAAGATACAGGAATCGAGTCTGGAATATAGTCAAAAACAGATACACCTTGGCAAGATACAGGAATTGGATCTTCAAACTCTTCAGACGTGCCCTGGCAGGATACAGGAATCGAGTCTAGAATTAGTCGTCAACAGATACACCCTGGCAAGATACAGGAATCGGATCTTCGAACTCTTCATACGTGCCCTGGCAAGATACAGGAATCGAGTCTGGAATATAGTCGTCAACAGATACACCCTGGCAAGATACAGGAATAAGATCTGGAATCACGACAGTTGATAGCAATTATCTTTGTATTGACCTTTGTCCTGAAAAGACAAAACGTTAGTTGTATGCGATGTTATGATGTATGACATGCGTGATGTTCTCAGAATAAATGAGATTGTATGTTCATGATGCGTATGTGCATACTATAATGTATAAAGATGTGATGTCTATGAATGTATTTTCGTCTAGGAAAATAAATCCTTGACGAATGCCGGGAAGTTGAATCCTGGGCTGATGTTGAAGAGTAGAGCTTTTGTTTCCGCTGGGGGTGATGGTTGCAAGAATACCGGTGGGAGGAAAATGACTCCGTTGGGGAATAAACTTGGCGAATAGATTACTCTGCGGGGAGTGAACTCTGTGGGGAAAGAGAGGTACTTCTCTGAGAGTTGATGATAACTCCGCTGGAAATACCATTGATATGTTTTGTTGAAAGATGAACTCCGCTGGGGATAGGAAGACTTCGCCGGGGGCGATCTTTCCGTGGCAAATGGCTGAGGATAACCCAGTTATATCCTGGTGGGGGAATAACCTTCTGAATAAAACCGGGAGACGCGTTCGTGCTCTGCAAGGGATAAGCTTTCCAAAATCTACTGGGGATAAGCTTTAAGACCTGCCAGGGAGATTGATTGAACTCTCCTGGGGAGACTTTTCAGATTGGACTGGGGGATGGCTCCACTGGATGTTCGGTATTCCGTCGGGGAACAATCTTAGATCAAGATTACCGGGGATGCTTGTTATGGAATGTTTGTATACTGCTGGGGAATGTTGAGATCTTCTGGGGATAATCCAACTTCCTTAGAGCTGACAGTGGTCTAACTCTGCTTGGGGGGAGAGTGTTACTGACTTGCTGGAGATTTTGCTCCTTTGTTAGGGTTGATGAGAGACCAACTGCTTGGGAGAGAATTGTTGAACCTTGTCTTACTCGGCGAGGAGTGAAGGTATCTGGGTTATATTCTTCAGCTGAATCTACCTTGTATCTTGTGGACAAAGCAGCTAGTACAGTTTGGACCATTCTTATTGCCCCAGCTTCTGTGGGAGAAGGTACTTGTGAAGGCGCTTGATGACTGCCGATTTGACAAATCTTCTTCTGGTAGGCAAGTGACGAGATGACGGGACATAGTCGTACGCTTTGATCCCTAACTTTTTCCTGGACTGCCCTTTCGGGCTTTCAGTCCACCGGGATACCCATTTTTGCCCAAGCCGCCTTTTCAGGTTTTCGACTTGCCGGGTGTACAGATTTTTTTCATTTCAGCCCTTATTTTGCCCGAACCCTTTTGGTTCGCCGGGAAGCCCTTATTTTTGCCTAGGTGTGTCAACCTAGCGGGTCTTTGATTATGCGTAGTATTTTTTTCCGACTATGTCCACGCTCTCAAAATGTAGGGAGATGCCCTTGTTGTTGTGTTGCCATGCGACCGGAAGATCTTCGTTTGATCGTCTAATGCCCCAAGTTGGTTGGCCTTTTGAGAGATTCTCCGAATCTTGACTTAACTGCCCCAGATGATGGATAATGATCAGGCCATGCCCCTTGATGGGAAGTGCTTTTGTTCATTAGATATTCTTCGTGCGAATTTCTCTGCTGTTCAAACAAAAAGTCATATGCAAACAAAGTTATGTTAAAAATGCAAAGCTTATGTCTGTCTTGAAGTTTTTGCGAAAATGCATTTTTTCATAAAAACAAGTGAATTTTTGTAAACTGTGATGTCAACTCGTCATTTTACCGCAAGCCTTAAGGAGTCAGGATACCTTTCGTAACAATATGCTTTCGAACTAACCCATGCTTCAGCTAGGACTTTTGAGGGTTATAACGTGGTCTGGTTCACGGTTTAAGAAACAAAGGATAAAGGCTCAAATTATATTTATACCCACCCACTCTTCGTGATGTTCTTCAAACCTAAACTCAGCTGATCATGCGTTAGACCTTGTTTGAGTCTTTGTCCTGATATTCCAATAATGGTTCGGATATTGACAGTTTATTGTGACTAGGCAGTCATTTCTTTCTTCTTTTTTTTGTTGAGGGTTTGTAGGACCTCTTTCTTTTTTTGATTTCGTTATCCCCTAAATTTTGCCTGAACTGTTTCTTTTCGTATTTACAGTCAGCGGGATGCCCCAGTTTTGTAAGTCTCTTTCATAGGTTTTGACTTATTGGGTTTTTATTTTTTTGAAAGATAATGACTGCCCGTCTTTATGATTATTTGGAACCATCACTGTCTTTTGTTTTGAAAGGACTTCTTTGGTGCCATTTGTCATGCACTTGGATCAACTGAGAGAACTACCCTGCCCCAGGTTATGATTAAGGGTTTTAGTTTTCGAAAAGAAAGACTCCGACTTCTTTGGCTCAGAGGGGTTGACGAGGGATTATCTTCCTTATAACTCCAGTGTTTAGGAATTGAAACAATGCCTGTACCTCATCAGCGGGGTCTGTTCAAAAGCATATTGTAAAGATCATGGTATCGTTTTCGTCATCCTCCCTCAAGAGGCTTAGAATTATTAATTAAGAGTTGACATCAAAAATGAAAGCAGTTTGAATATAGCGAATGCGAATATATTGATTCAAAACAGACATATGCGATGCATTAATGAAATAACAGCGTTTGACATGATAATTGTTTGAACAATCAAAAGAAAATTACAACTTGAAAATTCTAATGGACAAAAAGTCTTCTCATCTCAGGACTCGTTACTTCAAGTGACGCGTCCTGTAGGGATGGTAGAAGAGCTCAGCCTGACCCTCTCGGGTGAAATCCACTACTCCTTCATTAATCAGGTCCTGGACTTTGTTCTTCAGAGCCCAGCAGTCGGAAGTGTCATGTCCAGGACTATCAGAGTGGTATGCACATCTTCTGTCGGGATGATAGTTAGGAGCAGAGATGTTGGGGTTCCGGGGAGGAGCCCTTAGTGTAATCAGGTTCAAACTCAACAGGTGTTGTAAAGCTTGAAACATCGACATGTTGAGCTGGGTGAATTGCCTCCTGGACCTGCTTGGCTTACTCTGATCAACCTGTTGCTCTGGGCGGGGTTGTGGTTGGACTTGTGAAGTGGTAGCAATTTGGAGAGGTCTATTCTTCACCATACCAGACTCTTGTCCTCTTGGAAGCTGATCAATGACCTGGTCCCTGACTTGGGCTGGCTGCTTCATGTCTTGATGAAGCTGACTGATCATGGTCCTTTACTCTTCTTGCTCCCGAGCTAAGCCTTGGATGAGAGCCATTTGCCCCAGCATCTGGGTTCTCATTGTATCTATCTCCGCTTGCAGACGTTTCAGCCGTTCGTCCTTGTCGTCCTCAGAACTGTTCCTGACCAAATTCCCCATGAGGAGTGTCCTCAACTCTTCCTGCCCCTTGGATAGGCTTAGGAAGATTTCCCTGAACTGAGTCTCTTGAGCATGAAGACCCTGGTTATCTTGTTGGGAAGCCATTGCTAAAATAAACAGCGACAAAGGTAAGTGACCTGTCAAAAAGAGTACCTGTAATGCAATGATATGTATGATATGCATGCAATGTTTTCAAGGATCTCGCGGGGTAAACAAGAAAATTAATAGAGTTGGGATCCGGTAGCTTGATTGAAGGAACTTCATGTTGTTGAGAGTCCTTCTCCAAGGGTCAAGGCTCACCATATCGAGTGGGTCATAGCCTCTGACTCAAGTTATCAACTTGGCTAGAGGAAAATAAATCCCCTTTTGCCCCTTGCTAGACATTTTGATTCATCATGACCTGCATCACAGACCTTTGAGATCCTTGAAATGGGTTAATCCTTATGCCGGATGTATGCAATGGTATGATGGTATGATGTTATGCTATGCGTGGAGAAATGTAGGTGAACCCTGTTATGAGTCCAGATTAGGGACTGTAAACAAAACCTGCAAGAAACTCAAGTGTCAGATAACAAGCATGCAAGTAGTCAAGTTTGAAGGCACACAAGTTACACAAGACAGCCCTTAGAGTTTAGGCCAGCATGGGGTCTAGGTATTACCCTCTTGAGGTTGGTGGGCTCAAAACCTGTCCTATCAAAAGTAACCGGGTTCTAAGGATCTCAATATCATTGGATTGTTTTCTGTGTTCATCGTTTCGATTTAGCCACTGAACTGGCGACCGAAATATTCCAAGAAAACAACCCTCAACTGAGTGTAGTATCGAGTATCAACCAACTTCGGACTGCACCAAAGTCAGTTATCTCACTACCCTAAAGAGGCCAAGATGGTTCAATTAAGGTTCCTAAGGCCAGTTGATGCTTCACGACACCACGCGGCGGCCCCGTATTCTCCTTGACTTAACTCAAGGGTTACCGATACTCACCAAAGTGCCACATCAACGTAGCAGACTGCTTCAACCGTGTCGGTATACCCCGCACAGTTCCCTCACAGTCTTGTTGCTACTTTTTAAGAAGGTATCCCCCAGATCCGGGTTAGGATCTATAGAACTCCCAAGACAATACCCACAATAATAAAGCAAACAATTCAGACAATTGAAAACAAGAGTGGTCTAATCCTAAGGTACACCTCACTTATAAAGATATCCCCAGCAGAGTCGTCAGTTCTGTGATCGGTGGATTTAGAACTGACTGTTTAACGCTGGTTCGCGAAATGTCGCGGTAAGCAAGAGTCGCCACCGTCTTTTATTTTCTCCAACATGGACAGGACAAAAGCACAGCAAAATTCCTTATGAGATAGTTTCTCGGTTCGAGAGGTAGATTTATAGAAAGGGAAGGTGTTATCACCCTTTCTATCCATGGTTATCCATGGGCTCTTAGATACTTGCTCATTGTGTTTTCAAAATTGTTTGCTTTTCAAAGTGTGAGTGGGTTTGAAAAAGTTTCGTTTAAAGATTTCAGAATGACTCTTGTATCAGTCCTCAAGAGTGTTTGAAAAATTGTTTTGAAAGCTTTTTGAATGTGTCGGTGTGAAAAGTTTTTGTTTTGTTTTTTAGAGAGCAAGTATCCATGAGTCATCTACCTACCCTAAGGAATTAAGCTGTGTAGAAGTCCTTAAGGTAGTGCCATCCCACCATTGAGAGGTAGGTAGCACCACCGTTGGAGGTGTTCGGGTCAATTCGAGTGTTAGGGACAGTGTGGTCACCGAAGCAACAGTTAGGACACCTTAGAAGCTACCCTTATGTCCTTGATCCTTTTTTAATCCGAGGCAACCGTTTCGAGGCAACTATTCCGAGGCAACTGTTTCGAGGCAACTGTTTCGAGGCAACTTGATCATGGACATAAGGACTTACTAAAACGTCCTATACTTGACGACCACGTTTCGAAGGCAACAGGTGAGGCGTACCCTAGAAGTGGTGTGTGAATTTGTGTGTTGTTTTCATGTCAATATTTATCTTTGATCAGGGCATTGTGAGCTACGCTTGTTTTTAATTAGCCATACATTCTTTCATGCAATTTTTATAATTTAATAGTGCGGAAATTTAAATGCGGAAAGATAAATCCTACGCTATTACAAGGCGCGGGTCTATACATCGCCAAAATACAAAGACCCGTTTGATGAAAGATGCGGAAAGTAAAAAAGACCTAATTACTATTACAAGCCTTGAACAGTTACATAATATTCGAAAAGAAAATAAGAATAACGTGCGAAAGAATAAAAGTTAGGATGTCCGAGGGTTTTGACCCTTTTGAAATTAAATTGAAATTAAAGTCTAATTATTATTTAATTAAAGAAAGGAAGGAAAATAAAATGTTTTTATGTTTTTGGTTTTTTAATGGAATAAAGAAAAGAATTAAAATTAAAGTTAGTGAAACCCTAGTTCTAAATTGTTTTTAATTATTAAGGAAAATGTTAAAAGTTAACCTAATTTATGCTAATTAATTATTTACATATTTATTTACAAAATTAATAGTGATTTATAATGGTGATTAATAATAATTAATTAAGAAAAAAGAAAAAGAAAAGGTGAAAACGTCAAAACCTAATTCTACATATTTTTATTTATTAAGAAAAATGATTAAAGTTTAAAACCTAAATTAACTAAATTAATTGTTAGTTTTATTTATAAAAATTAATTAATGAGTAAATTAATAACTAATTAAATATTTTTTGTATTTTTCTGTTTTTATTATGAAAAGAAAACTATTTTAAGGTGAATTAAATAAAAATAATTAAAGCAATTAAATGGTTAAAAGGAAAGAAAATAGAATTAAAAATATGTAAACCAATGGGGGTTTTCAGGCCCAAAGGGAGGTTTTTTTGGAGCAATCTGGCCCATCAGCATAGGCCTTGTTTGACTTTCCACGCTTGGGTGTTCATCCATTGACTGAGGTATACGATAGACCTCCTTTTGTAGCTTTCAGATTGATCATCATGAGTATGTGGCAAGCCTGAGCGTGAGTGCGTATGGTGAACCTTTGAGGATGTGCTGCGCTAGAAGATATTGAAACAAAAATTATTAAGCATATGGGGGGACCTGGGAATCGAACCCAGGTCCCAACGCTTAAGGGACACGTTGCCAGCCAACTGAGCTATTGCGTTTCTTTGTATACATAATGAATAAACAATATAATATATACAAAACAATGGTTAGTGGTATAAGATAAAAATTACGCGCCAGATTTGAATTAACCTATAGCATCAGGCCACGTCCATCTTCTTCCTTGTTTTTCCTGCAAATAGAAAACAAATAGCGGGGGTTTTAAACCCCCACAAACTGCAACCTGTAAAAATAGCGAATAGAATATGCCTTAATATAAAAAGGGCGCGATTGCTTCATTGGATTCATCTTGTTGTCACGAATGTGTTCATACAGGTTTGGTGGTCTAATTTTACCATATGTGAGAACCCCCAATTTTGAAGTTCTAAAACCCTAGGATTCATCAATGGTGAATCTCGTTTCAAGCATTTTTAGAACAATTAAACTATGCCAAAAGTTCCAGGGAGATGTTAGTAACACAAATCAATGATCAAAACACATGAATGATGTATAGAAATTGAAATTCGATTATGGACATATTTATGAAAAAGATGATTTTGTTCTACCAATTCTTGGAGTATGGGGACTTGTTCTTGATGCCAATAGTTTCCTAGCAATGTCAGTAAGGCAATGGAAGTGTTTTGAAGCCTTGAATCGCCCTGCAACTGTGATTTCAGATTTCAAGTCTTGGTGAAAATTTTGCAAAGTGGTTCTGTAGCTTCAGCAGCTTTTTCGTGTCTCCTTGCATTAGGTTAGGTCTTGCATATCTACATGAAGCAAATTAGGTCAAAAACAAGCCCATGGATCCATTGAATTAATGATTTCAATATTTGATTTTTTCCATATCTTTTTCAATCTTTTTTTTCATGAAACCCTTGCCAATTGTGGAAGATATTGCCTTGTTGATTGATGCACAAATCTTTAGCATATAATGAGTGAATTTGCTGCACAAAAAGATTTGAAAAGCATTATTTGATATTTTTCTCATATTTAAATCTAATTAAATGAATTAATATGAATAAAAATTCAATTAATTAATTAAAAATAAGAAAATAAATCATTTTTAGCTCAATGGGTCGTGCATAGGCCTTGTGTAATGATTCAAGGAAGAATTTGAGGCCCATTAGCAATTTTGAAGCTTTTGAAGCAAAGTTGACTTTTCAAAGTTCCCAAAAATTTCCCAACTTCTCCAATGCATATCTTGCTCAATGTTTAAGCTATGATCATGTTCTTGGACATTTTGGAAAGGTCTTGAAGTCCTTTAACCAATGCCTTTGGTCCCATTTCATTTTGATTTTCCAATCTCAAGTTATAGTCTTTGACTTAAAGTGCCTTTTTGTTGACTTTTGAAAATGACCTATAATGTTGAAATTGATAACTTTTTGTGAGAGCATTTCTTGGACTTGAAGTGTGAAGATGAGTTGTAGGAAATGTCATTCTCTTCAAAATGAGCATTGGATGGAATTTTTTTGATAAACCATGAGGAAGTTATGCCCTGGTCAATTTGCAGTTGACTTTTTCAACTGTCCAAAAATAGAAACTTTTGCATCTTGAGACTTTTTGTGCCATGCTTTGAGAATCATGATCAAGAATTGATCAAATGATGTTTGTGGCTTCAAAATAAGATGTTGACCAAAAATTTTGACTTTTGACTGCCAAATGACCGTTTTGCCCCTGCAGTTGACTGTGGAGCAATTAGGGTTTTTGACTGTGCAATTTGATGATGTGAGTCTTGAAACTTGACATATGGATGCTTGACGATGTATATGGGAATATGGGACTTGATTGGACCCTTGGAAACCTCAATTTCTTTGCAAGAACCAAAACCCTAATTTTGACTGTGTTAGGAGGCAATTGGACTGTGCAGCTCTTGAGAGATTTTGAATCATCTGAAGACTGATCTTGGCAAATCTTTGCAGAATATGGGAGGGCAAATTTTGGGGTACAACACTTCCATATCTCGAAGTCTCTTTTCTAAAGTCTGATATTGTTCCTTGACGTCTTCAAATTCACCAAAATCTCCCTGACTCACACTTCGAGGACTGACAGCATGGTCTTCAAAGAGAGGGTTCCCATAAGCAGCTTGGGCAACAGGTTGATGAGAAGTAGTATGAATGATTGGCTGAGGTTCAATGAAAATTGGAGCCTTAAAAACTAGTCAGGAAGACTGGCCAACCATTGGAGTAGTTGCAATAGGTGGAGCGTAACTCTGAGGTAACCCAAACTCTGACCAAGTAGTGGTTGGATGCTGGATAGGTTGAAGGTCCACAACAGTGGTAACCTCTGAGATAACAGTCCTTTGAGGTGGCTCCCCTCTGGTAATCAAAACTTGCATCATCTCTGTGAGCTTGGTCATGCCTGACTTTAACTCATTAATTTCCATTATGACTTCCATTTTGTGTTGTTTTTGGTTTTCCATTCTCAATCTGTTGTAGCTCTAGTTCTGTACTTGTGTAAAGGAATCAGATTTACAGTTGACAGATAACTGGAAGAAAGAAACAATTGGGAATGATATCCTGGACAACCTGGATGTATGCACGATGATACAGAGGATGCAAATGCAATGTTATGTAATGCACTGCAACAGGATCATAGGTTCAAAGCTTCAACACCAAAACCAAAGGAACCAAGTACAACAAGAATAAGCATTTGTACCTGTAAGATCAAACCCTCCAAACTCACAGGTGAAGTCTAGGTCTAGGCAAATCAAAGGTTAATCAGATTCGTGAGTTCTCCTGAAAGTACCATCATCGTAAAACATATGTGATAATGATAGCACCCCATTTAAACCTCGTTTGACCGTGGCTATCATAATCGGACACGATAGGGCATACGCATATTAGCCGTTATGACTCTCCATTCTATTCATATGTGTTCCTAGTGGTATACATTATGGTTTCTGTATTGGCCCTTTTGCCTTAAAGTAACACCCACCCAACCTTAAAAACCAGTAAATCCAGCACAACAATATATGCAAAATAGTGGAAAACAATAAAATACAAGAAACAAACGGAAAATAACAAGTAAAGCAAATAGGAAAACACACGAATAAAGAGAAAACAAACAAAGTTAGGATTGACCCACTTAGGAAAGAGACCCCAACAGAGTCACCAAGTTGTTGCATTGTGTATAATGAGAAAAATGTAACGATAAAGATCTGAGACTAAGCCATCAATTAACTTAACTCACACAACGAAGTTGTCACCACACTTTATTGTTCAAAAGGGAAAAGGGAAAAGAGCGAATAAAACTCAAAATGAAATAAAAGATCAGAGATCAAGGTACGAGGGTCGGTTATGCAGAGGGAAAGCATTAACATTCTAAGCATCTACGGTACTCCACATGATCCACTTTATTTGTTTTTAATCAAAAGGTGTGTTATCTAAAATTTAAACTTTCTAAAAGGGAAATAATTAATGAAAGAGTATTTATAAATAAAAGGAAATATTTTTTATTATTGCGCCCATCGCGGTTGCACACCTTTGTGCCTACATATCTTATTCGTGCAATATGGGGATCATGACACTCATAGTTCTCCTCTAATTTCTTTTCATATTTCCTCTCTAAAGTCTTCTCTAAGTTTCTTTTGATTTCTTGTGTTCTTTTCTTATCAATTATTGTGTGTTCTTCGCTTCTGATTTGAGTTGTTTATATAGGACTTGTGAGTGAAGATTTGAGAGAATTTGAGAGGGAATTTTTTAGGAGATTGAGAGGAAATTTTGTTGTTGATCTGTGCCAAATTTCTTCAGCAAATTTGAGCCTTTGATTGTTTGAAATAAATGGTTCAGATTGAATTGAAAATGTGAAATTGAATTTGGATGAAATTTTGGTGGGATTTAGATAACGATCTTTGGCATGTGTTGGGATAAAATGTGAGTCGTTGATAAATTTGAAATGAAGGGTATGCTGAAATTGGTTTATGTGATACGGTGGGAGAACTGACTTGAGGTTTTGCGTTTGTATTTGCACTTGTTCGGTTTAGTAAGAGTCGCCACCGACTTTTTATTTTATCCTAAAGGAAAGATTAAAAAGCACAGGAAAAACCTTTGAGATGTTTTCATGGGTTCGGGGGGTAGATTATGAAAAGGGAAGGTATTATCACCCTTTTCATCCATGGTTATCCATGGGCTCTTAGTTACTTGTCTTAGATCACTTGCCTTTGATTTTTGATTGCTTGAAATGGTGGTGTGTGTGTGTGTGTGTTTGAAAATGTTTTGAAAAAGATGCCTTGTCTAGGCAACCGTTGTAACAATTCTTTACTCGAATGTTTTACAAAGGTGTGTGTCTTTTTGAAAAGATGTTTCAAGGTTTTGAAAGTTGTTTTGAAAGTTATGTAGTGGAGTGTGTTTTGAAAGTAGGCAAGTGTGTTTTGCAAGTTTGATCAAGTAACTAAGAGTTGTCTACTCCTAAATTTACTCAAAGATTTTTCCTATGTTTTAACCCTTTTAACAGTATTGTTCCACCATTGTATTCGGTGGACAATCTTGTGTTAGGATGTTAACGGGACAGGCGCGGGTCATCGTTTAGACCATGAATGCAATGGTGCCAAGTGTCTTTGGCAATTTTGCTTGAAGGGACTATGATCATTTTGTTTAGGCAACTTCGAAAGCGTCATCGAGGGACTATGATCATTTGATTTGTTTTTGTTTTGCCAAAGAAACTCAACATGCAAGCATGGCCCATTTTGGAAGGCAACAAGCGGGATTACCCTAGGGGTGCAAGTGTGAATTGTGTATTGATTATCATGCATTTATCTTTGTGTTTAGGTCATCTAGCGGTTGATTTTATTTACATACAAACCCTAGGTCTAAACATGGTATAATTGAAAGCGATAAATTGCGGGAATTTAAAGTCCTAAATTATTACAAATAAGTATCCGGGGATGGGGGTACAAATATTTACAAATGGGGGATGAGACTTGTTGGAATAATGGTGTCCAAATGATATTTACAACCAAATCGAATCGCATTTTCAATGTAAATTATAGCAATGTATAAGAATCAAAAGAGAAATAAAAGTATGTAAGATGCACATGATTATTTACAAATGATGCAAATATTAACCTAATATATTTATTAAGTACCTTATTCTTTTTGTATTTTTGTTAATATGTTTTATAAACAAAAGTTTTAATTAAAAGAAAATAAAAATGTTTTAAGTTTAAGAAAAATTAATGCTTATGTATTTTAGTTTATATACAAAAGTTTTTAATTAAAAAAAGCTCTAAAGAGAAAATCGTTTAAACCTACTAATAAAAAATCTAATATTTATATTTCAAGTGTGATAAACAATATTAGTAAGATTTTTATAAAGAAGAAATTAATGCATTATTTATTTTAAAAAAGAGTTAAGTTATATAAAAAGAAAATAAAGGGATATAATGAAAAAGGATATTAGTTTGTAAAAAAAGAAAAAAAGAAAGTTAAGTGGGCTCTAGAAGCATATACAAGGCAAGCCCAATGCAGATTGAGACAAGAAAAAAGGGGGGTGTAACGCGCCAGGAGGGGTCAGATGCCAAAATCATTGGGCTTGAGGGTTTGTTGGATGGGGCAAGGCCCAGCACGCGTTTCACAATATTTTGTAAGGGTTTGTTTCATTTGCCTCAGATTAGGTTTTACAGTTTTACAGAGGCGCCGTTTCCATCTTCTTCTTTGTCTCTTTACTTTCTCAAAGCATGGCCTATTGACGCTCCTCCAACCTTAGGCTACCAGGCACCGCCTCTACTTCCTCCTTTCCATGGTCACGCAGGTGGTGGTTATACAAGGTAATGATTCTGTTTTATGTCTTAACACGCTTTTAGGTTTTCAGTTCATGCATGTTATTATTGTTTTGTGTTCTGATCTTTGATTATCATGTTTATGTAAGGTGTGAAGCTGCAATAAAGGAAGGGGGAAAATACTACCTTTGGAGAGGAGACGGAGGAGGACGGTGGCGTCTTAGGCGGCCGGAGGCGAGGGGATATGTGATGCTGGCTGGCTAGCCTTCCTGGTACTCATATTTTGCTTTTATGGTTTTATGATGACGCTTTTCCTGAAAACCCTTTGACAGTTGCTTCTTTTCCTCTTTTGAATGCTTGCTTGCTTGCTCTGACTGCTTGCTCGATTGCTTGCTTGCTTTCTTTTTTGTTCAATGATGATTTGATTCTGAGATGCTTGTTGGTTTGAATGCTTCAGTGTTTGATTTTTGGCTGCTAGAATGATGGGTCTTGTAACTTATAGGCCTATTGGCTTGTAAGTTGAAAGGCATGAGGTTTATTTTTCAGGCTCGTATGGCTTGTGTTGATGCAGGTTAGGCTGTTACAGTTTGGTGGTTGAATGTTTGTATATGATTGTTTTGGAACAGGCAGGATATTGGAAAGGCTTAAGGTTTAGGCTTATGGTTCTGTGTTTGAAACAGGTTTGAGATTGTTTTGACTTGATTGTTTCAATGCAGTTTTGCTTGCTTAGGCTTCTGTTGCTGTAAATTGGAAGGCAGGAGCTTTATATTTTTTTTGTGTGAACTCGTCCTCCCTATTTTGTAGACAGGCTGTTTGTTTTTAACAAGTTTTTGAATTTGTTTGCTTTTGCTTTTGGCTTCTCCTTCTGGTATTATGCAGGCAGGTCCCCTTGATACAGGCTTCATGCTTGTTTTTTGAAGTAAGCCTTGGTTGGAATGCCAATGCTTGAGCAGGTTGTAAGGCTTGAGGTTTACAATTTTTTGTGATATCTTTTCCTGTATGTGTTCTACCCCCCTCTGACAGTATTCTGATTTTTCCATACTTATCCTTAGGTCTGCCTGGAAAACTGTAAGCCTGCTACTTTTCTCTTTTTCTCTCTCCACAGGAAGCACATATTTGCTTAGAATATCTATTTTTCTGAAAAGACTTTGGCCTGGAAAATGATGGATAAAAAGCATTCTTTCATAAGCTTGTTGCATTTGTCTTTCCTCTGCATACTTCCAAATTTTCTGCCTTGCTTTTGTGCTTGTTGACCGCTTTTGACAGTTTTGCTTAGTTGACATTGTGACTTTAGTTGGCCATTTGACAGCTTGTTTTGACATTCAGTTTTCCTTGGACAGCTTAGTTTGCCCTTGTAACTGTAACTTGGCTGTTTGCACACTTGTTTGGCATATGCAGTTTGTTTGAACTTGTTGACACTTTGCAATTTTGAATTTATGCAGCTTTAGGCATTTTTTGCAAAATAATTCACATGCTTGCAAATAAATTGCTTTCCTCTTTGTGAACCAAGAAGAAACATCTTCTTGCGATTTGCAGAGAGGACGAATAAACTGATTCCGGCCAAAATCTTTAATGATGAGTTTTTTTTTAAATATATGTCTGCTTTTGATTTCTTCTGTGTTGACTTCTCTTCTTTTTTTTTTGTTTTTGTAGATGAAAGTCAGTTGAGCAATGGGGAGCATCAGTAGAAGATGAAGACTTAGGAAAATTAGGATGCAATTTTATTTTACTTTTAATCATTGTAATAAATATTTATTATAAATACTTGTAAATAATTACTGTATTTAAATAATACTTGTACAAATAATTAAAAATAAATAAAAGTCTTTTTGTCAGATATCTTCTTTATTTCAACTGTCTATTTAATTATTTAAGCTTTCTTGAATTAAAATAACTGGAAGTATATCCACTTATTCTGACTTAGAAAAAATAAATAATTAATAAACACTGTAGTCTTGCAGTCAATAATAAACCCGGCGTCCCAATTAAACATAAGCAATGCACAGTTAATCAAACAAACATCTATATGCTTATCCCTTTACTGATTAAACCAAACACTGCAAATTCTCAATTCAGCTGCCTCAGCTCATATCTCAAAGTAAATTAAATAGAACTATAGAATTAATCCTTTCCGAGAATGCGCACATAAACCCTAGTTCTTGATTTATTGTCAAAGAAGTGCCTGCCTGATCAAACCCTGAGCCAAACTCAACCAAACCTTAATAATCTGCTTGAACTGTTCCAAAGTCCATGAAAACCCTAATTTGGATAGACTGATAAGAAAAAGTCTGTTTGACTGATTCTTATGCCAATCTGAAAAGTCAGGGAAAACCCGAAGCCGTGATTTCTTGTGGAAAAAATAGGAGGGAAAATTTTGGGGTACAACAGTTGCCCCTGTTCAATCTTCTTGAACCTAAAGAGTTAGATTGGCAAGTTTGCCTTTCGCGACTCAAAGGTAAAAGGAGATTGGACACTAGAGTGCCCAAAAAATTTGCACTCGGTGATGTGATTGAGGGAATGGGCTTAAAGATGCCATTTGGTGATGGGCTTAAAGATGCCATCTGGAGATGTGACAGGGGGATGGGCTTAGAGATGCCATCTGGTGATTGCTGGTAGGAGAATGGGCTTAGAGATGCCATCTGGAAATGTCTGTTGAACTGTATGTCATTGGTGAGTGGGTGAGTATCAGGAAGGTATCCATGCTTTGGAACATCTCTGAACTGGGGGTCTGAATAAGCAATAGATTGACATCCGTATCTGGAAGCATCCGTAAACTGTTTTCAAAAGTTGCATCTGAACAAGCGATAGATTAACATCCGTGTTTGGAGAATCCGTAAACTGTTTTCAGAAGTCTGAGCTTATTAATCTTATCCTGAAAAGGGTAAAATATTAGCTGAAACACAAAGTTATGTTGCATGAAATGTATGATGCAATATGCATATGTCAATGTTTATGACATGAATGTAATGAATGCGTATGTAAGCTGAAGAGCTGCCTTGCTGAGGATAGATGAATCATGGATAGTTGGAGATAAAAGAATCTTGACTGCTGCCGAGGAAAGTGAATCCTTAACTGCTGCAGGGGAAAGCAAGAACCTTTTGATCATTGATAAGGAGAAGTCTTGGGACTATTGTTGGGGATTCAGGAGTTTGGGTTGTATGTCATTCTACTGGGGATTCAAGGACGAGAGTCCTCATTCTGCTAGTGGTTAACTGTTATCTGGTCGATCTCCAAGCTTTCACAGAAACTTGTTGAGCTGCTATCCAGTCAAATCCGGGCTTCACGGCTTGTGTTAAAAGATATACCACTATCTTGTCGACTCCAGGCTTCGTAGTATTCTTGGATGCTGTCTGGTCGTAGTCCAGGCTTCACAGAAACTTGTATTGGTATCTGGTCGAAATCCAGGCTTCACAATAGCTTGTTGAGCTGCTATCCGGTCAAATCCGGGCTTCACGGCTTGTGTTAAAAGATACACCACTATCTGGTCGACTCCAGGCTTCGTAGTATTCTTGGCTGTTGTCTGGTCGTAGTCCAGGCTTCACAGAAACTTGTATTGGTATCTGGTCGAAATCCAGGCTTCACAATAGCTTGTTGAGCTGCTATCCGGTCAAATCTGGGCTTCACGGCTTGTGTTAAAAGATATACCACTATCTGGTCAATTCCAGGCTTCGTAGTATTCTTGACTGCTGTCTGGTCGTAATCCAGGCTTCACATAGACTGGCTGGGGATTAAACTATTATCCGGTCGAATCTGGGCTTCATAGCTTGCTTTTAGGAGATACCACCATCTGGTCGTAATCCAAGTTTTGCGGTAGTCTGATGCTGTTATCCGGTCATAACCCGGGCTTCACAATATGCTGTAGAGATCAAGGTACTATCTGGTCGAATCCGGGCTTCATAACTTGAATTTTGTGAGAATTTGATCTTTGACGACCGTAACTTCCAACAGGTGGTGAAGGAACTTTTGAATGACCGATGAATTTGAAATGTAATTTGTTTTGGAGAATAAATCCTTGACAAATGTTGGGGAAATAAACCCATAACCGAAGCTGGGGATAGAAAACCCTTGGCGACTGAGGGTGAGAAACCCTTGCTGACTGCTGATTGCTTGGGGAGCAAGATTTTTAGTTGTTGAGGGATTTCAGGGCCACTGTTGGGGATTGAAAATCCTTGGTGATTTGGTGAATGAGAATTCTGATGATCTCTACTGGGGAGTTCAGAACCTGGGAGACTCATGTTGGAGGAGTGAGACTGAGAATCTTCAATCTGGTGGGAAATATCTATGTGGGGAGAATGTTCACCGGTCTGGTTCCGCTGGGGATTGATAGTCGGAAGTTTTAGCTCCGCTGGGAATTAACAGCTTTGACTTCACTGGGGATAGAATTTTCAGATTTTTAGGGCTCCACTGGGGAACTGAAACTTGGACCTGAAGGGAATTAAGTTCTGGGAGGCTCTCTGGCTGGGGAAATCAGCTTTGAGGAAGCTTTTGTTCTGCTGAGTATCCTGAAGTTTAACTCTGTTTGGGGATTAAGTTCTGGATTTTAACCTTGTTGAGGCATTTGGAGTTTAACTCCACTGGGGATTTCTTCTGAAAGGGCATCAAGATATCTTTCTGTACCTTTAACCTATCAGCAATCTTCTTTCTTGATTTGTAAGAAAATGATTATGTTCAAATGCATATGCCTATTTAACAAAACATTGGACGTTTCTCAAATTAAACATAAGTGTAAGAAGAAAAAGGAAGACAAAGCAAATTTCTGTATTTGGAAAAGTGTTTGTATTAACTTTTTATGAATATCTTTGTACAAAGGAGACAGACATCCTAGTAAGAGGGTGTTGTCGTAAAAAGTTTATACAAAAGAAAGATGGCTACGTGTAACAATTCTATGGGATTCCCATTCTGCCATAGCCTTCACAACTCTGAATGTCTGTCCATTCGCTGCTTCATTCGCCGATGATTGGATTGATCAGAAGCTTGGAGCTTGTTGGTGAAGAGATTGTTCTTTAAAGTGATCCGACGAGACATAGTCATATGCTTTAATTCCCTAACTTTTGCCTGGATCGCCCTTTCGGGTTTTCAATCCACCGGGAAACCCTTTTTTGCCCAAGTCGCCCTTTCGGGTTTTCAACTTGACGGGTGTACAGATTTTTTTGTTTTATCCCTAATTTTTGCCTGAACCGCCCTTTCGGGTTCTCGGTTCACCGGGATGCCCATTTTTGCCCAAGTCGCCCTTTTGGGTTTTCGACTTGTCGGGTGATTTTATGCGTAGTATCTTTTGACTATGTCTGTGTTCGCAGGGTGTGGCAATTCGTCGCCGTCCATGGTGGTCAGAATCATTGCACCACCAGAAAATTTACTCTTGATCACAAATGGTCCTTCGTAGGTAGGGGTCCATTTGCCCCTAGGATCACTTTGCGGTAAGATAATCCGCTTGATTACGAGATCTCCGACTTGATATACTTGACGTCTGACTTTCTTGTTGAAAGCCTTGATCATCCGTTTTTGATACGTCTGACCATGGCAAACAGCAGCGAGTCGCTTCTCGTTGATCAAATTGAGTTGATCAAGTCGGGTCTGAATCCAATCGTCTTTATTCAAACCAGCGTCCTTCATAATCCTTAAAGAAGGAATCTGAACTTCCATGGGTAGGACAGCTTCCATGCCATATACCAAAGAAAATGGGGTTGCCCCTGTTGAAGTAAGTGTCGTGGTACGGTATCCATGCAGAGCAAACGGCAATATCTCATGCCAGTCCTTGTAGGTAACTGTCATTTTCTGAATGATCTTCTTGATGTTTTTGTTTGCATCTTCAACAGCACCGTTCATCTTCGGCCGGTAGGGAGATGAATTGTGATGATAAATCTTAAACTGCTCGCATAGAGCGGTGATCATGGTATTGTTCAGATTTGTACCGTTGTCTGTGATGATCCTGTCGGGGACACCATATCGGCATATGAGGTTCTGCTTGATGAAGCGGGCAACCACATTTTTTGTAACAGAGGCGAAGGAAGCTGCTTCGACCCACTTGGTGAAATAGTCGATGGCGACCAGGATGAAGCGATGTCCATTGGATGTCGTGGGCTTCATCTCTCCAATCATGTCAATGCCCCACATTGCGAATGGCCAAGGAGCTGTCAGAACGTTGAGAGGAACAGGAGGAATGTGCACCTTATCAGCGTAGATTTGGCATTTATGGCAGGTACGGGAGTGTTGATAGCAATCAGCTTCCATGGTTGACCAGTAATAGCCTGCCCTTAGAATCTTCTTAGCCATCGTATGTCCGCTCAAGTGGGTGCCAAATGTACCGTTGTGTATCTCAGTCATGATCAACTCTGCCTCAGCTTTGTCCACACATCAGAGTAAAACACAATCATGGCTGCATTTATAGAGGATGTTGTTGCTCAGGAAGAACTTGGCAGCAAATTTACTTAGGAACTTCTTGTCATTTACGGAAGCTCCTTCGGGATATTCTCTAGTCTGGAGATACCTTTTGATTTCGTGAAACCAGGGTTGTTCCACTACTTCCTCGGTATTAATCTCGTGACAATGCGCGGGTTCATCCATTCGTTCGATGGTGATTTGGGGAGCCTCATTATCCCAGTTGAGTTTAAACATGGAAGACATTGTGGCCAGAGCATCTGCTAGCTGATTCTCTTCTCGCGGGAAATGCTCGAAGGTGATTTGCTCGAAATGAGGCAACAATGTCAAGACATGTTCTTTGTATGGGATAAGATTAGGATGTTTGGTGTCCCACTCTCCTTTGATTTGACTGATAACCAAATCCGAGTCCCCAAACACGATCAAAGATTTGATCCCCAAGTCTATAGCAGCCTTGAGACCAAAGATGCAAGCTTCATATTCAGCCATGTTATTGGTGCAGCTGAAATAAAGTCGGGTCGTGAAAGGTGTATGGCAACCTTCCGGGGAAATGAGTACCGCATCGATACCGTTTCCAAGTGCATTTGAAGCACCATCAAAGTATAGGGTCCATCGGGATCCATTTTCAGGTCCGTCATACAGTCTGTCACCTTCAATGTTGTCCAAAGTCATGATGTCCTCGTCCGGGAAGTCGAATCTCATGGATTGATAATCTTCGATAGCTTGATGCGCTAGATGGTCAGCTAGTACACTCCCCTTTATAGCTTTTTGGGTAGTGTACTGGATGTCATACTCAGTCAGGATCATCTGCCATCTAGCGATTCTTCCAGATAAAGCAGGCTTCTCGAAGATATACTTGATAGGATCCATTTTGGAAATCAGCAGAGTGGTATGAGTCAACATATACTGCCTTAGTCGGCGAGCAGCCCATACCAAAGCGCAGCAAGTTTTCTCGAGCAGTGAATAGCGAGTCTCACAGTCGGTAAAATTTTTGCTAAGGTAATAAATGGCATGCTATTTTCGACCAGACTCGTCATGCTGGCCCAATACGCACCCCATTGAGTTATCCAACACGGTCAGATACATGATCAACGGTCTTCCTTCGACGGGTGGCATCAGAATAGGAGGTTCTAGCAAATACTCCTTGATCTTATCAAAAGCAGCTTGGCAATCGTCGTTCCATTCGACTACCTGGTCTTTCTTCAATAGTTTAAAAATTGGCTCACAGGTAGACGTCAGATGAGAGATGAATCTGGCAATATAGTTCAAGCGCCCCAAGAATCCTCTAACCTCCTTTTCAGTACGGGGGGCGGGCATCTCTTGTATAGCTTTTACTTTTGCTGGATCGACCTCAATGCCTTTGTTGCTGACAATAAATCCTAGAAGTTTACCAGACCTAACTCCAAAGGTGCACTTACTTGGATTCAACCTGAGTTTGTACTCCTTCAACCTGGAAAACAGCTTTTGCAGATGTTCAAGGTGTTCCTCCTCTGTTTGTGATTGAGCTATCATGTCGTCTACGTAAACCTCGATCTCATGATGTATCATATCATGGAACAAAGCCACCATGGCGCGCTGATAAGTTTCCCCTGTGTTCTTCAGTCCAAACGGCATTAGCTTGTAGCAGAAGGTACCTCATTGGGTAAAAAAGGTTGTTTTCTCCATGTCTTCGGGGGCCATTTTTATCTGGTTGTAGCCCGAGAACCCATCCATGAAGGAAAACACCTTGTGCTGAGCTGTGTTGTCAATCAGAATGTCGATATGCGGTAGCGGAAAATCATCTTTAGGGCTGGCCCTGTTCAAATCTCGGTAGTCCACACACATTCTGACCTTGCCATCTTTTTTAGGAACTGGCACGATGTTAGCAACCTATTGTGGATAGGATGTAACAGCCAGAAAGCCAGCGTTGAATTGCTTCATTACTTCAGCTTTAATCTTCTCAGACATGTCGGGCCTCAATCGGCGGAATTTTTGCTTGATTGGTGGACAATCCTCTCTTGTAGGGAGACGGTGAACCACTATATCTGTGTCTAAACCTGGCATGTCTTCACAAGACCAGGCGAAGATTTCAACGTACTCATTCAACAGTTGTATCAAACGCTCTTTGACACTTAGTTCTAGATTGGCACCCACTTGTACTTCCTTCCGGTCTTCCTCTGTTCCTAAGTTGACAGTTTCCAACAACTCTTTGTGAGGCAAGATGGCCCTTTCTTCTTGCTGTAGAAGCTTGGCTAACTCCCCTGGAACTTTACAATCTTCGTCGTCTTCGCACTCAGCCTGATTGACCAAATCTTCAGAGTTATTGAAGGATAAAGCAGAATAGTCACCCATATAATCCAGAGTGGATGGGTACCTGCATTTGTGAGTGTGGGTGTGTGTAAGGGATAGCCATCCTTAAACAGTCGAAAATGCAAAAGGAAAGAAAAATGAACACAACAGTTTATAAGTGAAAAACGTCCAATGATTCATTAGATATGGCATATGATTATGAAGGAAAATCAAGCCCTTACAAATGGACCTACATTCCCCGGGCAAGGCATGAGGTGAAAAGTAGTGTGCAGATTGTTCAAAAGTAATTATTACAGACCAACAGGAAATGTTCGACAAATAAATTACTGATTAATGAAAGTAATGGGGACGAAGTCTTTCGCCTCCCAGTTGTGTAGTCCTCCTCCGATGGTTGGGAAGATCCAGTCTTCAATGTTGACCTCTTCGTCCTCTTCTTCCAGAGCATTGATTCCATGAGGAGAAATTTTGATGGGTGTTCTTTCAATTTTCGAGCGACGCATAGCTTTCTGCCCCGCAGTGGTAAATCCTAACCCAAACTTGTCTGTTTTGTGAGGAATATCAGGCAATTGCCCCCATGCTGAGCTCTTCCCTTCCTTCATTGCAGCCTTTGCGTCTTTCAGAGATGCCATCCTGGCCACCTGCTTTGGTACCTCAGCTACCGCTTTTGCTACTGCCACCTCGGGAGAGACTTCCTCAAAGTGCTGGAATGGTGTTTCAATGAATTCACCCTCCACCTCTACATACCGAAAGGAGTTCAGGTGGCTGATCATATATTCCTCCTCACCGTGTACGGTTATGATTTTTCCTTTGACAGGGTATTTCAGCATTTGATGTAGGGAGGAAGTGACTGCCCCAGCATTATGTATCCATGGCCTCCCTAGCAAGCAAGAGTATGCTGGGCGGATGTCCAACACATAGAAAGTTGAGGGGAACACTTCAGTTCCTACCTTAATGGGAATGTCGACCTCCCCATGTACCATTCTCTTTGACCCGTCAAATGCCCTTACAATGATATTACTTGGCTTCAGCTCCAAGCCTTCACAATCCAATCGGCCGAGAGCCTTCTTATGCAGCACGTTCAGAGAAGAACCAGTGTCGACCAAAACATGGGCCAGAGTAGTTCCTTGGCATTCTACTGACACATGTAATGCGTCATTATGCTTTCTTCCTTTCGGAGTCAGGTCAGCATCAGAGAAACCCAGGCCGTTGTCTGCGGTAAGGCTGGCTACACAATCTTGGAATTGATCGGCTGAGGTTTCTTGGGGCACATGGGCTGTCTTCAGAAATTTTATCAATGCTTTGGCGTGCGCCTCTGAATAAAGCAGTAATGCTAACATGGATATCTTCGAGGGGGTTTTCCCCAGTTGCTCTACCATATCATAATCACTCTTCTTAATTATTTTCAGAATCTCCTCCATTTCTTTCTTAGAGGTTTCAGGGATGACCAATGGTTGAGCCCTCGTCCTGACGAGCTCATCTTGGATCCCTTTCCCCTTATCAGCAGAAGTAGGAGGGACAACCACAGGAGTAACAGCTTCTTCAATCAACGGAGTTCTTGCGGAAAGTTTTATCGGTGCAGGAGTAACTTTGGCAGCAGCTGAGGGTCCAAAGATTGCCTTTGGGGGGGCAATCTCTGGAGAGAAAATTCTCCCACTTCGGATAATCTTGCTCGTACTGGCAATGTTTCCAATGTCGGCATCTTCTTCGTCAGAGCTTCCTTCGGTTATCTCAACATGTTTAACACCATGGTAGTAGATTTCTCCACCATAATTCCATGGTATTGATTTGTCAGAAATGTAGGGGACAGGCCCAGGCATGGTTATTTTCAAGGGAACAATCTTTGTAGAGGATGTAATCTTAACAGGCTTTTTGAGGGCCTTGGAAAGATTGGTGGAAATGGTGATTATTGAAACATCTTCGATAGGGGTTGGAGTAGCAGTAATCTTTTCGAAAAGAATTTGTCGACTGTCCATTAGGCCTTGGATGCCTATCTTCAGCAATGGACAGTCGATTGGTAGGGAGGAACAACAGTAGCAGTCTTCTTTACATCCTGGGAAAATCCCAGCCTTCAACAGATTCAACTTGATTGTCAACAGTGGGGTCATCAGATCATCGACAGTAGAAACATACAGATCTTCTTCAATAGCATGGACTTTGCGATCATGCTTCGGCATTGGAGCGGATATTACGTTTGGCTTCTCTGGAGCATCGAACTCAACCTCTTTTGCATCTATCAAGTCTTGAATTTTATTCTTAAGCTCCCAACAATCATTGGTGTCATGTCCGGCGCTGTCAGAATGATAGGCACATTTAGCATTGGGATGATAGTGTGGTGAAGTGGTATTCACAATCTTTGGCGCTTCTCTAATATTGGTGAGATTCAACTTCAACAAATGGGGAAGAACTTGTGCAGGCGTCATATTGATGCGGGTGAACTTCCGTTGTGGCCGTTCTACCCGTTGCTGGTTAGGTCTAGACTGATTGGTACGAGGCTGATCATTTGATGAATTTTGGATCATCACAGCCCCTACAGTCGGCCGGTGCTCAGTTCTTCCCACTCCTCTTTGAGAGTACACAACAGCTGTTTCCTTCTTCGCCGGGAATGGTTTCTTAACAGTTGCGGATGCAGAGGCATCCCTTTGAATCTTTCGGCTCTTAATACCAGCTTCCACCCATTTGCCAGTCAGAATCAATTCAGTAAACCCTGCGGAAGAGCTACCGATCAAATGGTTGAAGAATGGGCCAGATAGGGTCCCCAAGAACATATCAACTAGTTCCCTATCTGAAAGAGGTGGTTGCACCCTACCGGCCAAGTCGCGCCATTTCTGGGCCTATTCTTTGAATCCCTCATTTGAGGTCATCCCCATACTTTGTAACTGAGTACGGGTTGGCACCAAGTCGGCGTTGTATTGATACTGGCGGTAAAAGGCAGCTGCCAAATCTTCCCAGTTATGCACTTCTGACCTCTCAAGCTGGTAAAACCAGTCTAGCTGTGTACCGGACAAGCTGTCCTGAAAGAAGTGTACCCAAAGATTTCTGTCGGATGTATGAGGTTGAATTCTTCTGACATATGACCTCAAGTGCATCTTCGGGCAAGACAGCCCGTCATATTTTTCAAAAATTGGCACCCTGAACTTTGGAGGGATCACAATCCCAGCAATCAATCCCAATTCTTCAAAATCTAACCCAAGAACCCTTTGTAGCTCCATAGCTGCTAGCCTATCTTCCAGGTTTTTGTATTTGTCGTCCGCTGACGGGTATTGCTGCTCTGAGTAGTCTTCATCTTCCTCAACCTCTTCCTCTTCAGCCTCGGACTCAGAAGGTACTGCAGCCCCTTTTCCTTTACCGGTCCCCTCATCAGATGTGGAGGGGAATTCAAGAACTCTCCTAGCTTCGTTCTCGAATCTTCTTCCTAGCATAGCTACCCCGACTCTTTTCTTCTTCTTTTTTACTTTTTCTTGTTCTTTGTTCCCAAGCAGTGCTTTTAGATCCTCCTGACCCTTTGCCAAGGTCATTAGGAGCTGTTGAAACTGTGAGTTTTGTGACTGCAGGTCTTTGACCGTCTGTTCGAGATCCATCTTACTGAAATAAACAGCAAAAAGATAAGGAAACCTGGTGTGGAGACCTGTTTATGCATATGATGAATGATATGTTTATTTATGCAATGCATTCAAGGATTCAAAAATTCAAAATTGTTGCAGACAAAAAGAACACACGTCATATTGATAAGAAGAAATTTTGTCAGTACATAAATGCCCCATGGGCCAAATATTACAAAAACTTCTCAAGGTAAAAAGACGTTGCGCATCCTCTTTGGTGCGATGTAAGTGTTAAGGGTCTCCTCCTCGTAAAGTCGGCGGGTAAGCTCCAAAACCTTCTTCTCACTGGCATAGAAGCTGGCTTCAAAAGTATTCCTTTCTTCCTTGAGTTGGATCCAACTCTTCTGCATCTCCTCCCATGATGTTGGCATGTCAGGATGTAGGATGGTGTAGGGAACATCTCCTTCCTTAACAGGCTCTTTGATCAAAGGGAGAATATGAGGGTAAGGCATCATAAGACTCTAGGCTCGGGTTCGTACCCACTTGAGGTAAGGCTCTATAGGGATGGAGTTCTTGTGCCCTAGTGTCTTGCTATCCACCTTGTTAGGCATCCTCCAAGCTCTGATGAATCTTTGGCGAAGTCCTTGCGCATCGTTGTCGAAGTCAAAAACCAGGTCAGGAATCAACATGTCATGAGGGCCATCCCTTTGTGCATATCCAAATTGTCTCAAAGCTAGACAAGGGTTATAGGTAATGCCTCCTCTAATGCCAAGTAATGGAACATTAGGGAACTCACCACAATGATCGACGATGATGACATTTTCTCTGGACCAAGAACACCAATGTACATCAGAGTGCGTGAGGTTTATCAACCGTTGTGACCACCTTAAGCCTTGTTCATTCTTCAAAATAGATTGTGGAAGGTGAGAAATAAACCACCTTGCAAGGAGAGGAGTACAACACATGAGAACGCCTCTCTTTCTCATTGTTCGTGTGTAAAATGAGTGGAGGATGTCCCCAAGTAATGTAGGTATGGGGTTCCTGGATAGGAAAATCTTGACAGCATTGACATCTATAAGTTGGCCAGGATTTGGGAACAAGACCAACCCATAAATGAGAAGTGCCACAATTTCTTCAAAGGCTTGTAGATCCAATGAATTCCAACACTCTTGTGCCTTCTCAAACAAGAATTTTGCCAAGAAGCCTTTGACACCACTTCTAGTTTCCCAATGCCCCTTGATGTCAGATGGTTGCAAGTGTAGTGCTTGAGCAACATCTTCAGGCTTTGGTTCTTTTTCCATACCGTTGTAGGGTAGTTGATTAAGAATAGGAATTCTCAGGAGTTGAGAAAATTCCTCCAAAGTGGGCACCAACTGGTAGTCGGGGAATGTGAAACAGTGGTGAAGGGGGTCAAAGAACTAGAACAACACTTTCATCATGTCTTCTTCAATGCTGGTGTTGACTAGGCTGAGCAGTCTACCATGTCTTTCACTGAAGAGAGAGCTTTCTGGAATTCTGGATGTGAGCTCCTTGAGTTGAGGAGGGATTCTCACAAGGTTGACTTGGATAGTTTTCCTGCGAAGAATTTCCATGACCTACAAAACAAGAACAAAGATGAAGATCCAAACCCTTGAAATGGTTAGTGGATGCATATGATGCTTTATGATGTTTATGATGTATGCACAAACACATGTACAAGCAGTTCACACAAAACCCTAGTTTCAGGCTTGCATGAGGTTTCATAGGTAAGTACCCTCTTGAGTGTAGTTGGCTTAAAAACCTGTCCTATAAATAGTAACCGGGTTCTAAGGAGCTCAATATCATTGGATTGTTTTCCATGTTCATTGTTTTGGTTTAGCCACTTAACTAGCGACCAAAATATTCCAAGAAAACAACCCTCAATGAGTGTAGTATCGAGTATCTACCAACTTCGGACTGCACCAAAGTCGGTCATCTCACTACCCCTAATAAAAGGCCAAGATGGTCAAGTAAGGTTCTAGGTCATTAGTGCTTAGTGACATCACTCAGCGGCCCTGTACTCTCTTTGATTGAACTCAAGGGTTACCGGTACTCACAAATATGTCGCACTAATATAACTATTGCTTCAACCGTGTCGGTATACCCCACACAGTTTCCACAACATATTGCTATCTATGAATGTTTCCCAAATCCGGGTGTAGGATTTCAAGCCCAAACAAAAGAACCACAAAGGTAAAGCAATCAAAGCAAACAATTAATCATGCAAAAGGGTGATCTAAAACCTTAAGGTAACCCCACTTTTAAGTTTTTCCCCAGCAGAGTCGCCAGTTCTGTGATACGGTGGGAGAACTTACTTGAGTTTTGCGTTTGTATTCGCACTTGTTCGGTTTAGCAAGAGTCGCCACCGACTTTTTATTTTATCCTAAAGGAAAGGTTAAAAAGCACAGGAAAAACCTTTGAGATGTTTTCGTGGGTTCGGGGGGTAGATTATGAAAAGGGAAGGTATTAGCACCCTTTTCATCCATGGTTATCCATGGGCTCTTAGTTACTTGTCTTAGATCACTTGCCTTTGATTTTTGATTTCTTGAAATGGTGGTGTGTGTGTGTGTGTTTGAAAATGTTTTGAAAAAGATGCCTTGTCTAGGCAACCGTTGTAACAATTCTTTACTCGAATGTTTTACAAAGGTGTGTGTCTTTTTGAAAAGATGTTTCAAGGTTTTGAAAGTTGTTTTGAAAGTTATGTAGTGGAGTGTGTTTTGAAAGTAGGCAAGTGTGTTTTGCAAGTTTGATCAAGTAACTAATAGTTGTCTACTCCTAAATTTACTCAAAGATTTTTCCTATGTTTTAACCCTTTTAACAGTATTGTTCCACCATTGTATTTGGTGGACAATCTTGTGTTAGGATGTTAACGGGACAGGCGCGGGTCATCGTTTAGACCATGAATACAATGGTGCCAAGTGTCTTTGGCAATTTTGCTTGAAGGGACTATGATCATTTTGTTTAGGCAACTTCGAAAGCGTCATCGAGGGACTATGATCATTTGATTTGTTTTTGTTTTGCCAAAGAAACTCAACATGCAAGCATGGCCCATTTTGGAAGGCAACAAGCGGGATTACCCTAGGGGTGCAAGTGTGAATTGTGTATTGATTATCATGCATTTATCTTTGTGTTTAGGTCATCTAGCAGTTGATTTTATTTACATACAAACCCTAGGTCTAAACATGGTATAATTGAAAGCGATAAATTGCGGGAATTTAAAGTCCTAAACTATTACAAATAAGTATCTGGGGATGGGGGTACAAATATTTACAAATGGGGGATGAGACTTGTCGGAATAATGGTGTCCAAATGATATTTACAACCAAATCGAATCGCATTTTCAATGTAAAGTATAACAATGTATAAGAATCAAAAGAGAAATAAAAGTATGTAAGATGCACATGATTATTTACAAATGATGCAAATATTAACCTAATATATTTATTAAGTACCTTATTCTTTTTGTATTTTTGTTAATATGTTTTATAAACAAAAGTTTTAATTAAAAGAAAATAAAAATGTTTTAAGTTTAAGAAAAATTAATGCTTATGTATTTTAGTTTATATACAAAAGTTTTTAATTAAAAAAAGCTCTAAAGAGAAAATCGTTTAAACCTGCTAATAAAAAATCTAATATTTATATTTCAAGTGTGATAAACAATATTAATAAGATTTTTATAAAGAAGAAATTAATGCATTATTTATTTTAAAAAAGAGTTAAGTTATATAAAAAGAAAATAAAGGGATATAATGAAAAAGGATATTAGTTTGTAAAAAAAGAAAAAAAGAAAGTTAAGTGGGCTCTAGAAGCATATACAAGGCAAGCCCAATGCAGATTGAGACAAGAAAAAAGGGGGGTGTAACGCGCCAGGAGGGGTCAGATGCCAAAATCATTGGGCTTGAGGGTTTGTTGGATGGGGCAAGGCCCAGCACGCGTTTCACAATATTTTGTAAGGGTTTGTTTCATTTGCCTCAGATTAGGTTTTACAATTTTACAGAGGCGTCGCTTCCATCTTCTTCTTCGTCTCTTTACTTTCTCAAAGCATGGCCTATTGACGCTCCTCCAACCTTAGGCTACCAGGCGCCGCCTCTACTTCCTCCTCTCCATGGTCACGCAGGCGGTGGTTATACAAGGTAATGATTCTATTTTATGTCTTAACACGCTTTTAGGTTTTCAGTTCATGCATGTTATTATTGTTTTGTGTTCTGATCTTTGATTATCATGTTTATGTGAGGTGTGAAGCTGTAATAAAGGAAGGGGAAAAAAATACTACCTTTGGTAAGGAGACGGAGGAGGACGGTGGCGTCTTAGGCGGCCGGAGGCGAGGGGATATGTGATGCTGGCTGGCTAGCCTTCCTGGTACTTGTATTTTTCTTTTATGGTTTTATGATGACGCTTTGCCTGAAAACCCTTTGACAGTTGCTTCTTTTCCTCTTTTGAATGCTTGCTTGCTTGCTCTGACTGCTTGCTCGATTGCTTGCTTGCTTGCTTTTTTGTTCAATGATGATTTGATTATGAGATGCTTGTTGGTTTGAATGCTTCAGTGTTTGATTTCTAGCTGCTTGAATGCTGGGTCTTGTAACTTACAGGCCTATTGGCTTGTAAGTTGAAAGGCAGGAGGTTTATTTTTCAGACTCGTATGGCTTGTGTTGATGCAGGTTAGGCTGTTACAGTTTGGTGGTTGAATGTTTGTATATGATTGTTTTGGAACAGGAAGGATATTGGAAAGGCTTAAGGTTTAGGCTTATGGTTCTGTGTTTGAAACAGGTTTGAGATTGTTTTGACTTGAATGTTTCAATGAAGTTTTGCTTGCTTAGGCTTCTGTTGCTGTAAATTGGAAGGAAGGAGCTTTATATTTTTTTGTGTGAACTCGTCCTCCCTGTTTTGTAGACAGGCTGTTTGTTTTTAACAAGTTTTTGAATTTGTTTGCTTTTGCTTTTGGCTTCTCCTTCTGGTATTATGCAGGCAGGTCCCCTTGATACAGGCTTCAGGCTTGTTTTTTGAAGTAAGCCTTGGTTGGAATGCCAATGCTTGAGCAGGTTGCCAGGCTTGAGGTTTACAATTTTTTGTGATATCTTTTCCTGTATGTGTTCTGCCCCCCCTCTGACAGTATTCTGATTTTTCCATACTTATCCTTAGGCCTGCCTGGAAAACTGTAAGCCTTCTACTTTTCTCTTTTTCTCTCTCCACAGGAAGCACATATTTGCTTAGAATATCTATTTTTCTGAAAAGACTTTGGCCTGGAAAATGATGGATAAAAAGCATTCTTTCATAAGCTTGTTTGCATTTGTCTTTCCTCTGCATACTTCCAAATTTTCTGCCTTGCTTTTGTGCTTGTTGACCGCTTTTGACAGTTTTGCTTAGTTGACATTGTGACTTTAGTTGGCCCTTTGACAGCTTGTTTTGACATTCAGTTTGCCTTGGACAACTTAGTTTGCCCTTGTAACTGTAACTTGGCTGTTTGCACACTTGTTTGGCATATGTAGTTTGTTTGAACTTATTGACACTTTGCAATTTTGAATTTATGCAGCTTTAGGCATTTTTTGCAAAATAATTCACATGCTTGCAAATAAATTGCTTTCCTCTTTGTGAACCAAGAAGAAACATCTTCTTGCGATTTGCAGAGAGGACGAATAAACTGATTCCGGCCAAAATCTTTAATGATGAGTTTTTTTTTTAAATATCTGTCTGCTTTTGATTTCATCTGTGTTGACTTCTCTTCTTTTTTTTTGTTTTTGCAGATGAAAGTCAGTTGAGCAATGGGGAGCATCAGTAGAAGATGAAGACTTAGGAAAATTAGGATGCAATTTTATTTTACTTTTAATCATTGTAATAAATATTTATTATAAATACTTGTAAATAATTACTGTATTTAAATAATACTTGTACAAGTAATTAAAAATAAATAAAAGTCTTTTTGTCAGATATCTTCTTTATTTCAACTGTCTATTTAATTATTTAAGCTTTCTTGAATTAAAATAACTGGAAGTACATCCACTTATTCTGACTTAGAAAAAATAAATAATTAATAAACACTGTAATCTTGCAGTCAATAATAAACCCGGCGTCCCAATTAAACATAAGCAATGCACAGTTAATCAAACAAACATCTATATGCTTATCCCTTTACTGATTAAACCAAACACTGCAAATTCTCAATTCAACTGCCTCAGCTCATATCTCAAAGTAAATTGAATAGAACTATAGAATTAATCCTTTCCAAGAATGCGCGCACAAACCCTAGTTCTTGATTTATTGTCAAAGAAGCGCCTGCCTGATCAAACCCTGAGCCAAACTCAACCAAACCTTAATAATCTGCTTGAACTGTTCCAAAGTCCACGAAAACCCTAATTTGGATAGAATGATAAGAAAAAGTCTGTTTGACTGATTCTTATGCCAATCTGAAAAGTCAGGGAAAACCCGAAGCCGTGATTTCTTGTGGAAAAAATAGGAGGACAAATTTTGGGGTACAACAGTTTATAATGTGGAAGTGAAAATTTTAAGCTTTTTGTTTTGTTTTGCTATAAGCTGAAACGTGAATGCCAATTTATGTAGTCTCCACCTACATTTTTCTTTGCCACCTATTTTTCTATTTATTTGGTCATAAAATAAAACAAACAATAACACATAATACTAACAATATTAATAAAAGGAAAACGTTAGTAATATCTAAAAATAAAATTAAAAAAGGAAAAAAATTAAAGCTAAAATGCAAAATAAAAATAGAAAAGAATAAAATAAAATGATTTAAATTTTAATAGCAATTCAACTTAATAAAAAAGATTGAATTAAAATTAAAAATCAAATCAAATTAAATACCGACCAAAAAAATTAAATTTGACGTTTAAAATTAATTAGAAATTGGGAATGCAAATGAACTATTTTTTAATTAAATTTTTTGATTATATTTTTTCATATAATCAATCACTTACATAATCTTGGTCTTGTTACTCCCAATGCTGTTGCTACTAACAAAATTTTGAGATATCTTAATAGGGAATGGCAACCTAAAGTTACAGCAATCAAGGAAATCAACAATCTAGCTACAATTGACATAACAACATTGTTTAGGAAGCTTCAAGAGCATGGGCAAGAGCTCATAAATCTCAACAAGCACGAGAAAAAGGAAAAGAAAGAAAAACCAAAAGACACAGAAAAGAAGTCTATTGCATTAAAGGCTTCAAGCTCAAAGTCCTCCACCAATAACTCATGTGTGAGTGATTCTAGTGATGATGATGAAAGTTCAAATGAAGACATGGGGTTGTTTGTGAGAAAATATCATAGATATATCTGAAAGAATGAAGTCCAACACTCGAACAGAAATCTCATCAATTATAGAAGCCAATCAAAACCTTCAAGACAAGATGAAGGTAAGAAATCTAAATCAAGAGGATCATGTTTCAACTGTGGAAAACCCAGTAACTATAAACCAGATTTCCCATTGCTCAAGAAAGACAAAGGAAAAGAAAAATTCCAAAAGAGACCTAACAAAGCTAGAAGAGCATACATTGCTTGGGACAGTGATAATGAAGCTTCAAGCAAAAGTGACACTAGTGACGAAGAAGAAATGGTCAACCTTTGTCTCATGGCTCATCAAAAGAAGAAAAGAAATGTAAGTCACTCTAAATATGATCATATTGATAAAGTTTCTCACGTAGAATTGCAAAGAGCTTTTGATACTCTACAAAATGAGGCTAAAGAAGCTTTTAAACGATTAGCCTGAAACAAGAATTTTTTTTAATACCTTGAGCAAAAAGTTTCCAATTCCGAAAAAGAGTTGGAATCCCTCAAGGCATCTATGGTAGAGAAAATCAAAATTGATAGCAAAGATGACAAGTTTTCTTGGCATGATTGGGCTGGATGTGAAACTTTCTATATTTGTCAAAGAGAGGTAAAAACTCTCAAAGCCAAACTTGACAAGGCTTTACAACCAAAAATTACTTTTGGCCTTGATAGATCAAATTTCAGAAGTAGTGTGATTAATCCTTATCAAAAATACACTTATGAAATAAGAGATCCTCCAAGCAAAAGTAACTTACCCAAAACTCTAACTTGTTTATATTGTTGCAAAAGGGGCCACACCATTGGCAAATGCCGATTTAGGAGGTTTTTGGTTCCTCAAGGCATTTTCAAAATGGTTGCCAAAATGCAACTCAAGTATCACTCACACACAAGGACCCAATAAAAATTGGGTATCTATTTCCCTTGTTTAAATTTGTAGGTGGAATGTCTTGAGACTACAGAAAAAAGATGGTTTCTCAATAGTGGATGCTCAAGACATATGATGGGCGACATCTCCCTATTTTTTGACTTTGTGGCTAAAAAGAAAGGATTTGTCACCTATGGCGACAATAAAAACGGATCAATACTCGGTAAAGGTAGTGTAGGTAATCCCTCTTCTACTACTATCTCTGATGTCCTATTAGTTGATGGTCTTAAACACAACCTTATTAGCATTAGTCGGTTATGCGACAAGGGATACAATGTCTCTTTTTCAAAAGATTGTTGCATAATTGAACACAATGGTAAGAAAGATGACGTTTTCAAAATCTTGAGGGTAAATAATGTATACATGCTTGACTTGAATAATGTATTCTTAACCGAAGCTAAATGTCTAGTCACTTTAAGTAAGGACTCATGGCTTTGGCATAGACGTCTAGCTCACTTGAATTTTGATTTGTTAAATAAAATTGTCTCAAAATATTTATTAGTCGGTTTACCCAAACTAAAATTCTCCAAGGATCACTTATGTGATGCTTGCCAAATGGGGAAGCAAACAAGAATCTCATTTAAATCTAAAAATATTGTTTCTACAACGAGACCTCTTGGATTTCTCCATATGAACCTTTTTGGACCATCTAGAATTAAAAGTCTAGGTGGTAACTACTATGGATTTGTTATTGTAGATGACTACTCTAGATTTTATTGGACAATTTTCTTAGCAAATTAAAGTGACACCTTTTTGGAATTTGAAAAGTTTGCCAAGATTTCTCAAAACAAGTTGAACACTAGCATAGTTACTATTCGAAGCGATCACTGTGGTGAATTTGAGAATGATCTCTTTAATAAATTTTGTGAAAAATACGAAATTGGTCATAATTTTTCCTCCCCACGTACTCCGCAATAAAATGGAGTGGTGGAACATAAAAGCCACGTTTTAGAAGAACTCGAAATAACTATGATCAATGGACACCGTCTTCCAAAATACTTTTGTGCCGATGCCATTAGCACGGTGTGTTATGTTTTGAATAGACTTCTAATGCGTCCTATTATAAACAAAACTCCTTATCGAGGTAAATTTGACTCAAAAGCAGACAAAGGTATCTTTCTCGAATTCTCTCAATCAAGTAAAGCTTATAGAGTATTTAATAAAAGGTTACATATTTTTGAAGAGTCTGTTCATGTTTCCTTTAATGAATCCGATCTAAAATTAGTCGAAAAGGGTAATATTTATAATGGTGCAGGTGTATCTTCGGAAATCATACTAAAAGATCACAAAGAAAAGGACTCAGAATCTAATAAAATTGAGGAAGAGTTGGATCAAATAACCGAAGAAAGAGGGGAAGATCATCCAAGTAATAAAAATGATCTTCCTTTGGAATGGAAAACCTATAAGGATCATCCCATCGACAAAATCCTAAGAGACATATCGAAGGGAGTCACCACTCGCTCTAAGATAAGTTACTTTTGTTATCCTTTTGCTTTCGTCTCTCAAATTGAGCCTAAAAATTCCAAAGACATCTTACTCGATGAACATTGATTTTTAGATATGCAAGAGGAACTAAATTAGTTTAAAAGAAATGAGGTTTGGGACCTTGTCCCTCCTCCGCGAGATCATCGAGTTATTAGAACTAAATGGGTATTTAGGAACAAACTAGACAAAAATGGATTTATAACTCACAACAAGGCTCTTATTGTTTCCCAAGGGTATAACCAAGAGAAAGACATCAATTATGAGGAAACTTACATTCTGGTGGCCCGACTCGAGGCTATACACCTTTTGCTTGCATATGCATGCTCACAAAACTTCAAATTATTTCAAATGGATGTAAAGAGTGCTTTCTTAAATGGATACATTAATGAAGGGATTTATGTGTCTCAACCTCCCGATTTTGAGAATTTTGAGAATCCTAACTATGTTTACAAACTTAAGCGTGTGCTATATGATCTTAAACAAGCCCCTAGGGCTTGGTACGAACGTCTTAGCAAATTCTTACTAGATCAAGGATTCTCAAGAGGAAAGGTTAACACAAACCTTTTTATTAAGCATGAAGTAAAACATTTTATTTTAGTTCAAGTATATGTAGATGACATTATTTTTGGTTCTTCTAACATATCTTTGGTCAAGGAATTCTCTAAGCTAATGCAGAGAGAATATGATATGAGCTTGATGGGGGAGTTAAACTACTTCCTTGGAATTCAAATCAAGCAACTAAATGAAGGGACATTCGTGAGCCAAACGAAATATTTCCTTGACCTACTCAAGAGATTCAACATGACACACTCAAAAGCAATTGATACTCCTTTGCCTACGACCGTGAACTTAGACCGAGATGAAAATTGTAAACCCGTTGATATAAAAAGGTATAGAGGTATGACTAATTCCCTTCTATATCTTATGGCGTCTTGTCCAGATATCATGTTTAGTGTTTGCATGTGTTCTCGGTTTCAATCATGTCCTAAGGAGTCACACTTAAAAGTCGTAAAGTGCATACTTAAGTATATTAGTGGTATGACTAAGTATGGAGTTTGGTTCTCCAAGGGTAGTGATTGTTCTTTGGTTGGCTATTGTGATTCCGACTTTTCCGGGTGCAAATCGGATAGGAAAAGCACTAGTGGTACTTGTCATTTATTTTCAAATTCTTTGGTCAGTTGGCATAGAAAAAAGTAAGTTTTCGTTGCTTTGTACCACCGAAGCGGAATACATTACGGCCGGTAATTGTTGTGCCCAAATCTTGTGGCTCAAAGAACAATTGCTCGACTTCAATGTCCGACTTGACCATATTCCTATTTTTTGGGACAATACAAGTTCCATCAACCTAACCAAAAATCCCATGTTTCACTCTTGCACAAAACATATTTAGATTAGGCATCATTTCCTAAGGGATCATGTGGAAAAGGGTGATGTCATTTTCGAGCATGTTGATAGCAAAAATCAACTTACCACATTTTTACTAAACTACTCGCTACATAACCCTTATTTCACATCGTAGGGAACTTGATGTTCTCGATATCTCAGATAGGTTGCAACTTAATTAAGTTGCATGCTCCTTATTTTATTGCATATATTCCCTTAATGTTTGATGTACTTATTGATAGTTTTAGTGAAAGCTCTCATCAATCTTCATGAAGGTAATATCCATCCTATTTATTTCCCCTTATTGATCATATATATGTGTTTATTTAGGTCATCTTCTTTCTCTACATTCATTATACTGTTGATATGCATGTGTGATTTATTGTTACTTCCCCTATTACATGACTTTCCTTCAAAAATGTAGTAAATCTCAAAATCTCGCAGGATGAGTCGACCCATAACAAGATTGTGTCGACGCATACTGAATCACACACTCAGCATTAATTAAAATTTTGTATGCATCGATGCAAGCTCTATAGCGGTCTATGCATCGCGTAAAATCTCTGCATACCTGATTTGTGAATTACATATATTATGTGGTAATTTTTTTTCAACCATTAACCCTAAACATACCCTTCCTCTCAAAACCCGAAAACTCAAAACCTCTCTCAAGAAACACCTCAAATGGATTCAAGGGTAACCAAAAAGAGAACCTTCAGAGGCATCTCTTCAAGTATTCTTTATGATATTCCGGTAACTACCCTTTCACTTCTCTCTGATGATATTGTTGAAACTTTTGCAGAAACATTTGGTAAGAGAAGTATAGTTAAGCAATCAACTTTATATTTGAAAACTTTGGGTCACATGAACCTACCTGACATCATAGAATTGCTAATATTTCAGAAATTTATTTATTTATTGAGTGTGACACCCCTTATAATGAGGATTTAGTCAGATTGTTCTATGCGGGTATGCAAGGAAAATTTGAAGGATTTGAATTTAAGTATAGAATTAACAACAAATATTATATGGTGAGCTCACATGTCTGGAAAGATCTGTTTCGTATGTGGCCAATTGACTCTTATGCTATTAAGATTTCTGACACTGTTCTTTCTCCTAATATGAATTCAAGTCTGCTTTAAACTCCATGCTTAAGAAGCCTTACATTGATAGAATTGTGAATAGCAACTTATTTCCAAGATCTGTAACTACTGGTGCCCTAGCACCATTTGACAATTCTCTTTTGGATCGTTTGTCACATTATTCGACCCAAGAAGGGAGGTCTCTCTCGTGTGGATAAAGCTAAGGTTCAACTGATTTATGTTTTTAAACATAAGATATAGGTTCATTGGCCAAATTATTTTTCTAGTAGAATGTTTGATCTGCACAATTCAGGAAGAGCCACCGCTCTATGCTATCCCTCCTTCATTCAAAGAGTCCTTAATCGAGAAAAGATTAGAGTCCCTTATGTCAGTATGTCTTCTGATCTAGATTTTACAAAGAAATCATTTACTTTAATGGGCTTCCAATGGGATAACAAAGAACAAAGATACCATTACGTTGTGAGAAGTACTTCAGTTATGCTCCAAAACAGTGATGGTGAAGAGGAAGAAGAAGAAGAAGAAGAAGAGTACAAGGAAGAAGAAGGTGTAAGAAATATGGACGGGGATGCCCAAGTTCCTCAAGACAACAACGCAAATGTGATAGCTCTATTGGAGAAAATGCAGATCCAACAAAAGGAAGACGCATTCCTTCAAAATGAGAGGATCTCAAACCTCTACAATCATGTTAAAGTCCAAGGTGAAATTTTTTCAACCTATTCAAATGTTCAAGCTCAGAGGTACTTCACATTACATGGCATGCTTCAATCACAAGCAGACAACCTAACCTCCTTCCAATCCACCTTCCTGCAGGACTTTCCAAACCATCCACTAGAGGCTCCAGAAAACCATGACAATGACAACCTAGATAATTGATTCGTGTTTGTGTGTAATTTAGTTTGAGTCTTTAAGTTGTTTTCATGATTAGCTTATGCATTTATCTTTATTGTCTTTCAAACCTACTTTGTGTTTGTTTCGTATTTTATTCTCATTCGGTATGTAATTTACTATATGCTTATGTCTAATTATTGACCTTTTATGCTTTGTACTAATCTCATTTTATATGAATGATTGTTAGTGCATTAAGTTTCAAATAAATGATGATTATGCGTAAATAATTTTTGTTACTCTTGACCTCGTGCTTTTTCTATTTTTGATGTTTTCAAAGGGGGAGAAGAGAATATACAAGGAATATTGTGTACAAGCTTGCAAGTGGTGTTTTACAGAATGCACAAATTCAGGGGGGGCATATTTGGCTAAGGCTCTAGATAGGCTCTCAATATGGGATGCATTGAGCATAAATTCAAAGTTTTGCCATCATCAAAAAGGGCGAGTATGTAAGGGCAAGGTCCCTCTATATGTGTTTTAGTGATGTCAAAACGGTTATTACTCACTCTCCATTTGGGTTGGTCCTATGAACAATCTTGATGTGGAATGGTTGGAATAAAGATCTCTGGAAACATTCATTTTTGGGAAAATTCACTGTTTGCGTCGACTCAAAGATATGTGCGGTCTACTCATCATTCTCAACCAATCTCAGGATGTGTCATGTAAACCCTTCCGATCGACTCAACCTGAGAACCAAAGTATTCAAATATTGTGTCGACGCAAGCCCTGTAGTAGTCGACGCACTATACTTCAAAATGGTTTTCCTCCACCTACGGGTTGTGTTGCGCCAACCCCCTTACGGTTTGAGTCGATTGCTCGCTGCTTTCAACTCTTTTTCTGCTATGCTTTTGGGTCTTGACTATTTGGTAACATATATATATATACATATATATGTATATATATATTCATTCATTAGGTATCATCATTTGAAGCTAACAAGCACTAGTGAAAGATACACATAGTGCTCATTATCTTCATCCTCTCTTCTCAAAAATCAACATCTACATGTAATCATTGTTGATTCAAGAAAAGTATTTTGATGATAATGTTCAAATCAAAGATTCAATTCAAATTTAGGTTGAGAAATTATGGGTTGTTCTTGAATAAAATCATTTCGATTTTCTCCTCAAAGATTCCAATTGGTGCGGGGGTTTTTGCACAAGTCTTTGCTTCATCTAATTCAGCCGAGTGAAAGGATTAAGAAACAGTGGTTTGCTTAATCAAGTAGCGGTAACCGGAGGATTGTGAAGGAAGATTTAGGGTCAAATTTCTTACAATCAAAATTAGCCAACTGAAAGTATTACAGAATAAGAGTCCGTGCAAATCAAGTAGCGATAACCAGAGGTTTGTTCGAAGAATTTGGCACTTGGTTTGGCTCAAACCAAGAAAAGGGAAGAAGATTGTTACATCAACAACATTGGTTTGTTTGTATTGTGAACTATCTCTTCTCTTGTAACATTTGCATCTTAATATCAAATATCTCAATTCTAGATTCTAGAATTGGGGGAAGGCGTACCCTACGCGAGGATGACAAGGATAACTTCCTTAACAAATCGTGTGTTCTTCTTATTTTTCTTTACTACCATACTTGACTACTATAATTTATGGGAATTAAATTGTAGAATTTACTTGTACTGAAATTGTGGTGTGTTGGGATCATTTCACAATATTGGTAACAATCCGTTCGATTGATACCTAAGAAAACTCACCGCTACAATTTAGTAAAATCAAACCTAAGGTGCTTTGCATATAAGGTGTTTGAAAAATTGATTCATCCACCAATTATTCATTGTGTTTAGCTTTATCTTAATCAACTCATTGAAAGTAATTCATACTTATTGAGGATGTTTAAGTGATTGACCAATTGAGTAAAATGTATTGATTCTTACTTTGTCATTATAATACGTTGGAAGAACTGACTTGGGTGTTTTTTGTTTTATCGTAATTGTTGCGGATAGCAAGAGTCGCCGCCAACTTTTATTTTATCCAATAAAGGAAAGGGTGAAAAGAATAGGAAAAACCTTTTTGAGAATTTTCTTGAGTTCGGGGGGTAGGTTATGAAAAGGGAAGGTATTAGCACCCTTTTCATCTGTAGTTATCTACGGGATCTTAGTTGCTAGGTCACTTTTGAAATGCTTTTGTGAATGTGTTTGTTTTGTTTGAAAGCATTTTTGAAAGTGCCTTTGTTTGGGAGAACTTTGTAATGATTCTCGTCTCTATAAGAATGTATACAAAGTGTTGACTTTTGAAAATATTTCATTTTAAAAGTGTTGGTGTGTTTTGAATGATGTTGTTTTGAAAATGTTGTGAGGAAGAAACTATGAACGTTTTACCTACTCAAAAGGGTCTTAGTTCTTTTCCTCCTCCTTTAGATGTTGCTATCTTACCATTGATTGATAAGAAGCCCTATCATTGGATGTGAAGGGACGGGTGTGGGTCGTCGTATAGTCATAGAAGGCAACTTATGAGACGCTTTAGCAATTTTCGTAAGGGACTAAGATCGTTTTACCGAAGGCAACATCAAAGGGTCATTGAGGCACCACGATCTTTTTATCGAGGCTTGACCGGAAAAATAGCAAGTGTACTATTTTCGCCGATGTAGTTATAATGAGTTTCCCCAAGTATCGATCTCGAGGACTGCGTAGTAAATACCTATTCGTGCTCTTAATTCAATTGAACAAAAACAATGGTTGGGTTGATTTTAAAACTATAAATTACAATCGTAACAAAAGAATGACTGATGAAAAATGTAGAGAATAATGCTATGGTGAGTGGTTGATTTAACAAATCATGATCCGAATCCAAATTTCCTCATTGCAAATGAAAACTATCAATTACCTATCTCTAGATTGTTCTTCCTTAAGTCCTTAATGAAGAAAGCTCTGAAAACCCCAATCCTTATTCAAATGTCCATTCAAATAACTCTTGGTTTTAACCATAAAAATATCAAGAATTTAGGTGATTAAAAAGAGTTCCTAGTCCTAGGTGAGACTCCCAATAACCTAATTGTGTAGAAAGCCTAACAATCACAGTCCTGCCAATTGTTAGTCATAGATATACATGTATTTGTCCGATACATAATCATAAGAACACCACACAATTAAATTGAAATGGATAAACATGCATTAAGGAAATCAAGAATCCGAATTCATAACAATCATCAAATCAGAACCACCACCCCTAGCATTGGGGGGTTTAGCCTCTCATAGTATTAGAAGAAAATATCAAATAAGAGTTTAAACATTACAAAGAATAACGATGACTTTGATCTTCAATGGTGGCTGCCCTTGAATCTCGCCGTCTCCGAATTCCTCTCCGTAGCTATCTTTTCTCTGTGATCTTTTTTTCGTCTGATTTCAAAAGTCCTTTTTCCCTCTCCTCCAATTCCTTCTAATAGTCTCCTCTCAATCCCCCTTTTGGTAAAAGTCAGAAGTACCCTCCATCATAACAACGAGCTCCAAAAATACATGAAAAACAAGTTTCCACACGTTCCCATCAACACGGGCCGTGTTCATGAACACGGGTGCCCGTGTTGATATCTGCATCAGGAGTCATGCTTCAGGCCATTCAACACGGGCCGTGTTGATGAACACGGGTGCCCGTGTTGATCCACTGACTTGTGAAGTTTTTGCACTTTCCGCTTGCTTTTCAACACGGGCCGTGTTGATGAACACGGGTGCCCGTGTTGACCTCTGAGATCTTCAAAATCTTCCACTCTCAGCCTTCCGAGATGCTTATCGTCCTGCCATAAGCTCCTTCTATCGCATGCATTAACCTGAAACACTGAAACTACCCAACAAAAGCATAAAACAAATACTTTTAAAGACACTTAAAATCAAAAATGCACAACAAGACTAAATTAACCAAAACACACTAACTTCCTTAAAAGCAACTAAAAATGACCACAGATGTTACCAGATTGATGAATTTATGCCGAATAGAACACATAAACTTACTAGATATGGTGACCGATCACAACCCCAAACGTATCTCATTGTTTGTCCTCGAGTAATGATTGAGTCCAACAGAGGTCACCCACGAATATCTTCTTTCCACAACACAACCTGTGTCTTTCGCAATTTAATTTCTTCCTTCCCGATCAAGAGGCTGGCTTCCCGAATCGACCTATCTACCACACTTCCATGTCAGAAGACTTCTTCACCTGCAAGCTTTTCACACTCTCACCAAATCTCTCAGGGTTAAAGTGTTTGCACTCACAGACTGAAGCATGCAATATCATTCTTAACTTTGAATTGATTCTACTCGCACTTCACATACAGATTCCACACACTTTATAAGGTATTTGGGGTGTAACGGGGCTTAGGTACGGTGGGATAAACAAGAAAATTGGATAACAAAGGTTTTTGGCTCGGCATTCATGTAACTTTTCTTCTATCTTATGCTACAACTCGTAACTTTTGGGGTTCATTCGCTTTGACTCATCTCTAGAGTCCGACATATAGGCAAGTGTTCTCTTTCTTTCTTTTTTCTCTTTTTTTTTCTTCTTATTTTTTTTTTTTTTTTATTTTTTATTTTGAATCTCTTTTACTCACTTGCCCTTAATTTTTATGAATTACTACCCCAAACTTAAATTTGTGCAACAGTTAAAATTGATCACAATCATGCCGAGCAATGGTGAGACAAATGTGGTGAAAGGTTAACATGGGGTTTATTACAACGGAGACAAAACAAACAAACATGAAAATCAAAACTAAGCTCAAAGGGGTTCACGAGGGATAACATATAATACAGGTAGGCTAGAAAGGCTCAAGGTTAAACAAACAACATGCCTCAGTGTGTGTCGTCATAATGTGTTGTGCTAAAAGAACATACGCAAAATCAGAATGATAAAGTCATACCTGCCCGATCTCTCATGATGATATTTTTGTATTTGGCTTATGGTAATCTCACCATGTGGGTTAAGCTTGAATACTCTAAAATCCTCCTCGTGTCATGTGGCTTCTTTTTCGACTCGGGCTTACCATCCGACAATTTCGGTCCAGTTCCACTAACTTGCGTCCGACCTTTAATTCTTTAGTTGTGTCAACTTTCGGGGTTCCTTAGGAGATCAAGTAAGGGGAGTGTCGTTCAACCACTCGATGTCAGTTCCATCTTCATCCAACGACTATCAATCAATTTGTAACGTAATGGTGACCATGCAACAAAACAAAACAACAGAACAAACCAAAAATAAAAAAATAAAAACGAAAGGGAATGCAACTAAAATAGTGAGCCTCCCCCACCTGAATTAAACATTGACCTCAATGGTTTAACCCAAAGTAGAGGCGACTCACAGAACTCACTGAGACGGAGGAGGTGGAGGGTCGTGCGGAAAATGTAACATGAGACATTGCATCATAGCCTGCATGTCATCCATAACAACGCCTTGTCGAAACAGCTCCAGACCTTGTCTTGTCTGCTCGGTGCGAAGAGCACCCATTTCATATTGCACCCACCCCCATTGATCTTGAGACATAGAGGAAGACCCCACATCTTGTCGGGCGAAACTTTGGGGTGGTGGACTGAAATGTGCTTCAGCAGGAGTGTCATCTTCCATATCACGAAGAGGACTATCCCCTAACGAAGGGGAAGAAGCCGCATAGAGCCAATTAGCAACATTTGCAATACTGATCAAATTTGGAGCTGGTAAGGCAAGAATATGGCGATCACGACTAACCAGCGAATAATACCTGGGATGCACCACAATCATACCTTGATTGACCAAATTTTGCATGTCAATCTTTTTACCTTCCATAGCCGGTTCTTCTATCAATAACCGACCATAATTAAGGTGATCAGCGATCTGAGTGATCATGCCACCCACTGATATGTCACCTGTGCTGGCATAGCCTACTTGCTTCAGGTGATTAGCTGCAAAGGCAGCCATATTAACACGGTTGCTCTCTGTCATGCAGTGCAAGAAGAAGAGTTCTCTCTTTGCAGCTACGCCGGTACTATCGCTGCGTCCAAAAAGTGTAAATGCTAGTCCCTTCTGGGCATACCTGAAACAAGGATTGTGAATGCCCGAGGCTTTACCAGTGCTCGGGTTATAACCAGTTTTATCAGTAATTGCCGTCCAAAATTTTGCAGCTGCAAAAGTTTCTGGGGGCGCGCCATAACCAACAGAAGGAAGATTTAGCGCCGCTCCAACTTCCTGCAGAGACATGGTGTGTTCCTCACCAAAGAGCTGAAATTCCAAGTCACCATAATACTCCGTTTCGGAGCCATTCCACCTGCGTCTCAGTTTAAATTCAACAGTACTCAAAAATTCTAAAGTTGTTTTTTCAAATGATGGTGCTTCAAATTGCATAAATTCTAACATGCCTAAGTTACCAAACATGCGATGAATCTCCTCTTTCAATCCTAGCTTATCCAGAGTTTCATTGCAAATATACCTGGTTGGAAGTAACTTACGCTTTGCGAGTGCTTCATACCGCTTACGGTGTTCCGGTTTTTCAAACACAAGATCATGTGCATTAGGAATGCGACATGCTCGCTGGTGAGGTCTGGAAGATTCAGCAACTTCCTTTCCTCTCGTGGATCTTTTGGGAGGCATACTTGAAACCTACAAGAGAGAAATTTCGAAAAAATAATAACACAAAATTATGAAAAACTAATATCGTTACAGAGTAGAGGATGGAAAATGGAGTCACTTTAGTGCAGAGGAAAAATTATTTGGAGCAGTTTATGATGGAGAGAATGAAGCTTTTTGTTCTTGAGTTCTTATGGAGGCTAGGGTTCTAATGGAGGAAGAAGGTTGAGGGAAATAGAAAACAATAAAAGTGAGAGAGAAGTGGTGAATGGAGGTTATAAATCAAGCAGGGTCCACATGATTAAAAAAATAAAAATTTGAAAATCCAAACCGTGCACAACAACACGGGCCGTGTTCCTAAACACGGGCACCCGTGTTGATGTTTTGTGACCCTTTCACTTTCTGGGTGTTACAGGGAAAACAACACGGGCCGTGTTGATTAACACGGGCACCCATGTTGATGCTCTGTTTCTCCCAAAACTTCATGTTCCGCTTATAAAACCACACGGGCCGTGTTGATTAACATGGGCACCCGTGTGGATGCTCTGTTTCCGTCAAAACTTAATATTCCCAAGCTATTTTCGGGTGCACTGTTCGATTTACTCCAGCTTATCCAGTCTCTCTTTCCCTAATAACAACAAAGAAAACAAAACAAAAATACAATGTGTTAGATTAAAAATCCGTGGGTTGCCTCCCACGAAGCGCTCCGTTTAACGTCGCATGGCTCGACGGTTGCGCCCCTCATCCGGTGAGACGCACCTGATCAATCAATCCTGGTTCTAGTCCTATATAATAGGGCTTCAACCTCTGTCCATTCACTTTGAAAACATCTCCATTGTGGGGATTCTGAATTTCAATCGTCCCATGGGGAAATACCTTATGCACTACAAACGGACCGAACCAACAGGACTTCAATTTCCCCGGAAATAGCTTCAATCTGGAGTTGAACAACATCACTTGCTGACCCTCCCAAAACTCCTTCTTTTGTATTCTCTGATCATGCCATTTTCTTGTTTGTTCCTTATATACTTTGGCATTCTCGTAAGCCTGATTACGAAATTCCTCTAACTCATGAAGTTGTAGAATTCTAGATTCACCGGCTTTTGCAAGATCACAATTTAAAAACTTGGAGGCCCAAAAAGCCTTGTGCTCGAGTTCAAGAGGTAGGTGACAAGCTTTACCATAAATCGGTTGATATGGAGACATACCGATTGGTGTTTTGAAAGCAGTTATGTATGCCCATAATGCATCATCCAACTTTATTGACCAATCCTTCCTCGACGCACTTACAGTCTTTTCCAAGATTTGCTTTATTTGTCTATTGGACACTTCAACTTGCCCACTCGTTTGAGGATGATAAGGAGTCGCAATTTTGTGTTTCACATAATATTTTTTCAACAAGTTTTCCATGAGCTTGTTTAAGAAGTGTGTCCCTTCATCACTGATAAGTGCTTTGGGCACTCCAAACCTCGAGAAGATGTTATGCTTGAGAAAACTCACCACTACTCGCGCATCATTCGTACGGAGTGCCACAGCTTCCACCCATTTCGACACATAATCCACAACAACTAGGATGTAGTTTTTCCCGAATGATGGCGGAAACGGGCCCATGAAATCAATTCCCCACACGTCAAACAACTCCACCTCAAGCATACCCTTTTGTGGCATCTGGTTTCTTTTAGAAATATTTCCAGTCCTCTGGCATCTATCACATTCTTTCACCATTACTTGAGCGTCTTTGAACAATGAGGGCCATTACAATCCAGACTGGAGGACTTTTGCAGCTGTTCTGTCTCCACTAAAGTGTCCCCCATAATCTGAATCATGACAGGCTTTCAAGACTTCTCTCTGCTCTTCCTCTGGGACACACCTGCGGATTAATCCGTCCACCCCTTTCTTATACAGGAATGGTTCGTCCCACAAATAGAACCTGCAATCATGAACAAACTTTTTCTTTTTGTTAAAATCAAAATCCTCAGGTATGACACCGCCTACCAGGTAATTTGCGTAGTCTGCAAACCATGGCACTCCCGTGACAGCTAGGATTCATTCGTCAATGAACTCATCCTGGATGGGGTGTGTCTTTTCCGTCTCCATTATTGGTGACATCCTTGATAAGTGATCGGCTACTGTGTTTTCACACCCTTTTTTATCCCGGATCTCTAAGTCAAATTCTTGCAGCAGCAAGATCCATCTCAGCAATCTTGGCTTTGATTCCTGTTTAGAAAACAAATATTTCAAAGCAACATGGTCAGTGTAAACGATGACCTTTGTTCCTAATAAATAGGATCTGAATTTGTCAAAGGCATACACCACTGCCAACAATTCCTTTTCTGTGGTTGCATAGTTCATCTGGGCAGGATTCAACACGTGACTTGCATAGTAAATAACATGCAACGGCTTCTCTCTTCTTTGCCCAAGCACTGCTCCCACCGCAATGTCACTCGCATCACACATTATTTCGAAAGGTAGGGACCAATCGGGAGAAATAACTATCGGTGCGATCACTAACCTGTTCTTCAATGTTTCAAAGGCTTTGCCACATTTTTTTATCAAACATGAAAGGAGTGTCTTTCACCAGTAAGCTAGTCAATGGCTTCGCGGTTTTTGAAAAATCCCTTATGAATCTGCGGTAGAATCCCGCATGTCCTAAGAAACTTCTTATACCCTTCTCATTTGCCGGTGGAGGTAAATGTGCTATCACCTCTACTTTCGCTTTGTCCACTTCAATCCCTCTATGTGAAATCTTGTGGCCAAAAACTATTCCCTCTCTCACCATGAAGTGACATTTTTCCCAGTTGAGGATTAGGTTGGTTTGTTGACATCTTTCTAAGACCAGAGACAAATTTGTCAAACACTCGTCAAACGAGGGCCCGAACACCGAAAAGTCATCCATAAATACTTCCATATTCCTCTCGAGCATGTCAGCGAATATAGACGTCATGCAGCTTTGGAAAGTAGCTGGGGCGTTACATAAGCCAAATGACATCCGTCTGTAGGCAAAAATACCGTATGGACATGTGAAAGTTGTCGTCTCCTGATCTTCAGGGGCTACCGCAATTTGGTTGTAACCGGAATACCCATCTAAGAAGCAATAGTAATCATGCCCAGCTAACCTTTCTAACATCTGATCAATGAAAGGAAGAGGAAAGTGATCCTTCCTTGTAGCAATGTTCAACCTTCTGTAATCAATGCACACTCTCCATCCGGTGACTGTTCTGGTTGGAATCAACTTGTTCTTCTCGTTCATCATAACCGTTGTTCCTCCTTTTTTTGGTACAACATGAACCAGACTCACCCATGAGCTATCAGATATCAGGTAAATGAGTCCCGCATCCAAAAACTTCACGACTTCCTTGCGCACAACTTCCTTCATAGCTGGATTAAGTCTCCTTTGAGGTTGCACGACTGGCTTATGATCATCTTCCATTAGAATCTTGTGCATACACACTGTAGGGCTAATACCTTTCAAGTCTTCGATTGCCCATCTAATAGCACTTTTGTATCTCTTGAGTACCTGTATGAGTTTTTCCTCCTGCGCAACTTTTAAGGCAGAGTTGATAATTGCCGGACATTTCTCTTCTGAATCAAGAAAAATGTATTTCAAATTACCAGGTAGCTGTTTCAACTCCATCCCTTTCTTTTCTTCCTTTTTCTCTACGAAAGGTTGTGGTTGCCTTAAATCTTCCCACCCGTTTGGTGTATGTTTCGACCATTTAGGTTGAGTTTCCATCATATCTAATACCTCCAACTCCTTTTCATCAATCTCTCCATCTCTTTCAAAAATAGCCAGACTCAACACTCTCTCTAGAGGTAATTTAGGTACATGGCAATGCACTGATTTGATGAATAATGTATCCAAAACTTCAACATTCTTGCTTGTGCCGATATCTTCTTTGAACTTCATTGACTCTCTAACGTTGATTTTTAGCTCTTCATCGTAGACCTTGAGGGTCATAGTTCCTTCTTCCATGTATATCATCACTCTCCCTGTTTCAAGAAAAGGTCTTCCCAATATTATTGGAATTTCTTTGTCCGCCGGCATATCCAGAACCACAAAGTCAACCGGAAACACAAACTTGTCTATCTTCACAAGAACATTCGTTGCTATTCCATGTGGTCTTTTCATCGAATTGTCAGCAAACTGTAATGTCATCCTTGTATCTTTGACTTCACCAATGCCGAGCTTGTTATAAATTGAGAGAGGCATAAGACTTACACCAGCGCCAAGGTCAACCAGCTCATTTTTGAATGTCATATCCCCTATAGCACAGGGGATAGTTATTGCCCATTTGTCTTTCTTCTTTAGTGGAACCTTCAGACCCTGCAAAATAGCACTACACCTTTCAGTTAGTATTACCGGTTTAGTCTCCAATGAGCGCTTTTTTGAGATGATGTCCTTCATGAACTTTGCATAAATTGGCATCTGCTCTAAAGCTTCATAAAATGGAATGTTAATCTCAAGCTTCTTGAATAACTCCAAAAATTTCTCGAAGTTCTTCTCATTCAGATATTTCTTCTTTGTTCTTGCAGGGTATGGGAGAACAACTTTAGGTTTCTCTTCTTTAGGCTTTTCTATTTCTCCCACGGGTCTTCTTATTTATTCCTCAATCTCTTTTTGATCCTCCCTGATTTCCAGATCTACTTCAAGCAACCCCTCCTCTTCAATCTCTTTTTTCTCAACATCTCCCCCGGTTTTGCCACTTCTTGTCACCACAGCTTTCATCCCCTGATTATCTCTTGGGTATGGTACAGTTGAACTCGGCAGAGACCCTGGTGCTTGCACATTCGCCAATTGTTGAGCTATTTGGCCCATCTGAACTTCAAGATTTTTGATTGAAGCTGAGGTGTTCTTGTGATTGTTTCTTGTTTCATCCTGAAATTGGATATTATGAGCTTCCATCTTTTCAATAGCTAACTCCCAATCTGCTTTCTTAGGGGTTTGTTGTTGTTGTTGTTGATACTGGTTTTGGTATTGACCCTGACCTTGTTGTTGAGTGTTTGCTATTTGATCCCTCCACCCAAAGTTTGGATGGTTATTCCAACCTGGATTATAAGTGTTGGAATAAGGATTATTCTGTTTGAGGAACTTAATTTCTTCAATCTGCTGAGCTGTTGCAAGATAGTGTGCTGTCAGATGAGGTCCGCCACAAATTTCACAGATAGCATTTTGACCTTGTTGGACTTGAGCCACCTGCTGTGTAGTAATATTCATGGCTTTCAACTTCTTTTCTACTTTGGCAGCTATTGTTTCTTCAATTTTTAACTGCTTATTGGCTTCCAACTTCAAATCTATTACTCCATCTGGCTTGCTTGCAACCCTGTCGTATAACTCCAGATGCTCATTTGCAGCTATCGCTTCAATAATCTTCCTGATGCCGGTGGCTGTTGAGAAGTTAGATGAGCCACCAGCAGTTGTGTCAATGAGTTGCTTCGTTTTGATTCTCAGACCATTCACAAACATCTGTATTTGCTCGGTCTGACCCAGTTTATGAGTAGGGCAAGCAACCAAGAGTCTCTTAAATCTCTTGAAAGAGTCTCCCAATGATTCACCATCCTTCTGCTTGAAATTAGGGATTTCATATCTCTTTCTCATAAACACCGATGCTGGAAAATATTCATTGAGAAATGTTGTTTCCATCTCTTCCCAAGATGTAATGCTGCCTGCGGGAAGAGAATAGAACCACTCTTATGCATCGTCTGCCAGGGTGAACAGAAACATACACAACTTTTTCTTCTCTTCAGTATTCCCATCTATTTTGAGAGTAGTGCTCATAGTCAGAAATCGTTGCAAATGCTTGTTAGCATCTTCATTAACCCTTCCAAAAAAAGATCTCTTCTCCAACTGAGTGATGGTGCTCGGATGGAGCTGAAAATTAGGAACATTAACGGGTTGGTTGACAATGGTCAATCTTCCCCCTGGTGCATTTGTCCCTCCATAATCCCCTAGCAATCTCTCTTGAGGTGGATTCATTGTCTCGGCTTCTGACTCTGAGCCGGAGTGTGTTGAACTCCTATCTTCTTCCTCGACCAGTCTTGCTTGCTTTGATTCTCTTCGCCGAGCGTGAATGGTTATTTCTATCTCTACGTCAAAAAGATATTCTGCTGAGGCCTGACCTCGCATAAAATATTAGACACAATATTAGTTCTAATACAATGTAATAGAAAATAAATAAACAAATGGAAAAAAAAATTAATTGCAGAGCAATAAAATTTCAATCAAACTAAGAGTAAATCGGTATTTTGGCAGTCCCCGGTGTTGTACCCCAAAATTTGCCCTCCCATTTCTCACTGATTTCTCATCGCAAAACCTTTGAAGCCCAAGATCCAGTTAGGGTTTCATCTGCTCAAGACTTCTCCTTGCACTGTTGACCCAAATTAGGGTTTGTGTTTGCACCAAGATGTTTTGACCTAAAGTGCCTAAGATGACTTTAATGCTTCATATTGGACTCCCAAGTTTATCCATACCAAGTTTCAAGCTTTGATTCCAAGTTTTGCTCAGTCAATTGGACAGTTGACCTAGAAATCAATTGTATTGGGGAAAAAGTCAACTGTGGCCAATTGACAGTCAAACCTCATGAAAATTAACCCACATCAACATTATGAACTCATATGGACCATTTGATCAAGTTTGGATCACAATTCCATAAGAAATTTGATCAGATCACCAAAAGGGCAAAATGGTCATTTTTAGGGTTTTGACTGCACAAAGGCAATTTTTGACTGTTTGACCTAGCCAATGGCAAACCAAGCTCATATATGGACACAAGGACCCCATGAAATTATCTTGACATGCTCAACAAACTCAAAAGATCCCAAGTACACAAAATTCACAGTTGAATTTCCCAGTCAATTGATCAATTTTGACTGTATACTGAAAAGTCAAACTTTGACTTTTTGGTCAAAATCAAGAGTCAAGATTCATTTTTCATCAAAACATGCCAAATCATGAAACTTGTTCACCAAGAAATCAAAAATGCAAATTAGGGTTAGAAATTAGAATTTTTCATAACTTAGAATTTTTCTAAGTTATAAAAAACCCTAATTTTTTCCCAACTTTGCCCCACTTTTTCACCAAGATCCATTTGGATTCAAAAAAAAGTCAAAACATGAAAATTGTAGCTTGTTGCATAATCTACAACTTTTATTCACAAAGTTTTTCCATTTGAGGCTTGTATCTCAAGTTACAAATTTTTGAATAAGGGCACTAAACCATTCTTAACTTAGTGAAATTTTAACCTATTTTGACAAGGTTTTCTACCCAACTTCAAGGCCATTTTCCATACACTTCCACTTGGAATTTCAATTTGCATTTCAAAGATGGATTGTAGTGCACATTCCAAGCTTTCCAAAATGTCCAAGAACTTCTCAAACAATCTCATGGTTAGGGAGAATCGAATTTTGCAAAATGGGAAAAAGTCACTTTTGTTCTTGGCCATGTACATGTTCATAACACTATGCATTTCAATCTCAGCTTGCATATCTTGATTACAGGTCCTTAAACCATCCAACACTCATAAATTTAATGCATATTCTTTGTTCCAAGGCCATGTTCTTTGTGTTCTAGCATTGCATAAAGGATTAATCCCAAAATAGATAAAGCATTTCTTCCATTTTTGCAAAAGGTAGCTTTATGTCCAATTACAAATCCAAGAAGTACAGTCCATATCTAATTGGCACAAGTTTATGAGTTAATCACACTGATCAAGGAGGGATTATGCAGCATAGTATGAGGGCCTGTACAGGCTAGAGGCACAAAGTAACCATTGCTTGCTTAAAGTGTAAGAAACACATCATAACTTAGGACAACTCTCATATCAGCTTACAAACCCTTAGACAAACTTATCAAACACACTTCACACATTGATCCAAAGCTGAAGCACGAGTCTTTCACCTCCAATCCCTCCCAAAACTCAGAATCACCTTGAAACTGCTCAAACAGAGCAACCTCTGCAGATTGAGTTCTAACTCTCAATCCTTTCAAGCATTCTTGCCCAAACCAGTTCATACACCTTCCCTACCATCTCTGCAAGCTAACCAAAAGCAAAAACATGACCTGTATTCCCTCTAACTGGTTCCACCATTTTCACATTTCTGATTTGCAGGTGAAGTGCTCTAGCTCGATTCAAAAGCTTTCAAGGCAAAGTAAATATTGGAACAGCATCACCACACCTCAAGGAAGCTACACCAACCATTATCTTGCCCTGAAAGCTTCTACATTGCCAGATAGAACTTCAACTGAATAGGTAAGTTTTTGAATTCGTATCTCTCTTATTAGGCATCATTAGCTTTAAGTTTGTGAATAAACAATGTTCTACTCATGCCACTGAACATGTACATGTTTTTAATTTTCATTTCTTTTGCTTGAGCTGTGAGAATTCAAGGTTTGAAAATGGCAGAAAATCTAGGTTAGGATTTGGGGGAGAAGAAATTCTTCCTCATCTTAGAGAGTTAGATCAAGTTCTGCATATGGTTGGATTCGTCTCTTCATGCTGAACATTTTTTATGTTATGAGTTTTCATTGAAAAGCCAGGAATCAGGAGTTAGAAGTTTGAGAAGAAGGGCGCGCGTTTTTGAACTGGTTCTGTCTGAAGGTTGAAGACAGTGGCTTCTTGGGCTGGGCCTGAGTGTTTTTCTTATTCACACCACTTTTTTTGTTTTACACCCCATGAGCCCATTTCATTCATTTTTTTAATGTTTTTGACTTTTTCTTTTTTGATTGGCTCATTTATTTTTTGTCAGCCTATTAAAAATATAAAAATATTTTTCTTCATCATTTTTGAATTTATCATGTATTTATTTGATTTTTTCCTTTATATTTGTACATAAATCAATAAATACATATACTTTTCTATTTAAAATACTAAAATAATGTAAATATATTTTTACATTTTTTTTATTTTTGCTTTACCTTCTGAAAATACTTTATATAAAAAATACTTTTTTTACAAAATATTAAATATTATTGTTATTCATATATATATAATACATATCTAAAATAATACATATATACATATATTTATTAATATATTTAGGGTAAATACAAAATATATACACTTTTTTTTTGTTATTATTAATATTTAATATAAAAATACATTTTTGACAAATACCTCATTTTATTTTATTTTTGTATATATAAATAAATATTTGTACATAATAAATGAATAATGTATTTTATTTAATAGAATTAGGGTTTTGCCCTAAATTTGAAAATACTCCAAAAATAATACCTTTTTATTTCTCTTTTTATTTTCACATAAATAATATTCTTTTTTTTTCATACACATAAAAATTCTTTTTACATTTTGCATATTTATTTCAATTTCCATTTAATTATACAATTATTTGTCTTGTAAATATTCAAAGAAAAAATGATGTAATAGTTAGGTTTAAATTCTTGTCTAAATATACCCCATTTGAAACATTGTACCCCCCTCCCCATATTATTGTGTTGTAATAGTGTAGGAATTTAAATTTCGCATTTTAAAGCTTTCTAAACATACCATGCTAGAATTAGGGTTTGAATGCGAATAAAACGAACAAAATAGTTGGACCTAATCTCAAGATAAATAAGCATGAAAATGGACAACACATTTCACACTTGCACCCCTAGGGTATTCCACTTTGTTGCCTTCAAATAATTGGGCCATATTGCATGTTGAATTTCTTTGGGTAAAACAAACAATCAAATGATCATAGTCCCTCAAAATGTTGCCTAAATGAATGATCAAGTCCCTTTTAAAGAAAAATTGCCCAAAGACATTTAACACTATTGCAATTATGGTCTAAACGATGACCCGCGCCCGTCCCTTTCACCTCCTAAGACAAGATTGTCCACCAAATGCAATGGTGGAACAAAATTGTCAAAAGATTTAAAACATAACAAAAACCTTTGAGAAAACTTTAGGGTAGATAACTCTTAAGTACTTGTCAATTTGTAAAGAAAACACTTGCCTAATTTCAAACTACACTTCACAAACACTTTCAAAACAAACTTTCAAAAAACCTTGAAACATCTTTTTAAAAGACAAAACACCTTTTGTAAAACATTCGAGTAAAGAATTGTTACAAGGGTAGCCTATACAAGGCATCTTTTCAAAACATTTTCAAAACCACACACCAAGCACCATTTCAAACAATTGAAAACCAAGGCAAGTTGATCTAAGCAAGTACCTAAGAGCCCATGGATAACCATGGATAGAAAGGGTGCTAATACCTTCCCTTTCTATAATCTACTCCCCGAACCCAAGAAAATCTCAAAGGTTTTTGCTGTGCTTTTTAAACCTTTCCTTAGGATAAAATAAAAAGTCGGTGGCGACTCTTGCTCAACCGAAACATTTGCGAAAACAAACACAAAACCATAATCAGTTCTCCCACCGTATCACAGAACTGGCGACTCTGCTGGGGAAAATTTTAAAAGTGGAGTAACCTTAGGGCTTAGATCACCCTCTTGCATGACTAATTATTTGATTTGTTTGCTTTATACTTTGGCTCTATTGTTTGGGTCTGCAATCCTACACCCGGATTTTGGGAAACATTCATAGATAGCAATACGTTGTGGAAACTGTGCGGGGTATACCGACACGGTCTAAGCAATAGCTATAGTAGCGCGACATATTTGTGAGTACCGGTAACCCTTGAGTTCAATCAAGGAGAGTACGGGGCCGCTGAATGATGTCACTAAGCACTAATGACCTAGAACCTTAATTGACCATCTTGGCCTTTTATTAGGGGTAGTGAGATGACCGGCTTTGGTGCAGTCCGAAGTTGGTAGATACTCGATACTACACTCATTGAGGTTTGTTTTCTTGGAATATTTTGGTCGCTAGTAAAGTGGCTAAACCAAAACCATGAACAATGAAAACAATCCAGTGATATTGAGCTCCTTAGAACCCGGTTACTATTTATAGGACAGGTTTTTAAGCCAACTACACTCAAGAGGGTACTTACCTATGAAACCCCATGCAAGCCTGAAACTAGGGTTTGGTGTGATTTGCTTGTACATATGTTTTGTGCATGCATCATAAACATCATAAAACATCATATGCATTCACTAACCATTTCAAGGGTTTGGATCTTCATCTTTGTTCCTGTTTTGTAGGTCATGGAAATTCCTCGCAGAAATACCATTCAAGTCAACCTTGTGAGAATCTCTCCTCAACTCAAGGAGCTCACCTCAAGAATTCCGGAAAATTCATCCTTCAGTGAAAGACATGGTAGACTGCTCAGCCTAGTCAACACCAACATTGAAGAAGACATGATAAAAGTGCTATTCCAGTTCTTTGACCCTCTTCACCACTGTTTCACTTTCCCTGATTATCAGTTGGTACCCACTTTGGAGGAGTTTTCTCAACTCCTGAGAATTCCTATCCTTAATCAACTACCCTTCAACGGTACGGAAAAGGAACCAAAGCCGGAAGATGTTGCTCGAGCATTACATCTACAACCATCTGACATCAAGGGGCATTGGGAAACCAGAAGCGGCGTCAAGGGATTCTTAGCAAAATTATTGTTTGAGAAGGCACAAGAATGTTGGAATTCATTGGACCTACAAGCCTTTGAAGAGATTGTGGCACTCCTTATCTATGGGTTGGTCTTGTTCCCAAATCCTAACCAATTGGTAGATGTCAACGCTGTCAAAATTTTCTTGTCCAGAAATCCAATACCAACATTGCTCGGGGACATCCTTCACTCATTTTACACACGAACAATGAGAAAGAGGGGTGTTCTCATGTGCTGTACTCCTATCCTTGCAAGGTGGTTTATTTCGCACCTTCCACAATCTGTCTTGAAGAATGACCAAGGTACAAGGTGGTCCCAACGATTGATGACTCTTACTCATTCTGATGTGCATTGGTGTTCTCGGTCCAGAGAAAATGTCATCATTGTCGATCGTTGCGGAGAGTTTCCTAATATTCCTTTACTTGGAATCAGGGGAGGTATCACCTACAACCCTTGCCTAGCTTTGAGGCAATTTGGATATGCACGGAGGGATGGCCCTCATGACATGTTGATTCCTAACCTAGTTTTTGACTTCGACAACGATGCGCAAGGACTTCGCCAAAGATTCATCAGAGCTTGGGGAAAACTCAACAAGGTTGATAGCAAGACTCTGGGACACAAGAACTCCATCCCTCTTGAGCCCTATCTCAAGTGGGTAAGAGCCCGAGCCCAAAGTCTAATGATGCCTTATCCTCATGTACTCCCAGTGATTAAAGAGCCCGTCAATGAAGGAGAGGTCCCCTACACCATCCTACATCCAGACATGCCTACATCGTGGGAGGAAATGCAGAAAAGTTGGATTCAACTCAAGGAGGAACGGAATACTTTTGAAGTTAGCTTCTACGCCAGTGAAAAGAAGGTTCTAGAGCTTACCCGCCGACTCCATGAGCAAGAGGCCCTCAACACCTACATCGCACCAAAGAGGATGCGCAATGTCTTTCTGCCTTAAGAAGTTTATTTTGTAATATTTGGCCCATGGGGCATTTATGTACTAATAAATTTCTTCTTATTAATATGACGTGCGTTCTTCTTTGTCTGAAACAATTTTGAATGTTCTAAATCCTTGAATGCATTGCATACATAAGCATACCATTCATCATGTGCATAAGCAGGTCTCACTCCAGGTTTCCTTATCTGTCTGCTGTTTATTTCAGTAGGATGGATCTCGAGCAAACAGTCAAAGACCTACAAGCTCAGAATGCACAGTTCCAGCAACTCCTGATGACCTTGGTTAAAAGTCAGGAGGATATCAAGACTCAATTGGGGAATAAGGAGCCAATGAAGAAGAAGAAAAAGAGGATTGGGCTGGCTACTTTGGGGAGAAGATTTGACAGAGAAGCTCGGAGAGTGCTTGATTTTCCTCCTACTTCTGATGAAGGGACTAGTAAAAGAGATGGAGTTGCGGTGCCTTCCGAGTCTGATGCGGAGGAAGAAGAGGTTGAAGAGGATGAAGATTATTCTGACCAGCAATATCCTCCAGCTGATGATAAATACAAGGGTTTAGAAGACAGGTTGGCCGCCATGGAACTACAAAGAGTACCGGGTTTGGATTTTGAAGACTTGGGCTTGGTTGCCGGGATTGTGATTCCCCCAAAATTCAAAGTGCCAGTGTTTGTGAGGTATGATGGGTTGTCCTGTCCCAAAATGCATCTCAGGTCCTACGTGAGAAAGATTCAACCCTATACAGCAGATAAAAACCTCTGGATTCATTTCTTTCAAGACAGCCTGTCGGGAGCTCAGTTGGAGTGGTTTTATCAGCTAGAAGGAACCAGTGTCAAAAATTGGGAAGATTTGGCCACCGCTTTCTACAAACAATACCAGTATAATTCTGACCTTGCTCCTACTCGTACCCAACTTCAGGGTATGTCACTAGGAACAAGCGAGGGATTCAAAGAATATGCACAAAAATGGAGGGATTTGGCTGGCAGGGTGCAGCCTCCTTTAACCGACCATGAACTCGTTGATATGTTTCTTGGGACCCTATCTGGGCCATTTTTCAATCATTTAATTGGTAACTCTTCCGCGGGGTTTACCGATTTGATCTTAACAGGCGAAAGAATAGAAGCTGGCATCAAGTCAGGAAAGATTCAGAAGGGTGTTGCTGCAAGTGTTGAGAAGAAGCCTTTTAAGAAGGAGACAGCTATGGTATATTCTCAGAGAAGAGCAGGGAAGATGGAGCGTCGGCCAACTGTGGGGGCCGTAATGAGTCAAAACACTCCGAGTGAGCAACCTCGCTATAACCAGTCCAGACCAAATCAACAACGAGTGGAACGGCCACAACGGCAGTTCACCCGTATTAATATGACTTCAGCGCAAGTGCTTCCCCATCTATTGAAGTTGAACCTCGCCACCATCAAGGAGGCACCAAAGAATGTGAATACGTCCTCTCCGCATTATCATGCCAACGCTAAATGCGCCTACCATTCAGACAGTGTTGGACACGACACCAATGATTGTTGGGCACTCAAGCATAAAATCCAAGACCTGATAGAGGCTAAGGAGGTAGAGTTTGACTCTCCAGAGAAGCCTAATGTAATATCTGCACCCATGCCGAAGCACGGCCGAAATGTCAATGCCATTGAAGAAGATTTGTATGTTGCTGATGTCAGTGATCTGACTACTCCACTGCTAACCATTAAGTTGAATTTGTTAAGGGCCGGGATCTTCCCGGGATGTAAAGAAGACTGCTATTGTTGCTACTCTCTACCGTTTGATTGTCCGCTACTGAAGAAAGGCATCCAAGGCCTTATGGATAGTCGACAAATTTTGTTTGAAAAAGTTTCTGCTGTCCCAGTTCATACTGAAGATGTCTCAATCATAACCATTCACGCCAATCTTTCCAAGGCCGTCGAAAAGCCTGTTAAGATTACACCAGCTGCAAAATCTGTTCCTTTGAAGATAACAATGCCAGGGCCTGTTCCCTATGTTTCTGAGAAGTCGATACCTTGGAACTATGGCGGTGACATCTACTACCATGGTATCAAGCAAATCGAGGTAATTGAAGAAAGTTCGAATGTTGAAGAAGCCAACATTAGTAACATTGCGGGCACCAGCAAAATCACCAGGAGCGGGAGAATATTTTCTCCAGAGATTGCCCCTCCAAGAGCAGTCTTTGGACCCTCATCAGCTAACGAAGTCATCCCTGCACCAATAAAACTCTCTTCTAGAACTCCTCTGATTGAAGACATTGTTGTTCCTAGTACTGTCTCTCCTACCGCTGCTGACAAAGGTAAGGGAATCCAAGATGAGCCCGTCAGGACGAGGGCTCAACCCTTGGTTATCCCGGAAACCTCCAAGAAGGAAATGGACGAGATTTTGAGGATAATCAAGAGATGTGATTACGATGTGGTGGAACAGTTGGGGCAAACCCCCTCCAAGATCTCCATGCTGGCACTATTACTTTGCTCGGAAGCGCACGCTAAAGCTTTGATAAAATTTCTAAAGGCAGCTCATGTGCCCCAGGAAACCTCTGCGGATCAATTTCAGAATTGCGTGGCTAGCCTGACTGCAGACAATGGGTTAGGGTTTTCCGATGCCGACCTAACTCCTAAAGGCAGAAATCACAATGATGCTTTGCACATTTCAATCGAGTGTCGCGGAACTACTCTCGCACATGTTTTGGTTGATACTGGCTCGTCGCTGAATGTTTTGCCTAAAAAGGCCTTGGACCGACTAGATTGTGAAGGGTTGGAATTGAAGCCGAGTGATATTGTTGTCAGAGCTTTCGATGGTTCGAAGATAATGGTCCATGGAGAGGTTGAAATTCCCATCAAGATAGGCATTGAGGTGTTTAAATCCACTTTCTATGTGATGGACATCCGTCCGTCATACTCTTGCTTGCTGGGTAGGCCGTGGATACACCATGCTGGGGAAGTCACCTCCTCCTTACATCAGATGTTGAAGTATCCTGTCAAGGGAAAGATCATTACTGTCCATGGCGAAGAGGAGTACATGATTAGCCACTTAAATTCTTTCCGGTATGTGGAGGTTGAAGGAGAATTCATCGAGACACCGTTTCAACATTTCGAAGAAGTCCTTCCTGAAATAGCAGTAGCGAAGTTGACGGCTGAGACACCGAGGCAGATGGCCAGGATGGCATCTCTGGAGGATGCAAGGGCCGCAATAAAAGAAGGGAAGAATTCAGCATGGGGGCAGTTACCTGACATTCCGCATAAGACTGACAAGTTTGGATTAGGGTTCACAGCCGCTGGCCAGAAAGCTATACGCCGGTCGAAGATTGAAAGGGCGCCAGTCAAGATTTCTCCCCACGGAATCAACGCTTTGGAGGATGAGGACAAAGAGAGCAACATTGAAGAGTGGATTTATCCAACTGTCAGAGGAGGATTGAGCAATTGGGAAGCTATGGACTTTGTCCCCATCACTTTTATTCATCAGTAATTTATCTGTTAAACATTTCTTATTTGGTCTGTAATATTTACTTTCAAACAATCCGTACACTATCTTTTCACCTCCTGCCTTGCCCGGGGCATGTAGGTCCATTTGTAAGGGTTTTGATTATTTTTCATATCCATATGCCATGTTTAATGATTCATTGGACGTTTCATTTGATAAACTGCTTATGTTCATTTTCTTTCCTTTTGCATTTTTTGTTTAAGGATGGCTATCCCTTACACACACCCACACTCACCAATGCAGGTACCCATCCACTCCGGATTCCATGGGTGACTATTCTGCTGTATCTTTCAATAACTCTGAAGATCTGGTCAATCTAGCCGACTATGAAGATGACGAAGGTTGTGAAGTACCCGAGGAACTAGACAGACTTCTGCAACAAGAGGAAAGGGCCATCTTACCGCATGAAGAGTCACTGGAAACTATCAACTTAGGGACCGAGGAAGACCGGAAGGAGGTGCAAGTGGGTGCCAATCTGGAACCAAAAGTCAAGGAGCGCTTGGTACAGTTGTTGAATGAGTATGTTGAAATCTTCGCTTGGTCCTATGAAGACATGCCAGGTTTAGACACAGACATCGTGGTTCACCGTCTCCCCACAAGAGAGGATTGTCCACCGATCAAGCAAAAAGTTCGCCGAATGAGGCCTGACATGTCTGAAAAGATCAAGGCAGAAGTAATGAAGCAATTCGATGCTGGCTTTCTGGCTGTTACGTCCTATCCTCAATGGGTCGCTAACATTGTGCCGGTACCTAAGAAAGATGGCAAAGTCAGGATGTGTGTGGACTACCGGGATTTGAATAGGGCCAGCCCTAAAGATGATTTCCCGCTACCTCACATTGACATCTTGATCGACAATACAGCTCAGCATAAAGTGTTTTCCTTCATGGATGGATTCTCGGGCTACAATCAAATCAAAATGGCCCCCGAGGATATGGAGAAAACAACTTTTGTCACACAATGGGGCACTTTCTGTTACAAGGTGATGTCGTTCGGGCTGAAGAACGCAGGGGCAACTTATCAACGCGCCATGGTAGCTTTATTTCATGACATGATACATCATGAGATTGAAGTCTACGTAGACGATATGATAGCTCGGTCACAAACAGAGGAAGAGCACCTTGAACATCTAGAGAAGTTGTTTGCCAGGTTAAAAGAGTACAAGCTCAGGCTGAATCCAAGTAAATGCACTTTTGGAGTTAGGTCTGGTAAACTCCTGGGATTCATTGTAAGCAACAAAGGCATTGAAGTCGATCCGGAAAAAGTAAAAGCAATACAAGAGATGCCTGCTCCCCGTACTGAAAAGGAGGTTAGAGGATTCTTGGGGCGCTTAAACTATATTTCCAGATTCATCTCACATCTGACTTCTACCTGTGAGCCAATTTTCAAACTCTTGAAAAAAGATCAGGTAGTGGAATGGAACGATGATTGTCAAGCTTCTTTTGATAGAATCAAGGAGTATTTGCTAGAACCTCCTATTCTGATGCCACCCGTCGAAGGAAGACCATTGATCATGTACTTAACCGTCTTGGATAACTCAATGGGGTGTGTTTTGGTCCAGCATGACGAGTCTGGTCGAAAAGAGCATGCTATTTATTACCTTAGCAAAAAGTTTACCGACTGTGAGACTCGCTACTCACTGCTCGAGAAAACTTGCTGCGCTTTGGTATGGGCTGCTCGCCGACTGAGACAGTATATGCTGACTCATACTACCTTGTTGATTTCCAAAATGGATCATATCAAGTATATCTTCGAAAAGCCCGCTTTATCTGGAAGGATAGCTAGATGGCAAATGATCTTAACTGAGTATGACATCCAGTACACCACCCAAAAAGCTATAAAAGGGAGTGTATTAGCTGACCATCTGGCTCATCAGGCTATCGAAGACTATCAACCCATGAGATTTGACTTCCCAGACGAGGACATCATGAATTTGGACAACGTTGAAGGTAGCGGACCGTATGACGGACCTGAAAAGGGATCCCGATGGACCCTGTACTTTGATGGTGCTTCAAATGCGCTTGGAAACGGTATTGGCGCAGTGCTCATTTCTCCGGAAGGTTGTCACACACCTTTCACGGCCCGACTTTGCTTCAGCTGCACAAACAACATGGCTGAATATGAAGCTTGCATCTTTGGTGTCAAGGCTGCTATAGACTTGGGGATCAAATCTTTGATCGTATTTGGGGACTCGGCTTTGGTCATCAGCGAAATCAAAGGAGAGTGGGATACCAAACATCCTAATCTTATCCCATACAAAGAACATGTCCTGACATTGTTGCCTCATTTCAAGAAAATTACCTTCGAGCATTTCCCGCGAGAAGAGAATCAGCTAGCAGATGCTCTAGCCACAATGTCCTCCATGTTTAAACTCAACTTGGATAACGAGGCTCCCCAAATCACCATCGAGCGAATGGATGAACCTGCGCATTGTCACGAGATTAATACCGAAGAAGTAGTGGAACAACCCTGGTTCCATGAAATCAAAAGGTATCTCGAGACTAGAGATTATCCTGAAGGAGCTTCCGTAAATGACAAGAAGTTCTTGAGGAAATTCGCTGCTAAGTTCTTCCTGAGCAACGACATCCTTTACAAACGAAGCCAAGATTGTGTATTACTCTGATGCGTAGATAAAGCTGAAGCAGAGTTGATCATGACTGATATACACAGCGGCACATTTGGCACTTACTTGAGCGGGCATACAATGGCTAAGAAGATCCTAAGGGCAGGCTATTACTGGTCTACCATGGAAGCTGACTGCCATCAACATTCCCGTACTTGCCACAAGTGTCAAGTCTATGCTGACAAAGTTCATATCCCTCCGGTTCCTCTCAACGTCCTGACTGCTTCGTGGCCCTTTGCAATGTGGAGGATTGATATGATTGGAGAGATCAAGCCCACGGCTTCCAACGGACATCGCTTCATCCTGGTTGCCATTGACTACTTCACTAAATGGGTCGAAGCAGCTTCCTTCGCCTCTGTCACTAAAAATGTGGTTGCCCGCTTTATCAAGCAAAATCTCATATGTCGGTATGGTGTTCCAGACAGGATCATCACAGACAACGGTACAAATCTGAATAACACAATGATCACTGCATTATGCGAACAGTTCAAGATTTATCATCACAATTCATCTCCTTATCGGCCGAAGATGAACGGTGCTGTTGAAGATGCGAACAAAAACATTAAGAAAATCATTCAGAAAATGACAGTCACTTACAAAGACTGGCATGAGATGTTACCGTTTGCTCTGCATGGATACCGTACGACGACACGTACTTCAACCGGGGCAACCCCATTTTCTTTGGTTTATGGCATGGAAGCTGTTTTGCCTATGGAAGTCCAGATCCCTTCTCTAAGGATTATGAAGGATGCAAGTTTGAATGAAGATGATTGGATGCAGACCCGACTTGATCAACTCAATCTGATCGACGAAAAGCGACTTGCTGCTATATGCCATGGTCAGACGTATCAAAAACGGATGATCAAGGCCTTCAACAAGAAAGTCAGACGTCAAGTGTATCAAGTCGGAGATCTCGTAATCAAGCGGATTATCTTGCCGCAAAGTGATCCCAGGGGCAAATGGACTCCTACATATGAAGGACCATTTGTGATCAAGAGCATATTTTCTGGTGGTGCAATGATTCTGACCACCATGGACGGCGACGATTTGCCGCACCCTTCGAACGCAGACATAGTCAAAAGATACTACGCATAAATAACCCGACAAGTCAAAAACCCGAAAGGGCGGCTTGGGCAAAAATGGGCATCCCGGTGGATCGAAAACCCGAAAGGGTGATTCAGGCAAAAATTAGGGATAAAGACAAAAAAATATGTACACCCGGCAAGTTGAAAACCCGAAAGGGCGGCTTGGGCAAAAAGGGGTTGCCCGGTGGATCGAAAACCCGAAAGGGCGATTCAGGCAAAAGTTAGGGAATTAAAGCGTATGACTATGTCTCGTCGGATCACTTCAAGGACAATCTCTTCATCAACCGGCTCCAGGCTTCTGATCAATCCAGTCATCGTCAAACGAAGCATTGAATGGACAGACATTCAGGGTTGTGAAAGCTATAGCGGAAAGGAATCCCATGGAATTATTTCACATAGCCATCCTTTATTTTGTATAAACCTTTCAAATATTTACGACAAAATCCTCTTACTAGGATGATTGTCTCCTTTGTACAAATATACTCATAGAAAATCAATACAAATACTTTTCCCAGAAATTTGTGTCACTTCCTTTTCTTTTCTCTTGCACTATTTGTTTATGTTGAGAAACGTCCAATGTTTTGTTAAATAGGCATATGCAATTGAAACATAATCATTTCCTTATGAACCTAGAAAGCGGATTACTGATAAATCGAAGGTACAATTGGATATCTTGATACCCTGCAAAGGAAACCCCCGGGAGATTTGGAATCTATATCCCTAGCAAAATCTTGAAACTCACCCCCAGTAGATTCTGGAAGGTTATCCCCCGCAGAGAACGGACGTCTCTCCCGAGTTTTATTCAAAGTTATTCCTCACAAGGCCTTATAACTGGGTTATCCTCAGCTAACAACCACGGAGGATCGTACTCGCCAGAATTCTTCCTATCCCCCGCGGAGTTCATCAAAATTCCCCAGCAGTAACTTATCTTTGCAAATCCCCAGCCAGAGAATCCTCCGGAATTCAATTCCCCTCAGAGTTTAAGTTTCAGTGTCCCCAGCCGAGCTAAAGCTTCAAATTATCAATCCCCAGCGGAGCCAGACTAATGAACCTTTTCCCCACAGAGTTTTAGGAGAATAAATCTTGAGTTCCCCAGTAAAGTCGCCAGAGACACTTCCCACCGAACTGAAGATTCCCGGTCTTGTATCCCTAGCATAAGTCTGCTAGATTGGTGCTCCCCAGTAGAAGTCATCAGGAATTCCCTAGAGGTTTTGGTATACAACCCAAGCTCCTTATTCCCCAGTCACAGCCAAGGAATTTTTCTTCCCGGCAGCAGTCAGGATGCTTTTATCTTCATCCATCCAAGATTCATCTATCCCTAGCAAGACAGTTCACCAGTTTACATGCGCATTCATTACATTCATATCATAAACATTGATATAACATATATTGCATCATACATTTCATGCAACATAATTTTGTGTTCAGCTGACATTTTGTCCTTTTCAGGATAAGAATAAAAAGCTATTCATAACAGTTTCAGATGCAGTTTTACACGGATTCATCATCAAGCAACCCTACACCGGTTCTTATTCAAATCCAAGACTTCTAAAAATAGTTTACGGATTCTTCCCAACAACGGATGTTAATCTATCACTTGTTCAGACTCTTCTCAACCGTTGAAAACAGCTTACGGACGCTTCCCAACAACGGATGCTGCTCTATTGCTTATTCAACTCCAAGACTTCTGAAAACAGTTTACGGGTTCTCCAAGTAACGGATGTTAACCTATCACATGTTCAGATTCTTCTCAAGACTTCTGAAAATAGTTTATGGATTCTTCCCAACAACGGATGTTAATCTATCAACTTGTTCAGACGCAACTTTCTGAAAACAGCTTACGGACGCTTCCCAACAACGGATGCTGCTCTATTTCTTATTCAAACTTCAAGACTTCTGAAAACAGTTCACGGGTTCTCCAAGTAACGGATGTTAACCTATCGCTTGTTCAGACTCTTCTCAAACTTCTGAAAACAGTTTACGGATTCCTCCCAACAACGGATGTCAATCTATTGCTTATTCAGAGCCCCAGTTCGAAGATGGTCCAAAGCATGGACGCCTTCCTGATACTCATTCCAGATGGCATCTTTAAGCCCATCCCCGACAAGTTTTTGTCACCCCTCAAGATGGCATCCCTAAGCCCATCTCCAAATGGCATCTCTAAGCCCATTCCCGCATCCATTGCTTTGACGAGTGCAAATTTCCGGGCACTCTAGTGTCCAATCTCCTTTTACCCTCGAGTCACGAAAGGCAAACTTGTCAATCTAACTCTTCGGATTCAAGAAGATTGAACAGGGGCAACTGTTGTACCCCAAAATTTTCCCTCCCATTTCTCAATGATTTCTCATCACAAAACCTTTGAAGCCCAAGATCCAGTTAGGGTTTCATCTGCTCAAGACTTCTCCTTGCACTGTTGACCCAAATTAGGGTTTGTGTTTGCACCAAGATGTTTTGACCTAAAGTGCCTAAGATGACTTTCATGCTTCATATTGGACTCCCAAGTTTATCCATACCAAGTTTCAAGCTTTGATTCCAAGTTTTGCTCAGTCAATTGGACAGTTGACCTAGAAATCAGCTGTATTGGGGAAAAAGTCAATTGTGGCCAATTGGCAGTCAAACCTCATGAAAATTAACCCACATCAACATTATGAACTCATATGGACCATTTGATCAAGTTTGGATCACAATTCCATAAGAAATTTGATCAGATCACCAAAAGGGCAAAATGGTCATTTTTAGGGTTTTGACTGCACAAAGGCAATTTTTGACTGTTTGACCTAGCCAATGGCAAACCAAGCTCATATATGGATACAAGGACCCCATGAAATTATCTTGACATGCTCAACAAACTCAAAAGATCCCAAGTACACAAGATTGACAGTTGAATTTCCCAGTCAATTGATCAATTTTGACTGTATACTGAAAAGTCAAACTTTGACTTTTTGGTCAAAATCAAGAGTCAAGATTCATTTTTCATCAAAACATGCCAAATCATGAAACTTGTTCACCAAGAAATCACAAAATGCAAATTAGGGTTAGAAATTAGAATTTTTCATAACTTAGAATTTTTCTAAGTTATAAAAAACCCTAATTTTTTCCCAACTTTGCCCAACTTTTTCACCAAGATCCATTTGGATTCAAACAAAAGTCAAAACATGAAAGTTGTAGCTTGTTGCATAATCTACAACTTTTATTCACAAAGTTTTCCCATTTGAGGCTTGTATCTCAAGTTACAAATTTTTGAATAAGGGCACTAAACCATTCTTAACTTAGTGAAATTTTAACCTATTTTGACAAGGTTTTCTACCCAACTTCAAGGCCATTTTCCATACACTTCCACTTGGAATTTCAATTTTTATTTCAAAGATGGATTGTAGTTCACATTCCAAGCTTTCCAAAATGTCCAAGAATTTCTCAAACAACCTCATGGTTAGGGAGAATCGAATTTTGCAAAATGGGAAAAAGTCACTTTTGTTCTTGGCCATGTACATGTTCATAACACTATGCATTTCAATCTCAGCTTGCATATCTTGATTACAGGTCCTTAAACCATCCAACACTCATAAATTTAATGCATATTCTTTGTGCCAAGGCCATGTTCTTTGTGTTCTAGCATTGCATAAAGGATTAATCCCAAAATAGATAAAGCATTTCTTCCATTTTTGCAAAAGGTAGCTTTATGTCCAATTACAAATCCAAGAAGTACAGTCCATATATAATTGGCACAAGTTTATGAGTTAATCACACTGATCAAGGAGGGATTATGCAGCATAGTATGAGGGCCTGTACAGGCTAGAGGCACAAAGTAACCATTGCTTGCTTAAAGTGTAAGAAACACATCATAACTTAGGACAACTCTCATATCAGCTTACAAACCCTTAGACAAACTTATCAAACACACTCCACACATTGATCCAAAGCTGAAGCACGAGTCTTTCACCTCCAATCCCTCCCAAAACTCAGAATCACCTTGAAACTGCTCAAACAGAGCAACCTCTGCAGATTGAGTTCTAACTCTCAATCCTTTCAAGCATTCTTGCCCAAACCAGTTCATACACCTTCCCTACCATCTATGCAAGCTAACCAAAAGCAAAAACACGACCTGTATTCCCTCTAACTGGATCCACCATTTTCACATTTCTGATTTGCAGATGAAGTGCTCTAGCTCGATTCAAAAGCTTTCAAGGCAAAGTAAATATTGGAACAGCATCACCACACCTCAAGGAAGCTACACCAACCATTATCTTGCCCTGAAAGCTTCTACATTGCCAGATAGAACTTCAACTGAACAGGTAAGTTTTTGAATTCGTATCTCTCTTATTAGGCATCATTAGCTTTAAGTTTGTGAATAAACAATGTTCTACTCATGCCACTGAACATGTACATGTTTTTACTTTTCATTTCTTTTGCTTGAGCTGTGAGAATTCAAGGTTTGAAAATGGCAGAAAATCTAGGTTAGGATTTGGGGGAGAAGAAATTCTCCCTCATCTTAGAGAGTTAGATCAAGTTCTGCATATGGTTGGATTCGTCTCTTCATGCTGAACATTTTTTATGTTATGAGTTTTCATTGAAAAGCCAGGAATCAGGAGTTAGAAGTTTGAGAAGAAGGGCGCGCGTTTTTGAACTGGTTCTGTCTGAAGGTTGAAGACAGTGGCTTCTTGGGCTGGGCCTGAGTGTTTTTCTTATTCACACCACTTTTTTTGTTTTACACCCCCTGAGCCCATTTCATTCATTTTTTTAATGTTTTTGACTTTTTCTTTTTTGATTGGCTCATTTATTTTTTGTCAGCCTATTAAAAATATAAAAATATTTTTCTTCATCATTTTTGAATTTATCATGTATTTATTTGATTTTTTCCTTTATATTTGTACATAAATCAATAAATACATATACTTTTCTATTTAAAATACTAAAATAATGTAAATATATTTTTACATTTTTTTTATTTTTGCTTTACCTTCTGAAAATACTTTATATAAAAAATACTTTTTTTTACAAAATATTAAATATTATTGTTATTCATATATATATAATACATATCTAAAATAATACATATATACATATATTTATTAATATATTTAGGGTAAATACAAAATATATACACTTTTTTTTTTGTTATTATTAATATTTAATATAAAAATACATTTTTGACAAATACCTCGTTTTATTTTATTTTTGTATATATAAATAAATATTTGTACATAATAAATGAATAATGTATTTTATTTAATAGAATTAGGGTTTTGCCCTAAATTTGAAAATACTCCAAAAATAATACCTTTTTATTTCTCTTTTTATTTTCACATAAATAATATTCTTTTTTTTTCATACACATAAAAATTCTTTTTACATTTTGCATATTTATTTTAATTTCCATTTAATTATACAATTATTTGTCTTGTAAATATTCAAAGAAAAAATGATGTAATAGTTAGGTTTAAATTCTTGTCTAAATATACCCCATTTGAAACATTGTACCCCCCTCCCCATATTATTGTGTTGTAATAGTGTAGGAATTTAAATTTCGCATTTTAAAGCTTTCTAAACATACCATGCTAGAATTAGGGTTTGAATGCGAATAAAACGAACAAAATAGTTGGACCTAATCTCAAGATAAATAAGCATGAAAATGGACAACACATTTCACACTTGCAACCCTAGGGTATTCCACTTTGTTGCCTTCAAATAATTGGGCCATATTGCATGTTGAATTTCTTTGGGTAAAACAAACAATCAAATGATCATAGTCCCTCAAAATGTTGCCTAAATGAATGATCAAGTCCCTTTTAAAGAAAAATTGCCCAAAGACATTTAACACTATTGCAATTATGGTCTAAACGATGACCCGCGCCCGTCCCTTTCACCTCCTAAGACAAGATTGTCCACCAAATGCAATGGTGGAACAAAATTGTCAAAAGATTTAAAACATAACAAAAACCTTTGAGAAAACTTTAGGGTAGATAACTCTTAAGTACTTGTCAATTTGTAAAGAAAACACTTGCCTAATTTCAAACTACACTTCACAAACACTTTCAAAACAAACTTTCAAAAAACCTTGAAACATCTTTTTAAAAGACAAAACACCTTTTGTAAAACATTCGAGTAAAGAATTGTTACAAGGGTAGCCTATACAAGGCATCTTTTCAAAACATTTTCAAAACCACACACCAAGCACCATTTCAAACAATTGAAAACCAAGGCAAGTTGATCTAAGCAAGTACCTAAGAGCCCATGGATAACCATGGATAGAAAGGGTGCTAATACCTTCCCTTTCTATAATCTACTCCCCGAACCCAAGAAAATCTCAAAGGTTTTTGCTGTGCTTTTTAAACCTTTCCTTAGGATAAAATAAAAAGTCGGTGGCGACTCTTGCTCAACCGAAACATTTGCGAAAACAAACGCAAAACCATAATCTGTTCTCCCACCGTATCACACCCGGCAACGGCGCCAAAAACTTGACCAGAAAAATAGCAAGTGTACTATTTTCGCCGACGTAGTTATAATGAGTTTCCCCAAGTATCGATCTCGAGGACTGCGTAGTAAATACCTATTCGTGCTCTTAATTCAATTGAACAAAAACAATGGTTGGGTTGATTTTAAAACTATAAATTACAATCGTAACAAAAGAATGACTGATGAAAAATGTAGAGAATAATGCTAGGGTGAGTGGTTGATTTAACAAATCATGATCCGAATCCAAATTTCCTCATTGCAAATGAATACTATCAATTACCTATCTCTAGATTGTTCTTCCTTAAGTCCTTAATGAAGAAAGCTCTGAAAACCCCAATCCTTATTCAAATGTCCATTCAAATAACTCTTGGTTTTAACCATAAAAATATCAAGAATTTAGGTGATTAAAAAGAGTTCCTAGTCCTAGGTGAGACTCCCAATAACCTAATTGTGTAGAAAGCCTAACAATCACAGTCCTACCAATTGTTAGTCATAGATATACATGTATTTGTCCGATACATAATCATAAGAACACCACACAATTAAATTGAAATGGATAAACATGCATTAAGGAAATCAAGAATCCGAATTCATAACAATCATCAAATCAGAAACACCACCCTAGCATTGGGGGGTTTAGCCTCTCATAGTATTAGAAGAAAATATCAAATAAGAGTTTAAACATTACAAAGAATAACGATGACTTTGATCTTCAATGGTGGCTGCCCTTGAATCTCGCCGTCTCCGAATTCCTCTCCGTAGCTATCTTTTCTCTGTGATCTTTTTTTCGTCTGATTTCAAAAGTCTTTTTTCCCTCTCCTCCAATTCCTTCTAATAGTCTCCTCTCAATCCCCCTTTTGGTAAAAGTCAGAAGTACCCTCCATCATAACAACGAGCTCCAAAAATACATGAAAAACAAGTTTCCACACGTTCCCATCAACACGGGCCGTGTTCATGAACACTGGTGCCCGTGTTAATCTCTGCATCAGGAGTCATGCTTCAGGCCATTCAACACGGGCCGTGTTGATGAACACGGGTGCTCGTGTTGATCCACTGACTTGTGAAGTTTTTGCACTTTTCGCTTGCTTTTCAACACGGGCCGTGTTGATGAACACGGGCCGTGTTGATGAACACGGGCCGTGTTGATGAACACGGGTGCCCGTGTTGACCTCTGAGATCTTCAAAATCTTCCACTCTCAGCCTTCCGAGATGCTTATCGTCCTGCCATAAGCTCCTTCTATCGCATGCATTAACCTGAAACACTGAAACTACCCAACAAAAGCATAAAACAAATACTTTTAAAGACACTTAAAATAAAAAATGCACAACAAGACTAAATTAACCAAAACACACTAACTTCCTTAAAAGCAACTAAAAAAGACCACAAATGTTACCAGATTGATGAATTTATGCCGAATAGAACACAGAAACTTACTAGAAATGGTGACCGGTCAAGGGTCTTTGCTAAAGCGTCCCATATTCGAGGGACATGACTATTTATTCATATGCAACAAGCGAGATTACCCTAGAGGTGCGCGTGTGAAAAGTGTTTGCATGCATTTTTGTCTTGTGATTAGGGTTTTCTAACTGTTGATTTTATCTTTCCATACACACCCTATTTACTAATAATTATATTAAAGCAATAAATTGCAGAAATTAAAATCCTACGCTATTACATCACTTGGGGGATGAGGGTACAATTTACAAATGGGGATGAAATACAAGCCTAATTAAATTATTACAACCATATTGAATAGCAATAAAAAATATAAAAAAGGAAAATAGTATACAAAGAAATAAAGACAAACTTCATGTATTGACACATATCTTCATGCATCGATACATGCCACTGCCTGTTTCTGGAAAAACAAAATCAACTCAGTATGAGTCGATACATAATGGTATGTGTCGACTCATTTCTTGTTTGTGTCGACACATTAGTGTTTTGTGTCGACTCATACACCTTTTGTCTCTCAGTATTGTGCCTGGAGGACAGTATGCATCGATCCATAAGACCTTGTATCGACTCATTCCTTGTTCTGCAACTAATATGAGTCGACTCATACATGTTTTGTGTCGACCCATAACCTGTTTTGTAACTAAAATGAGTCGACTCATGTGAGTATGCATCGACTCATTATGCATTTTTTCCCTTTAACATTGTTCTATTGTGTGTACATGTCAGTTCTCAACAAATGATTTACAAAAATGAAAACTAAGAAAATGGTTAGATTCAAGGGCAATGATTACTACATTCTATCTTCACAAGCAAACCAATAATGATGCGTGTATGAAAAAAATTCGAAGTCAAGAAGACTTACCTTGAGACTGCAATTGTTGTTTTGAGTCTGAATACCTTTTAAGATACTATGATGACCAGAATGGCTTTAGTGAACCTCCAGGAAGTTTCTCCAACCCTTACTTTGTATTGAAAGCTGCTGAACCAACTCCAACCCAGTCAAGTTGTACAATATTTTCCTTTTTTGTTTGTGTTTGGAAGGTGATGATAATGGCACTATAGAAACTATTCTTGTGTTTGAACAATCTCTATGTGATGTGAAGTGTTTGGATAGTTGGTTTATGGGAAAGTTTGTAAAGTGGAACAATGGGTCGAGGTTTTATTTTTATGAGTGAAGATAGAGCTGAATATGAGCAGAGGTTACAAAAAGTTCTGTTATATTTTTTTTCCATATTTCTTTCTCTTTCTCTTTCAACAAAAAACTCTCTTTTTATCCAAAACTCTCTCAAAAACCTCCCCCCTTTTGTGTATTGTGAAACAATTTATTTATATATGAAATGGACTAAAATTTGGGAGGGAAATAGATAAGTTTTTTGAACTATTTGGGCATATTGTTTCATTGCTTTTTAGATGCATCTCTTATGTGCCAATTTTGTGCAAATATGGGACTGACATAGTGTAAGTTTGGACTGGGTTAGAGGCAGCATAGCAGGACTATTTTGTAGCAGTTTTGGAGTGGAGTGGCAGCTTGGTGTAGGGCTGGCTTTGTACAGGATAATAGACTATTTTTTAACAATGTTTTGGGCTAGTAGCAGTAGTCTTGGACTTGGCAGCATATATGTTTTTGGGGCTTTTCTGGACAACAACATTTGTAGCATTATACAAGTCTGGTTTTGTGGACAGATTTATGCAGCTTGTAACAAAGACAAGGCATATTTGTGGATAGCATAGTGGCAAAATTTAAAGATTGAGTCAAAGGGAAAAGTTAAAACAAGACAAAGTTTAGGATTTGTAACTTGCAATTTTTAACTTAAAAATGCAGTCTTGTTGTTTACTTGAAAGCTTGTAACAACTTGAATTATCTTGAATTGTGGTGAAAATATGTCAGGAAATTAACATGTATAAAAACAACTTAGAAAAATTTATAAGTCTTGCAGAGTTTGATTTTTTGATTTTTTCTATTTCTTGGTGATCAAATTTCATATTTCAAATGTCTTGATGAAATGTGATCTTTAAAACTCAAATTTGATCAAAAAGTCAAAGTTTGACTTTTCAGTGTACAGTTGACTTTTTTCATCAATTGACCAAATTTCATCTATCAAACTGCTGACCTCGGGAGATGAATTGAAATATGCGATTAGGTTAAAATGATGTACTTGAACCCTTGAGATCATGTTTCAAACCAATAAGTCATGTACTGGGTCAAAAGTCAAAGATTGGTCACTCTCAGTCAAAATCCTAATTTGGAGTCTCAGTGTTTTGGAGATGATTTTGTCTGATCAATTCCTTGAGAATCCTTGAGCATTGGAGATCCTTCATGACGAATGTCTTGAAAAAGAGAGGGAAAATTTTGGGATACAACAACTTCCCTTGTTTAATATTTTTAAACTTGAAGAGTTAGATTGGTGGGTTCGTCATTTGTGACTTGAAGGTAGAAGATTATTAAACACTAGAGTGCCTAGAAATTTGCACTTGATGATGTGTTAGTTGATTGTGTCAGGAATGGGATTAAAGATTCCATTTGGAGAAGTGATAAAGAATTTGTTGGAGATGGGCTTGCAGATGCCATCCAGAGTGACTGTTGGTAGAAGTATCAGAATAAATCTTTGGTTAATTTAATCTGAATGATATGCTGGAATGGACCCGTGTTAAGCCTTGTCTGGAATGTATTAGAAGGAATCCTTGTAAGATTGCTTCTTGATGATCTAATGTGAAGCTACATCTGGAAACATATGAGAAGGAGCCTGTGTAGGGATTCCTTGGGATGAATTAGTGTGAAACTGTATCTGGAAATGTATGAGAAGGAGCCTGTGTAGGGCTGCTTCAGGATGAGTCCGTGCGAAACTGCATCTGGAAATATAATAGAAGGAGCCTGTGTAGGGCTGCTTTGGGATGAATTTGTATAACACTATATTTGGAAATGTATGAGAAGGAGTTTGTGTAGAGCTGCTTCGGGACGAGTCCATGTGAAACTGCATCTGGAAATATATGAGAAGCAGCCTATGTAGGGCTGCCTTGGGATGAATCCGTGTGAAATTGTATTTGAAAATGTATGAGAAGGAGCATGTGTAGGGCTACTTTGGGATGAGTTCGTGTGAAAGTGCATCTGGAAATTAAAAGGAACACATGTAAGATTGCTTCATGATGAGCCCGTGTGAAGCTGCATCTGGAAATTAGAAGGAACTCGTGTAAGATTGTTTCATGATGAGCCCGTGTGAAGTTGCATCTGGAAATTAAAAGGAACCTGTGTAATATTGCTTCATGATGAGCCCGTGTGAAGCTGCGACTGGAAATTATAAGGAACCCGTGTAAGATTTCTTCATGATAAGCCCGTATGAAGCTGCATCTGGAAATTTGAAGGAACCCGTGTAAGATTGCTTCATGATGAGCCCGTGTGAAGCTGCATCTGGAAATTAGAAGAAACTCGTGTAAGATTTCTTCATGATGATTCCGTGTAAAGCTGCCTCTAGAAATTAGAAAGAACTCATGTAAGATTGCTTCATGATAAGCCCGTGTGAAGCTGCATCTGGAAATTAGAAGGAACTCGTGTAAGATTTCTTCTTGATGAGCCCTTGTGAAGCTGCATCTGGTCGCATAGATAGTTGCTCCATCTTGCTTCAGGAACTAATCTTGGACCTGTTGAAAATTGTTGATGATAATTATCTGTTGATTGATGTTTCCTAAAAAGGAAAAGAGTTAGTTGTATGCAATGTCATGATGTATGGAATGTATTGCGTAATAATGTACGCAAAAATGAGGTTGTGCTATATGCGCTTCGTATGCATATGCTATGATGTATGAAATGCGAAATGTTGTTGAAGTGTATCTTTGTTTTGGAAAATAAATCCTTGACAAATGCTGGGGAGTTTTGCTTATTTGTTTGATGAAACTCCGCTGGGGATGTGCTAATTTCTGTCTGGGGAATTGAGTTCAGGAATTTCGGTTGTCCATTACTCTACTGGGGAATCATAACTTGACTAGGGAGTGTGAAATTTAGCTATTATCTAGTCGAAATCCAGGCTTCATAGCAACTTTTGACTTGCTGGGGATAATAAACTTAATTGTTATATGGTCGTGTTCCAGGCTTCTCAGTAACTTACTGGGGAAGATGAAATTAACTATTATTTGGTCGGGTCCCAGGCTTCGCAGAAAATCACTTGAAAGGATGAAGTTAAACTGTTATCTGGTCGGATTCCAGGCTTCGCAGTAAATTGAAGTTAAATTGTTATCTGGTCGGATCCCAGGCTTCGTCGAAACTTGCTCGGGAGCATGAAGTTAATTATTTCTGGTTGGATTCCAGGCTTCGCAGTAATTGAAGTTAAGCTGTTATCTGGTCAGATTTTAGGCTTCACAGCAACTTAGATGAAATTAACTATTATCTGGTCGGATTCCAGTCTTTGCAGAAAATTGAAACTAAATTGTTATCTGGTCGGATTCCAGGCTTCACAGTAACTTGCTTGAAAGGATGAAGTTGACTGTTATCTAGTTTGTTTCCAGGCTTTATAGTAACTTGCTTGAAAGGATGAAGTTGACTGTTATCTGGTCGGTTTCCAGGATTTACACTAACATGCTTGAGTAGTAATGATTATGTTGGGGAATGCAATGACTCTAGCGGGGATTAAGCGGTTTTGTCCATTGATTTGTAATAGTCTAAGAAAAGACTTGTTTTGGGGAATTTGTAGTTTGTTAGGGAAATAAGCCATGTTGGGGAGAATATTTTGAAGACCTTATTGGGCAGATGAATTCTTTTGGGGAGAACTTCGCAATGTTTCTTTTTTCAGTTAAGACCAACTCAGGTGGGGAATGTCAGAATGAATATGAGTCTTGATTGTATCTGAGGAGATATTGAACGAGTATCAGAATGAGATCCATATTTGAATCGTATTTGGACTATATCTGTAGGAGAGTCTGGAATGAATGTTAGAATAAATCTGTCTTTAGATTGTATCTGCATTGTATCTAGAAGATGAAAAACTGCCGACGATTTCCATCCGTTTGGGAACTAGCATGTTGTGTGTTCGTTTGGAGAAGATCAAACTCCTCTATCCGCTAGTGAATTTTGACTACGTCATCGGCTGGAGGATGCCCCACTTTTTTTTGAAGATGCTTTTGCGCTTGTCAAGGATAGCCTTGTAGGGGATTGTACTCTTATCCATGAAGATTAATCTGTGGGATAACCTTATAGAGGTGGTTCTGACGACTTCACTGGGGATCACCTTATGAAAGGAACTTTGTGGGGATTTGTCACTGTCCATAGTAGTAAGTGTTGTAGCACTGCGAGAAAATGTTTTTTGGTCGTACATGACCCTTTACTGGAATTCATGTTCAATGCTTTAAGTGATTCCGATGGAGACCTGCCCCTGGCTATTCAGGACTTTATGAGAGATTTCTTAGAATCTTGACTTGACTGCCACAGGTGAGTCGGACAATAACATGTCATGCCCCTTGATTATGGAGAGTTTTTCATCGAATTTGAAGTGATTCTGTCCATTGAGAAAAATTTTGTTCATTGGATATTCGCCGTGCGAATTTCTCTGTTGTCGACCAATTGGCCATGTGAAAACAGCGATATTCAAACAATGCAAAGTTTATGTTTGTCTTGATTTTTTTTTAAAATGCATTTTTGTCAAATCAAAGAATTTCGTAAGAATATGAATTCAACTCAGCATTTACAGTAAGCCTTACAGGAGTCAGGTTACCTTTTGTAACAATATGCTTCTGAACTAACCCATGCTTCAATTAGGATTTTTAAAAGGTTGTAACGTGGTATGGTTCGTGGTTTAAGAAATAAAGGATAAGGCTCAAAGTTTATTTGTACCCTCTCATTCTTCATGATGTTCTTCCATCCTAAACTCAGTTAATTGTGCATTTGAACTCCTATTGAATCTGGAATGATATTTTGGTGATGGTTCGGATACTGGAAGTTTATTTGAGAAGGCAGTCACTTTTGCAACATTTTTCCGTTGTCGGGGATTTGTAGTGACCTCTTTTTGATTTATTATCCCTAATTTTTCCTGACTATTTTTTGTTTTGAGACTACAGTCAGCGTCGATGCCCCAATTTTTCTTAAGTCTTCTTTGTAAGTTTTGACTCAGTGGGATTTTCTTTTGAGAGATGATGACTGCCTATTTTACGAGGAACCATCGCCGTCTTTTGATTCAGAATTGAAAGCTTGCGACTGAATGCGCATTTGAATTAACTGAGAAACTACCTTGCCCCAAGTTATGATTAAAGGTTTCAATTTGTGCAAAAAATTAAACTCCTACTTCTTTGGCTCAAAGGGGTTGACTAGGGATTATCTTCCTTATAACTCCACTATTTAGGGTCTGAAAGAACGCTTGTACATCATCAGCAAGGTATACCCAAAAGCATACCGTATGAGATTATGGTATTGTTTTCATCATCCTCCCTCTAAAGGCTTACAAATTTTAACGAGAGTTGAATATCACAAAAAGGGAATAAAAGCACGGTTTAAATATAGTGAAAACGAATGGATTGATTCAAAACAAACATATGCAATGCATTAATGAAACAAAGTTTGACATAATAGATAAGTGTTCGAACAAACAAAAGAAATTACAATTAAAAATTCAAAATGAACTAGACGTTCTTAATGATTTGGCGTGGGAGCGGTGATCACGTTGGGAGTCTCAAGAGGGCTGAATTCAATCTCCTTGGCATCAATCATATTTTGAATCTTGTATTTCAGCGCCCAACAATCTTGTATAGGCACATATTGCATCGGGATTGTAGTTAGGAGAAGAAGTTTTGGGGTTTGGATGAGGTCCTATCAACGTAATCAGATTCATCCTCAACATGTGTTGCAATTCTTGAGATAGTGGTATGTTGATTTTGGTAAACTGTCTCTTGGGCTCATACCTTCGTTGATTTCCTCGTTGTTATTGTCGCACTGATGCAGGATTAAAGATCAGGACTACCCCCACAAATTGGTCATGGTTACTCTTGTTATGACCCTTCTGGCTGTACACAACATTGGACTTTTTCTTCCCATTGTATGACTTCTTGTGAGTATCAGAATATGCTGCCACTTGGATCTTTTCACTTCTAATTCCATTTTCAACTTGTACCCCAGTTAGAATCAACTCAGTGGACCCGACCGAAGAGCTTCCGATTAGGTGATTGAAGAAAGGTCTTGTCAAAGTTCCCATAAAGATATCAACCAGCTCTCTGTCAGTTAGGGGTGGTTGCACCCTGCCAGCCAGGTCTCTCCAATTTTGGGCGTATTCTTTGAAGCCCTCATTGGAACCCATGGTCATTCCTTATAACTGCACTCTAGTTGACGCCAAATCAGAATTGTAGTGATATTGACGGTAGAAGGAGGTGGCCAAGTACTCCCAGGTATGGATGTTGGAACCTTCTAATTGGTAAAACCACTCCAATTGAGCCCCAGATAGACTTTCTTGAAAGAAGTGCACCCACAACTTCTTATCAGTGGTATGCGACAGAATTTTGCAGACGTAGGATCTCAAGTGAAGCTTTGGGCATGAGACACCATTGTATTTGGAAAATATTGGAATCTTGAATTTGTGGGGAATGACTACCCCGGGAACCAAACCTAAATCACAAAAATCTAGGCTAGGCCCAACTTAAATTTCCACAGCCTTTAATATGTCCTCTAGTTACTTATACTTTTCTTCAGCCGGTGGATATTGCTTGTCAAAATAATCCTCGCCCTCATAGGTCGGATTGTTACCACCCCTAGCACGGGTGCTCCTTGCATCTTCATCCTGATTCCCATCCTCCTTAGAGGAGTCTTCTTCCACTTGAACTTGTCGAACGGGGCCCTTGAATCTCTTCCCCATGTTGAGTACGGATTTCTTCTTGGTCTTTTTCTCCATAACCAGAAATGCCATCAGTTTTTGCTGCCCCTTTGCTAAATTAAGCAAATTTTCTTGAAACTAAGAGTTTTGTGTCTGCAAATCCTTCACAGTCTGCTCGAGATCCATCTTACTGAAATAAACAGTAGAAAGATGATGACAAACGTGTCGGAGAACTTGCTTATGTAATGTGAATGCAAATGTTTTCAAGGATCTCGTGGGGCAAACACAAGAAGATGTTAGAAGTTTAATTTTGACTACAGCTTTCGCATTGTTGAATGTCCTTCTACGAGAATCAAGTTCACCATGTCGAGTGGGTCATAGCCCTTTACTCAAGTTATCGTGCTTTGGTTTTTTACAGCATTTGGCTAAAGGAAAATAAATCCTCTTTCCCCTTGATAGACGTCTGGTTCAATATAACCCTGCATCACAAACCCTTGAGATCCTTGAAATGGTTGTTGAAAATGCTATGGTATAATGTCATGATGTTATGTGCAAATAACATATACAAGTAAAGCAAACAAGTCCTTAGGTTTAGGTTTACATGGATTTCTCAGGTAAGTACCCTCTTGAAGTTTAGTTGGTCCAACCTGTCCTAAAAAGTAATGGGTTCTAGAGAATCTCAATATCACTGATCTTTCTTCATCGGGCATTATTTCAGCATAAGCCTCTTTATTAGTGACAGAAATATCCCGAAAGTCTGATCTCAATGAGCGTGGTATCGAGTATCAACCAACTTCGGACTGCACCAAAGTCGGCTTTCTCACTACTTCTTAATGGACAAGTTGTTCAATTAATGACTCTAAGGTTCACTAGTTCTTCGTGACACCACACAGCGGCCCTATATTCTCCTTAATTCACCATAAGGGATACCGGTACCCACAAATGTGTCACACTAACATAGCTATTGTCTCAACCATATCGGTGTATTCCGTACAGTCTCCACAATTTTTGCTATTTACCTAATGATGTTCCCAGATCCGGGTAGAGGATCAATACAAACCCAAACAAGGACCCATAAATGTAAAGCAAACAAATCAAACAATGAAAGCATTTTAAAGGTGATTTAGCTCTAAGGTAACCTTACTTTAAAATTATCCCCAGCAGAGTCGCCAGTTCTGTAATACGGTGGGAGAACTGACTTGGGTGTTTTATGTTTTATCACAATAGTTGTGGATAGCAAGAATCACCACCGACTTTTCTTTTATCCAATAAAGGAAAGGGTGAAAAGAACAGGAAAGACCTTTTTAAGAATTTTCTTGAGTTCGGGAGGTAGGTTATGAAAAGGGAAGGTATTAGCACCCTTTTCATCCGTAGTTATCTACGGGCTCTTAGTTGCTAGCTCACTTTTAAAATTCTTTTATGAATGTGTTTGGTTTGTTTGAAAGTATTTTTGAAAGCGCCTTTGTTTAGGTGAACTTTGTAATGATTCTCGTCTCTATAAGATTGTATACAAAGTGTTCACTTTTGGAAAAAATTCTAAGTCTTGCAAAGTTTGATTTTTTGATTTTCTTGATTTATTGATGATCAAATTTCATATTTTGAATGTCTTGATGAAATGTGATCTTTTCAACTCAAATTTGATCAAAAAGTCAAAGTTTTACTTTTTAGTGTACAATTGACTTTATTCATCAGTTGACCAAATTTCATCTATCAATCTGCTGACCTCGGGAGATGAATTGAAATATGCGATTAGGTCAAAATGGTGTACTTGAACCTTTGAGATCATGTTTCGAACCAATAAGTCATGTACTGGGTTAAAAGTCAAATATTGGTCACTCTTAGGCAAAATCCTAATTTGGAGTCTCAGTGTTTCAAAGATGATTTTGTCTGATCAATTCCTTAAGAATCCTTGAGCATTGGAGATCCTTCATGAGGAATGTCTTGAAAAAGAGAGGGAAAATTTTGGGGTACAATAGTCATCATATCCCATACGGTTACGCATATCCAATCTTTTCAATACATGATCGTTTAAACGATTGGAGATTCTGGGAGCTTTCGCATATATTTCTGAAAAACAATTTTAAAAAAGCGCAAATAATTTTTTAAACAATCTATTCAACACCCATTCTAGATCAATCACATCATCTAACATTTTCACCTCATGAAACCAAGGCTTATCCTCTACACCATCAATGTTAATCTCATAACAGTGTGCTGGTTTGTCAAATCTTTTGACAGTGATTCGGGGAGCTTCGTTGTCCCATCTGACCTTAAACATAGAAGAAATGGTAGCTAAAGAATCTTCCAACTGGTTTTTTCCCTCGGGATGTGTTCAAAGGCAACCTCTTCAAAGTACGGGATCAAGGTTAGCACAAGCTCTTTGTAAGGAATACGATTTGGATGTTTCGTATCCCACTCTCCTTTAAATTGACTTATGACCAAAGATGAGTCTCCATATACATTTAAGAATTTGATCCTTAGGTCAATAGTAGCCTTAAGACCCAAGATACATGCTTCGTATTTAGCCATATTGTTGGTACAATCAAAGCAGGGTCTGGAAGTGAAAGGAGTATGGCAACCTTCGGGAGAAATGATCACAACACCAATTCCGTCACCAAGAGCGTTGGAAGCTCCATCAAAAACCAGAGTCCATCAGGATCCTTTATCAGGTCCTTTATACGGTCCAGGCTTTTCACAATCCATAATCAGCATGATATTCTCGTTCGGGAATTCAAAGTTCATAGATTGGTAATCATGCACAACTTGATGTGCCAGATGATCTTCCAGCATACTTCCTTTTATTGTTTTTGTGTAGTATACTGGATATCGTACTCAGTTAAGATCATTTTCCATCGGGCTATCCTTCCGGAGAGAGATGGCTTTTCAAATATGTACTTGATGGGATCCATCTTAGAGATAAATAGAGTGGTATGGGTCAGCATATACTATCTTAGTCGACGAGCAGTCCATGCCAAAGTGCAGAAAGTTTTATCGAGTAGTGAATATCTGCTTTCGCAATCGGTAAACTTTTTGCTAATGTAGTATATTGTATGCTCTTCTCGACCAGACTCGTCATGGTGCCCCATCACACACCCGATTGAATTCTCTAAAACAGTTAAGTACATAATCAAAGGTCTTCCTTCAACTGGTGGCACCATAATTGGTGGTTCTTGTAAGTATTCCTTAATTTTGTCAAAATCTATTTGGCAGTCGTTGCTCCATCTGACTACTTGATCTTTCTTCAGCAGCTTGAAGAGTGGTTCACAAGTAGAAGTTAGGTGAGAGATGAACCAGACAATGTAGTTTAGACGTCCCAAGAAACCTCTAACCTCATTCTCAGTATAGGGAGCTTGCATTTCTTGGATAGCTTTGACTTTAGCAGAATCGATTTCAATACCTTTTCCACTGATGACAAATCCTAGGAACTTACTAGACCTCACCCCGAAGGTGAACTTGTTGGGATTCAACCTCAGATTGTATTTCTGCAGCCTTTCAAACAGCTTGTGTAGATGGTCAAGGTTCTCTTCTTCAGTTTGGGATCTTCTTATCATGTCATCAACATAGACTTTTATCTCATGATGAATCATATCATGAAATAAAGCCACCATAGCTCGTTTATAAGTTGTGCCTGCATTCTTCATCCCAAAAGGCATGACTTTATAATAGAAGGTTCCCCACTGTGTAACAAAATTGGTTTTCTCCATGTCCTCAGGCGCCATTTTGATTTGGTTGTACCCGGAGAAGCCATCCATGAAGGAGAACACCTTGTGTTGAGCAGTGTTGTCAACTAAGACATTAATATGTGGTAGTGGGAAGTCGTCTTTGGGGCTTGCCCTATTTAAATCCTCGTATTCTACACACATATGGACCTTACCATCTTTCTTTGGAACTGGAGCAACATTTACAACCCATTGGGGATACGATGTCACTGCCAAGGAACCCGCATTGAACTGTTTCATTACCTTGGCCTTGATCTTTTCAGAAATGTCAAGACACATGCGACGAACCTTTTGTTTGATCAGAGAGCAACCCTCCTTCATTCGTAGACGATGGACCATGATATCAGTATCGAGCCCCGACATGTCTTCATATGACCAAGCGAATACCTCAACATAGTCATGCAACATCTGAACCAATCTACTCTTGACATTGTCTTCTAAGTTGGTGCCAATCTTGACTTCTTTCTTATCTGCCTCAGTACCCAAGTTTATCACTTCGACCGGTTCTTCGTGTGGTTGGATAGCCTTTTCCTCTTTTATCAGGAGTCTGGCGAGTTCCCTAGATATCTCACAATATTTTTCACCTTCGTCTTCGGCTTGATAGATTGGATTCTCGAAGTCATAAATGGCAATAGAAGAATTGTTGTCAATGAGACCCGGAGTGGATGTGGATCTGCAAATGTGTGTGTGTATGCATGTAAGGTCACATGGCTATTTAAAAATGTAGTAAAGTAAAAGAAAGACAACGAGCACAAAATTTGAATGTAAAATCGTCCAATGTTTTAATTAAATGAGCATATGATATATGAAATGACAAACCTTTAACAAATGGACCATTGTGCCTCGGGCAAGGCACATGGTTTAAAGTCATTGTTTTGAAGGAAATTATATATACAAATTTCTTAAAGCAAGAAAAAACAAGAAATATAAATTACTCCTGATTGAAGGAGATTGAGATGAAGTCTTTGGCCTTCCACTTGTTGAGTCCACCGTCAACATTTGGGAAGATCCAGCTGTCTAGGTCACCATCACTATCAGTGTCTTCCAGTGTATGATATGATGGCAAAACCGACTATTTTTACATGTTTGCGTTTTGTGTTTTTTGTTCACAAAATGTCACGGTAAGCAAGAGTCGCCACCCACTTTTATTTTATCCAATCAGGAAAAGGAAAAAGAACAGAAAAAACCTTTTTCGAGATGTTTCTGAGTACGGGGGGTAGATTATAGAAAGGGAAGGTGTTAGCACCCTTTCTATCCATGGTTTTCCATGGGCTCTTAAGTACTTGCTCATTTCTAAAATTGCTTGTGTGTGCTTGTTTTGAAAAGTTTTGTTTTACTTTGTTTTAACCTTTGTTTATGTCCTCAAGAGTGTTACAGAGTTGTTTTTGAAAACTTTGTTTGGGAAAGTGTTGGTGTGAAAAGTTTTGTTTGTTTGAGCAAGTACTTAAAAGTTAATCTACCTACTCAAAAAAGACTGTTCATTTTCCTTTAGACAATGCTATCCCATTATTAAGGAATAGGTAACACCGTCGTTGGAGTTTTAAGGGACGTTCGAAGGGACAGATACGGTCACAAAAGCAATGTTAGGAGGTGTTAGTAATCATCCTAAAGCCTTAAAGATCTATTTCTGAGGCAACATTTGAATGGGTCATTTGAGATTTTTCGAGGATAGAGGACGACCACTAACAAACCCTATACTTCATGACCGCTTAACCGAAGGCAACCGAAGTGGAGTAAACCCTAGGAGTGAGCATGTGCGAGTGAGCTTTTTTCAATTAATTTGTCTTTGCACATTTAGGTTATCTACCGTTTTAATTTTCAAGCATTCTTCCCGTACAATCCTATTAGCATACATCTAACAGTTAATAATTGCGGAAATTTAAAGGGCGGATATAGAAATCCTAAATATTACATGGCTTTCGTAGATACAGAATTATTTAACTGAAAATAAAATGCAGAAATTAAAACCCTAATTAAAATCTATTACAACCTCGAAACAATTACATAAATAATAATCAAAAAAGTAATTAAAAATACGCGCGACGAGTTAAATGCGGAAACGATTAGAAACCTAAAAAATCTAATTTGAGAAAAGAATATTTAAGTTATTTTTGAAGGAATGATTAATTATTTACAAAAATCAAATCCTAATTTCCAATTGGTTTTTAATTATTAAAAAGGAGTTAAATTAACCTAATTTGAATTAAACTAATTAATTAAAGAAAAGAAAATATTTTTTAATGAAAAATATGATTTTCAATGTTTTTTTGTGATTTGTTGATATAATGGAAAAAAAATTTGATGTTATTTTTTGTAAAAAAGGAAATAATTAGTAAATAATAAATAAAATAAAAGAAAGAAGTTGGGCCTGTTATTGTTGAATGGGGGGTGTGTTGTGAAATGTCTAGGCCCAAGAATGCTGAAGCCCAATCAGCGCGTAATCCAGTGGGGGACTCTTCCTGATGGTACACCATGGTCCCTGGCAAGTGGAGTCATTGGATCTGGTTGATCATGAACGCGCTTAGATCCTGTGGTTGGATGATGGAGGTGCATGATGGACCTCTAGGATAGCAACACATAAGATCCTGTAAAGAAGGATTAAAATAAGAAAGTTGTTGGGACCTGGGATCGAACCCAGGTCCTCTACCCTTTCCAACGTGCATGTTTGCCATATGCGCTGCGTGATTTATTTGTTAATCAAACAACAACAATTCATAATATATGTTAAAGCGTGAGTTAGTGGACGAAACAAAAAATAAACGTGTGCCAGTTTTAATGGCCCAGTGGTTGGCTGGCACGTTATCACCTTCTTCCTCAATTCGTCATTTTAGGTATAATACTTATACCTACGGACATCTTCCATAGCTACAAACCTGAAATCTTCAAAAATCAACATAACGCATGATAAATGAATTCCAGTTACATGGATCAAACCGTCCTGATGCCACGAGCATCCTAATACCCTTTTCTGTGGCCAATTTTACCTGTATGAAAAACCCTAAAATGACCAAATAAAACCTAACAATGGCAAACCTCAGTATGTGCATCAAAAATCCAATTAAACAATCCAGACATGTTAGAAGTACATCAATGGTCACAAATATATCATCAAATCATGCTAATGATGCAAGAATGATTGTAATCGATTTGAAAAAAGTAGGCAAACTGTATGAGATGTAGCAAGCGTTTTTGCTCGTGAAAGGACCTGCAGTCGAATGGGTTAGCTTCTGGGAAGGTCCGGGAATCATTTGGCAATGCTAGAATGGCTTGAATTGGCCTCCAAGCTTGAAACCGAGTCACAAATTTTTGTCAATTTTTTAAGTATTGTTCTTTCTTTATCACGACTGCCACCACCCTCTTTTGCCTTGGTTGCATTATGTATATGTACTGGAGTGTATTAGGTCAACAAAAAATAAATTTTATCTTGAAATATATGGAGATTTGATTTGGTTTTCATGTGGTATGATTTCCTTCCAAATTTGGCCTAATCATGCCATGCTTGTGACAATTATCTTTGATATGATTTGATTCTGATATGCCAGAATAATTAGCTTGTGATTTTTTCCAAAAATCCAATCAAAACAAATCTTTGCTATTATTTACCAATTATTTGATTTAATTCAATTTTTAATAAATAAAAAAATCAAAATAAAATAAATAATGAAGCAAATAACATTTGAGTGAACATTTTGGTCGTGAACCATGTCATGAGTGAGGTGAAAGCATAAAACGTTAGGCCAATTTGGCAAAAAAATGCATTTTTGAGCACTTTTGACTTTTGACAATTTCGCAAAAAAAGGTCAACTTTGACAAGGTATATCTCTTCCAATTTTAACCCTAGAAAGGTGTTCTTAGAATTTTTAGAAATCTTAGGATGTCCCCTAAACAACCCTTTAGGTCTCATCTCAATTGAATCTTTCGTGTTCATGTAAGAAGCTTTGAACCAAAAAGTGTTTTTGTTGACTTTTCAAAAGGACCTATAATGTGGAAATTCATATCTTTTTGTGAGTGCATATTTTGAACTTGAGGGATGAAGTTGAATTGTAGGGGATTGATTTCTCTTCAAAATGAGCCTTTGATGGAAAATTTCTGATAATGTATGAGGAAGTTATGCTTGGTCAAAGTTTGGTTGACTTTTTCTGAGAAACCCTAATTTAGCAACTTTTGGGTTTTGATGAATTTAGGGCATTCCTTGAGGAATCATGATCAACCCTTGATCAAATGATGGATATAACTTCAAATTCTTGATGTTGTCCAAAAATATTAAAGTTTGGCTGTATGTGGGCCACAGTTGACTTTTGACCTAATATAGTCGATTCTCAAGCATCTGAGCAGTTGACTGAGCAAACTTCTTGTGCAAGGCTTGAAATTTGACATGGAATGTCTTGAGAACATATTAGGACCATGGACAGAATATTAGGTCTTTTGAGTTCACCCATCTTGATGAAAATGGAAACCCTAGTTTAAGATGCATTGCCTTAGGAAAGAGTTTGTCAGGTCAACTCTTGGGCAACCTTGAGAAAATTGAGGATCTCTAGGCGTATGTTTTGATTAAAATGAGAGGGAAAATTTTGGGGTACAACAGCTTCCACTGTTCAATCTTGTTAAACCTGAGGATGTAGATTGGCTTGTCTGCCTTTCGTGATCTGAAGGTGGAAGATGATTGAACACTAAAGTGCCCAGAAATTTGCACTCGTATGAAGTGACACTTGATTTGATGATATCAGGAATGGGCTTACAGATGCCATTTGGAGAAGATTGTCAGGGATGGGCTTAAAGATTCAATCTAGGATGTGACAGAGAATCGTATAATCGTCAGAGATGGGCTTAAAGATGCCACCTAGAGGATGTTGATTTCTTGAAATATTCATTTAATGAGAATCCTTGTCCCTGTCACTGAGGAGGAATCTGATGAGGAATGTGGGTACCTGTCGTGGGAGAAATAGAATTTTAGGAGCTTCAATTATCTGTTACTCTACTGGGGAAATGACTCCTGCTTGAGGAAGCGGAAGTGAACTACATATCTGGTCAGGGTGCTGGCTGCACCGCGACTTACTGGGGAAATGTGAAATTGATCGTGTTTGATCAGGTCCAGGTCTTACAATGTTGTGAACTGTTGTCTAGAGATAAGAGAGAAGAAACCTAGATGTTAAGGTTATGAGAAGGAACTTGGGTCGTAGGGTTACTTCAAAATGAAAGCCTGGATAGTAGGGCTATGAGAAGGAACCTGGGTCGTAGGGTTACTTCGAAATGAAAGCCTGGATAGTAGGGTTGTGGGAAGGAACCTGGGTGTAGGGTTAATTCAAAATGAAAGCCTGGATAGTAGGGCTGTGAGAAGGAACCTCGATCGTAGGGTTACTTCGAAATGAAATCCTAGATAGTAGGGATGTGAGAAGGAACCTGGATAGTAGGGTTACTTCGAAATGAAAGCCTGGATAGTAGGGTTGTGAGAAGGAACCCGGGTAGTAGGGTTACTTCGAAATGAAAGCATGGATAGTAGGGTTACTTCGAAATAAAAGCCTGGATAGTAGGGCTATGAGAAGGAACCTGGATAGTAGGGTTACTTCGAAATGAAATCCTGGATAGTAGGGCTGTGAGAAGGAACCTGGGTTGTAGGGTTACTTCGAAATGAAAGCCTGGATAGTAGGGCTGTGAGAAGGAACCTGGATAGTAGGGTTACTTCGAAATGAAAGCCTGGATAGTAGGGTTGTGAGAAGGAACCTGGGTCGTAGGGTTACTTCGAAATGAAAGCCTGGATAGTAGGGATGTGAGAAGGAACCTGGGTCATAGGGTTACTTCGAAATGAAAGCTTGGATAGTAGGGTTGTGAGAAGGAACCTGGATCGTAGGGTTACTTTGAAATGAAAGCCTGGATAGTAGGGCTGTGAGAAGGAACTTGGGTAGTATGGTTACTTAGAAATGAAAGCCTGGATGGTAGGGTTGTGAGAACGAACCTGGGTCGTAGGGTTACTTCGAAATAAAAGCCTGGATAGTAGGGTTACTTCGAAATGAAAGCCTGGATAATAGGGTTGTGGGAAGGAACCTGGGTCGTAGGGTTACTTCGAAATGAAAGCCTGGATAGTAGGGTTGTGAGAAGGAACCTGGGTAGTAGGGTTACTTTGAAATAAAAGCCTGGATGGTAGGGATGTGAGAAGGAACCTGGGTCATAGGGTTACTTCGAAATGAAAGCCTTGATAGTAGGGTTGTGAGAAGGAACCCGGATCGTAGGGTTACTTCGAAATGAAAGCCTGGATAATAGGGCTGTGAGAAGGAACCTGGGTAGTATGCTTACTTAGAAATGAAAGCCTGGATTGTAGGGTTGTAAGAAGGAACCTGGATCGTAGGGTTACTTCGAAATGAAAGCCTGGATAGTAGGGTTGTGAGAAGGAAACTGGATAGTAGGGTTACTTCGAAATGAAAGCCTAGATTGTAGGGTTGTGGGAAGGAACCTGGGTCGTAGGGTTACTTAAATGAATGCCTGGATAGTAGGGCTGTGAGAAGGAACCTGGGTAGTAGGGTTACTTCAAAATGAAAGCCTGGATGGTAGGGCTGTGAGAAGGAACCTGAGTCGTAGGGTTACTTCGAAATGAAAGCCTTGATAGTAGGGTTGTGAGAAGGAACATGGATAGTAGGGTTACTTCGAAATGAAAGCCTGGATAATAGGGCTGTGAGAAGGAACCTGGATAGTAGGGTTACTTCCAAGTGATAGTGTAGATTAGTTGACCCGTTTGGTTTCGGGAACTGAGTTTCCATTAGTCGTCTGCAGATGTGACTTGCATAACTGCTAGATTTGTTGAAGCTAAACGTCTTTTCCTAAAAAGATATCGGGGTTAATTATATGCGATGCATGAAATGCAGGGTGAGATGATGTTCTCAAAATAAATGAGATTATGCTGTATATGATATGTATGCGTATGTCATGATGTATGTTTACGAAATGCTATCGGGGTATGCCCGTGTCTGGGAAAATAAATCCCTGACGGTTGCTGGAGATTTATAAATATCCTGTCAGGAAGAGATTCTGCTTGAGAATAAACTTTGCAGGGAACGAACTTAGAAAATGTATTTTTGTAGCTGAAGTGATGAAATCTGTTGGGGATTGAGCCTCTGTATCTAGAGAAATAAACTCTGCTTGGGGGATGAAATTTACTGACCCGCCCGTGATTACGGAATTTGGCTGGAGGATATAGTTGTCATGTTTCAGAAGGACTCTGGCTGGGGAGGTTACGTCCTGTTTCGGGAAAGCTGGCATCAATGCTTTTGGCTACTTTTACTCTGTGGGGAGTGTATGTGCCCGAGATTGTGTTCTAGAGCTGACTCTATCCCGATACCTGCTGGACGGAGTAGTTGTCGGGTTTGGCACTTCTTGTTCTTGCCCCTGTTTCTGGAATTACGAGTAATTGTTTCTTATGTAAATATTTATGAGCAGCAATCATTTTCAAATGCATATATCAAAAATAAGTCATTGGACTTTCTTGTGAAACAAAACAGAAAAAGAAAAACAAACTCGAAGTTTCTTGTGAAAATAAATTTGTATTGATTTCTGAAGTTGGCCTGTAATTGGAGTTTTTGTACAAGGAGGCTGAAGCTCTAGTAAGAGAATGTCGCCGAAAAAATGGAAGCTATACAAATTTATGTAAAAGAAAGAAAAACAGTTATGTGAAATAACCCCATTGGGTTCCAACTCTACTGTTGCTTTTATATCTTCAAGCGTCTCATCACTTTGCTTCTTGGCCGAAGGTTGATCAGATTGGTTGGCGTCGTCCAAGCTTTATAGTTGATAACGAAGTATGGTCGCAATATAATCCAATGAGACATAGTGGTACGCTTTATATCCCTAATTTTTTCCTGGACCACCCTTTCGGGTTTTCGGTCCACCGGGATACCCTTTTTTGCCCAAGCCTCCCTTTCGGGTTTTCGACTTGCCGGGTGTACAGATTTTTCCATTTTCATCCCTTACTTTTGCCCGAACCCTTTTGGTTCACCGGGAAGCCCTTATTTTTTCCTAGGCCAGTCGACCTAGCGGGTCTTTTGATTAGGCGTAGTATCTTTTCACTATGTCTTTATTGACAAGGTGAGGAAGGTCATCACCATCCATGGTGGTTAGAATCATAGCTCCACCCGAGAAAATGTTCTTAACCACGAATGGTCCTTCGTCCGTGGGGGTCCATTTTCCCCTGGGATCACCTTGCGGCAGTATGATGCGTTTGATCACTAGATCCCTAACTTGATATTCTTGACACCTGACTTTCTTGTTAAAAGCCTTGACCATTCGCTTTTGATACGTCTGACCATGACAGATAGCAGTAAGTCTCTTTTCATCGATTAGATTTAACTGATCAAGTCGGGTTCGGATCCAGTCATCTTCGTTCAAACCCGCATCCTTCATAATCCTGGGAGAAGGTATTTGGACTTCGATGGGTAGTACTGCCTCCATGCCATATACCAGAGAGTAGGGTGTTTCCCCTGTCGACGTCTGTGCTGAGGTACGATACCCATGAAGAGCAAATGGTAACATCTCATGCTAGTCTTTGTATGTCACCGTCATCTTCTGTACAATCTTCTTGATGTTCTTGTTATCTGCTTCAACAGCGCCATTCATCTTTGGCCGGTAGGGAGACGAAATATGATGTTGTATCTTGAACTGTTTACAGAGCTTGGTGATCATTGTGTTTTTGAGATTCGTACAATTGTCAGTAATAATTCTTTCTGGCACACCATATCGACAAATCAGATTATGTCGGATAAACCGCGCCACGACGTTCTTGGTTACTGTAGCAAAAGAGGCTGCCTCAACCCACTTCGTGAAGTAATCAATGGCTACTAGGATGAAGCGATGCCCATTAGAAGCGGTGGGTCTGATTTCTCTGATCATGTCGATACCCCACATTGCAAAGGGCCACGGAGCTGTCAAGACATTTAAGGGGACCGGAGGCACATGCACCTTATCAGCGTAGATTTGGCATTTATGACAAGTTCGAGAGTGCTGATAACAATCGGCTTCCATAGTGGAACAATAATATCCTGCCCGTAGGATCTTCTTAGCCATGGTGTGTCCACTGAAATGGGTTCCGAATGTGCCTTCATGTAGATCTGTCATAATCCTCTCTGCTTCGCTCTTGTCTACACACCATAGTAGTATGGAGTCATGGTTGCGTTTATAGAGGATTCCATTACTGCGGAAGAACTTTGCAGCGAACCTTCTCAGAAACTTCGTATCATTGACAGATGCCCCTTCGGGATACTCTTGAGTCTAGATATACCTTTTAACTTCGTGAAACCAAGGTTTATCTACCACTTCTTCGGTATCGATTTCACAGAAATGTGTTGGTTCATCCAACCTCTCAATTGTGATTTGGGGATCTTCATTGTCCCACCTAACTTTGAACATAAAAGACATGGTAGCTAGCGCGTTCGCTAACTGGTTCTCCTCTCGTGGGAAATGTTCAAAGGTTACCTCCTCAAACTATGGGAGAAATGTCACTACGTACTCTTTGTACGGGATGAGATTCGGGTGCTTCATATCCCACTCACCTTTGATCTGACTTATCACCAAAGCGGAATCCCCGAATGCACTCAAGAACTTGATCCTTAGGTCGATAGCAGCCCTAAGACCCATGATGCACGCTTCATACTCCGCCATGTTGTTGGTATAGTTGAAACATAATCGGGCAGTGAACGGAGTATGACAGTCCTCGGGAGATATGATTACAGTTCCGATGCCATTACCCAGTGCGTTTGAAGCTCCATTAAAATACATAGACCATCGGGATCCCTCCTCAAGTCCTTCTTTCGGTCCAGGTTCTTCATAGTCAGTCACCAACATAATATTCTCATCTAGGAACTCGAAATTCATGGACTGGTAATCATCCACGGCCTGATGAGCCAAATGATCAGCCAATACACTCCCCTTTATTGCTTTTTGGGTTGTATATTATATGTCGTACTCAGTTAAGATCATTTTCCACCTTGTTATCCTTCCGGAGAGAGCGGGCTTCTCGAAAATGTACTTGATCGGATCCATCTTTGATATCAACAAGGTAGTGTAAGTCAGCATATACTGTCTCAATCAGCCAGCAGCCCATGCCAAAGCGCAACAAGTTTTCTCGAGCAATGAGTATCGTGTCTCACAGTCGGTAAACTTTTTGCTAAGGTAGTATATTGCGTGCTCTTTTCGATCAGACTCGTCATACTGCCCCAGCACACACCCCATTGAATTGTATAGCACTGTCAAGTATAATATCAAAGGTCTTCTTTCAACTGGAGGCATCATAATTGGTGGTTCTTGAAGGTATTCCTTAATTCTTTTGAAATATGTCTGGCATTCATCATTCCACTTTATCACTTGATCTTTCTTTAGAAGCTTGAAGATTGGATCACAAGTAGCAGTCAGATGTGAAATGAACCTGGCGATATAATTCAGGCGTCCCAAGAAACCTCTAACTTCCTTCTCTGTACGGGGAGCTGGAATTTCTTGTATAGACCTTACCTTTGCAGGGTTTACCTGGATGCCTTTGTCGCTGACAATGAAACCCAAAAGCTTACCAGACCTTACCCCGAAGGTGCACTTGTTCGGATTCAACCTCAGCTTGTATATCTTCAACCTGTCGAACAACTTTTGTAGATGATCAAGGTTCTCTTCCTCGGTTTGAGACCTGGCTATCATGTCATCAACATAAACTTCGATCTCATGCTGAATCATATCATGGAACAAAGCGACCATGGCGCGCTGATAAGTTTCCCCGACATTCTTTAACCTAAAAGGCATCACCTTGTAGCAAAAGGTGCCCCACTGTGTAATGAAGGTTGTCTTCTCTATGTCTTCAGGAGCCATCTTGATCTTGTTGTATCCATAGAAACCATCCATGAAGGAGAATATTTTATGTTGCACGGTGTTGTCGACCAGGACATCAATGTGAGTAAGAGGGAAGTCATATTTGGGGCTTTCCTTGTTCAGATCTCTGTAATTTACACACATATGTACCTTACCGTCCTTCTTAGGTACCGGAACGAAGTTGGCAACCCACTGTAGATAAGAAGTGACATCTAAGAATCCTGCGTCGAACTACTTCATGACCTCTGCCTTGATCTTCTCTGACATTTCGGGACGTATACGGAGGACCTTCTATTTAACCGGAGGGCAATCCTCTTTAGTCGGCAGGCGATGTACCACAATATCAGTGTCCAAACCAGGCATGTCTTCATAGGACCAGGCGAAGATATCAACATAGTCATGAAACATCTGTATCGACCTCTGTTTGATGTTAAGCTCCAGATTTGCACCTATTTTAACCTCTTTTCTATCTTCCTCGGTACCCAAATTCACTGTCTCAACTGGCTCTTCATGGGGCTGTAAGGCCCTTTCTTCCTGTTGTAATAGTACATCAAGTTCTCCAGGCTCCTCACAATCATCCTCACCTTCGTCTTCGGCTTGGTTGATCGGATTTTAGAAGTCATAACTGGAAATAGCAGAGCTGTTATCAATGGGATCCAGAGTGAATATGGATCTGCAGTAGGATACGTGAGTGTGTGTAAGAGAATAGCTGTTTTGATAAAGTGAAAACAGAAAAGAAAAACAGAGAGCGCAAAATTTGTATGCAAGAAACGTCCAATGCTTTATTAATGATATATGAAATGACAAATACTAGCCCTCACAAACAAAACCCATGTGCCTCAGGCAAGGCACAAGGCCGTAAAGTTTTAAATTGTTTATTACAAATCTCAAAACAAGTAAGACAATTACTGTGGAATAAAAGAAACTTGTATAAAGTCCCTAGCCGTCCAATTACTCAGTCCACCATTGGTAGTTGGGTAGATCCAGCTGTCAATGTCTGAGTCCTCATTGTTGTCCTCAATGGCATTAATTCCCCAATTACTGATGTGTATGGGAGGTCCTCCAGTCCGAGCGCGTCGAACAGCCCTTTGAGCCCCTGTAGTAAAGCCCAAACCAAATTTGTCAGTTTTGTGAGTGAAATCAGGGAGCTGATCCCAATTGGCACACCCACCTTCTTCAACCACGGCCCTGGCGTCCTTGAGAGAAGAAATCTTCAGAGGAGGTTTACTGCTAGTAGTAGTTTCAGTAGATGCCAAGATCTGAGGGACTTCTTTGAAGTTCTGACAAGGAGTCTCTATGAATTCCCCGTTCATCTCTACGTAGCGAAAAGAATTGAGATGGCTCACCATATACTCCTCTTCACCCCACACAGTGACAATCTTCCCTTTTACCGGATACTTCAGCATTTGGTGGAGTGTGGAAGTAACTTCCCCAGCCTCATGGATCCAAGGAAGACCCAACAAACAAGAATACGACGACCTGATGTCCATCACATAGAAGGTGGACCCAAAAGTCTGAGAACCCACTTTGACAGGGATGTCCACCTCCCCGTGCACCATTCTCTTCGACCCGTCAAAAGCCTTTACCACAATGTTACTAGGCTTTAAAGTCTTGCAATCCAATCGGCCCAACGCCTTTGTCGGCAGAACATTCAGCGAAGACCCCGTATCTACCAGCACATGAGCCATAGTGGTGCCCCTGCACTCAATCGAGACATGATGAGCATCATTATGCTTCCTCCCTTTCGGTGTCAAGTCTGCATCTAAAAAACCCAGCCCATTATCAGCAGTTAGGCTGGCCATGCAATCTTTGAACTGGTCAGCTGAAGTTTCCTGCGGCACATGCGCAGTCTTGAGGAATGCAATCAAAGCCTTCGCATGGGCTTCGGAACACAACAGTAATTATTTTCATTATTTCCTCTATCTCTTGCTTAGAGGCTTCCACAATAATTTTTCTAGGCGCCTCCGTCCGGGCAGGCTCACCTATAACTTCTTTACCGCGGGTATTAGACGATTCGCCGACAGGGGTAATAACTGGAGTAAGAACAGGAGTAGTAGTTGATGTACTAGCAGGAACAACAGATGGAATGATAATAGGCTTGTTGACAGTCTTCGGGGAAATCTCGGGAGAGAATATCCTTCCACTTCGGGTAACTTTGTTGGTTCCGACAATGTTATCAATATCAGGATCAACCTCTTCATCTTTCAAATCTTATTTGATGCCATGATAGTACACATCGGCACCATAATTCCAGGGGACAGCTTTGTCCGAGACATATGGGATAGGACCAGGAACAGTGATTATCAGCGGAGCGATTCTTGGAGCAGATGTAATCCTAACAGATCTTCTCGAGGAGACCTTGGAAGGATTGGCGGAAATGGTTATAATGACAATGTCTTCAAATGGAACAACGGAAACCAAAGTTTTCTCGAACAAAATTTCTTTGTTGCCCATCAGGCGTTGAACACCTGTCTTTAGCAAATGACAACCAGAAGGCAGAAATGAACACATGTGGGAACCTTCACCACAACCCAGAAATAAACCAGCCAACAGCAAATTCTTCTTCACAGTCATGAGAGGAGTAGAAACTTCATCCAACAAGGTCACAAACAAGTCGGTATCAATAGCATTAACTCCCCGACCGTGCTTAGACATGGGAGCAGTTATGACATTGGGCTTCTCCAGAGCGTCGAACTCAATTTCCTTAGCTTTAATCAGATCTTGTACCTTATTTCTTAGAGCCTAGCAGTCATTGGTATCATGGCCAGGACTCTCAGAATGATAGGCACACCGAGCATTTGGATTATATCGGGGAGATGTGGTATTTGGATTTTTGGGAGCCTCTTTCAAGTTTGCCAAGTTGGATCTCAGCAAATGAGGTAGAACTTCAGCCAATGTCATATTGATTAGGGTAAACTACCGTTGTGTTGTTTCCACCCTTTGTTGATTGTTGCATTGTAGAGCAACTGCAGGTCTAGGTATCATTACGACATTTACTGTCTGACGATGTTCAGCCCTGTTTTGGCCCCTCGGGCTATAGATGGCACTGGCTTCCTTCTTACCAGCAAAAGGCTTCTTTACTGAACTCGAAGAGGCATCCTTCTGTATCTTTCCACCCTGAATCCCAGCTTCTACTCTTTCCCCTGTTAGAATCAGCTCGGTGAAACCAACTGACGAGCTTCCAATCAAATGATTAAAGAATGGACCAGATAACGTCCCCAGAAACATATCAACCAACTCCCTATCAGACAACGGGGGTTAAACTCTTCCATCCAAGTCTCTCCATTTCTGTGCATAGTCTTTAAAGCCTTCACTTGCACCCATGGACATACTCTGGAGTTGAGTACGAGTAGGAGCAAGGTCGGCATTATATTGATACTGCTTATAGAACGCAGCAGCCATATCTTCCCAATTTCAGACATTGGCTCCCTCCAGCTGGTTGAACCATTCAAGTTGAGTCCCTGACAGACTATCTTGAAAGAAATGAACCCACAAATTTTTATCAGCGGTGTGGGGCTGGATCTTTCTGACATAAGAGCGGAGATGGAGTTTTGGGTAGGACACCCCATCATACTTAGTAAAAACTGGAGCTTTGAACTTCTGTGGGATGACCACTCCCGACACCAATCCCAATTATTCGAAATCCAGCCCAGGGATCCTCTGAACCTCCATGGCACTCAAACGATCTTCCAACTGCTTGTATCTATCATCAGCAGGAGGATACTGCTCATCATTGTAGTCGGTATTATTGTCAGAAACTGCATAACTGGGATCCTTCTCCCTTGTCTCTTCTTCTTGATTCTCCCATTCCTTGGATGAAGAGGTCATATCGACTTGTCGCTTCAACCGCTCTCCAAACCTTCTTCCCATATTCAGAATATCGGCAACCTTCTTCTTTTTCTTTTTCTCTTTCAGGATGAGGTCTTTCAGATCCTCTTGCCCTTTTGCCAGACTTATAAACATTTGTTGGAACTGGGCGTTGCGCCTGAAGGTCCTTGATGCTTTGTTCGGAAGACATTTCTGCTGAAATAAACAGCGAAGAAGATGAGAAACCTGTAATGATACATGTACATGAAATGTTATGAATGGGATGTGCATGCAATTATTTCAAAGACCTTGGGAAATTTAAATTTGCAAACCAAAATAAAACAAAAATTTTATTAGCTGAATCCAAAGTTCAAATGCCTTTTAGGCGTTAAAATTAAAATAAATCTAAAACTAGAAAAGAAATCAAAATTTCCATGGATGCTTCCTCTTCGTGTCGAGATAGACATTGAGTCCTTTTTCCTCATGGAGCTGCTTTGTGAGCTCTAAAACCTTCCTCTCCTAAGCATAGAGTTGATCCTTGTAAGTATCCCTCTCCTTCTTCAACTAAATCTAAGACCTCTATAATTCTCCAAGATCAGTGGGCATATAAGGATAGAGAACCGTGTAAGGAATACCCTATTCAGTAGTGGGTTCCATAATCACTGGTAAAACGGCCACATAGGACATCATAAGCATCTGGGCGCGAGCTCGTACCCATTGGAGGTAAGGTTCCATAGGGATGGAAGCCTTTGGCCCCAAAGCCCTGGCGCCAGATCGGTTTACCATGCCCTAAGCTCGTATGAACCTTCGGCGATACTCGAGAACATCATCCTCATAATTGAATACATTACCCTCAATATGTAACTCGTGGGGACCATCTCTTTGAGCGTAACCAAATTGTCGCAGAGCTAAACAAGGATTGTAGGTTATTCCCCCTCTGATGCCAAGATACGGGACATTAGGGTACTCCCTGCAGCGGTCAATAATAACAATGTTTTCCATAGATCGGGAACACCATAGAATATCCATGTGAGAGAGTGACATTATCCTTTGTGACCAACCCAAACCTTCTTCATTCTTCAGTATGGACTTAGGGAGGTGAGAAATAAACCACCTAGACAGAAATGGCATGCAACACATAAGAACCCCCTCTTCTCTTCATGGTACGAGTATGGAGAGTGTGCAAAATATCTCCGAGTAAGGTAGGAACAGGGTTACGAGAGAGGGAGATCTTGATAGCATTCACATCTATGAATGAGTCTGGATTAGGGAATAGAACTAACCCATAGATTATAAGAGTCAAGACCTCCTTGAAAGCCTGAAAATCCATATCATCCCAAAACAGTTGGGCCTTGTCTATCAGAAACTTGGCTAGAAAACCCTTGACTCCACTTCTTGTTTCCCAATTGGATACCACGTCGGCCCGTTTCAGATGCAAGGATGAGGAAATGACTTATGGCTTAGGGATTTCTTCCAGACCTGTGAAAGGAAACTGTTTAAGAATGGGTATATCCAACAGTTGGGAGAATTCTTCCATGGTAGGCACCAACTGATAGTCTAGAAAGGTGAAGCAGTGGTGCTTGGGATCAAAGAATTGAAAGAGTACACTCATCATCTTTTCATCAAAGCTTGAAGTAACCAAGTTAAGAAGTCGACCATGTCTCTTAGTGAGCGCAGAAGTTTCGGAAACCCTTGATACTAGCTCTTTGAGTTGGGAAGGTATCTTCACAAAGCTGATTCGGATAGTGTTTCTACGAACGGAAGCCGTGATCTGCAAAACAAAATAAAGATATATTCCCTTGGTCTTTGAAATGGTTAGTGCAATAAGAATGGATGATATGTTATGATGCATGGTGTCATGATAAACCACAGGTATAGTAAACACAGACAAATCACACCAAGCTCTTAGGTTTAAGGCTTGCATGAGGTTAAAGGTCATACCCTCTTAAATTTAGTTGGTTTCAAACCTGTCTTAAAAGAAACGGGTTCTAAGGGATCTCAATATCATTGACCATCCTTTATCGAGCATTGTCTCAGCTCAAGCAATATTTTCTTGTCGCCGAAATATCCTTAAAGTCTGATCTCAATGAATGTAGCATCGAGTATCAACCAATCCTCAGCTCTATACCGAGGCCGGCTATCTCACTACTTTCTAATGGCCAAGTTTGTTCAACTAATATTCTAAGGTCCGTTAGTGCTTCACGATACCATGCGGCGGCCCCGTATTCTCCTAGTTTCCCTACAAAGGATACCGGTACCAACCAAAGTGCCACACCAACACAGCCATCGCTTAAACCATATCGGTCTACGTCGTACAGTCTCCACGATCTATTGTTGTTTACCTAAAAAGTGCCCCCAGATCCGGGTGTAGGATCTATAGTAACCCAAGCAATAACCCTATAAGAACAAAGAAAACAAACACGAAAGCAATTTAAAATGACCTAGATCCTAAGGTATACCACACTTATTTAGTCCCCAGCAGAGTCGCCAGTTCTGTGATACGGTGGCAGAACTGACTATTTTTACTGCTTTGCGTTTTGCATTTTTTGTTTGCAAAATGTCGCGGTAAGCAAGAGTCGCCACCGACTTTTATTTTATCCAATCAGGAAAAGGAAAAAGAACAGGAAAAACCTTTTTCGAGATGTTTCTGAGTACGGGGGGTAGATTATAGAAAGGGAAGGTGTTAGCACCCTTTCTATCCATGGTTTTCCATGGGCTCTTAAGTACTTGCTCATTTCTAAAATTGCTTGTGTGTGCTTGTTTTGAAAAGTTTTGTTTTACTTTGTTTTAACCTTTGTTCCTGTCCTCAAGAGTGTTACGGAGTTTTTTTTGAAAACTTTGTTTGGGAAAGTGTTGGTGTGAAAAGTTTTATTTGTTTGAGCAAGTACTTAAAAGTTAATCTACCTACTCGAAAAAGACTGCTCGTTTTCCTTTAGACAGCGTTATCCCATTATTAAGGAATATGTAGCATTGTCGTTGGAGTTTTAAGGGACGTTCGAATGGACAGAAACGGTCACAAAAGCAATGTCAGGAGGTATTAGTAATCATCCTAAAGCCTTAAAGATCTGTTTCCGAGGCAACATTTGAATGGGTCATTTGAGATCTTTCGGGGCTAGAGGACGACCACTAATAAACCCTATACTTCATGACCGCTTAACCGAAGGCAACCGAAGTGGAGTAAACCCTAGGAGTGAGAATGTGCGAGTGATCTTTTTTCAATTAATTTGTCTTTGCACATTTAGTTTATCTACCATTTTAATTTTCAAGCATTCTTCCCGTACAATCCTATTAGCATACATCTAACAGTTAATAATTGCGGAAATTTAAAGGGTGGAAATATAAATCCTAACTATTACATGGCTTTCGCAGATACATAATTATTTAACTTAAAATAAAATGCGGAAATTAAAACCCTAATTAAAATCTATTACAACCTCGAAACAGTTACATAAATAATAATAATAAAAGGTAACTAAAAATACGTGCGACGAGTTAAATGCGGAGACGATTAGAAACCTAAAAAATCTAATTTGAGAAAAGAATATTTAAGTTATTTTTGAAGGAAAAATTAATTATTTACAAAAATAAAATCCTAATTTCTAATTGGTTTTTAATTATGAAAAGGGAGTTAAATTAACCTAATTTGAATTAAACTAATTAATTAAATAAAATAAAATATTTTTTATGAAAAATATGATTTTCAATGTTTTTTTGTGATTTGTTGATTTAATGGGAAAAAAATTTGATGTTATTTTTTGTGAAAAAAGAAATAATTAGTAAATAATAAATAAAATAAAAGAAAGAAGTTGGGCCTGTTATTGCTGAATGGAGGGTGAGTTGTGAAATGTCTAGGCCCAAGAATGCTGAAGCCTAATCAGCGCGTAATCTAGTGGGGAGTCTTCCTGATGGTACACCATGGTCCCTGGCAAGTGGAGTCATTGGATCTGGTTGATCATGAACGCGCTTAGATCCTGTGGTTGGATGATGGAGGTGCGTGATGGACATCTAGGATAGCAACGCATAATATCCTGTAAAGAAGAATTAAAATAAGAAAGTTGCTGGGACCTGGGATCGAACCCAGGTCCTCTACCCTTTCCAACGTGCATGCTTTCCATCTGTGCTACGTGGTTTATTTGTTAATCAAATAACAACAATTCATAATATATGTTAAAGCGTGAGTTAGTGGACGAAACAAAAAAAGCGTGCCAATTTGAATGGCCCAGTGGTTGCCTGCCACGTTATCACTTTCTTCCTCAGTCCATCATTTTAGGTATAATACTTATACCTATGGACATCTTCCATAGCTACAAACCTGCAACCTTCAAAAATCAACATAACGCATGATAAATGAATTCTAGTTACATGGATCAAACTGTCTTGGTGCCACGAGCATCCTAATACCCTTTTCTGTGGCTAATTTTACCTGTATGAAAAAACCCTAAAACGACCAAATAAAACCTAACAATGGCAAACCTCAGTATGTGCATCAAAAATCCAATTAAATAATCCAGACATGTTAGAAGTACATCAATGGTCACAAATATATCATCAAATCATGCTAATGATGCGAGAATGATTGTAATCGACTTGAAAAAACTAGGCAAATCGTATGAGATGTAGCAAGCATTTTTGCGCGTGAAAGGACCTGCAGTCGATTGGGTTAGCTTCTGAGAAGGTCCAGGAATCGTTTGGCAATGCTAGAATGGCTTGAATTGGCCTCCAATATTGAAACCGAGTCACAACTTTTTGTCAATTTTTTGAGTTTTGTTCTTTCTTTCTCACGACTGCCACCACCCTCTTTTGCCTTGGTTGTGTTATGTATATGTACTGGAGTGTATTAGGTCAACACAAAACAACTTGTATCTTGAAATTTATGGAGATTTGATTTGGTTTTCATGTGGTATGATTTCCTTCCAAATTTGGCCAAATCATGTCATTCTTGTGCCAATTATCTTTGATATGATTTTATTCTGATATGCCAGCATAATGAGCTTGTGATTCTGTCCAAAAATCCAATCAAAACAAATCTTTGCTATTATTTACCAATTATTTGATTTAATTCAATTTTTAATAAATAAAAAAAATCAAAATAAACTAAATAATGAAGCAAATAACATGTGAGTGAACATTTGGGTCGTGGACCATGTCATGAGTGAGGTGCAAGCATAAAAGGTTAGGCCCATTTGGTAAAAAAATGCATTTTTGACCAATTTTGACTTTTGGCAATTTTGCAAAAATAGGTCAACTTTGATAAGGCATATATCTTCCAATTTTAACCCTAGAGAGGTGTTGTTGGACTTTTTAGAAATCTTAGAATGTCCCCTAAACAACCCTTTTGTCTCATCTCAATTGAGTCTTCCGTGTTCATGTAAGAAGCTTTGACCCAAAAAGTGTTTTTGTTGACTTTTCAAAAGGACCTATAATGTGGAAATTCATATCTTTTTGTGTGAATATTTTGAACTTGAGGGCTGAAGATGAATTGTAGGGAATTGTATTCTCTTCAAAATGAGCCTTTGATGGAAAATTTCTGATAATGTATGAGGAAGTTATGCTTGATCAAAGTTTGGTTGACTTTTCCTGAGAAACCCTAATTTAGCAACTTTTGGGTTTTGATGAATTTAGGGCATTCCTTGAGGAATCATGATCAACCCTTTATCAAATGATGGATATAACTTCAAAATTTTGATGTTAACCAAAAATCTTGAAGTTTGGCTGTATGTGGGCCACAGTTGACTTTTAACCTAATACAGTCGATTCTCAAGCATCTGAGAAGTTGACTGAGCAAACTTCTTGTGCAAGGCTTGAAATTTGACATGGAAGGTATTGAGAACGTATTAGGACTATGGAGAGAATATGAGGTCTTTGGAGTTCACCCATCTTGATGAAAATGGAAACCCTAGTTTAAGATACATTGCCTTAGGAGAGAGTTTGTCTGGTAAACTCTTGGGAAATTTTGAGCAAATTGAGGATATCTAGGAGTATGTTTTGAGTAAAATGAGAGGGAAAATTTTGGGGTACAACACAGTGCATTGACTTCATTGTTTCTAATACAGAGAGGTGGTCCACCAGCACGAGCGCGTCAAACCTCTTTCTGAGCCTTTGAAGTAAAACCCAACCCAAATTTGTCAGATATGTAGGGAATGTCAGGAAGTTGTCCCCAAATAGTGCAACCTCCATCTTCTATAACAGACCTAGCATCCTTCAGAGAAGCCATTCTTGGTGTACCTTTAGATATTTCAAGGGTAGCAGGAGTAGCAACAATAACCATTGGAGGGATTATCTCAAATGTTTTACATGGGGTTTCAATGAATTTGCCATCCATTCAATGTATTTTAAAATATATAAATGATTGACCATATATTCTTCCTCGCCACAAACTGTGACAACCTTCCCTTTCACTGGGTATTTCAGCATTTGATGTAATGTAGAGGTAATCGCACCTGCCCCATGAATCCATGGGCATCCGAGTAAACATGAATAGGCCTGGCGAATATCCATTACATAGAAAGTTGAATTGAAGACTTGAGATCCCACCTTGATCGGTAGATAAACCTCTCCATGGACCATCCTCTTTGACCCATCGAAGGCTCTTACCACAATATCGCTAGGTTTCAGCACCAACCCATCACAATCCAGTCTATCCAAAGCACCTTTAGGTAAAACATTTAGGGAGGACCCAATATCTACCAACACATGCGCCAGAGTGGTACCTTTGCATTCAATAGAGATGTGGAGGGCCTTGTTGTGATTCTTCCCTATTGGAGTTAAATCTGCATCATAAAATCCCAAACCATTGTCAGCAGTTAGGCTTGCAACACAGTTCTCAAATTGATCAGCAGTGGTTTCTTGTGGAACATGGGCATTCTTCAAGAATTTCAGCAAAGCTTGGGCATGTGCGTCGAAGCATAATAGCAAGGATATCATGGATATCTTTAAGGGTGTCTGCCCCAATTGTTCCACTATTTTATAGTTACTTTTTCAGACGATCTTTAGAATTTATTCCATATCTTGTCTATATGGGTCTTCAATTGTCATTTCCTTTGGTGGTGCCTCCGTCAGGGCGGGCTCAGTTACTTTCTCTTTACCTCGATTGTCAATAGTTGGTCTAGCAGCAGGAATGCAAATAGGTGTTGTAGTAATTGTTGGGGGAGAGATCTCCGGAGAGAAGATCCTTTCGATTCTAGTGACATTACTAGTTCTAGCAATGTTTGTAATTTCAGGCTCTTCATTTTAAATAATCCACAGCTCTTGCTTGACACCATGATAATAAACTTTTGCCCCATAGTTCCAAGGTAAGACTTTGTCGAAGGAATAAGGGAACGTCACCAGTGTAGTGATGATTAAGGGAGCCATTATTGGCTTAACATAAATCCTTATAGTGCCTTTAGAGACGATCTTAATATGAGTATTTGAAATGATGATTATGGAAACATCTTGAGGTAAACTTTTTACGGATGGAGTTTTCTCGAACAAAATTTCATGGCTATCAATCAGGCGTTGAATACCTTTCTTCATCCACATACATCCATTGGTTTGGGAAGCACAATGGTAACAATTTTTAAGGCATCTAGGAAATAAACCGGCTCTCAGCAGATTCTTCTTAATGGTCAACAATGGGGTAGTCAAATCATCAACGCTAGAGACAAAGGAGGCATCGCCAATATCATTGACACCTTTACCATGACTGGGCATGGGAGCAGTAATGACATTAGGGGTTTATGGAGGGTCAAACTCAATTACTTTGTTATCAATCAAATCTTGGATCTTACTCTTTAAGGCCTAACAATCATTGGTATCATGCCCAGAACTATTGGAATGATAGGCACATTTCGCATTCGGGTTGTATTTTGGAGATGAAGTATTGGGGTTTTGAGGAGGATTCCTCAGTGTTACCAAATATGCCTTCAATAGATGTTGTAAATCTTGAGACAGGGGCATGTTGATTCTAGTGAATTTCCTTCTTGGGGCATCGGGCCTTTGTTAATTTTTTGATTGTTATGGTCGTTGAACTGGAGTTGGGTTTGAAATCAATACAGCTCTTACTGACTGATGACGATCATTCTTTCCATGACTCCTTTGTCTATAAACAACATTAGTTTCCTTCTTACCAACAAAGGGTTTCTTTAGAGAAGTAGAGGTTGAGACCATCGGGATCTTTCCGCTTTTGATTTAACTTTCAACTCACTCACCAGTCAAGATTAATTCAGTAAACCCAGATGATGAACTCCCAATTAGCAATTTAAAGAATGGGCCAGTCAAGGTGCCCATGAACATGTCCACCATATCTCGGTCAGTCAACGGGGGTTGCACTCTTCCATCCAAGTCCCTCCATTTTTTAGCATACTCCTTAAAGCCTTTGCTCGAGCCCATAGTCATATTTTGTAATTGCATGCAAGTTGGTTCAAGATCAGCATTGTATTGGTATTGTCGGTAGAAGGAAGCAGCCAAATCCTCCCATGTGTGGATATTAGTCCCCTCAAGTTAATAGAACCATTCCAATTGTGTCCCATATAAGCTTTCTTGGAAGAAATGCACCCATAACTTCTTATCGATGATGTGGGGTTGAATCTTGTGGACAAAAGACCTTAGATGCATATTTGGACAGGAGACCTCATCATACTTGGCGAAGATAGGGATCTTGAACTTGTGGGGAATGACCACCCCAGGGACCAGACCTAAATCTCCAAAGTTCAAATCAGACATTGTTTGGATCTCTACAACCTTAAGTCGGTCTTCCAGCTGTTTGTACTTCTCATCTGCCGGTGGATACTGCTCTTCGGAATAGTCTTTGTCCTCCTAATCTGGTTATTTCCTCCCCCAACTCTGGTGCTTCTAACTTCCTCTTCTTGATTGTCTTCTTCCTCAAAAGAAGCCTCTTCTATTTAAGCTAGTTGGGTGGGCCCTTTGAACCTTCTTCCCATGTTGAGGATAACAACCCTCTTCTTGATTTTCTTCTTGGTGGCAAGGAGTGCAATCATCTCTTGCTAACCTTTAGCTAGGTTGACGAGAGTCTCATGGAACTGTGCATGTTGAGTTTGCAGATCTTTGACGGTTTGCTCTAGAGCCATCTTATACTGAAATAAACAGTAAAAAGATGAGGAGACCTGTATCAGAAAACCTGCTTATGATATGATGCATGCTATGTGGATGCAATGTTTTCAAGGACCTTAAGAGATTTAAATTTGCTAGCCAAAAAAAGGAAATAAACACAACAATTGTATTAATAAATTCAAGAGTTACAATTTCCCCTTGGGCTTACAATGAGTAAAGAAAAAGGTCTCAAAGAGACAATAAAATGAACTCCTAAAACAAAAGGCTCAAGTCTCCCACAGACGCTTCTTCTTTGGTGCAATGTATCCATTCAGACTTTGCTCCTCGTGAAGTTTCCTTGTGAGCTCCAACACTTTCTTCTTGCTTTCGTAGAATCGAGCTTCAACGGTGTCTCGTTCCCCCTTGAGTTGAATCCACGATCTCTGCAATTCTTCGAGGTCGGTAGGCATGTCAGGATGGAGAATGGTATAAGAAGTATCTCCCTCAACAACAGGCTCCACAACTATTGGTAAGATAGTTGGATATGGCATCATAAGACTTTGAGCACGAGATCTTACCCATTTGAGATAAGGCTCGAGAGGGATGGAATTCTTATGCCCCAAAGTCTTGATGTCAACCTTGGTTACCATGCCCTAAGCATGTCAAACCTGTGATGATAACCTTAGACATAGTTCTCATAGTAGAATACAATACTTTGGATAAGTACATAATGGGGACCATTTCTTCGAGCATAGCCAAATTGTCGTAGAGCCAAAGAAGGGTTATAAGTAATACCTCCCCTAATGCCTAAGAGTGGAACATTAGGAAACTCCCCACAACGGTCAATGATAGTAATGTCCTCTTGAGATCTAGAGCACCAATGGATATCTTCATGAGAAAGCGATATTATCCTTTGCGATCATCTCAAACCCTGCTCATTCTTCAATACTGATCGGGGAAGGTGCAAAATAAACCACCTAGACAACAACGGAATGCAACACATAACAGCCCCTCTCTTCTTCATGGTGTGAGTATGAAGACAATGTAGAATTTCTCTGAGCAAAGTAGGCACGAGATTACGAGTAAGGAAACTTTTGACAATATTCACATCTATGAGTTAGTCAGGGTTAGGAAAAACCACCAACCCATAGATTAGGAGAGCCAGGATCTCCTAAAAAGCATGTAAATCCATAACATCCCAAAATAGTTGAGCCTTCTCTATCAGGAATTTATCCAAAAAGCCTTTGACCCCACTTCTTGTCTTCCAATTAGCTACAATGTCAGAACTCTTCAAATGTAAGGTTTTGGCAATAACCTCAGGCTTTGGTGTTTCCTCTAAACCGATTAATTCCATTTGATCAAGGACTGGTACCCCAAATAATTGACAGAATTCTTCCCTTGTGGGCACTAGTTGATAGTCGGAAAAGGTGAAACAATGATGTACATCAATAGCTTCATCTTCTTCTTCTGGGTACTAATCCATGGTTCAATTTCCCAGATGCTTGGCAGTTGCATGTATATCTTGAAGAGGGTTATGGAAACCCTAGCCACTCAGATTTACGATTTTTGGCTTAAACGGAGTAACGATAAAGGATCTAAGCTCTAGAGCATTGAAACAACCTCTCTGAAGCGAGATCGGAGGTTTTAACGACAGCAACTCTCCTGATAATATATTTCTGATTCGTTATGAAAACTTATTTTCCTCTTTTCTATTTAAAGCTTCTGAAGGGTTTAGTTAGGAAGATCATTAACGAAATAGGTTTAGCTTTGATTAAAGTTTGCTATGATTTTGTAATCTATGAAAAAAATTTATTTCTGATGAATTTGAAGTGTTTGTGAATGGCAGATGAACGAAAATTAGGGTTTGTGTTGTTCTCGACTGCGCAGCTTTTGGTTTCGTGAACAGTCAAATCCCCCCTGAAACTTATGCAATTGAATGGTTTTTTAGTGATACCATTTAAGGTTTCTGTGTTGATCTCTGGATTGAGATGACAGGCTTGTGAGAATTCCATTTTGGGCTTTTGCTTCTGATATCTGTTATCGTGATCTGTTTTGATATTTTTTCTGATATGTCAATTTAGGGTTTCACTTGGTCTCTTTGACTTGCTTGCAATCAGACTTTAACAGCCCTTGTCATGTTTCTCTATTGAGCTTGAAATGATGCTGATACGTTATTGTTGACTCTTGGTGAAATGTTGTTACTACAGTAATTTTTGTTATGCTGCTTTGGGCTGGAATTGTGATATCCCTGCGTTTTGTTGCCGCAGTAAATTATTTATTTTTTTGTCTTTTCTATAAACCAAAAACTTGGCTTTTTGTGATTTGTAGTAAATAATTTTGGCCTGTGATTATTGTTGTACTTCCTAATTTGTTTGAAATCAACATGTTTCTGAGGCTTATGTTGTCGGGCTTTATGATTTCTGCCTTGTTATGATTCAGAAATGTCAACTTTTGTTGTGATAATGTGTTTGCTTGTTGGGCTCTAAATATGAATTTTGACTTAGTTTTTCCTTGTTAAATTGTGATGTTATGCTGGGCTTAAAAATGTGATTCTGACTTGATTTTCTGAATACTGAGTTGTGAGCTTTGTCTATTTGGGCTTTGAACTTGTTACTCTGACTTGATGCTTGTTGATTTTCTTTTGTGAACCAAAATTATTTTTTTTAATTTGCAACAGAATTGGCTTTTGTTGGTCTATGATTGGTACTTTGCTTTTCTTATTTGTATGAGGCCTTGAATGCTTATGAGCATGATTTTTGAAACACCCTAAAATACGATTCCTTAAGCAAAACCCTAATGATGAAATTTGAAAAGAACTTCTTAGAAAATACTTTGTTATTGTTCAATGTTTTGGTTTATTGATCACTAACGTTTCTCTTTCTTGTCCCATGTCCAATGAGGATTGGAAAAGGCTTGGAACATGGAGGGGAGGTGTCCTTGGCGCTTAGTATGAAGCTTGAAAGGGAGCTTTGAATAAGATAAAGATTTCTTTTACGTTTCGGCCAATGCACACTCATAGAATAACTTTAGGATTTAGCTTTTTATTTTGGTTTGTCTTGTAAAAAGTTTGTAATTTGAACTTTGAGAATTGAGAACATATAATTGGTAGTGAAACTAGAGACAAGTGTATCCAAACTTGTACTTGCAAACTTGAATAGCAAATAAGCTTTGTGTAACTTAGGATCCTTGAGCATGAAACTTTTGCTCTTCTTGTGAATTAATGAATTACGTAGCCTTTAGAACTTCAATTCTACTTTAAAACCTCTTGAATGTTGAATTTGTAACCATGATGTTAAAAGCAAATATTAGATTCTACCTTGTTTAGGACAATAACAATGTGATGATTAAAAAAAAAAGAAACTTGGACATTCTTGAATTTTCCATGACAAAACTTAGAATCTAAGCCAAACTTGAATCATGTTTGTATCTTGAAAACCAACTTTAGAAGAACAACTTACCAATTTACAAGATTAAATTTCAATGGAAACTTCTTGAGTGAAACTTGAATGAATCAAAGTTTGAATCATCTTTATTTATCTTTAAAATTCCAATAATGAAAGAAATTTTGAGAATCAAATGAAGTATCATCAATCTCTTCCTTAATATAACTCTTGAAAAGGAATGGATACAAAACTTGAAAACTTGAGTTCTCACGTGCCCATCAATGATGCACTCTAAAAGCCCAACAACTTCAACAACTCTTGCATAAATATACTTCAATATCCATCCTCAAAATGAATAGTCCAACAAGTAGTCCAAAAGAAATCACTTAATCATAAAAGCATATAAAATTTCTTCTAATGAAAATCCATCTGGAAACTTCTCACACTGAGTTAAAGAATGATATCTTGCCTTGGAAGAAACCTTGAAAAAGATAAAAATGGAATCAGAGAAGAGAAACTATAATGAAACTCAATTGGTGATTGAGCGTGCACTGAGATAAAACTCAGGATGGTAATGCTTCTGAGATTTTGTCAAGAAAGACGTCACAGATTCAATAATCAACAACCCTAGCACAAGAGCCAATAGATCGGAGAAACATGATTCAAGATCAAAATACTTGTAGTTCTCAATTCTCGGATGAAACAAAGAATCAATGAGATGTCATGAGGCCTGAGCCTGGTAGCCTGAATGATCAAAATAATGAGGAGATGAAATCCATCTTGGGTTGATTGGCAATACAACCAAATTCCATAGCTTGTAGAGAACTTAAGAAAAAAATAACTTTGATCCCATCACAAAGAAATGAATGCAATGCAATACGATGATTACGATGAAACATAAGCCTAAATCAAGAGGTTAAATTTTGGGGTGCAACAACTTCCCTTATTCAATAATCTTAAGCTTGATAAGTGAGAAAAGCGATAGCTTCGAACGATCAGAGTTGAAGATGATTGAATACGAAAGAACCTGGAAATTTACACTCTTGAAAAAAGAAAAAAAAACATAGACAAAGAATGCCAGCAGACGTGATACTTAGAAGGTACCAAACAAAATTGGATTTAGCAAGCAGAGGGTTTAATGGAAATTGGCCCTTCAAAGACATGCGTCAGAATGAAGCTGTAACGCAGACTTTAACAAAGTTGAGACAAATCTCAAACTTAGAAGAGTAGATGAAACTAAACTTCAGAATAATGTGTCAGAATAAAACCAGACCATAAAAGGGGTGAGATAAGAATCAAACCACAGAGAATAGGCAAAGCTAAACTCTGGAAAATTACGCTGGGCAAAGTGGCTAGAGCGCGTGATTTTAGGAGCACCTACTAGTCTGAACCATGGGTGAACAGTAAATAAAAATAATACAAACCAGAAGAGGTATAAAAGAGACTGGTCAACCAAGGATACAACAAACGAAAGCTGAAGTACAATAATCAAACACTATTAAAGGCTCACTAAATAAAAACTGATAAATATCCCAGGAATGATATCAAACGAGATAAAACTTGACTCAACAATACTAAAGGATCAAAACATTCTAGAAACGAGTAACAAGATAAAACAAACTGGATTTCATGCACGGGTAATGATGCAAAACTCGACCGATAGCAAAGTGATGAGAGTGCACGTTTCTCAGAGTACCTGCTTGGCTCTAACCACGGGTAGTAAACGAAAACTGACTAAAACCCGAATAGTTATAAAAGAGACATCTGAAGTTGATGGACACGGTAAACGAAATCTGTAATACAGTAAATAAACACTGCCAAAGGTTCAGTAATCAAAAACTAATAGATGTCCAAAGAGTGAGATAGGGGTTTCGACAAAGGACACGGTAAACGAACACCGATAGAAGAGTCCTGGGAAAGAAACAAAATGAGACGACACTCGAATCATAATAACTAGTTTGGAAAGACAAACTAGATGAGCACTAGGGCAAAACAAACTGGATTTCATGCATAGGCGACGAGTTCAAGAATTGACCCAAAGCAAAGTGATGAGTGTGCATGTTTCTTAGAGCACTTGGTAGTCTCAGACCACGGATAAACAGTAAATGAAAACTGATAGAAGAATCCAAGGAATGAAGGAGATTGATTTTAACCAAGGACGCAGTTAAACGAACACTACAAAAAGACTCGGTAAATGAAAACTGATAAAGGATTCAGTAATCAAACATTGATGGAAGTCTAAGGTATGAAAACAAAACAAGATGACACTCAACTTATTATAACTAGTGAGACAAAACTAAACAAGATGAGTACTAGCATGATAACTGGATTTCATGCGTGACTAGGAGACAAAACTCAAAACTCGATCCAAAGCAAGTTGATTAGGGAGTACTACTAAAACCTACTGAAAATAAATATCATGACGAAACTGATATTCAAAAGGTACATCAATATACATTGGAATGAACCAATGAGGGTAGTAAAGACTAAACCCAAGAAAACTGCGCCAGTGTAAAACTGAACTACAATCAAGAGTAGACACTCAATCATTCAAATGATTAACATCAACATGATATTTGTATGGGGTAAAACTAAGATACTGAGGATGAAGACCTCGCTGGGGATATAATCCGAAGTTTTAGCAAATTCACTAGGGAAAACAGAAATAGTAATGACTTATGTTCCTATGCATTTTTGAATTATTTTTCTATAGAATAATATTTCAAAAGAGAATGGAAACACTATACTTTAAGGATGCAATGTAATGATGCATGTTTATATGTTTCATTTGGGAATGGTGAAACGAAAAAACCAATAACCACGAGCCGAACCCTGATAAAACTTGCAAAAATAAATTGCAAATTCCGCTAGAGAAGATCATATTAAAACTGTAATATCTGTGAGGCAACACCAAATGGATATTTGTCGTTGCTGGAGAGAGCACTGATAAAATGGGGCCTGTGGGAAATCAAAATTCATCTGACTTTTTTGTTTGATAACTTGTTAATTTCTCACTGGGAATAATGAAACCTTATATTTCCAAGGATATGAAGATCCATGACAGGGGTAAGAGACCTTACAAACAGAACCCTTGTCGCGAATGAGATATTCTTTGTATGAGATATTCTTTGTATGAGATATTTCCAAGGATACGAGAATCTTCAGCTCCACTGGGGAATAAGGATGTGCTTTAATCAAAATGAAACCTATCGAGATTTTTAACATTGGGCCAAGAAACCATAATAGTGTACTCTACTCTATCAACATCTAAGATTAAAATCTACTGGATAAGGAGAGACTTTGAATAAGAACTTTCGATGAAACGACTCCATTGGAGAAATGAGAATTCCTGAATAGGAGATTTCTTGATAAGGCAACATCACAGGGGAGATGAGGATTTCTGAATAAGAGATTTCTGAAGGCAACTCCATTAGGGAAAGGAGCAATTCTGAATAAGAGAGCTCAGACAATGGTCTTTACTAGAGAGATGAAATAAAGGATGGTGGTTTCAACAAATTCTGAAAAGGCTCTACAAGCTCAGTCATGGAAAAAGGATGGTGGTTTCAACAAATTCAAAGGCAAGTTCGACAAGACTCGGGGCGAGAAGTCTTAGTCAAAACTTTACCAAATATCAGGTCAAAGATGGAGCTTCTAAATCCTCGAAAGGAGAGGGAGGAAACTATCGAAAGGGGAAAGAAGATAAAGAAAGGTGTGCAGTGCTATAACTGTGAAAAGTGGGGTCACGTAGCCAAGAATTATTGGTACAGAAAAGACAAGGGATTTACATGCAAGAACGAAGGAGCAAACCTTGCACGCCAAGATTCAGATGATTCTGAAAGTGGTATGGTGGTTATGGCTGCAGTTGCAGATAACCATGTCGAATCCAAGATCTAGTTTCTTGATTCAGGCTACTCGAACCACATGACTGGTTGAAAGGAGTGGTTGACAGATTTTGACGAGTCAAAGAAGAGCAAGGTAAAACATGTTGATAATAGTTCGTTGTAAGCAGCAGGTACTGACAATATAGTCTTTAGAATGAGTAATGGAGGGAAATCTATAATCAAAGATGTGCTTTATGTACCTGGAATAAAGTGCAACTTGCTAAGTGTTGGACAACTAGTCAAAAAAGGTTTCTTATTTATCATGAAAGATGGAGTTTTGAAATTGTTCGACACCAAGAATAATTTGGTCTTAAAATCTATGTTGTCGAAGAACAGGACATTTAAGACTATGATCAGTTCGACTGTGTTGAGTCGAGATATTATGATTAATAAAAATTCCGCCTGGGATTGGAATTCTAGCAATTCAATTAACAGTCCATTGATGATTTCGACTGTCGATGAAGAAACTAATGTAGTAGAGGTCGAAGGAATTATTGTGAATCCAGTCGAAGTCGAAGAAGAAGCAGTTGCTGACATTCCCAACACAGTCAAAGTCAGAGAGGCTATGGCTGGAATAAGCCAAAGACCTCAAACAAATAGAGTTCTTCCAACAAGACTTCATGATTATGAAGTGGCGGGTGATGATGAAGTCACATTAGATGGAGAATTAGTTCATTTTGCTTTACTTGCAGGTGCTGAACCAATTAACTATAGCGAAGCTTTGAAGACTAAATAGTGGAAGTTAGCTATGGTTGAAGAGTTGTAGGCAATCCAAAGAAACAACACATGGGAGTTAGTCGAATTGCCAACACATACAAAATCTATCGAAGTAAAATGGGTATTCAAGTTGAAACATAATGTTGATGGCTCGATAGCAAGACATAAAGCAAGATTAATAGCTTGAAGGTTTCTTCAAAGATAAGGACTCGACTACTCTGAAGTATTTGCTCCAGTAGCAAGATTGGATGTTGTTCGACTAGTGGTAGCATTGGCATGCAACCAAGGCTGGTCAACATTTCATTTAGATGTGAAATCAGTATGTTTGAATGGTCCTTTAGAAGAAGAGGTCTATGTCACACAACCTCCAGGGTTTGTGATTCAGAAGGAAGCAAGTAAAGTATATAAGTTAAACAAAGCGCTCTATGGTCTCAAGCAGGCACCTAGGGAAACAAGAAGATCGACTCATACTTAGTTGAATTGGGATTTTTCAAATGCAAATCTGAGTATGGTGTCTATGTTCGGGTTTTAGCACAAGATATAACAATCATCTTCTTATATGTTGATGACTTCCTAGTGACTGGAAATAGCTTGGAGAACTTGTCGAAGTTCAAATAGATGATGAAGAAGGAATTTGAATTGTCTGATATGGGAAAGTTGTCTTATTTCTTAGGTATGTAATTTCAAATGTCGAAGCAATGTATGGTACTAAATCAAAGGAAGTATGTCAAATAAATACTCAAGTGATTCAAAATGGATGATTTGAATCCTGTTCCTCACCTGTCGAACCAAATGTAAAATTGGATAAGAATGTAGAGGAAGACAAAGTCTATATAACTTTGTTCAAGCAAATTGTGAGATCTCTGAGGTATGTGTGCAACAGTCGACTTGATATAGGTTTCGTTGTAGGATTAGTAAGCAAATGTATGAGTGAACCAAGAGTGTCACATATGAAGGCTGTAAGAAGAATCTTGGGATATTTGAAGGGTTCGTAAATTGTGGAATGATATTTCGACGAGATTCTAAAGACAAAGAAGAAATAATTAATTGGTTTTCAGATGCTGATTGGTGTAGAGATAAGGAAGATCGAAGAAGCACAACTAGATATTTCTTTCAAGTATTTGTTGCCCCAATATCATGGTGTTCAAAGAAATAACATGTGGTGGCATTATCATCTTGTGAAGCTGAATATATAGCAGGGTCCTATGATGCATGTCAAGAAATTTGGATCAGATTTGTACTTGAAGAAATGAAGGTCGGAGTGGAGAAACCTCTTGTATTGCTAATCGACAACAAGTCAGCCATAAATCTAGCGAAAAATCCAGTTCTGCATGGAAGAAGTAAACATGTTGAAGAAAGGTTTCACTTCTTGAGGGAAAAGGTAAATCGATGTGAACTTGAAGTAAGGCATTGCTCGAGTGAAGCACAGTTGGCCGATATTTTCACCGAACGATTGAAGGTTGAGAAATTCCTGAATTTGAGAAAGAAATTAGAAATAGTTCAAATTGACTATTTTGAGGATGTTCGACAACTTGGATTATGAGGATGTGTTGAAATATTAAATTAGATTTGTTAAAATATTAGATTAGATTTGATTAGATTAGATTTAATATTTAATTATAATCCAAGTTGAGTATACTCAAGCCCAATTAGGATTGTATATAAATAGTCCTAATCTGTATCATTATTTGTACAATTTAATAATACAAATCCTTATTTTCTTTATTATTGTCTCTTTCTCTTCTCACTAAAAGTGTCTCACACATTAATATCTCAAAGTTACAGTAACAAAAAAGAAAATATTATGGAATAAAAACCAGACAACCATGGTGAATCAAAGGTGTTTATACAAAAAATCCAACGCGATTTTCACTTCTCAACAACAAATATGAAAACAAAAGGGAAGATCAACGTCGTGGCAGGATGCAACGAGGTTACATGGTGGCGTCTAACGCAGAGGCTGGAAGGCGGAGGAAACACTTTTACCATAACTGAAGAAGCATAAACATATAAAATGAAAAACAGAATGAGAAGCATAAACACATAGACTTTTGTCATTCAATTTATTGAGTTGCAGTTTTATATTATATACAATAAAGTGTATTTAAGGGCTTGATCTCATGCAATTTGTAATCTACTGCAACAGATTATCCTAATACATGATTTTGATATTAAGCTACCTTTCTTTTAGTTCCATAGCTAGGAGCTCTGAATATAACAAATTTGAAAGACAATATTGGAAATTTGATTTATATAAGCCATAAAACATCTTAATGTTTCAGACCAATGACTGAATCTCTGCAATTTCTTTGACATAATTCCAATTTTAAAAAATGCTTAACTATATACACAATAGTTATAACTGCCTTGCTATACTGATTGGCTATGTACATAGATTTAACAATTGTGATGCTTTACATGTAAAATAAAAAATGTGTTTTCTTAGCACCAAAAATTGTAAAACATTTTTAGCAAGAAAACCATATCATTGGCTGCCAAACAGAAAATTAAAAAATTATGTCCATGCTTAGTATAACATATAACCTTTTCATTTTTTATAGATAATAACTATATAATACATGTAGCATTATCACCAATAGTATAATCGGAAGTTATATTTGAGTATGACCGACCAACTCCAGCAGGAGATTCCACAAACAAAAGATTCAAAATTATAAAAAAGAGTAAACACAAACACAAATATCATGAATCAATGCACACTCAAATTATTCTCTAATATAAAACATATACTTCATTCATATAAATACCTTTATTCTAAGATTTTTAATTTGTTCGTAGACCACGTCCATCACCCTTAGGATAAAACAGTTCTAATCCGGTAAAAGCACCTCATCCAAAAGAAAAACATCCCAAACTTAAAATTAAAGTTTTAAATAGCACTTTCCATTATCTCCAAATCTATGAACCCTAATTTCAAATCAGAGTTGAGATCAAAGTAAGTGGAATCAAAATGCAGTGATTACAAAAATGAAAAAGCATTACCTGAGCTGACTACCAACTGAAATCGCCTTTGACCGAAGCTCCAACCACTATACTTGAGCTATTGTCGTCGTTGTTCTTCAATCAAAATGTAATTCTTCCTTCAGAGAACACGAATCTTTCCTCTATTTTGGATTTATGTGTTGTTTGTGTTTGATTTTGAGCTTAAGGTTTTAAAACCTCTTTTGTAGATCTTCCGTATGATATTTTGACATTCAATAGAGCATAAGTTTAGGAAGAAGAAATACACAAATTTGGCGGATTACAGAAAAAATTTGGAAGCAGTGAAATTGATTGATATTGTAGGAAAGGGTTTAGGGTTCTTATAGTTAACTCTAAGAATCCAAAAGATTATGGTTATTAAATGTTGCTTGATAAAGAAAACGGCAGAGTAAAATTGAGAGTATCAAAAATCATTTCTTGTTGACTGCGTGAATAGGGAAGGAAGCCGGCATTTTTTCTTGTAACTGAGAGTATTGAAAATATGGCATTAGAACCGACAATTTTTTTGTTTGTTTCTAAGGCCAATTGCATCAATCTATTATTATAAAGAGGAAAGGTAGTGTCGGTTGAAATTTCCCATGGCCCAAAGCAGTAATAAATTGTGAAACGTGACCCAATATAAATTGAAGTTTTATATTATTATTATTTAATTAAATAAAAAATAAATATAAATATATTTAAAGAAAGTTTCTATTTATAGCTAAAACATAAATAGCAGATGGACTGAAAGTTTGCCAAGTTTCAGTAAGTTGTATGCTTTATATGAATTTGATTTTTATTAAAAAAATTGTAATCACACTATAATCATTTATTAAAAAGTTACTTTTACTATGACAAATAGCGTTGTAGCGGTAGAAATGTTGAGACTAAGGCAGTGGATTGACTTGACTCGCACGGATCAAATAAAAATCGTCACTGCCCTTTATTGTTTCTAAAGGAATGGGAAAAGAACGAATAACCCAAAAAGAGGGGGAAAGAATCTAAGTTCGGGGATTGGTTATGCAAAGGGAAGGTATTAGTACCCTAAATATCTACGGTACTCCGCAGGAACCTCTTTGAAAATTTGTGTATTTTGGCTATAAATGTTGTATAAAAATAGATGGTGGAGAAGGGAAAAGAAATATTTTTTACAATTTTTGCACCCGCCGCGGTTGTGAATCTTTAGTGTCTACGTACCACCTTTCATGCAATAGGGGATCAGGGTACTCGTAGTTCAACTTTAAAAAAAAATTAAAACAAAAGTGTATTGGTTAATTTTAAGAGACGAGACATCATCGTCTTATCTGAGTGGAAGAACATACTTACTACCCACGATTATGAGAAAAGAGAATTTGCATCATCTCAAAGTGGAGGATATGGCTTGGATTTTAAAATCAACAAAGCCTCGCTCAACACCCAAGTGGAAAATATCTCACTTCACTACATATCATAGAAGTATAATAGTTCACATCACTACAAGGATTGACAAGAGTCTAATCTTTTAAGAAAATTTTTAAAGGAAAAAATCCAAAGTGGCAAAATGGTTTGAATGAGATTGATTGACTTTTAGTCTTCTCACAAAAAATGTCAAAGTATTATTAAGTTGGTTAAAATTTGATTAAGAAAATATTTTTTTGAAAATGCATGGACATGAGTCCAAGTTTATTATGAAAGTGATTCACGTTTAGAAAATAAGAATAGTTTTGAAAAGGAGGGAGAAGATTTTTTAAATTAAAGAAGATGGGAGGAGATGAAGGGACTATCCTAAAGCATAAGGTAAAAGCTAGGGAAAAGAATCATCTAACCAACAAGAAGCCAAAATTTGATATAATGAGTCAATGTAGAATTCCCATCCTTTGGATTGAAACCAAACAAACAAAAGTAAACCTCTTAGGAAAACCAAGCTTCAAATGTATTAAGTCTTCACAAAAATTGGGCAGAGTAACAGCTGTATACAAATGAATTCCCAATCATGGACAAAGCACACGATCAGAATAACATGCACACAAAGAAAACAAACAACCCAATGTCTCAGGGTAAACCCCAAGAACTCTAGACAAAATAACAATAGAAGTCACCAAGGTCTCCAGGTAGGTCAAGGTCTCTAATCCTAAGTCCAAGAAGTCCATAACTCCAAAATGCCAAGGATAGTAACCAAATAGTCCAAGTGACATTAAAGCTTTATATTGTTCAAGTTGATTATTAGGTATCTTCAACAAGAAAATGAAAAGCTCAAGTGGGCAAAATAAAAAGACATAAAGATAAATGCTCAAGTGAGCAAAGATGAAAATATCATGAAATGAAAATGCTAACATAAATGGTGCTTAAAGTAAAAGCATAAAGTAAAAGCATATAAATAAAAGTCAATTGTTAATGAGTTAGAAATTAGAGGTTACTTGAATGACCATATTGAAACTTGTATTTGAAAACTCATTAGAAGATTGATAAAATTAAAGCCTCTCAACAACAAGTTTCATTTGCTTTTTGTCAAGTATATCATTCATTTCAAATTCTCAAGGCAACAATAAATGATCAACGATGTTTAAATGATTCACTTAGTCCAAAATTTATGATGATTCATTAGAGGATTGATAAGACCAAAGCCTCCTGAAAATGAATCTCAAGGTTATTGGATCAAATGTTTCAAATTAAACATACTTGGGCTTGCAAATATAAGTTTGGACCATGAATGATCATTTCTCAAATCGGGATAAAATTTAGCACTATGTTAAGCAATCGTAAGTGGACTTATATAGAAGTCGCACCTATTTTGAGGCTGGTCAATAGCAATCCATGTGCCATATATTTAGAGAGATGATATGTAGATCATCCTCTAACAACATGTAGCACAAAAGAGATGGGGATGAGATGAAAAGAGAGAGGATACATTTGAATTAAAAATTTGATCAAACTATCATTACAATCATCCATCCATTTTAGTGGAGTTAAGCTCAATACTCAAGATCCAATGATGTTAATGAAGTTTATGATCAACAATCACATAGTCAGAATATATTAAAAAAATAAATTGTATTTAATGAATAAAATAAAAAGGAAAAAATGATTTTCAAATTGTTTTTAAAATTAAAATAAAAGCAAAAATATCAAACCACATTCAAAGTATCAAAGAAAAATTTAAAGAATCTATAGAAAAATCAGAAATGATCTCAAATATTTTTATAAAATTTTTGGTAATTTTTTAAACAAAAAAGTTTTTTTAAACTAATTAAAATCACTCAAATAAGTGAAAAAAAGATGAGAAATAGTAGAAGTTAAGATGAAATTCTAGAAAAATTTCAGAAAGTCATAAACGAGTAAAGTGATTTTTATAAAAAATTTCAGAATTTAAAAACATAAAAAATTATTTTTAAATAATTATAAACAAGTCAAAATAAAGGAAAAATTATAAAAATATCAAATCTAAAAATAAAATTATGGAAAAATAAAAATCAGAAAGAGAATATTTAAAAACATTTTTGTGAATTTTTTCATAATTTTTGAGTCAAAAATAATTTTTCTATGATTTTTTGAAGTTTAAATCAATTAAAATAAAAAATCAGAAAGTAAAATAACAAACCAAAAAATTATGGACCCTCTGATCATTGTCAAAACGTGTTAGTAAACATATCCAATGGATCTGGCGCGCTTTGCATGTCATGAACTTTATTAGATTTCACATTTAATCAATCTTTATTAAATAAAAATAACTTAAAATGTGGCACGTTGGATGGAGTCTGACTCACTAAAGTAATCAGATCCAAGGGCTCCTGAGATACGCGCATGGTAAAGTAAACACACTACATCTATTTCAAAAAATTAGTATGGCACGCCATCATTGGTTGAAGCACGACACGTAGGTCGTCTTCAACCTCCAGACACCCTAGATTGAGGTTCCACAAACTGTAAAATTAGAGAACCAGACTGGTGCCATTAGATTCGTCTCTTCAAGACGATTCTAATGGTACCCTAGTGCCAAATTTATATAAACTGTACAAGGCTGAATTTGAAGAAAATGATTAAAAAAATAGCAAGCACGAAAATCCCAAGTATCTCTCTCAATTCTCAATGAAAATGCAAACTGTAAGACGTGTGAGAATCAGAAAGGTGAATAGAGTAGAATATGGCTTTATTTGGTTCAATTTGATTGAGAATTCTACCTGAACGAAGTAGCTAAAAATTGTTTTTAAATTGGACTTGGCTAGCACGACTTAGGACACCTCAAGGCTTGATTCTTCTTCTATTAGCTTCAAGGGAGTTCAAGGATGAATGATCAATGAAGAAATTAGATTGAAAAATGGAGAAAATAGGAATTCGAAAACTCAAAAAATTTAGTTATGCAGGGAGTTTGGAGAGTGATTTTGGCTATTCAAGCTTTCCAAAATAAGTGGAATATAGCCTGTATTTATAGGAGAAGCGGATGGAATCAAGAGGAGGGGTGAATGATGCAAATTCAAATGAATTCGTGCACACCTGTGTACATGAGCAAAGTGTATTCACATGTGCATCAAAACTCATCCAAATGATGCATTTTGATGCTCTAAATGATTCAAACATATTTTCTAATTATGTTTAAGTGGAAAACACGTGGAAATTTGGTGATTAGAAGCCAAATTATGAATTTCAAATTCTGACTTTGAAGAATACTTCAGTTTCAAGGTACCAACTTTGAATCAATGGTATTCACAACTTAAGGAGTCTTAGGGCATGATTCTTGAAGAAATTGAAAGATAAGGTCACAAACTTTACAATGTTAAAAGAATGGGATCAATTGAATACTTGAGCTAGGAGTTATGATGATCCAAAGTTGAGAAAAAGATGATGACTTTTTGTACTTAGAAAAATTCTAAGTTTTTCTTCAAAAGTGACCTATAACGTTTTGAGTTCAAACAATACCTTCCTCCAAAATTGAGCTTTGATAATTGATGCTAGCTTGAAGTGGACATCCTGAAGAGCATTTTGCAACTTGAATCACTCAAAAATACCAAGTATTTAAAAAGTTATGGACTTGTAAAATTGGTGAAAATTCATGAGGTGACCTATAATCTTTCGGGTTCTTAAGGCATCTTCCATCCATTTTCAAGTCTTGCACATAAAAGAAGAGTTGAAGCTCATATCCTTAAGATCATTATGGAAAACTAATGGACTCAAGGAGATAAAAATTGACCAAGTTATGATCTTTTGATGTCACGTAAGGGAATTTGATGGCCTATTTAGAGGACTTGTAATCTTTCTTCATTATTAGGCATCTTGCACACAAAAATTTCTTGAAACTCTTTAAGTGATTAGTTGATAACCCTTTAAAGAGAAGCATGCCTTTTGAATCACTCAAAAATCTCAAAATATGAGCAAGATATAGTCCTTAGAAGTCTAAAACCCTAGCTCCTAAAGCACCAACATGACTTGGAAACTCTTTTCAATTTTGATAAACTTTCTTGCACAATAACGTTTTCCATGTGAATAGAAGTTGTTGAGGATGATAATGAGAAACCATGTAAATAATAACCATCACCAAATATCAAGGATTGAGAGAGTTATGCACTTGTGATCAAGAAATCAAGAACTTGTCTAATTAGGCCAAACTTCTTCAATCAATCCTTGCACCTTTTGACTCTGTTTGATAAATTGAAGCATGATTAATCATAGTAGGCCTTATCATGATGTCACTTAAAAGAATCTTTAATGATGGAGCTTGAATCTCAATGAAGCTTTGTTGAAGAAGACATGGAAATAAACTCATAAACCTATAAATCAACCTGATGAAGTGTGTTGTGCCATCACCTATAGCGTCATCAACTAGAGCAAACATTAATTGCATTTGTTAGTTTAAAAAGTTAATCAATACAAAACAAATATGATCGCAATATACAAATCAAGGTGCTTGGTGATTCCTCATGAGAAATCCTAAGGATAGGGAGAAGAACCAAACCCAATTGTGATCTTGATATGATTGAGTTGATATGAGATGATAGATGGATCTTAGGGGCAAAAATTGGGGTACAATAAGCGTGTTTCAGTATATTGATACTTCTGCAATTTTAACTTTTTACGATATATATTTTTGATTTAAATATGTTTTTGGTCCCAATAAATATCTCGATTTTATTTTTAGTCCCTATTGAAAAATAATATATTTTATTCTCTATAAAATTATTATGTATATAGTTTTAGTCTCTCTTGTTAAACCAATGTGTATTTTTAAATGATTATTTTGCGGACATCTTTGGAACATTTTTAAAAAGTTCCTCAAAAAAAAAGGAACTCAAATTTTGATTTCTAAGTCGAGGTTTACATTACTTTTATCATTATCTTTTGAAATTTAAAAAATTCATATTTAATTCTTTCCATTTTAAAAAATTATAAAATTTGATAAAAAAAATTATTTTATAGTATTCTAAACATGCATGAAAAAAATTATTCAAAAACTTAAAAATTTAATGGTATGTAAACAGTTTTCAAAATTTTAGAAAATAGCGTGAACTAAAACTGGATGCATAAAAAATTTGTAGGGAATAAAATATATTATTTTTTTAATAGAGATTAAAATAAAAATTGAGATATTTATAGGGACCAAAAACATATTTAACCCTATATTTTTACATAAGATAATTGTGTTTCCTTTTTTTTACGATTTCAATCATAAAATTTTGATATGGATAAATTGATACAACTCTACTAATTAAATTTATTTGCTTACATAAATAGAGATTGAATTTAAAATAATATGAATTTTTGAAATAAAATAACAGATAAATTTTAAATATTTTATTATAAAGTTTAATAAATATTTTAAATTATTGAGTAAATATATTTTATATTAATTTATAATAAAATTAATCCATTATATTTTAAATAAAAAATGAAATAATCCATTGAATTTTTAGATTAAGTTGGATGGATTGGGTCCATCCATAATTCTAAATAGATGGATTGAATCCAATCAATTAACTAATATTTTATATAATAGATGAATTGGATGGATTTTTCCTTAATGGATTCAATTGTCACGAGGAATTAAGATCTCATGGTTCAAAGTTGAAGAACTTCCTTGAGAGTCTCATGCCTGAGGAGGTTAGTCGCATTGTTAAAGATTTTCAGTTGTTGGAGTTCGCGCAGTGCTCCTTGACCATGTTGGACGCCTCCTTGTTGTCTTCTTTTGTTGAGCAATGACGCCTAGAGACATCATCATTTCATATTTCATTTGGGGAGATAACGATCACATTGGATGATGTCGATGCCCTGTTTCACATCCTGGTCGCTGGTATATTCTTTACACCTCCTCATATTATCCATGTGATGGCGGTGCTTATGGTTATGGATGATTTGGAGGTATCTGAGGTGGAAGTGCTAGAGGAGTTTGGCTTTAACTAGGTATTTCACCTTCGAAAGTCTTAGTTGAGGAAATTGTACATGGGGCTCGTGGAGGACCATAGGTACCAGGTTACCGCTATGGCATACATGCTACATTTGATGGCATGTACTCTCTTTGCGGATAAGTCTGAAGTTTACATATATGTTCGCTACATGTCTCTGTTCAGCATACTTGACACTCCATATTGGGTTTGGGGAGTGCTCGTTTTGACCATGTTGTACACGACACTTGACGTTTCTTCTCAGCCTGAGACCAGACAACTTATTGGTTACCTTATCCTTTTACAGGTATACCATAAATTATTTGATGGTATTTATTAGTTATTTTGGTGTATTTATATGATGGTTTTTGTTTATGCAGTGTTGGATATATGATCACTTGCCTCATATATGTGACCGGAAGATCCAGTGTGTCCCTCATACTCTTCCATGTGCGAGGAGATGGAAGGTCAGGCAAGCCCAACCGGGAGGTGTGATGGAGTACATAATGAGGCTCGACGCATTAACTGTAGAGGATATCGTCTGGACATCATATACATCTCATCGGGCTCATCGTGCATATGAGGAGTCTACTTTGTATTCAGGATATATTGGATGGAAGAACCATGTGGCTAGACACTTTCCTGAGAGCTTCCTACGCCAGTATGGTTATGTACAGGGCATCTCTCTTCTAGTTCCACAAAATCTAGATGATGGCATTGATAGATGGTTTCAGAGTCACATCATTAGCTATCCCTGTGAGATCATGGATACATCAGTAGTGGTTCAGGATCCTTCACAATACGAGGATGTATAGTTGGAGTGGTATCATAGTGTTTCACACCCTCGGGTCATACCCCTAACTTCAACATCTGATGTTCTGGGGCCTTCAAGTGCGAGGGTTTCTGCCGAGCCTTCACCACCACCTCCACCTCCCATATGTGACCAAGATAATCGTCTACATTTTATTGCATTTCATTTAGATAACCTCGTTGGTTTGGTAAACCTTGATGGTGAGATCTATATCGGTTTGGCTAGGTTTGTTTACGTAGCTCGTGGAGGGCATATGTAGATCTATTTTATTTTGGTTTTATTATATGTATATTTTGTGACACACAGACTTCTTATTTATTGCATAATATTTTGGCGATTACATGTTTCGAACCGATGATGAACATAACATAAAACAATACAACAAACATAAACCAAAAACAACTAAACATGAAAACCTAGGCACTACCAGATGATTCCGAATGTTTTAGCATCTTCATTATGTCGTCGACGGATCTTAGGATCTCTGCATCCAACTCGATTGGACCTTTAGTTATCCTACGTCGAAATGATTTTCACATGGCCGTCACATCTTCATCATTCTTCAACTCGATCAGGTTGTATTTCACCCTTACATTTGTATCAATCCAATCCCCCCAAAACTCAAATCAGGCAAAAATCATTCAACATTTCTTTTAAGGAGGCAAGGGATACAGAGCCATCTGGAATCTTAAATTCAACAGCACGGTTGCATTCGTTGTAATACACTTATGCATTAATCAGATATTGAGGCAGAGACATTTCTTGAGATGTCTTTCTTTATAACATATGCCTCTATTTATACAAATGGTGATGCATTCTAGACCACACAAATTTGTCGGTGCAATATGTACCCTCCAAAGTTGTCGAAAAAATCTCGACCATTTAAAAAACTGAATAAAAGAACTACCGAAAATTTCAGTATATCTCAAATTCTTGGTACTGACTGATAAATTTGAAATTTCCAGAATACCAGAAATTTCAAATACACTACCGGAAACTTACATACATCGAAAATTTTATAGGGGTGTACTGGAAATTTTGTGTGTACCAAAAATTTTGATATGTCTATTGAAAATTTCGTCCGAAAATTTGTTTGTAACGCAATTGAGATGATTGTGGAATAAAGAAAATTGGGTGAGTAACATGTATAATTTGGAGGTGGATGTTAAATCCTCAATTATCACCCATATATATATATGACCCATCAAAAATATAATTATCTTCAATTATGCACAAAAAAAAGGCAATAGAAAGCTCACATTTTAGCCTTTTTTTTCATTTATACGACTGATCCATGAACCAAACATATACGATTTATTATCAAAAAAATTATATAATAATTAAATAATTTTTAAATTAATAATCATAATCCCTAAACTAATTTAATTAATTTATTAGAAAATAGTTCTGATATGTGCTTTCTGATGATTCTTCAAACAACAGTCCTGAATCAGATTAGAACTTTAATTTTGCACGCTCAAGAAATGATTAGAAACAAAATTGTTTACATATAAAATATATGTATTGTTACCATCAAAATTCAGAGATTAATTGTAGAATCCAAATCTTGTTATAACAATCTCCCCCTTTTGATGATGACAAAACCATGTATTTTGATGTAATAATTTTACAAGGTAATATCATAATTGAATCAGAGTTAAGAAGAAATCTTCCCCTGATTAGCGTAAGATCCCCCTGAGTCTAAGACTTACAATTTAGAAGGAAGGGATATCTGAGCATTGTTTAGAAAACTCCCCATGAGTTAAACAATCTCCCTATGAATCTAAAATTTAAGATCTTATCAAAAAAATAGGGTATTCTGAGCTTTGTTTTTTAGCTTGGTTATCTTTTTTAGAATTCTGATTTAAGCATGTGGACGCGATTTATTAGAGTTTCATTTTGTCCGAATTTCTTTTTCCATTAGAACCTTTTACTCATTAGAGAGGCTCTTCATAATAGCTTGATCTATCAGATACTTCTCAAGATTAGAAGTTCATTATCAACACTCGATCTCAGAATATTTTATACCCTAGAATTTATTTATCAGAGTTTGATTAATAGAACCTTCTAAACATAAGTTATTTATCACCACTTAATTTGTTTGAACCTTCTAGACTCTAGAAGTTATTTGTTCATATATATTTCTTTTGAACATACCTGAAACACATTCTAAGCTCTTGCATATATATATATATATATATATATATATATATATATATATATATATATATATATATATATATATATATATATATATATATATATATATATATATATATATGTGTGTGTGTGTGTGTGTGTGTGTGTGTGTGTGTGTGTGTGTGTGTGTGTGTGTGTGTGCGCGCACGTGTGTGTGTGTGTGTGTGTGTGTGTGTGTGTGTGTGTGTGTGTGTGTGTGTGTGTGTGTGTGTGTGTGTGTGTGTGTGTGTGTGTGTGTGTGTGTGTGTGTGTGTGTGTGTGTGTGTGTGTGTGTGTGTGTGTGTGTGTGTGTGTGTGTGTGTGTTGGTGTGTATTTATTCATTAGAAATGTATGCAATGAGATTTAGAGAGTTAGGTATGCATCAAAATTATCGTTATACTTTCTCCCCTTTTTTGTCATAATCAAAAAGATATAATATTATTTAAAGATACACAATGAAGAAAACAAAAATGATAAAATCTTTCATTGATGATTTAAGAAATTACAAAGAGAAGGAAAGAAACTTGAGATAACAGAGGTATAAACATGACACATATAGTTGAGACACGGATACATTGTAGGAGACCTTCAAACTCTTTATTACCCTTTAAAGACGTTACATAAGGTTTTCAAAAGAGCATTTTCTGGTTCATTTTGCCATACATATTCAACAATCCCTGCTTTAACAAAGATTTCAAAAAGAACTCTTCCATAAGGTATAAACGGTTTGTTCTCACTTCTGGAGGAGGTAATGGATTTTTGTAGAAATTTGAAGATGGCTTGAGGTAAATTAATCTGGATTTGATTTACCAAAAGTGAGAGGAAAATTCGATCATCAGAAGTGAGGGTATTTTTGAAGATTCCTCGAGGACGGAAGTTTGTTAACATAAGCTTATACCAAAATCTAAGGATGGGAAGAAGATTTTCAGGATTGATAGGCTCATATCTGAACAAAGTGTCATGGAGAGAAACGAGTTCGTCAGCAAAGGAATACTGAAGTTTTGTCTCTTCGACAATGAATCCAATGTTTTCACAATCAATAGCAATAGAAACGGAGAAAGGAGTGATGATAATGGGTACATTAAAGACACGAGATTCAATGGAACACCCTTCACACACAACATAAACATATTTCCAGAATTCTTTCACAAGATTTATGTAGATGCATGGGTCCATCAAGTATGGAAAAGTAGTTGGACCACTCTTGATAATGCATGGTAAAGGAGATACTTGAAGCAGACTCTCTGTTTCTAATGAAAATAAGATAGATTTTTTATTTAGATATTAATTCAATAAGATCCTTATTTCCATGAAAAGTTATCAGAGACATGATAAAGATTTGTTTGTAAGAAGAATTTGTGAAGAATACACACCGAAAAGAAATGAAACTGAAGGGGATATAAGTAGAGAAAAGTAAAACAAGATTGACAGGAGAGTTAATTTCCTTACACAAGCAATCAAACTCGGGATACTAAAAAGAGTTAATGTTTGAACAAGAACTGAGAAGGAACATATAATACAATCATTTCCAAGATGCTTGTTAGAAAAGGAAGTACAAGACAACAAATTTAAGCTAGAAATGGAAGGTCGTTCTAAAAGATTCTTTAAAAATAATATCTTGACCTTTCCTTGAATACACAAAAGATAGGAGAGAAGCATTGATATTTTAAACTATTCTCAGGGCCATTATATTGCTTCAAGAATAATATTCTTATTATTTTAGAATACATACTCTTCTTGATTTCAATAAGTTTCTAATTAAGATATCTTCTAACCGGTAGAAGTATCTAGATATACTTTATCAAAAAATATGTAAATTCTAACCTGGTGTATTCTGTCTATGATGAGATTCCCTTCCTCATCTATCTTCTTTTTGAGGACCCACTTGGTTGCTATAACATGAATTTCCTTTGATTTAGTCTCTCGATCCCAAGCATCAGTTCTGGAGAACTAATTTTTCTCTTCTTGTACTTCCAGAATCTATCCATTATCATGAAGTTTTTCATCACATGAAGTTGGCTCTATTAAAGATACCAATCCCAAATGAATTTCTTCATATTGCTTAAATGTGGATCTTGTTCTGATAGGTTTATCTATATCTTCCAGAATCAAATCTTCATAAATGATTCGTCTTTGATTTTGCCTTTTCCTTTTCTGAACTGATGGGCAGTCAGGTGCTTCTGATGTATCACTATTTCTTATCAGCTTACTAGCATAATATTTATCCGAGTCAAGCAACTGTAAAATGTTATATCTAGACCTGTAAAACTTTCAAACAACTTTGACTTTTCCGAGTCAAGCTTATCATCAAGTCTAATATTGATTGATTCTTCCACAATACTTGCTTTAGAATCAAACTTGTTCAGATTACCTTTAGTACCCAGAATAAGACATGAGCATCCAAAAGGATGAAAATAAGAGATGTTGGGTTTTCATCCCCTATACAACTCATAAGGAGTCTTTTCAAGAATAGGTTTCATAGATATTATATTCTGAATGTAACAAGCTACATTTATAGCTTCTTCCTAGAAGTGCTTAGCCACATTAGTTTTGTTGACTATAGTTCAGGCTACTTCTTGCAGTATCTTATTCTTTCTTTCTACAACTTTATTACGACTAACACCAAATATCATGAAAGTTATTCCGCTTCTAACTTTGTTTTCGTATAGGAACTTCTGAAAAGCTTTATCATGTTGATACATGACAGTTTCTGAAGATAGAGAGGCTTTAGAAAGAAATTTTTTCAGGTTTTGAACAATTTTTACATAGAAATGAATTTTCAGTTTTTGAAATAGAATGATCATCATTTTGTTGAAGCTTCTGATGATCATCATTTCTTTCTCTAGCTTATCATACTCTTCAATTTCATATCCATGATCCTTCTGAAGGTTCTTGAACTTTCATTGAAGCTTCTGATGCTTGTTTAGAGTTTCTGAAAACATAATTCTAACTCATCTCGAGAGAGTTCATAAAATACCTCTTTAGAGTCAGACTCTATTTTTGACGTGTCTTTTTCTAAGTTGATACCCATGAATGCTACGTTTGCACGTTCTTCTTCTGATTCTGATCCTTCAGAGTCAGAGTCATCCTATGTTGCCATGATAACTTTCTTCTTTCTTTTGAAAGTGATTTTCTAGAAACTTTCTTTTCTGGTGCTCTCCTTCTTGAGATTTGGACATTCATTTCTGTAGTGTCCAGGTTCGTTGCTCTACTTCATTGATGTCTCTTCCTTTATGAGATGCTTCTTGCGATCTCCTTTATTTCTAAATCTTCGTCCATAGTGTCATACCCCAATTTTAAGATCCCATCTTCATTTGCATTTTTTTATATACATCAAGGTCACGAAATATGGTCGGTTTCGAACTTCTCACCTTTGAGCATTGTCTGCACAGAGATTATTGAGAGTTGTTAACGTTTTATCTTATGCATGACTAACTTCTAATCAAGAATGAAGTGTATGTTTTTGTTTCTTTGATTTCATGTGCAAAAATAGATCTGAATCAAGAGCATCAAGTGTCACACCTCAATTAGGGTTTTTAGTCTCAAGCCAGAAGTACAGTTGATCGTTGATTCTCGAAGATTGATTCATCAAGGCTCAACTTGTAATCTCAGAGCATGGAGTCTCGAACATCGTTCAGGCTTATTTTGATCACGGATGTCTCGAGTGTGATAGCTTGTTTCAGGGAACTTTCAGAGAATCGCGTGTTTATTTCCATGCTCTATTCAACAAATGGCCTCAAGCGTCTCCGAAATTCTTCAAAAAAACAATTAAGGTTCCATGATCACTGGTTCATGTTTGTTTCACCTTGTCTTGAAATACAAGAAAATCAGGCTATGTGAGGCAATTCAAAGCACTTCGACCAAAAGTCATCTGCAAGTTTTCTTTAAAAGTTGAAGACAAACTATGTTTATAAAGCCATGAAAAGATATTATAGGACGTTTATCATGACTTAAGAGTTTCTTGATCTCTAAGTTTAGTTCATTGTGCCAAATTCTCAATGTGATAACATTTTGCCTCAAATCGCTCTTCTAGTGATCATTCGAAGCTTTTAAGTATGGTTTGATCTCTTATACTTACATGACGCGAGGTGAATTTCGTTAGAGTGGGGTGATGAATTCAAGATTGCAAACAAAAACTAAAAAAAATAAAAAAAAACAAAAAAAAGAAAAAAAAAACACTCAAGAATTAATAGAAGTTATCAAAAGGGTTCATTCAAGATTCAAATCATTCATCATATTGCGTTTACTCAAGATTATTTTCAAGGGCACGATATTTCAAAGTCATTCAAGGCATGTGATTAATTCCATTTTAAATGGAAGACTCCAAATTTCAAGACAAATCCATTCCAAATTCAAATGAAATATTTCAAGTCACATTTAAATTCAAGACTTGTTACAATTTTGATAATTCTTCTAGTTTCGCGCATGATTCATCCAAGTCAAAAAAGTTTCATTCATATTCATTCAAGAGAATTACATGTTACAATTTTATTTGGAATTATCACTACAAAGTTACAAGAGGAATTATAAGTTTGTACATAAAAATCAAAACTATATTTCTAATGTCCTAAAGCTTCATGCTTCAAATATGTTTCCCATTTTCCATCCATGTTTCAACACAATAACAGTCCAATTGTTGTGGTACTTTTGTTGTCCAAATAGCAGCCTTCAATGGTCCAAATTCTGCCCAAAAATGCTATAAACCAGTCCAAAAAATAGCATCCTGCATCATAACAGCCAAGAGGTTACACCAAAATGGAAACTCAAAACTGTATGAAAAAAGGCTCAAAATAGGGCATTCATAAGTGTTCAAATTTCTCATAAAAAATCAGACTGTTCTAGACAGGGCATTTATAAGTTTGTACATAAAAATCAAAACTATATTTCTAATGTCCTAAAGCTTCATGCTTCAAATATGCTACCCATTTTCCATCAATGTTTCAACACAATAACAGTCCAATTTTTGTGGTACTTTTGTTGTCCAAATAGCAACCTGTAATGGTCCAAATTCTGCCCAAAAATGCTATAAACCAGTCCAAAAAATAGCATCCTGCAATGGTCCAAACTCTTCCAGAAAACTGCTATAAATCAGTCCAGAACAGTCTGCTATGCCACTGCTACCCTGCATCATAACAGCCAAGAGGTTACACCAAAATGGCAACTCAAAACTGTATGAAAAAAGGCTCAAAACAGAGCATTTGTAAGTGTTCAAATTTCTCCCAAAAAATCAGATTGTTCTGGACAGGGCATTTATAAGTTTGTACATAAAAATCAAAACTATATTTCTAATGTCCTAAAGCTTCATGCTTCAAATATGCTGCCCATTTTCCATCCATGTTTCAACACAATAACAGTCCAATTTTTGTGGTACTTTTGTTGTCCAAATAGCAGCCTGCAATGGTCCAAATTCTGCCCAAAAATGCTATAAACTAGTCCAAAAAACAGCATCCTGCAATGGTCAAATTCTTCCAGAAAACTGCTATAAATCAGTCCAGAACAGTCTGTTATGCCACTGCTGCCCTGCATCATAACAGCCAAGAGGTTACACCAAAATGGCAACTCAAAACTGTATGAAAAAAGGCTCAAAACAGGGCATTCATAAGTGTTCAAATTTCTCACATCCCCCCCCCCCTAAAACCCCATATATTTCACTATAAAAGGTCACCTTCATGAACAGAAAAGGGGGAGAAGTTTGTTCAAGAATAACAACATCGTCTACTGCCATGTTGCTATTGAGAACATGAAAGAGTATCAGGAAAATCTGGCTAGAATGAAATCTGAAAGAGATGCTTGGAAGGAAAAATATAGTATATCAGAATACGAAAACAGGGTCCTGACTAGACAGCTGAAGGAGAAGGAGGATATGCTATTTATTTAAGATGGTTAGTTTATTGATCATGATGAGAATCTTCTCTAGAATGATGCATTGCTCTAGAAATATGCTAAGGAAAATAAGAGAAAGAAGGAAGATTTGATAGACGTTACTCTTGTTCCTAATCCATGGAAGAAAATTGTTGATCAACTGATAGCCGAAAAGACAGATGGAAGACTTCTATGAAAATAAGATTAGGAAGCTCAAGTTACAAGTAGCATTTGGTCCTTCGTCCAATGATGATTATGAATGATCATGGTCCCTAGTTTTTATTACTTATGCCATTTTGTAAAACTCTTTAAAGGGCTTTTATGTTCCAAAGTTGTAATTTTCTGCCTTTTATTAAGGAAATAAGTTTTCTTGTTCCAAATTTCTTTACCATTGATGTTTGCAAGTTATCAAAGTTTTAAAGTTCCTTGAAAAACTATCAAAATAAATAATCATTTGCATCGCATATCATGCATCACTCAACATTAAATCTTACATGTTTTCTAGAGTCTTATTCTTGATTCTTTTTCCACTCCGATAGATCGTCAAGCTGTTTCACTAGTATAATACTCAAGCCAATCTTCGAAAGAGAATGGAAGATCTAAAACAAGAAAATCATGAGATTCGCGAGGAGGTTACCACTATTCGTACTGGAATGGAAAAATTGACCGCTTTGGTGGAAAGCTTGATCGCTGCTCAGAATCAGCCATCGACTTCAGCCACTGAAGCTCAGGCTCAAACTAGTGCAGTTTCTGAGGTTGTCACTGCTCAAGCCTCTTTGGCTCAAGTCAACCCTCCACAACATCAAATGCCGAAAGGTTTTCCATGGGGCATGCCTTAAAATTTCACGCCATAAGGGTACCAGCCTACTGTGCAACCCATGATTCAACCTATTGTGTCTTTTCCTCAACCTGAGATGACTACTGTGCAACATGTGATCCAGCCTATGGTATCTTTCCCTCAGCCTATAATGACTAATGCTGCTCTCGTGGTTCACATTGTTCCATATACAAATGGACCCATTTATCATGCTGAACCTGCTGAAATTTTAGGCATCTTCGATAGGATGTAGGAGTTCCAAGATCAATTCCAAGAAATGCAGAGGGAAATTAGAGCACTTAAAGGGAAAGACTTGTTTAGAAAAAATGCTCAGGACTTGTGTTTGGTTCCAAACGTGAAAATCCCAGCTAAGCTCAAAGTGCCGGACTTTGAAAAATACAAAGGTGACTCATGTCTGCAAAGTCACATGACTATGTATGTGAGGAAGATATCCACCTACTCCTGATGATCATAAGCTATTAATTCATTGCTTCCAGGACAGCTTAACTGGTGCCGCCTTGAAATGGTACATGGGTTTGGATAGCACCCAAATCCGCAACTTCAATGACCTCAGTGAGGCTTTTGTTCGTCAATACAAGTATAATGTTGACATGGCCCCAGACTGAGATTAACTCCGAGCTATGTCCCATAAGGATAGATAATCATTTAAAGAGTATGCCCAAAGGTGGCATGAGATCACTGCTCAAATCTATCCTCCCTTCAAAGAAAAAGAAATGACCAAAAATTTTCTGAAAACATTAGGTTCCTTCTACTATGAGAGAATGATCGCAAGTGCGCCTAGCGACTTCACTGAGATGGTGAACATGGGCATGTGACTTGAAGAGGGAATCCGTGAAGGGCGTCTAGCCGAGGAAGGTGGTACATCTAGTGGTGTTAATAAATTTGGGAGTTTCTTCCCCGAGAGGAGGGAACAAGATGTTAGTGCAGTTTTTCCTAGAAGGCCAAGAATAGGATATTCACATGTTGCAGCACTCACTCCTGCTATCCACCCAACAATGGTAACTCCAACCTATCAAGCCTCTCCAATTCAACAACGACACTTTCAGCAACAACCTCAACAATAGGCTCTTCAATTCAACAATCAGAATCGTTCGCCGAGAAAACCACAGTTTGATGCAGTCCCAATGACTTATATCGAGTTGTTCCCCGCTTTGATCCAGAAGAATCTCATAAAAACAAAACCTCCCCCTATTGCACCAAATAATACTTCCCCTTGGTATAAGGCTTATCAATTATGTGCATATCACCAAGGTTCGCCAGGACATAATATTGAAAATTGCTTTGCTTTGAAGGAAGATGTCCAGAGGTTAATCAAGAGTGGTATTTTTTCTTTCAAAGATATTAACCCAAATGTTCAAGATAATCCATTGCCTTAACATGGGGCAGCATCGGTAAATATGGTGCACGGATGTCCTGGAAAGTTTTAAGTCTACCTGGTTGATCATATAAGGGACTCACTGATTAGAGTGCATCAAAGTTTAAGTAGACTTGCCTTCTTTAAACATTGACATAATTATGACGTTTGAGAATTTTGCTCCATAGAAGTTGATTTCCTTGTGGTGAAAGAAGATATTCAAAAGTTGTTAGATCAAAGGGTCATTACCATCACATATGACAGAGATCCAGATGATGAGGTGAATGTTATAGTACCATAGTTTAACATACATGAACCAGTGGAGATTTCTTATCATAGTTAGACTTCATCTGCTGCTCCTTTGATTATCTGTCCACCTGGTCCCATTCCTTATAACTCAGACAAAGCCATACCATACAAATATAATGCCACAATGATTGAGAATGGAGTAGAAGTCCCCATACCACTGATGCCATCTTTTGTCAATATTGCTGATGTGAGTAGAGTCATAAGGAGCGGGCGTATCTTTGTAACTATACCATCGAAAAGGCCTGGAGTTCAAGTTAGAAAACCTATACCAGTGGAAGTTCCGATGATGAGTGTTGAACCAAGGGTCAAGGCAGGAAGATCCAGTGGACCTAACCCACATCCTGATGATGATGAGATTCTGAAACTCATTAAGATAAGTGAGTACAAGATCGTGGACCAACTATTGAAAACTCCTTCCAAGATTTATGTGCTCGCTTTACTAAGAGATTTAGGTTCCCATAGGGAGGCTTTAATAAAGGTCTTAGACCAGGCATTCGTAGATCATGATGTGACGGTAGACCAATTTGATGGAATTGTGGGAAACATTACCTCATGTAATAATCTTGGTTTCAGCGATGAAGAACTTCCATAAGAGGGAAGGAACCATAATATAGCCTTGCACATCTCAATAAATTATGGAAATGATATTTTATCAAGTGTGCTGGTAGATACAGGTTCATCATTAAATATACTGCCCAAAACTACATTATCTCGACTATCATATCAAGGTGCTCCTATGAGACCTTGTGGGGTAATGGTCAAAGCGTTTGCTGGTTCTAGGAAAACTGTCATCGGTGAAGTGGATCTCCCCATGACAATTGGTCCTCATACGTTTGAGATCACTTTCCAAGTAATGGATATTCATGTTGCCTACAGTTGCCTATTGGGTCGCCCATGGATCCATGATGTAGGGGCAGCCACTTCCACGCTCCATCAAAGATTAAAGTTTGTGAGGAATGGAAAGCTGGTAACAATTGGTGGAAAACATGCTATGGTGGTAAGCCACTTGTCATATTTTTCCTATATTGATGCTGATGAGACTATTGGAATCCAGTTTCAAGCTCTATCTATCGCTAATAATGATGTAAAGAAGCAAGGGGCATTTGTTTCTTCTCTTGAGGACGCGCGACGAGTGGTTGAGAGTGGTTAGGCTGAAGGATGGGGCCAGGTGTTGACTTTGCCTAAGAACAAGTTTGGAGAAGGTCTTGGTTTTTATCCATGTCTGTAAGAGCTAAGCAAGATACAGTTACCCGTCCGATACAAGAAGTTTTCCAATGCGCAGGTTTTATCCATCTGACTCCGCCTAAAGTTGATGCTATAATGAAAGATGATTCTGAAGAGGATTTACCTGACTTTGTAACGCATGGAGTGGTTTGCCAGAACTGGACTACTGTTGATATTCCTTATGTGATGCATATTTCTGAGTAATGCTTTGTTATATTTTGAAAAACCTTTCGCTCTACCCAAGGCGAGAGAGTATTTATGTCGGGCTATGTTAAAAATAAATCTTTTTTGCTCTGCCCAAGGAAAAAGAGAAGATGTTTGGGCTTTTGTTTCAAGTATTACCAATCATAAATAAAAATGTTATTTTGTCCCCCATACTATTTTTACTTTTCTCTTTTTCTAGAAAATGGTAACAAAAGTAAAAAATAAAAATAATAATAATAGAATAATCTTTTTTTTTATATATTTGTAGAACCTTCACATTAATCGAGTTCTAAAATGAAGCATAAATCATATGTGCATATTAATCCATGACCTAACCATTGAAAACAATGACCCTGTGCCCCCTCCCAACTTCGAATTCCCTGTGTTTAGAGCCGAGGAAGAGGGTAATGAAGAGATCCCTGATGAAATTTCTTGCTTACTTGAGCACGACGAAAATATCATTCAACTGTTTAAAGAGCCCGTGGAGATAATCAATTTGGGTAATGAAGAAGAAAAAAAGGAAGTCAAGATTGGAGCGTTGCTTATCCCAAAGGTCAAAGAAAATATGTTGGAGCTTCTTAGAGAGTGTGTAGATGTGTTTTCTTGGTCCTACCGAGACATGCCATGTTTGGATAATAATATCATGGAGCATCGATTTCCGTTGAGACCTGAATGTCCTCCGATTAAGCAGAAGTTGAGAAGGACTCATCCCGATATGGCTGAAAAGATCAAAGAAGAGGTCTAAAAACAAATTAACATAGGCTTCCTCGTTACACCAATTTATCCTCAGTGGTTAGCCAATATAGTTCTTGTTGCTAAGAAAGATGTCAAGGTTCGAATGTGTGTGGAATATAGAGATCTGAATAGAGCTAGCCCAAAGGATGATTTCCCATTACCACACATTGACGTATTGGTCGACAGCACAACAAAGTTCAAAGTTTTTCTTTTATGGATGGTTTCTCTGGTTACAATCAAATCAAGATGGTACTTGAAGATATGGAGAAGACAACCTTCATTACACCTTGGGGAACATTTTGTTATCGAGTAACGTCGTTTGGTTTAAAGAATGTTGGTGCAATGTTCCAGAGAGACATGACCGCTCTGTTCCATGATATGATGCATAAAGAGATAGAATTTTATGTAGATGATATGATTACCAAATTGCAGACTGAAGAAGATCATGTGGAGCATCTATTGAAATTTTTCCAACATTTGAGAAAGTATAAACTCCGCCTGAATCCTAACAAGTGCACTTTTGGTGTTCGTTCTGGAAGACTTTTGGGTTTCATTATCAGCCAATGAGGTATTGAGGTAGATCCTGATAAAGTCAAAAATATTCAAGAGATTCCCGCACCCAAGACGGAAAAGCAAGTAAGAGGTTTCCTTGGAAGGTTAAACTATATTTCCAGATTTATATCTCACATGACTGCTACCTATGGGCCTATTTTTAAGCTTCTTCGAAAGAACCAAGGATGTGTATGGACAGAAGATTGTCAGAGAGCTTTTGATAGCATCAAATAATATTTACTCGAGCCTCCCATCTTGATTCTTCCAGTGGAAGAAGACCTCTGATTATGTATCTGACCATATTGGAAGATTCCATGGGATGTGTGCTTGGTCAAAAAGATGAGACTGGAAGAAAGGAACATGCCATATATTATCTGAGTAAGAAGTTCACAGACTGTGAGTCTCGATACCCAATGCTTGAGAAAACCTTTTGTGCTTTAGCTTGGGCTGCTCGCCTCATGTGCCAATATATGATTAACTACACTACTTTGTTGATCTCCAAAATGGATCTGATCAAGTACATATTCGAGAAGCCTGCCTTGTCTGGAAGAATAGCTCGTTGGCAGATGTTATTATCCGAATATGACATTGAGTATCACACCCAAAAAAGAAATAAAAGGAAGTGTTCTAACCGATCATTTGGATCACCAGCAAATTGATGATTATCAATCCATCAACTTTGACTTCCCAGATGAATGTACTTGAAGACCAAAGATTGTGAGGAGCCATTACCTGGAGAAGGACCTGATCTCAAATCCCGTTGGGGTTTGATATTTGATGGGGATGTAAATTCTTATGGAAATGGAATTGGGGCAATCATCATCACTCCCCGAGGTACTCATATCCCATTCACCGCAAGGTTGAAGTTTGAATGTACGAATAACATGGCTGAATATGAAGCATGTATTATGGGTCTCAAAGAAGCAGTGGATCTGAGGATCAAGATTCTTGACATATACGAAGACTCGGCTTTAGTAATCAATCAAATCAAAGGAGAATGGGAGACTCGTCATCCTGGTTTGATCCCTTACAGAGATTATGCTAGAAGATTGTTAACTTTCTTCAACAAAGTAGAATTTCAGCATATCCCTAGAGATGAGAACCAAATGGTCTATGCTTTAGCTACTTTGTCTTCTATGTTCCAAGTGAATCATTGGAACAATACGCCTTCAATCAAAATTATGCGCCTTGACAGACCTGCTCATGCATTCTCAGCAGAAGAAGTCACCGACGACAAACCGTGGTTCTATGACATTAAGCGTGTTCTTCAAACTCAAGAGTATCTGCCTGGGACATCCAATAAATATAGGAAGACGTTAAGGAGGTTGGCAAGTAGTTTCTTCCTTAATGAAGAAGTATTATATAAGAGGAATTATGACATGGTTTTGCTCAGATGCATGGATAGACACGAAGCAGACATGTTGATGCAAGAAGTACATGAAGGATCCTTTAGCACTCATGCCAATGGACATGCAATGGCTAAAAAGATATTGAGTGTTGGCTACTATTGGATGACGATGGAATCTGATTGCTGCAAATATGTGAAGAAATGCCATAAGTGTCAAATTTATACAGACAAGATACATGTGCCACCGACCCTCCTCAATGTTATCTCTTCACCTTGGCCTTTCTCTATGTGGGGCATTGATATGATTGGAATGATTGAACCCAAGGCTTCAAATGGTCATCGTTTCATCTTAGTGGCCATTGACTACTTTACTAAATGAGTAGAAGCAGCATCATATGCTAATCTAACCAGACAGGTAGTAGTCAGATTTATCAAGAATCATATCATTTGTCGATACGGCATCCCGAGCAAGATAATCAATGATAATGGCTCGAATTTGAATAAAAAAATGATGAGAGAGCTTTGTGAAGAGTTCAAGATCGAACATCATAAATCTTCACCCTACAGACCAAAGATGAGTGGGGCTGTTGAAGATGCTAATAAAAACATCAAGAAGATTATCCAGAAGATGGTGGTGACTTAGAAAGATTGGCATGAGATGCTCCCTTTTTCTCTACATGGGTATCGTACTTCAGTTTGAACTTCAACAGGTGCAAATCCATTTTCTCTAGTATACGGCATGGAAGAATTACTCCCTGTGGAGGTTGAGATCCCGTCTATGAGAGTTCTATGGAAGCTAAGCTTTCTGAGGCTGAATGTTGTCGAAGTAGATATGATCCGTTAAATTTGATTGAAGAAAAGAGATTGATAGTGTTGTGTCACATCCAGCTATATCAGCAGCGAATGAAGAAGGTATTTGATAAGAATGTTTGGCCACGCGAATTCAAAGAAGGTGACCTCGTGCTCAAGAAGATATTATCTTTCCAACCTGATTCTAGGGGAAATGGGCTTCGAATTATAAAGGATCGTATGTTGTTAAGAAGGTTTTCTATGGGGGTGCCATGATTCTTACAAATATGGACGGTGAGGAGATCCTGCGCTTCGTGAATGCTGACGCAGTCAAGAAGTACTTCGCCTAAAATTAAGATGACAGCTCGCTAAGTTGAAAACCCGAAGGGGCGGCTTAAGTAGGCTTTTGATCAGACCAGTCTCAACAAATCTGAGCACATCTTGGAATTCAAAGTTGTTAGGGATAATAGTGGTCATTGTTTTTGTAACCTTTTATTTCATGTACCATTTTCCAAATTTTTGTAAACCTTTAGAGCCACGCCATTAGCGGACTATCATCTTATTAATGAAATTTGAGCATTTATCCTTTTTTGTGTTTTTTTCTATCGGGCAAAATTTCATTTTTTATACCAATATTTAAAACAAAGTTCATTAGAGTATTCCTATCTTGAAATGTGTCGTGAATACTGGAAGGAATATTAATAGTTGCTCCGAGAATGGTTAAGCCTTGAGATGCAAAACAACATAGTAATTCATCCTTGTATGATGAATAGTGGTTTCTTCCTTCAAAGTCATCATGAGGTGTTGGTTGTGTGATCTTGTGTTCCCAGTAGAGTTTTAAGCTTGGTGACTCCCCAACAATCCCGGTTAAGCCTTGATTCAGTTATCTCTAGTTGAGCAAGATTTTTTCTCCCTAACCAAAGTGAAGTAAATTTTGTTATCATGTCATTGATTTGATGTTAGAAGATTGAAATTTGGGCATGGTCCTCTTCAAAGAGACTTGAGCCTTGTAATATGATATGCTCTGCTGATGCCTTTTGTTCTATCTCCAGTTATTTTTCCCATCTATTTGAGATTAGTCGAGTATCCGGTTGTTTTGTGATGTCTTATCATCTTCAGTTTATTTCCTCTATCTATTTTGTCAGCATATACATGATATTCATTTATTCATTCATACTTGCATCATGCATGCACATTTGTATTTGTCAATGTCATTGGGTTCGTATACCTTGGTTATGTCTATTCAAATAGCGTATTTTCTCTTTCCAAATAGAGTGTCTACTTAAGCAGAAAGTGCGCCTCCTTTCTAATTCCCCATTGAGTTAACTCTCGTGGAAGAATCTTGATTTAGCTTTCCTTTTCCATCTCTGAATAGGATAAATCCCTAATTGAGTTGTTTCCTCATTGGGTGGAGTCTTGTTTGACTATTTTGTCTCTAGCGTATTCCTGGATTGAGCTTTATCTCTTGCGGACGCTACCCCGTGGATCTCTATAGGCTGTGAAACATAGATGGAGAGTGCATTTATTTTTCACATTTAAATACTTGGTCTCCTCAGGAAGAATCTATTCATGGTTTCCCATTGAAGATGAACTTTATTTCCCAATAGTGTTGTTGTAACACTCCTTTGGAATCTTAACATGACAATAAGTGGAAGACTCCTCATGAGCAGCTTGTGTATTATTTGACATCTTTGGAAGATAACAAGTGGCATACTCTTCATGAGCATCTTGTGTATTATTGGTATCTTTGGAAAGCAAAAAGTGGCAGACTATTCATGAGCAGCTTGTGTATTATTGATATTGTTGTACCCCAAAATTTGCCCTCCCATATTCTTCAAGATTTGCAAAGAGCATGTTTCAAGATCTCTCAAGGGTTGCACAGTTCAAGGGCCCCCTAACAGTCAAAAACTAGGGTTTTGGGTCTGGCAAAGAAATTGAAGTTTCCAAGGGTCCAATCAAGTCCCACATGCCTATAAACAAGGTCAAGCATCCTCATGTCAAGTTTCAAGACTTACAGCACAAAATTGCACAGTCAAAAACCCTAATTGCTCAACAGTCAATTGTAGGGGCAAAATGGTCATTTGACAGTCAAAAGTTCAAATTTTTGGTCAACATCTTATTTTGAAGCCACAAACATCATTTTATCAATTCTTGATCATGATTCTCAAGGCATGGCTCAAAAAGTCTCAAGATGCAAAAGTTTCCATATTTGGACAGTTGAAAAAGTCAACTGTAACTTGACCAAGGCATAACTTCCACATGGTTTATCAGAAAAATTCCATCCAAATCTCATTTTTAGGAGAATGACATTTACTACAACTCCTCTTCACACTTCAAGTCCAAGAAATGCTCTCACAAAAAGTTATCAATTTCAACATTATAGGTCATTTTCAAAAGTCAACAAAAAGGGACTTTAAGTCAAAGGCCATAACTTGAGATTGGTAAATCAAAATGACATGGGACCAAAGGCATTGCTTAGAGGACTTCAAGACCTTTCCAAAATGTCCAAGAACATGATCAAAGCTTACAAATTGAGCAAGATATGCCTTGTGGAAGTTGGGAAATTTTTGGGAATTTTGAAAAGTCAACTTTGCTTCAAATACCTCAAAATTGCTAATGGGCCACATTTTCTTCCAAGAATCATTATCCAAAGGCTATGCACGACAATTTGGCCCAAAGGGGATTTATTTCATCATTTTTTATTATTTATTTGAATTTTTATCAACATTAATTCATTTAATTAAATAAAATATGAAAAAAATACTAAACAAATGTGTTTGAATCTTTTTATGCAGTATAATCACTCATCAAAACCTCAAGATCTCGTGCACATCAAAAAAGGAAAGATTTGGCCATGATTGGTATCAAAAGACATGAAAAAGATTGAAAAAATATTCATTGAAAATCAAATATTTGATACATCAATGCAAAGGCTTTTGACTCAAATTTCTACCCTAATCCATTGGCATACTTAAGCTGATCACAACCCTAGTGCACACAACCTTCAAACTGCGCCCAAACCTAAGAACAAACTTGGCATTTTTTGTGAAAAAATTTAAAACTGAAAACTGCATTCTAGCGCAATTCAAAGAAAAGTATTGATTCCAATAGCTTGCCAAGGCCTCAAGGAACGTTTCTGGATCAAAACCACTGCTTCTAACGCAAAGAATTGGTAACACGATGCCGTCCTGTTCTTAAATTTTCCCATATTCGTGTTTTGAATTATACGCATCATTCATGCCTTTTGCTTGTCGTTTTGCACTAACATAAACATTCTAAAACTTTTGGCATCATTTAATTGAATTTTTATGCCCTGTACGAGAATCTACCATTAACATCTTCTAGGTTTTCAGAGGTTTAAATTTGGGGTTTCCTTATTCTGGAAAAATTGAGACACGAGACTTATGCCATTAGAATCAGAAGCTTCACACGGTTCAGAACCACTAGTCGCGCTCAATTTATGAGCAACCATGGCGTATTCGCTATTTTCACGTTTACCATTTAGTGGGGGTTTAAAACCCCCGCTATCTAGTGTTATTTTTTTAGGTAAAACAAAGAACAGGTGGGGAAGACGATGCGTGGAGGCTTGTGAGTGGTGCATTCAAACATTGGCGCGTTCGTTTTTGTTCAGTCCAGCATAATCTTGATTTTCTCATTATATTATTCGTTGTCCACTAAATGTACAAAGCGCGTAAATGGCTCAGGTGGCAAGGCATTGATTTGGTAAACTCTGGGACCTGGGTTCGATTCCCAGGTCCCCCATATTTCTCAATGAATTTTGTTTTAACCTGATTCCATGCAGTGTACGCCCAGGGGTTCACCATACACCCACTACCAAAGCGTGCCAAATGTCCTGGAAGATGAATCTGAAGGTCAGGATGGGAGGTCCAGGGAATACCCCAGTCAACGCGCATGCACGTGGCCAGAAAAGTCAAAAGAGGCCTCCAATAAATGGGCCAGATTGCTGGACAATACCTCCAAAATTGGGGTCAACACCCCCCATTGGTTTGCCCTTTTTATTTTCTTTCTTTTCATTTTTTTATTTTTTGTTTTATTTATTTTTCACCAAAATTAATTTCTATAAAAAAATAACAAAAATCAGAAAGACAAAAAATATAAATATATTTTATTTAAATGTTTTTTTTGTAAATAAATTTTATTAGTTAATTTAGTTTTAATTCTAGGTTTAATTTCAATGTTTTTTTTAATAAACTAAAAAATGTAGAATTAGGGTTTTAAATACTTTTATTCTTTTTCTTTTCTTTTATCATTATTTAATATTAATTATTTTTATAAATAAATTGCCATGTAAATAATTAATTTAAACTAGGTCTAAATTAAACATTTTCTTAATAAATAAATAAAACAATTTAGAATTAGGGTTAATTAACTTTTCTTTTTAATTCCAATTTAATTTTCTTACTAAAATCCATAAATACAAAAAACTCAAAAATAACTTCCTTTTCTCATTTAATTTAATTAATTTCGTAATTGTAATTTAATTTCCTTAAAAGGGTCCAACGCCCTCGCATTCGATCATAATTCTATTCCGCGCGCTTATTTTATTTCCTTTTTATAAATTTCATGTAATTATCCCAAAGCCATGTAATAGATTAATTAGGATATTTATCTTTCCGCATTTTTGTTTTATTTAAATCGGGTCTTGGACTAATTTGGCGATGTAGACCCGCGCCTTTGTAATAGCGTAGGACTTTTAATTCTCGCATCTTTTAACTGTTAATAACTTGCATGAAAGAATGAATGTCAAAAATAAAAAACAAAGCGTAGATCACCAATGCATGACAAGACAAAAATATCTGAAAACGACACACAAATCACACACCACCCCTAGGGTACGCCTCACTGTCGCCTTGCCCCTCGAAAGGTGATCGTCGAGTAGAGGATGTTTTAGTAAGTCCTCATGTCCATGAACATGGCATGAGGGTAGCTTCTAAGGTATCTTCCTATTGCTCTGGTGATCACCATGTCCCGAATCCTCGAATTGACCCGAACACCTCCAACAGTGGTGCTACCTACCTCTCGATGGTGGGATGGCACTACTTTAAGGACATTTACACAGACGAATTCCTTAGGGTAGGTAGACAACTCGTATATACTTGCTCTAATTTCAAAACAAATCATAAAAAACTCTTTTCACACCGACACTTTTCAAAAAGCTTTCAAAAGCAACTTTTCAAACACTCTTGAGAACTGATACAAGAGTCAAACTGAAATTTTCAAAGAAACTTTTTTTAAACCCACAGTTGAAAAGCAAACAAACAATTTTGAAAACACAAATGAGCAAGTATCTAAGAGCCCATGGATAACCATGGATAGAAAGGGTGCTAACACCTTCCCTTTCTATAAATCTACCTCCCGAACCGAGAGCAATCTCTATAAGGAATTTTTCTGTGCTTTTGTCCTTTCCATTTGGAGAAAATAAAAGACGGTGGCGACTCTTGCTTCCGCGACATTTCGCGAACCAGCATTAAACAGTCAGTTCCAGATCCACCGATCACAGAACTGGCGACTCTGCTGGGGACATCTTTTTAAAGTGAGGTGTACCTTAGGACTAAGATCACTGTGTTTTCAATTGTATTGACTTGCTTGCTTTAAAATTGTGGGTTGCATGGGAGTTACATAGATCCTAACCCGGATCTGGGGATACCCTGTTTAGGTAGCATAAGCTGTGAGGGACCTGTCCGGCATAGACCGACATGGGTGAAGCAGTGGCTACGTTGGTGTGGCACCTTGGTCTGTACCGATATCCCTTGTGTTGCAACGAGGAGAATATGGGTCTTCTGAGGAGTCATTAAGCACCAACAGACCTTAGAACCTTAATGACACAACTTGGCCATTAGAACAGTAGCAGTATGCTACGCCCATTGAGGCTAAACTCTCGTGATGGTTCTGGCCGCAAGAAAAGATTGCGATGCTGGAGTTATGACCGATTGAGGGTAGTCAATGATATTGGGATCCTCTAAGAACCCGGTTACTTTGATAGGACAGGTATGAACCAACAAACTGAAAGAGGGTAATACCTAGACCTCATGCTGGCCTAAACTTTAAGGGCTTGTCTTGTGTGACTTGTGTGCCTTTACATGTGTGCCTTTGTAACTATTTGTGGTGTGCTTTATCATAACATCATAACATCATGAGCATTGCATGCATCCTGCATAAGGACTGACCATTTCAAAGACAAGAGGGTTTCACCTTTGCTCTGTTTTGTAGGACACCATGATGCCTGTGCGAAGGAATACTATCCGGTTCAACTTTGTTCACTCACCTGATTTGCTTGAAGAGTTGGTTAGCAGAATTCCAAATACCACTTCCTTCATCCAGAGGCATGGTTCTCTTCTCAGTTTAGTCACTGCAAAGCGGGATCAACAGTTGATGAGTGTCTTGACCCAGTTCTATGACCCTCTGTACCAGTGCTTCACCTTTCAAGACTTCCAGCTGGTCCCTACCCTGGAAGAGTTCTCTGATTTTCTTGGCATCCCTATCTTGGATCAGACTCCCTTTACCGGTTGGGAAAAGACCCTCAGGCTTGAGGAGGTTGCTGCAGCTCTTCCTTTGACCCATCAAGAAGTAATGGACAACTGGTTGACTAGAAGCGGAGTTAAGGGTTTCTTGGCCAAGTTTCTGATTGGTAAAGCTAACAGTTTCTGGAATGACTTGGACTTTAGGGCATATGAAGACATCCTAGCTCTCTTAATCTATGGGCTAGTCTTGTTTCCTAATCCTGACAACTTCATCAATGTCACTTCCATAAGGATCTTTATGTCTCAGAACCCTGTGCCCACTCTCTTGGGTGACATCCTGCAACAACTTTATGCTCGTACTGCCCGAAGACGAGGAACTCTATGGTGTTGTATCCCTTTGTTGGTGAGGTGGTTTATTTCGCACCTCCCTAAGTTCGTGCTGAAGAACCAAGAAGGAAGAGTTTGGGCTCATAGGTTAATGTCTCTCACTGATAAAGACATCATTTGGACTTTCAGAGGTTTGGATGAGGTAGCTGTTATTGATCGTTGCGGAGAATACCCTAATGTTCCTTTGATTGGTACTCAAGGAGGAATCTCTTACAATCCATGTCTAGCGCTCCGTCAGTTTGGAAGATCCAGAAGAGCAGGGCCTCATGAGATGTTGGTGCCTCACGTCAGTTTTGAGTTTCAGGTGGATAGTGACGAGCTGCGTCATAGGTTCATCAAGGCTTGGGACAAAGTTCATAAAGCTGACCCACAAGAGTTGGGGCCAAAGACCTCTCTACCTATGGAAGCCTACTACAAATGGGTCTGCATCCGTGCTCAGAAGTTAGGTATGCCATACGAAGCTGTTAGACCCGTCATTCTTGAGTATCCTGACAAAGATGGGGCTCCTCCAACTGTCCTCCCTCCTCAGATACCTACTGATTATGAGACATTAAAGAGGTCTTGGTCGCAACTGCGAGAAGAACGAGATTCTTATCGGGAAAAGTTCAACGAGCAGGAATTGAAGATCCAGAAGCTAAAAAAGCAGTTGGAGAATGAGCGAGCTCTGAATGACTACATCCGTACTGAGAAGAGGAGACCATGGGATCAATAAGGAGCTCTGGATGTTCTTTTACAGTTTTATTTCTCTTTTCAGTATTTCACTTTTATGTAACGCCTAAGGGCAATCTGTTGAACAATTTAAGTTTCAAAGTTGAATCTAATGAAGTGTGTTCCTTTTTGTTTACAAAGTTGATTCCCGATTGTCTTTGAAAACATAAATCATACGCATTCCATTCATCATGTGCATAGCAGGTATTCTTCTTTTCAGGTTGCTTACTGTTCTTCGCTGTTTATTTCAGCATCATGAACCCTGACTCATCATCAACTGAGATGTCTATCAAGGCTCTTCAGGCGCAGAATGCGCAATTTCAGGAGCTAATCATGGGTTTGGCTCAAGGCCAAGAAGATCTGAATGCTTTACTCCTGAAGAAGGAGAAGAAGAAGAAGAAGAAGAGAACTGTTCTTTTCAACTCGGGCCGAAAGTTTGGCAACACTCTGCAGAATGAAGAGGCTGGTTCTTCTATAGGCAAGAGCAGTCCCCAAGGGGGAAAAGGTCCTAGTCCAGTAGTCTCTGACAACGAGACTGACTTTAATGAGGAACAGTATCCTCCGGCTGAAGACAGATACAAGCAGTTGGAAGACTGACTGAATGCAATGGAGATCCAACAAGTGCCTGGGCTGGATTTCGGAGACTTGGGCTTATCTACTGGTGTGATTATTCCTCACAAGTTTAAGGCACCATCTTTCACCAAGTATGACGGGGCGTCTTGTCCCAAACTACACCTCAGATCTTATGTGCGGAAGATTCAACCGTACTCAGTGGATAAGAACTTGTGGATCCACTTCTTCCAGGAGAGTCTTTCAAGGACTCATCTCGAATGGTTCTATCAGCTGGATGGAACCAAAGTTCGTAACTGGGAGGAGTTGGCTACTGCTTTTTATAAGCAGTATCAATATAATGCCGACCTTGCCCCTACACGTACCCAACTCCAGGGTATGTCGCTAGGGTCAAGCGAAGGTTTTAAAGAGTATGCACAGAAGTGGAGGGATCTGGCTGGCAGGGTGCAGCCTCCGTTAACTGATCGGGAATTGGTAGACATGTTCTTGGGAACCCTATCTGGGCCATTTTTCAATCATCTTATCGGTAACTCGTCTGCAGGATTCACTGATCTTATTCTGACTGGGGAGAGAATAGAGGATGGAATGAAGTCCGGCAAAATTCAGAAGGGTGCATCTGTAAGTTCTGAAAAGAAGCCTTTTAAGAAGGAGGTCAGTGCTGTATATGGGCCTAAAAGACATGATAAACCTGAGCGCCGCCAATCTGTCAACGCGGTGATGATTGCTAAGCCTGCTGCCGCTCCTCGGCAAACCAATCCATAAAGGGGTGAAAGACCCAGAAGAGAGTTTACCCGTCTAAGTATGACTTTATCACAAATCTTGCCGCAGTTGCTATCCACCAATTTGGTGACTGTTAGAGAGGCCCCGAAGGTTGTGAATACGGCTTCTCCCAAGTACAATCCAAATGCCCGCTGTGCTTATCACTCCGATAGCCCGGGGCATTCCACTGATGACTGTTGGGCCTTAAGGAATAAAGTGCAGGATCTTATTGACGCCAAGAAGGTACAGTTTGAGGCACCTGAGAAGCCTAATGTGGTGACTGCTCCCATGCCTAACCATGGAGTGAATGCTATCAGGGAGGATGATGAAGTGGATGAAGCTGAGTTCGACAGCTGGATTTACCCGGCGACCGACAGTGGACCTAGCAATTGGATTGCAAAAGACAACCTGCCTGTTACTTTTGTTACGGAGTAATGAATTCCTTTGTTTTTGTTATTTGTAATAAACATTTAAAACTCTATGGCCCGGTGTCTTACCCGGGGCACCGTGGCTTCATTTGTGAGGGTATATTAATTGTCATTTCATATATCATGAATAAAGACCTTGGACGTTTTCTCGCATTTCAAATCTTATGCTCCTTTTCTTTCTCTCCTTTCTTTATATATTGCAAAACAGTTGTATTTACACACACTCACTCATACAGGTTTCAATCCACTCTGGATCTCCCTGGTAACGACTCTGCTACTACCAGTTATGACTTCGAAAATCCGATCAACTTAGCCGAAGACGAAGGTGAAGAGGATTGCGAAGTGCCTGGAGAGCTTGCAAGACTGTTACTCCAGGAAGAGAGGGCAATTCAACCACATGAAGAGCCAGTGGAAACGATAAATCTGGGTACTGAGGCAGATAGGAAGGAAGTTAAGATTGGTGCCAATCTGGAGCTCAGCGTGAAGCAACGGTTGACTCAGATGCTACATGAGTATGTGGAGATCTTTGCCTGGTCCTACGAAGACATGCCCGGGTTGGATACTGACATTGTGGTCCATCACTTGCCTACCAAGGAAGACTGCCCTCCGGTCAAGCAAAAGGTCCGCCGTATGCGTTCAGAGATGTCTGAAAAGATCAAAGCCGAGGTTATGAAACAGTTTGATGCCGGTTTTCTTGCAGTGACTTCTTACCCTCAGTGGGTTGCTAATGTGGTGCCGGTACCAAAGAAAGACAGAAAGGTCAGAATGTGCGTTGACTACAGGGATCTGAACAGGGCCAGCCCCAAAGATGATTTCCCGCTACCTCACATTGATGTCCTTGTTGATAATACTGCTCAGCACAAAGTGTTCTCTTTCATGGATGGTTTCTCAGGTTATAATCAGATCAAGATGGCTCCTGAAGACATGGAAAAGACTACCTTTGTTACTCAGTGGGGCACCTTCTGCTACAAGGTCATGCCTTTTGGACTGAAGAACGCTGGGGCAACCTACCAACGTGCCATGGTTGCTTTATTTCATGACATGATCCATCATGAGATAGAAGTGTATGTTGATGACATGATCGCAAGGTCCCAGACTGAGGAAGAACACCTAGATCATCTGCAGAAATTGTTTGACCGACTGAAGTTGTACAAACTGAGGTTGAACCCAAACAAGTGCACCTTCGGGGTTAGATCTGGAAAGTTGCTAGGCTTCGTCGTAAGTGACAAGGGTATTCAAGTGGACCCTGCCAAGGTTAAAGCCATTCAAGAGATGCCAGTTCCTAAGACTGAGAAAGAGGTCAGAGGCTTTCTAGGACGCCTGAATTACATTGCTCGGTTCATCTCACACCTAACTGCTACCTGCGAGCAAATCTTCAAGCTGCTGAAGAAAGATCAGGTAGTACGTTGGAATGATGAATGTCAGGCCGCTTTTGACAGAATCAGAGAGTATCTCCAAGAACCACCCATCCTTATGCCACCGGTTGAGGGGAGACCTTTGATACTATACCTAACAGTACTTGACAACTCAATGGGGTGTGTACTGGGGCAGCATGACGAGTCTGGCCGAAAAGAGCATGCCATTTATTACCTTAGCAAAAAGTTTACCGACTGTGAGACCCGATACTCACTGCTTGAGAAAACTTACTGCGCTTTGGTATGGGCTGCTCGCCGGCTGAGGCAGTATATGCTGACTCATACCACCTTGTTGATCTCAAAGATGGATTCTATAAAGTACATATTTGAAAAGCCTGCTCTGTCTAGGAGAATAGCAAGATGGCAGATGATCTTGACGGAATACGACATTCAGTACACGACCCAGAAAGCCATCAAGGGAAGTGTATTGGCAGACCACTTGGCACATCAGGCAGTAGACGACTATCAATCAATGAACTTCGAGTTTCCAGACGAGAGCATCATGATAGTGACTGATTGTGAAGTACCTGGACCGGATGAAGGACCTGAGGAAGGATCCCGATGGTCTATGCACTTTGACGGAGCCTCCAATGCTTTGGGTAACAGTATCGGCGCTGTGATCATATCCCCTCAAGGCACTCATACTCCACTTACTGCCCGGCTATGTTTCAACTGCACCAATAACATGGCGGAGTATGAGGCATGCATCATGGGTCTCCAAGCTGCGATCGACCTAAGGATCAAGTTTCTGAGTGTCTTCGGAGATTCCGCTCTCGTGATCAATCAGATCAAAGGGGAGTGGGATACGAAACATCCGAATCTTATTCCTTACAGAGAATGTGTGTTAACATTGATCCCCCACTTCACAGAGATAACCTTTGAACACTTTTCGAGAGAGGAGAATCAGCTGGCGGACGCGTTAGCTACGATGTCTTCTATGTTCAAGGTCAAATGGGACAATGAGGCTCCCCGGATCATCATCTGGAAACTGGACGAACCAGCATACTGTTGTGATCTTGAGACTGAATTGGTGACAGAGAAGCCTTGGTACCATGAGGTGAAGAGATACTTGGAAGCTCAGGAATACCCTGAAAATGCATCTGTCAATGATAAGAAGTTTCTGAGAAGGTTCGCAGCGAAGTTCTTCCTTAGCAACGGCCTTCTGTATAAGCGAAACCATGATTCGACCTTACTGCGTTGTGTGGACAAGACAGAGGCAGAAAGGATCATGGAAGAGCTACATGAAGGGACCTTCGGAACACATTCCAGTGGACACACTATGGCGAAGAAAATCCTTCGGGCAGGGTATTTCTGGTCCACAATGGAAGCCGACTGTTACCAACACTCTCGGACATGCCATAAATGCCAGATATATGCAGACAAGGTGCATGTTCCTCCAGTTCCTCTAAATGTTCTGACTGCGCCTTGGCCTTTTGTAATGTGGGGCATAGATATGATCGGTGAGATTAAACCTACGGCATCCAATGGGCATCGCTTCATCCTGGTAGCGATTGATTATTTCACGAAGTGGGTTGAAGCAGCTTCCTACGCTACGGTAACCAAGACTATTGTGGTACGGTTCATTCGGCACAACTTGATCTGTCGATACGGCGTCCCTGAAAGGATCATTACAGACAACGGTACCAATCTCAATAACAAGATGATCACTGAGCTCTGCGAGCAGTTTAAGATACAGCACCACAACTCTTCTCCTTACAGACCGAAGATGAATGGGGCAGTAGAAGCAGCAAATAAGAACATTAAGAAAATCGTGCAGAAGATGACAGTGACTTATAAAGATTGGCACGAGATGTTACCGTTCGCTCTACATGGGTACCGTACCTCAGCCAGGACGTCGACCAGGGCAACTCCTTTCTCCTTGGTCTACGGTATGGAGGCAGTCTTACCGATCGAAGTGCAAATACCCTCTCTCCGGATAATGAAGGATGAAGATCTGAACGAAGATGATTGGATCCAGACACGACTTGATCAGCTAAACCTTATTGATGAAAAGAGACTTGCTGCTATTTGTCATGGTCAGACGTACCAGAAACGGATGATCAGGGCATTTAAAAAAAAGGTCAGACCACAAGAATATCAAGTTGGGGATCTGGTAATCAAGCGAATCATCCTTCCTCAGAGTGATCCAAGGGGCAAATGGACCCCTACGTACGAAGGGCCATTTGTGGTTAAACATGTGTTCTCAGGAGGAGCCATGATTCTAACCAACATGGATGGTGACGACCTTCCTCACCCCGCCAATGCAGACATAGTAAAAAGATACTACGCATGATAAAGACCCGCTAGGTTAACATACCTAGGCAAAAATTAGGGCTTCCCGGCGAACCAAAAGGGTTCGGGCAAAATGAAGGGATGAAATGAAAAAATCTGTACACCCGGCAAGTCGAAAACCTGAAAAGGCGGCTTGGGCAAAAATGGGTATCCCGGTGGACTGAAAACCCGAAAGGGCGGTCCAGGAAAAAATTAGGGATAAAGTGTAATACTATGTCTCATTGGATCACTTTGCATCCAGAATCCGGTATCTACATCAAGTTCAGACGGCATCGATCAATCAGCTTCATCGTCAACTAGGTCATCAAGTGATGAGACGCTCGAAGATATAAGGGCGATAGCAGAGTTGGAACCCAGTGGGATCATTCATTTCACACAGCTGTTTATTTTCCTTTGTACAAATTTGTATAAACTCTTTTGTTCGGCGGCGTTCTCTTACTAGGACGTCAGCCTCTTGTACATAAAACGCCTATTTACAGGCAAATTCAAAAATCAATATAAATACACTTTTCAGACAAACTGCCTTTTGTTTTTTCCTTTTTCTGTTTTGTTTTGCGAAGAACGTCCAAGGTTCAATTTGTGATATATGCATTGACAATAATTTTCTAACTCATGAATATTTGCACACGAAACAAAGGATTAATTACAGGTAACATTAGAAACAGGGGAAATAAAGAGTTGTCTAAGCAATCTAATTGTTCTGCCCTCCAAGGTATCAAGGTAGGTTCAGCTGAAGAACACAACCAGATATCTTAATTCCCCAGAGAGTGAGTCAGCAAGTCAATACACTCTCCCTAAAGCAAAGCTATATTATCAGCCTTAAGGAAGTTGGGTATCCTCCAGCAGATCTCAACATTCCCCAGTACAATATACGAACCTTCTTAACAAGCATCCCCGGCAGTATCGGTCTAAAGATTGTTCCCCGGCGGTATCAAACATTCAATGGAGTCAATTCCCCAATATAGTTCAAATTTTCCCCAGGAGAGTCCAATCCAGGTTCCCCAGGAAAGTTGGAATCTATCTCCCCAAGCAGTAAGCTTATCCCCAGTAGATTCTGGAAGCTTATCCCTCGCAGAGCACGAACGCGTCTCCCGACTTTATTCAAAGGTTATTTCCCTACCAGGATATAACTGGGTTATCCTCAGCCAAAAGCCACGGAAAGACCGTCCTCGGCGAAGTCTTCTTATCCCCAGCAAAGTCTATTAACACTTCCAACACAACAACGGTATCCCTAGCGAAGTTACCATCAACATTTCAGCAAAGTACCTCTCCTCATAAAGTATTGCTCTCCAGCAAGATCACTAGAGTACTTTTCTCCCCGCAGAGTAATCTCTTCGCCAAGTTTATTCCCCAACGGAGTCATCTTCTCCTACCGGTATTCTTGCAACTATCACTCCCCAGTGGAAACAGAAGCTCTACATCAGCCCAGGAGTGACTTCCCGGCACCCGTCAAGGATTTATTTTCCTAAGACGAAAAGATACATTCATAAACATCACATTTTCATACATTATAGCATGCATATACGCATCATATCTTACAAATCTCATTTATGTTGAGAACATCATCGCTTGATTCATATCATGCCTTGCATATGACTGACCTTTATCTTTCAGGAAGGATCCAGTTAGGTTCTTAGCTATATTTCAAGACTTTAGTCTGGTTCAGTTAAATCGACCCTAAGATTTTCCTGATTCTTATCCAGTCAAAGGCCTTCTCTGGTTCAGTCAGATCGACCCTAAGATCTCCCTGTTTCTTATCCAGTTGAAGATTTAAAGACCTTGTCCGGTTCAGTTAAATCGACTCTAAGATTTTCCTGATTCTTATCCAGTCAAAGGCCTTCTCTGGTTCAGTCAGATCGACCATAAGATCTCCCTATTTCTTATCCAGTTGAAGATTCCAAGACCTAGTCTGGTTCAGTTAAATCGACCCTAAGATTTTTCTGATTCTTATCCAGTCAAAGGCCTTCTCTGGTTCAGTCAGATCGACCCTAAGATCTCCCTGTTTCTTATCCAGTTGAAGATTTCAAGACCTTGTCTGGTTCAGTTAAATCGACCCTAAGATTTTCCTGTTTCTTATCCAGTCAAAGGCCTTCTCCGGTTTAGTCAGATCGATCCTAAGATCTCTCTGATTCTTAGCCCAATAGAAGACATCCAATATTCTCTCAGCGTTACTGTTGAGGTTGAAGTCGCCTATGGTTCTCTCCCCGTTACTGTGGAGGTAGTAATCGCCTCAAGATTCTATCAGCGTTCATGTTGAGGTAGTAATCACCCAAGGTTCTCTCACCGTCCCGTTGAGGTAGTAACCATCCCTGGTTCATTCATAACCTTTTGAAGCTCCAGATTCAATTCCTGTAACCAGTCAGGACACATCTATACAAAGAGTTTGAAGACCAGCTCCTGTAACAGGCCAGGTAATCATTTTCTTTTTTAGGTACGCAAGTTCTCGCTAAGGAATCTCTTACGCGATCGACACCCAGATGGCATCTATAAGCCCATCCACCTATCCATCACATCTCAGCATGGCATCTATAAGCCCATCATCCTATCCATCAATCTCCAAATGGCATCTATAAGCCCATTCCCACCATCACACTACTATGTGAGCGCAAATTTCTGGGCACTCTAGTGTTCAATCATCTTCCACCTTCGGATTACGAAAGGCACGTCAGCCAATCTGCATCCTCAGGTCTAAGAAGATTGAACAGGGGCAACTGTTGTACCCCAAAATTTTCCCTCCCATATTCTTCAAGATTTGCAAAGAGCATGCTTCAAGATCTCTCAAGGGTTGCACAGTTCAAGGGCCCCCTAACAGTCAAAAACTAGGGTTTTGGGTCTGGCAAAGAAATTGAAGTTTCCAAGGGTCCAATAAAGTCCCACATGCCTATAAACAAGGTCAAGCATCCTCATGTCAAGTTTCAAGACTTACATCACAAAATTGCACAGTCAAAAACCCTAATTGCTCAACAGTCAACTATAGGGGCAAAATGGTCATTTGACAGTCAAAAGTTCAAATTTTTGGTCAACATCTTATTTTGAAGCCACAAACATCATTTGATCAATTCTTGATCATGATTCTCAAGGCATGGCTCAAAAAGTCTCAAGATGCAAAAGTTTCCATATTTGGACAGTTGAAAAAGTCAACTGTAACTTGACCAAGGCATAACTTCCACATGATTTATCAGAAAAATTCCATCCAAAGCTCATTTTGAGGAGAATGACATTTCCTACAACTCCTCTTCACACTTCAAGTCCAAGAAATTCTCTCACAAAAAGTTATCAATTTCAACATTATAGGTCATTTTCAAAAGTCAACAAAAAGGGACTTTAAGTAAAAGGCCATAACTTGAGATTGGTAAATCAAAATGACATGGGATCAAAAGCATTGGTTAGAGGACTTCAAGACCTTTCCAAAATGTCCAAGAACATGATCAAAGCTTACAAATTGAGCAAGATATGCCTTGTGGAAGTTGGGAAATTTTTGGGAATTTTGAAAAGTCAACTTTGCTTCAAATGCCTCAAAATTGCTAATGGGCCACATTTTCTTCCAAGAATCATTATCCAAAGGCTATGCACGACCATTTGGCCCAAAGGGGATTTATTTCATCATTTTTTATTATTTATTTGAATTTTTATCAACATTAATTCATTTAATTAAATAAAATATGAAAAAAAATACTAAACAAATGTGTTTGAATCTTTTTATGCAGTATAATCACTCATCAAAACCTCAAGATCTCGTGCACATCAAAAAAGGAAAGATTTGGCCATGATCGGTATCAAAAGACATGAAAAAGATTGAAAAAATATTCATTGAAAATCAAATATTTGATACATCAATGCAAAGGCTTTTGACTCAAATTTCTACCCTAATCCATTGGCATACTTAAGCTGATCACAACCCTAGTGCACACAACCTTCAAACTGCGCCCAAACCTAAGAACAAACTTGGCATTTTTTGTGAAAAAATTCAAAACTGAAAACTACATTCTAGCGCAATTCAAAGAAAAGTATTGATTCCAATAGCTTGCCAAGGCCTCAAGGAACGTTTCTGGATCAAAACCACTGCTTCTAACGCAAAGAATTGGTAACACGATGCCGTCCTGTTCTTAAATTTTCCCATATTCGTGTTTTGAATTATACGCATCATTCATGCCTTTTGCTTGTCGTTTTGCACTAACATAAACATTCTAAAACTTTTGGCATCATTTAATTGAATTTTTATGCCCTGTACGAGAATCTACCATTAACATCTTCTAGGTTTTCAGAGGTTTAAATTTGGGGTTTCCTTATTCTGGAAAAATTGAGACACAAGACTTATGCCATTAGAATCAGAAGCTTCAAACGGTTCAGAACCACTAGTCACGCTCAATTTATGAGCAACCATGGCGTATTCGCTATTTTCACGTTTACCATTTAGTGGGGGTTTAAAACCCCCGCTATCTAGTGTTATTTTTTTAGGTAAAACAAAGAACAGGTGGGGAAGACGATGCGTGGAGGCTTGTGAGTGGTGCACTCAAACATTGGCGCGTTCGTTTTTGTTCAGTCCAGCATAATCTTGATTTTCTCATTATATTATTCGTTGTCCACTAAATGTATAAAGCGCGTAAATGGCTCAGGTGGCAAGGCATTGATTTGGTAAACTCTGGGACCTGGGTTCGATTCCCAGGTCCCCCATATTTCTCAATGAATTTTGTTTTAACCTGATTCCATGCAGTGTACGCCCAGGGGTTCACCATACACCCACTACCAAAGCGTGCCAAATGTCCTGGAAGATGAATCTGAAGGTCAGGATGGGAGGTCCAGGGAATACCCCAGTCAACGCGCATGCATGTGGCCAGAAAAGTCAAAAGAGGCCTTCAATAAATGGGCCAGATTGCTGGACAATACCTCCAAAATTGGGGTCAACACCCCCCATTGGTTTGCCCTTTTTATTTTCTTTCTTTTCATTTTTTTATTTTTTGTTTTATTTATTTTTCACCAAAATTAATTTCTATAAAAAAATAACAAAAATCAGAAAGACAAAAAATATAAATATATTTTATTTAAATGTTTTTTTTGTAAATAAATTTTATTAATTAATTTAGTTTTAATTCTAGGTTTAATTTCAATGTTTTTTTTAATAAACTAAAAAATGTAGAATTAGGGTTTTAAATACTTTTATTCTTTTTCTTTTCTTTTATCATTATTAAATATTAATTATTTTTATAAATAAATTGCCATGTAAATAATTAATTTAAACTAGGTCTAATTTAAACATTTTCTTAATAAATAAAAAAAAACAATTTAGAATTAGGGTTAATTAACTTTTCTTTTTAATTCCAATTTAATTTTCTTACTAAAATCCATAAATACAAAAAACTCAAAAATAACTTCCTTTTCTCATTTAATTTAATTAATTTCGTAATTGTAATTTAATTTCCTTAAAAGGGTCCAACGCCCTCGCATTCGATCATAATTCTATTTCGCGCGCTTATTTTATTTCCTTTTTATAAATTTCATGTAATTATCCCAAAGCCATGTAATAGATTAATTAGGATATTTATCTTTCCGCATTTTTGTTTTATTTAAATCGGGTCTTGGACTAATTTGGCGATGTAGACCCACGCCTTTGTAATAGCGTTGGACTTTTAATTCTCGCATCTTTTAACTGTTAATAACTTGCATGAAAGAATGAATGTCAAAAATAAAAAACAAAGCGTAGATCACCAATGCATGACAAGACAAAAATATCTGAAAACGACACATAAATCACACACCACCCCTAGGGTACGCCTCACTGTCGCCTTGCCCCTCGAAAGGTGATCGTCGAGTAGAGGATGTTTTAGTAAGTCCTCATGTCCATGAACATGGCATGAGGGTAGCTTCTAAGGTATCTTCCTATTGCTCTGGTGATCACCATGTCCCGAATCCTCGAATTGACCCGAACACCTCCAACAGTGGTGCTACCTACCTCTCGATGGTGGGATGGCACTACTTTAAGGACATTTACACAGACGAATTCCTTAGGGTAGGTAGACAACTCGTAGATACTTGCTCTAATTTCAAAACAAATCATAAAAAACTCTTTTCACACCGACACTTTTCAAAAATCTTTCAAAAGCAACTTTTCAAACACTCTTGAGGACTGATACAAGAGTCAAACTGAAATTTTCAAAGAAACTTTTTTTAAACCCACAGTTGAAAAGCAAACAAACAATTTTGAAAACACAAATGAGCAAGTATCTAAGAGCCCATGGATAACCATGGATAGAAAGGGTGCTAACACCTTCCCTTTCTATAAATCTACCTCCCGAACCGAGAGCAATCTCTATAAGGAATTTTTCTGTGCTTTTGTCCTTTCCATTTGGAGAAAATAAAAGACGGTGGTGACTCTTGCTTCCGCGACATTTCGCGAACCAGCGTTAAACAGTCAGTTCCAGATCCACCGATCACAGATATCTTTGGAAGTAGCAAGTGGCGGACTCTTCATGAGCAGCTTGTGTATTATTGATATCCTTTGAATATAGCAAGTGGCGGACTCTTCATGAGCAACTTGTATATTATTGATATCTTTGGAAGATAGCAAGTGGCGGTCTCTTCATGAGAAGCTTGTGTGTTTATTAATATCCTTTGAAGATAGCAAGTGGTGGCCTCTTTATTTGAGCAACTTATGTATCCACAATAATATGTTATTTCAGCAGCAAATGGTATCTCTCCGGAAAAGTCACGCATAGAAGTTTGTTATGAAACCTCTAACTTCAGTAAAAATCGGTAGTTCATTATCAGCAAAAGTTTGTGTATCTTTTTGTATACCTTTGACCCGGAGTTGTAAACTCACCATCATCTTGAGTCAGTAACCATTTATCTTTTTGTAGCCTATGCAAGGTGTTTTCTTTGTTATAGTCAGAAAATTGTTTTCTCTCTAAGTCATTCCCTAGTAAGAGTCTCTCATTCGAAGTCTGTGGCTCTGTTTCTCCAGTAGAGTTATAATCTCTTCCCTAGTGGATTATTTTATCATATGTTTGGTTTATCCAACATAAGTTTGTATCATGCGGCATCATTCCCCATAATATTTGAATATTACATTTGTATCATATGATAAACACAATGGTGGTATCTTAGGGACAAAACTGATCTGAATCAAGAGCATCAAGCGTCACGCCTCAATTAGGGTTTTGAGTCTCAAGCCAGAAGTACAGTTGATCATTGATTCTTGAAGACTGATTCATCAAGGCACAGCTTCTAATCTCAGAGCATGGAGTCTCGAACATTGTTCATGCTTATTTGATCACGGATGTCTCAAGTGTGATAGCTTATTCCGGGGAACTTTCAGAGAATCGCGTGTTTATTTCCATGCTTTGTTCAACAAATGGCCTCAAGAGTCTCCGAAATTATTCAAAAAAAGAGTCAAGGTTCCATGATCACTGGTTCACGTGTGTTTCACCTTGCCTTGAAATACAAGAAAATCAGGCTATGCGAGTAAATTCAAAGCACTTCGACCAAAAGTCATCTGCAAGTTTTCTTTAAAAGTTGAAGACAAATTGTGTTTAGAAATCCATGAAAAGACATTATAGGATGTTCGTCATGACTTAAGAGTTTCTTGATCTCTAAGTTCAGTTCGTTGTGCCAAATTCTCAATGCGATAACATTTCGCCTCAAATCCCTCTTCTAGTGATCATTCGAAGCTTTTAAGTATGGTTTGATCTCTTATACTTACATGACGCAGGGTGAATTTCGTTAGAGTTGGGTGATTGAATTCAAGATTGCTTTGAAAGAATTAATCTAGAATACTTGGAATTTTCATCATGTGAATTCAAGTGTTAACTAAATAGAAGTTATCAAAAGGGTTCATTTAAGATCAAATCATTCATCATATTGCATTTATTCAAGATTATTTTCAAGGGCACGATATTTCAAAGTCATTCAAGGCATGTGATTATTTCCATTTTAAATGGAAGACTCCAAAATTCAAGACAAATCCATTCCAAATTTAAATGAAATATTTCAAGTCACATTTAATTTCAAGACTTGTTACAATTTTGATTATTCTTCAAGTTTCACCCATGATTCATCCAAGTCAAAAAAGTTCCATTCATATTCATTCAAGAGAATTACATGTTACAATTTTATTTGCAATTATCACTACAAAGTTGCAAGAGAAATTACAAGTTTGTACATAAAAATAAAAACTATATTTCTAATTTCCTAAAGTTTCATGCTTCAAACATGCTGCCCATTTTCCAGCCATGTTTCAACATAATAACAGTCCAATTTTTATGGTACTTTTGTTGTCCAAATAGCAGCCTGCAATGGTCCAAATTCTCCCCAAAAATGCTATAAACCATTCCAAAAAACAGCAGCCTGCAATGGTCCAAATTCTGTCAGAAAACTGCTATAAATCAGTCTAGAACAGTCAGTTATGCCACTGCTGCCCTACATCATAACAGCCAAGAGGTTACACCAAAATGGAAACTCAAAACTGTATGAAAAAATCCTCAAAATAGGGCATTCACAACTATTCAAATTTCTCACATTCCCCCCCCCCCCCCTAAAACCCCACATATTTCACTATAAAAGGCCACCTTCATTAACAGAAAAGGGGGAGAAGTTTGTTCAAGAATAACAGAAAATAATCAGAGTTAAATAAGCTTGAGCATCAACAAGAGAGGGATGGAGAACTTACTATTTTTGAACCTCCATCAGAGAGACTCCAATAAGTATTTCTTCTCCCTATTACTTCTGCATACATTAGTACCTGCTAGATTCGTTTGCATAGCAACATCATTCGCATATTTGAATCTTCTCTTTGTACCACTTCTATGACATGTGAATGCTTGATTTATCATACTTTTCTTTTGTGTTCTGGAAGCTGCTACATTTGTGGATATTTAGAAATTTTTAGAACAATAATAATAATAACACAGACGAAACGCACAGTAAATGACATAAATTCACAGAGACAAAAATACCTTCAAATTTCCCTTTCTTGAGTACACAATCCTAGTCAGAAATCATCGCCATTGTCTCTACACTTACAATATTATAGTTTCTAACCTTATTCCCTCCTTCAATCTCTTCCTGCTGCAAAAAACACGAACTCATAACAAACACGCAAATTCCCTCAACAGTTTTCTGTTAACACTAATAACCTCTCGAAACCGCAGCAAACCACCGCCACAACCGTTCTCTCTGAACACAACCCAAACGAACTCAACTCTTTAAAACAGAGAAGATAAAAATGAACAGCAAACGAAAAACGCGCGTGGCACTCACGATCGCCCCTTTTTGCAGCTGCAATAATCTCCATCGTCTTCATCGTACTCCGCCGAACGAGGCGTAAGCAACACAAGTCTATTTCGAATTCGTGTTACTCGCATTCTGAACCGAAGCCACAATCGACGTTTAAGCGAGTCTTAGTTGATAACTCCTACACGCTATTTAAGAATTTGAGCTCGAAAGCCTACGGTAGTAACTAGAATGGTAATCGTTCGAATTCGCATCCGTTTGAGGCAGAGGTTACAACATTGTTAAGTGATCACCAGCCCGAAATTGAACTTGGAGATGAGATTTAGAAATGAATGATTTGTACGTTTGGGTTGATACATAGATGCAGTTAAAGGAACTGGTTGAAGTTTTGAGCAAGGAAAGGTTCTTTGGTGTGGATACAGAAACAAAAACAGTGCCTCCCTTTGTGTATCTAGGGTTTCGAAAACCCTTCAATTTCCCCTAAGGTCGGATTCGGGTTTGGGCTTAAGTTTTAGGGCCCAACCTGATTATTTTACTTTCTTTGTTTGGTTTAGAGAATGCATAATTGAAAAATATCAATGGTTTAGTTGCTGAGCAGAATGGTTATAACCAAAAGGACCTGAGTTCTACCCCTTGTTCGGGCATTTTATTTCATTTTTTTAGTTCTTTTAGCCTTATTTCCCCAAATTCTATTAAAAATATATGATAACAAAATATTAGTTTAGCTTATTTTATATACAATTATTTCTCGTCATTATAAAAATACATGCTATTAAACTAATATTTTATTTAATTTTTGTTATTTATTTAATTGTTCAAAAATACATGCTAGTATTAAATTAATCTTTTATTTTTGTTATTTATTTAATTGTTCAAAAGTACATGCTAGTATAAATTAATCTTCTATTTAATTTTTGATTTATTTAATTGTTCAATTGTCATTCGAATTAACTTTATTCTCGATCATTTAATCTATATATCTTTCGTTCGTCTAAAATCCAAGGGAAATGTTTTAACTTTGTTGACTTCATGTCATTAAATATATCTTATACGATTGTGTGAAACTCCTTCATACATTTTAGTTTTTTTGTTAAACTTAAGTTAATTTTCCTAAAAGACTCAATTTTAAAACTCACACCTTTTAAGTCAAATTTTCGACACTAGGTTGTCGTATCTTCAAAATCTCGTCCACACCCATTTTAACCAAACAAACAATTTTAACCAAAAAATAGATATTTCAAAAGGTTCATGCAGAGTACCGCAGATGCATTGGGTTCTAGTACCTTCCCTTTGTATAACCAACCTCCGAACATTCTATCTCTTTCAAAAATGCATTATATTTTCATTACTTTTAAGTATTACTTTACATTGCACATTTAAGGGTTTTATTTCGCTCTTTTCCCTTTTCCCTTAGAAATAATAAAGCGCGGTGGCGACTCTTGCTTTTGTGAGTCGAGTTAACTAATAGCTTGATCTCTGATTTACACCGCTACAATTTTTTTTATCGCTACACATAGTTTTGTCTTTTCTTCTAGAGTTGCTTAAGTTTTCTAGATAGAAGTGATAATTCTTCATCATCATAACATTCATCATTAGATTCCTCAAATTCTCCAGCTTGGAAAGCCTTGTTCTTTTCTGACTTGATTCTTTCTGTTTTATACCTTAAAGAAATAGATTTTCACTTCTTCTGAGGCTCATCTTCTTCTATCTCTATCTCATGACTTCTAAACAAACTGACTAACTCTTCAAGAGTTATGTTGTTCAGATCCTTAGACAACTTCAGAGAAGTAACCATAGGTTTCCATATTTTAGGAAGACTTTTGATGATCTTCTTAACATGATCGGTTGTGGAGTATCCTTTATCCATGACTTTAAGTTCTGCTAGTAGGGTTTGAAAACGTGATGGTTTCAACCATTTCTTCATCTTCCATTCTGAAGGCTTCATATTTCTGAATTAAGGCCAAGGCCTTATTTCTTTGACTCGTAATTGCCTTCATGTGTCATTCTGAGTGAATCAAGAATATCCTTTGCAGTTTCTATATTTGTAATCTTTTCATATTCATTGTACAAGATTATGCTGAGAAGGATAGTTCTGGTTTTGTGATGATTCTTGAACTTGAGCTTCTGATATGCACTCATATTGTTCATGGGAATAGGAATCCTAAGTGGAGTGACAAGTTCTTCATAAACATTTGTAACAATTTCCCAAAGATCAATATCATAGCCTAGAAATAAACTTTATATTCTATCCCTCCAGTATTCAAATTTCTCTCCGTCAAAAGTAGGAGGTTTAGCATTGTATCTATCTCTATCGATTATGTTAGCAACAACCATTTAAAAAGGTTTTTCTCACACTCGATCTCTATACACAGTTAAGTGTTTGATTAGAAAATCAATAATAGAGTCGGAGGTATGATACCAATTGAAGGTTGAGAAAAACACAAGAAAGGGGGGTTTGGATTGGGTTTTAAAACTTTTTCGTTTAGAAGTGCTCAACACAAACAATTAGAATTAGAAACAATATTATGAAAGAGAAATAATAACACAATCGGTTTATCTAGGTTCACCTAAGCAAAGGTTAATCCTGTCCATCCACCAATGTGATTTCTCCTTAGAAAAGGACTTAGTCCACTATAACCAAACTGATTACAATTGCACGGGATACCCACCAGTGACTAACAACAGCAGTGATAACCTGCTAGTGATCCCTTAATAATTATAACCTTCCCGGTCCTGTAAGAGATATAACGACCACTGACTCCTTAAGCCTTTTGACCTACCTGGTTCCTTGAAGGAGATTTCTCTTTGCCTTAGAAAAGGACTTGACCAACTACCCATTGAATGACGTGTATACAAGTTTTCTTCTAATAAGCTGATTACACAAATGTTTAAGTCCTTACTTTTTAACACAAATATGAGCAACAGCTCTTGTGTTTAAACAATTTACAATAGTAACACAAATATGAGCAACAACTCTTGTGTTCTAACAAATGATAATAAGAACACAATTATGAGAAAAAACATTTGTGTTCTTAATCAAATAATAGTCTTAACATGGCAATGAGAAACAAATCATGTGTTCACGCAAATAATAATATCAACACAAATATGAGCAATAACTCTTGTGTTTTGATCTTCTTCTTTTTCTTTCTTTGATCTTTTTCTTGTTTTTGATTTTTGCAGCGTTACCGCTCTTGTTCTCTATTTCTCCAAGTTTGCAAATGAACAATTGGTCCTTTATATAGGCATTGAGGAAGTAGACCATTGTAGTAGTACACACGTCACTTTTATTGCCAGCTGCCAATGTGGTAATAAATGATCGTGGGAGACAAATAGTACACAATCATCCATTTGAGTGGAATGTGTAATTGTACTTTTGTACCAACTCTTCTAGCGCTCGTTTCTGATGATCTTGTCTTCTGATGAATATTCCTTATGATAAAGTAATTGGCTTGAGAAGATATCATCTTGATCTTGTCTTTTGATGGACTGTATGATGTAGAATAGTAATGAGTCAAGAAGATCTAACTTTCCATGATTTATCTTCTGATGGAATGCTTTCTTATGTGAAGTGATGTGCACATATTCCACGAAGTGTCCTAGTCTTCATAATCTTGACTTTGTCTTTATAATGAGAACAACACCTCTTCTAACAAAGAAATCTTGACTTCTGATTTGGAGGTAGAAGCTTTTCTTTGATGTGTTTAGAATCTTGACTTTGTCTTCAGAATTAGAACAACAACTCTTCTGATGAACAAATCTTGACTTCTGATCTTTGACGTAAAAGCTTATTTCTAATGTAATCTTGTTTTCTAATCTTTGAGAAGAAACTCTAAAAGAAATTATTTCTTCTTATGTAATCTTGTTTTCTGATCTTTGAGCAGTAGCTCTAACATAAATTCTTTCTTCTTGTGTAATCTTGTTTTCTGGTCTTTGAGCAGCATCTCTAATACAAATTCTTTCTTCTTGTATACTTGTGACTTTTGAAGCGTGAACTTATATTGAAGTACACGTTGAGATCCTCTTTTTAGCGAACAATCATCATTCTTCAGAACTACTGATGTTTCTTCATAACAGATGCACTAGCCTTTCTGATGCGTGCTTTATGATGATTCTTCAGACAACAATCCTGAATTAAATTAGAACTCTAATCTGTACACTCAAGAAACTATTTGAAACAAAATTGTTTACATATAAAATATATGTATTATTATCATCAAAATCCAGATATTAATTGTAGAATCCAAATGTTGTTCTAACACATACCATTTGAGAGGCTTATGTAAAGCAGAAATTAGGGATGTGGCACCAATGATTAGTGCCTCAATTGGGTTTCAGTCCTAACCATGGAGGATATGGGGGAAAGTTGGACACCTAAGTGGGTTCGAGTAACATATGTTGAAAGACACTCAAAGTGGGTTTGAGTCCCATACGAGTGACGGTTTCTGAAGTGGTAATAGGAGAACCACCATTTCCTTGTATAAAGGGGTTGGTGAGCTTCACCTACTAAAAGATCTCGGGTATATAATAGGAACTCTCAATACCAATTATTATGAATAGAAGTAGGTACTTTTGATTTTACCGAACCTCTATACATTATGGTGTTCTTTTTTGAAGGGTGAGAAAACACTTAGAAGGGGGGTTGAATAAGTTTTTCTTTTTTCTTTTCCTTACTAGGTCAACAATTATGGAAAGACACACTTATTTTTATCCTGGTTCGTTTGAAGTCAAACTACTCCAGTGCACCTGCCAAGGTGATTTCGCCTTTCTCAACAAGGATTGAATTCACTATAATCAAACAGATTACAATCACACAACCAAACTGTTGTGACTAACAATACAAAGCACAAGTAAACTTACAAGTGACTAACACCACTAAGACTAAAACTAGTCCTAGCCTTCTTGAGAAATCTGACCAAGCTTGGTCTCTCAAGGAACAAATACAAGAATTAAATCTTTACAATAGTGAAACAAATTGCTTCTTAGAAAGCTATATCACAAACTGTGATTTATCACTAAGATAAGTTTTACTCTTGAGAAAATAACAAAGTGTAAGAAAATAATTTGTGAGCAGCAGAATAATTTTCGCGTTAGTTGGGTTGTTTGCTTGCAATAAATGATCTTCTATTTATAGCATGAGGAAAACGACCTTTACTGCCTTCAAAAGTGAGGAGCAATTAATGTTTGCGTGTTAGCTTGCATTATTGTTTCTTTCAATGAACTAGCGTAGAGACACTTGAGTGATTTAGCCGTCTTTGCATTAAATGAACAAACGGCACTACCAGAGCTTGTTTCCTAAAACTTGACATAATTATTTGCTTCTTTAATCTTTCAGAACTTGCTTCAGATCTTGCTTCAGAATTTGCTTGCAAATAACTTCTCATCAGAGCTTGCTTGCAAAATACTTCTAAACAGAGTTTGCATGGAAACTTGCTAAGATTGGAGGATGCTTTAAATTGCTTCTTATCAGAGCCAGCGTTAGAACTTGCGCTAAATAAATAGTTCTTTAATCAAAGAACTTCTTCATTTTTATTCAACTCAACACGTAAAATGATTTTCACCTTAGAAAATACTTCAGTCAGAACATTATCTGAAACAAAGAAATATGCTCATCAGAGTATCAATTATACAAAATATATTTTATTGTTATCATCAAAACTCTGAGATATGATCAGAACCAAACTTGTTCTAATAATCTCCCCCTTTTCGATGATGACAAAAATATTCAGGTTTTGAAAAATAAATAGAACAAAGAGATAAGAATCTCCCCCTGAAATAAATATTTCTTTTTTGAAAAAATAGATGTATAAGAAAAAATTCCTGAGATTTTTCTTCAGAGCTTTGAGATTTTTCTTTTAGGATTTCTTCAGCAAGTCTTTTGAAGATGATGTTCAGATGATTAAACTTCCAGAGTTTAGTGATACCTGCAAAATTCTTTAAACAGAGAAAGAAATCTTTGTATTTTGTTAGTAATGTTTGAGACTTAGTCCCATAACTGTTAATCAAAGATTAGATCAAAATACTCATTTTCCCCCCTTTTTGTCATAATCAAAAAGTATAAAAAGAATTAAAGAGCGTAAAAGGTTTTTATAAAAAAAAGATTCAGAGGTACAAAACAAAACAAAAAACTAGAAACAGAATGACTTAAGATTTTCTAGAAACAAGAGACAAAAGAAGATTCTTGATTTCAGATGAAGATTCCTCTTGCTTCATCATCCAGTTTCTGATTTCCTTGTTTGTCTCATCCTGCTTGTCCAAGGGCTCATGAATAGCTTCATTTTCCTTCTTAAGCTCATTCAGAGTATCCATAACCAGTGAAGTAGGAGCAGAAGATGAAGTAGCTTCAGCAGATATAACCTTTGGGTGTAGAAGCAGCTGAGTCAGAACGAACAATATTTGAGAGAAGAGTGCCCAGATCAACCATAAGAGTTGGCACACCTTATGGTGCAGCTTTAGCATAAGGTTGATTAAACAGAATCATTGCCAGAGGATTTGAATCTTCAGAGGCATCTTCAGACTCATCTTCTGAAATGTCCATTTGATCAGCAGGAGAATTGGCAATAAGCAGAGTAGACTTCTTGTCCTAAGTATCAACAGCTTATGATTGGAAGGCATGCAGATGTTTGGAGAAATTCTCAAGCACCTGAGAATGACACAAGTCTTGTAATTTCAGTGATTCATCATCTAATGTTCATCTGAACGTTTCCCACAGAAGATCTGTTGCTGCTGGGTTCACATTGTTGGTGCAGTTTGCCTTCAGCAGGTCTATCCAAGCTTGTACTTCTGTTATAAAATTCTGAAAACATACATTTACATCTGGCTGGACAGGTTTGGGAACAGCCTTTTTGTAGGTTTTATTTTTTAGAAATTGTAGGGATTCAAAATCAACTACAGTTTTCAGAAAGTCAGTTGGTTCATGAGTTTCTAATTGTTCAGGTGTTTCTTTTTGGTCAGGATTTTCATATGGTTCAGGTGTTGTTGATGGTTCAAGAGTTTCAGATGGTTCATGTGTTGCTGATGGTTAAAGAGTTTCAGATGGTTCATGTGTTGTTGATGGTTCAAGAGTTTCAGATGGTTCATGAGATGGATTGAGGGTATGTTTTGGAGATTGAGGTGGTGAAAGCGTTGGTGAGTTAGGTGTTGGAAGTTATGGAGATATGGGTGGTGTGACATCAAGAGAAATGATGATGGTGTTTTCAGCAGTGGGGGTAGGATTTTGTGGTTGAGTTCTGTTCATAGCAAAGATATTCTCAGAGGGTAGGGTGAAAGGTGGCTTTTGCATGGCCAGAGGTACGTTTATTCCAGGTATTCTCCAAGAGCCATCATGTCATTCAAAAGGTCTTGGTGATAAAGGTCTGGGAGGTGTTTGAGAAAAGTTTTCAGCAGGATTATTTTGTGAGATATGTGTTTGAGATGGTTGTGTTTGGGTTTCAAGAGAGTCATCAGAGTTAAAATCACTTAAGTCTGATAAAACTTGATCTATTTGAGGGTTTGTAGAAAGAGGTTCAGAGGAAATGGTTAAATCTATGTCTATATCTATGTCACCTAATGTTTGAGGTTCAACAGATGTAGATATATGTACAAAATCATAAACAGAAATAGTCTCAGAAGGTGTACCTTATTTCTTCTTCTTCTTCTGGGGTCTAGCAGAGGGTCCTTCAACTGCTTCCTTTTCATTGGTTGCTGGAAGACAACATCTGGAGTTGCTTCATTTCTACCTTGAGGCCAGGCAGGATCAATTAGAGTTCCACTTTCTTTGCAAATTGCAATGTAATGCAGAATGATACGAGGGTGATCTCCTGAGTTGAAAAGTGGAAAGTCAGCAATTGGAATTCTTCTTCTGGTAACAGTTGCTGATACATAAGGGGTAGGTTCCACCAGCAGTTTATCAATGATCTTTCTCTTCACCAGATTCTTTCCTGTCAGAGCTTTCCCACACGTAGGCTCTAACTCCCCCAGAAGGTTTGCTTCGTTCAAATGTGCAATCAGACCATTCTCTGTCAGAATGTCTGAAATCAACCTTCCCATTGGAATCAAGTTCATTTTGGATTTAGGGTTCTTCACTCTTTATGCTTCCCTTGTTTCCTTGACATGTGTCCAGAGGTGATCAAACAGAAGGTAGGGTAAATCAATCTTTACATTCGTTCCCAGACAGAACAGAAGGTATTGCTGGTCAATTTATATAGTCAGGAGAACTTGTTTCCTTTCTATGATGAATGCATCCATGGATGATTCTAGCCCAAATCTTGTACTTATTCTTCAAGTCTCATACTTTTGATGAAGCTTTCCCAGTTGTAAAAATTTCAGCATGAACTCTTGACATATCCATTCTACCATTTGAGACTCCAGTGACTCAATGGCCATCAAAACCCAATAATCTCCTGGTGAGATTCTCAGTGATTGAATTTCCTTACCCATTACAAACGAGAGAATAACCTTTGGTGATGCAATGGCGTGAATCCAAAATTCCTTTACAAGATGTGGAAATACAGGGCCAACAAGACGATCAAAGAAATTTCCCCATCCTTGAAATTCCACTGCAGGAAGAAGGTCAAACCCATTTGCTTTTAGGTTTTCAAAGTCCATCATCAATTCACTGATTACTTCTAAACTTTCAACAGGAATAAGAGTGGTTCTTTCAGGGATGATGTATTGTTCAGCTTGAGTGCTTCTGGAAGGAGTAGAAGATGAAGCCATTTGAGCACTTAGGTTGAGATGAAAGAGAATGGGTTGCAGAAAATACATAGAGACAGTTTTGAAATTTGAAAGAGAAGGTAAAAAAATGAGAAAGGGGTTTTACAAAAGTATTTATAGGTAAACTTTTGAGAAAAAGGGTTTTAAAATAAAACTGTAAAAAGAATTTAAGAAAAAAAATGAATTAAAAAAAATTTAATCATTACTAGCATTTAATGACATTGAAAAAGGGGAAAGCGTGAGATTTTGAACAAATCATAACAGTTACCTAGGAACGGCGTCAATAGCATACCACGTGTGACCTTTCAGAAATACAACACGTGTTCATCTCCTGAAGGTTGCATGAGACAACTGTTTGATATAATGAACTGCTGAACTATACTTGTAATGAAACGTTAGAACATTTCAGAACTTTATATATAGTTTCTGATGTAACTTCTCTTCTAACTTCTGAATAGTTGTTAATCAGAACATTCATTTCAGAACATTCTGAAAGCAATCACAGAAGATAAATACAATTTCATTCAGGACAAAATTCCATACTAATATTTTTCATAATGAATTTAAATCTATCTTCAGAAAGGGGTTAGGTAAAAATATCAGCCCATTGATGGTCTATGTTTACAAAGTTTAAATTTAAAATTCCTTTATGAATGTAGTCCCTTATAAAATGATATTTAATTTCTATGTGTTTTGCTTTAGAATGCAAAATGGGATTTTTAGAAAGACAAATTGCAGAGGTATTGTCACAGAAGATAAGAATCTTACTTTCATAGAGATTAAAATCTTCTAGCTGACTTTTCATCCAGATCATCTGAGAGTTACATCCAGCAGCAGATATATACTCAGCTTCTGTTGTTGAAAGTGCAATGGTAGCTTGCTTCTTGCTGTACCACGAGATAAGGTTGTCACCCAGAAACTGACAGCTTCCAGAGGTGCTCTTTCTTTCAATTCTATCTCCAGCAAAGTCAGCATCACAATAACCTACTAGTCTGAATTCTTTTGATCTTCTATAACACAGACCCAGATTAGTAGTACCTTTCAGATACCTTAGAATTCGCTTAACAGCAGTTAAGTGAGATTCTCTAAGATCTGATTGGAATCTAGTACATAAACATACGCTGAATAATATATCAGGTCTAGATGCAGTCAGATAGAGAAGGGATCCAATCATACCTCTGTAGAGTTTCTGATCTACCTTCATACTTACCTCATATTTTCCCAGAATGCATGTAGGATGCATTGGTGTCTTTGCATCTTTACTTTCTGACATCTGGAATTTCTTCAGAAGTTCTTTAACATACTTCGTCTGATGTATGTAAGTACCTTCTGGAATCTGGTTTATTTGTATTCCCAGAAAGAACTTTAATTCTCCCATCATGCTCTTCTCAAATTAAGCATGCATAGTCTCAGCAAATTCTTTTCCAAGAGAGATATTAGAGGTTCCAAAAATAATATCATCAATATAAATTTGACAAATTAAAATGTCATTTTTAAATGTTTTTCTGAATAAAGTTGTGTCCATTTTCCCTCTGGTAAAATCCTTTTCTAAAAGAAAATTACTCAAACATTCATACCAAGCTCTAGGAGCTTGTTTCAGACCGTATAAAGACTCTTTTAGTTTAAAAACGTGTTCTGGATATTTTGAGTCATTAAACCCCGGAGGTTGATGGACATAAACTTCTTCTTCTATATAACCATTTAAAAATGCACTTTCATCATCCATTTGATATAATGAAATGTTATTTTGAACAGCAAAAGAAATTAATAATCTAATTGATTCTAACCTGGCGACTAGGGCAAAGTTTTCATTATAATCAATTCCTTCTTGTTGACTATAACCTTGTGCAACCAGTCGTGCTTTGTTTTTGACCACCTCTCCTTGTTCATTTAATTTGTTTATGAATACCCATTTAGTTCCTATAATATTGAATCCTTTAGGTCTTGGAACTAGATCCCACACATTGTTTCTGGAAAATTGATTGAGTTCATCTTGAATAGCTAGGATCCAATCATTATCTTCCAGAGCTTCATCAATAGAGGTTGGCTCAATCAGAGATACCAATCTAAACAATGATTCTTCATTGATTCTGAGGGAGGATCTTGTTCTGATGGGATCTTCTTTCTTTCCAATAATCACGTCTCTTTATGAGTTGAAGAGATTCTGGGAAACCTTTTCTGAGAGGGTTGTTCAGAGATTCTGAGATTATCCAGAGCATTATCAAGAGGAGGATCTTCTGAGTTGTCCTTTGCTTATGACTTTTCAGAGTTTGAGAGATGATCTTCTGTACCTACAGAAATATCAATCTATTTTGGCTGTTGCTGGCCAAGCTTATCATCAAACCTAACTTTGATTGATTCTTCAACAATCAGAGTTTCTGTGTTGTATACTCTATAGCCTTTTGAGCGTTCAGAATATCCAAGCAGAAAACACTTTTGTGCCTTAGAATCAAACTTTTTCAGATTATCTTTAGTATTCAAAATATAGCAAGTACATCCAAAAGGATGAAAATATGAAATGTTGGATTTTCTGTTTTTCCACAATTCATAGGGAGCCTTTTCAAGAATAGGTCTTATAGAGATTCTATTCTGAATATAACATGTTGTGTTCACTGCTTCTGCCCAGAAGTGCTTAGCCATATTTGTTTCATTAATCATGGTTCTGGCCATTTCTTATAAAGTTCTATTCTTTCGTTCTACAACTCCATTTTGTTGGGGAGTTCTAGGACAAGAGAAATTATGAACAATACCATTTTCTTTAAAATATTTTTCAAAATAATGGTTTTCAAATTCTCCTCCATGATCACTTCTAACTTTTATAATTCTAAAATCTTTTTCATTTTGCACTTGGTTACAGAAGTCAACGAACACAGAATGTGACCTATCCTTGTGTTTTAAAAACTTAACCCATGTCCATCTGCTGTAGTTATCAACAATGACCAATCCATACTTCTTGCCTCCGATGGATGCGGTTTTAACTGGCCCAAACAGATCAATGTCAAGTAGTTCTAAAGGCCTAGAGGAAGAAAAAACATTTTTTATTTAAAAGAAGGTTTTGAAAATTTCCCTTTTTGACATGCTTTGCACAGAGCTTCTGAGTTGAACTTCAGATTGGGAAGTCCTCTGACTAAATTCAGTTTATTTATTTGAGATATTTTTCTCATGCTGACATGTCCCTATCTTCTGTGCCACACCCATTGCTCATCGCTAACAGACAAAAGGCATTTTACATTCTGAGTTTTAAGATCTGACAAATCAATTTTATAGATGTTGTTCTTTCTCTTGCCAGAAAAGAGGATTGTTCCATATTTTTGACTAACAACTCTACAGGAATTTTGATTAAAGATAATGTCATAACCGTTGTCACTTAATTGACTTATGGACAACAAGTTATGCATTAATCCTTCTACTAACAGAACACTAGAGATAGAAGGAAGATTACAGTTTCCAATGGTTCCAGAACCAATAATCTTTCTTTTCTGATTTCCTCTAAATTTGACGTCTCCTCCAGATTTAAATTCCAGTTTTTGGAACATAACTTTCTTCCTGTCATGTATCGTGAGCATCTAGAGTCCAGGTACCATGACTGGTGTTCCAACTGAGCTGTTAAGGACATCTGCAACATATATTATTTTCTCCTTAGGTACCCATATCTTTTTGGGTCCTTTTTGGTTAGAGTTTCTAAAGTTCTGTTTGAACTTTGGATTAGCATAAAAAATTTCAGAGTGAGATGTGTATTTAATATCATGTGTGTGCCCAAAACTAAATTGTTTGTTCAGAGGTTTATATGTGAAAGCCATCTTAACAACATGTTTTAGTATATATGTTTTCTTCCCTTTGGGAGTTTCATATCCAATTCCTCTTCTGTTGTTTCCACTAACTCCATAGATCATTGAATCCATCTTGCTTCTATCTATGCTTTTAGCAAGAAAAGTTTGAAAACTAGAGTCGTATTCTTTAAGAATATCTCTTGAACTTGACGCAGAATATGAAATAGAAATTTTTTGAACTTTTTGAATTTCCTCTTTGATTTTAAAATTATTTTCTTTGAGTTTAGAGTTTTTTGTTTCAAGTTTCTCAAGATCAGATGCAAGACTCTTTTTGAGTTTATTGTATTTGATTTTTAGTTGACTGTAGTTTTCAAGGAGTTCTGATAAACTTTCTGCAAGTTCAGCTCTAGTAAATTCAGAGAATACCTCTTTTGGTTCTGACTCACAGTCTGAGTCTTCTGCTGCAGTATCCATAAGAGCTAGGTTGGCGTTCTCATCTTCTGAGTCAGATTCATCTTCAGAAGATTCTAAATCGTCCCAGGTGGCCATCATGCCTTTCTTTCTACCAAACTTCTTCTTTGGTCTTTCTCTTTGTAGTTTTGGACAATCACTCTTGTAGTGTCCTGGTTCTTTACATTCATAGCATATTATATCTCTTCTGTTTGACTTCTTATGTCCAGAAGATTCTGGTTTATCTTCTGACCTCTTGTAGTTCCTGAACTTCTTCTGTCTGTGCTTCCACATCTGATTGATCCTTCTGGAGAGCAAGGATAGTTCGTATTCTTCTGATGCAGATTCTTCAGAGTTTCCTTCTTCTTCCTTAAAAGTGTTAGTTTCACATTTTTAATAGATTTAAGGGAAAAAAACTTACCTTTCTTCTGAGTCTCGTGTTCATCAAGTTCTATCTCATGACTTCTTAAAGCGCTGATGAGTTCTTCAAGAGACACATTATTCAAATGTTTTGATACTTTGAATGAAGTAACCATAGGTGTCCATCTTCTTTGTAAACTTATGATAATCTTCTTAATGCGGTCTGCCTTGGTGTATCCTTTGTTCAGAACTCTCACACCAGCGATCAGAGTTTGGAACCTTGAGAACATAGCTTCTACAGATTCACTTTCTTCCATTTTGAAGGCTTCATACTTCTGGATGAGAGCCAGAGCTTTAGTCTCTTTTACTTGAGCATTTCCTTCATGAGTCATTTTGAGAGACTCAAACATGTCATGTGTTGTATCTCTATTTGTTATCTTCTCATATTCCATTTTAGAGATAGCGTTCAGAAAGATATTTCTAGCTCTGTGGTGATTTTTGAAATCTGCGTTTTGTTGTCTATCCATATTCTTTCTATCAATCTTGTTTCCTTCTGAGTCTATAAGATGTGTGTAACCATCTAAGACCATATCCCATAAATCAGCATCATGACCTAGAAAGAAACTTTCTAGTCTATCTTTCCAATATTCAAAATCTTCTCCATCAAACACAAGACGTTTGGTGTAGTTATTGTTGTTTTGTTCAGTTGCCATAGTGTTTTCTTTCTGGATCTTTTTCTGACACTGTTAAGTGTTTACGCTCAGAGTCAAGCTCTGATACCAATTGAAGGGTGAGAAAACACTTGGAAAGGGGGGGGGGGGGGGGTTGAATAAGTTTTTCCTTTTTCTTTTTCTTACTAGCTCAACAATTATGGAAAGACACATTTATTTTTATCCTGGTTCGTTTGAACTCAAACTACTCCAGTCCACCCGCCAAGGTGATTTCGCCTTTCTCAACAAGGACTTAATTCAATTTAATCAAACATATTACAATCACACAACAAAACTGTTGTGACTAACAATATAAATCACAAGTAAACTTACAAGTGACTAACACCACTAAGACTCAAACTAGTCCTAGCCTTCTTGAGAAATCTGACCAAGCTTGGTCTCTCAAGGAACAAATACAAGAATTAAATCTTTACAATAGTGAAACAAATTGCTTCTTAGAAAGCTATATCACAAACTGTGATTTATCACTAAGATAAGTTTTGCTCTTGAGAAAATAACAAAGTGTAAGAAAATAATTTGTGAGCAGCAGAATAATTTTTACGTTAGTTGGGTTGTTGGCTTGCAATAAATGATCTTCTATTTATAGCACGAGGAAAATGACTGTTACTACCTTCAAAAGTTAGGAGCAATTAATGTTTGCGTGTTAGCTTGCATTATTGTTTCTTTCAATGAACTAGCATAGAGACACTTGAGTGCTTTAGCCGTCTTTGCATTAAATGAACAAACGGCACTGTCAAAGCTTGTTTCCTGAAACTTGACAAGACTGTTTGCTTCTTTAATCTTTCATAACTTGCTTCAGATCGTGCTTCAGAATTTGCTTGCAAATAACTTCTCATCAGAGCTTGCTTGCAAAATGCTTCTGAACAGAGTTTGCATGGAAACTTGCTAAGATTAGAGGATGCTTTAAATTGCTTCTTATCAGAGCCAGCGTCAAAACTTGCGCTAAATAAATAGTTCTTTCATCAAAGAACTTCTTCATTTTTATTCAGCTCAGCACGTAAAATGATTTTCACCTTAGAAAATACTTCAGTCAGAACATTATCTGAAACAAAGAAATATGCTCATCAGAGTATCAATTATACAAAATATATTTTATTGTTATCATCAAAACTCTGAGATATGATCAGAACCAAACTTGTTCTAACATTTTTTTCTCTTAACTTTTTACTTTTCGCACTTTACTTTTAAAATAATTTTATATACCGTTGTTAAGTTATAGAAAACCTCTTTAAAACTCTGATATATCTTAGGTTTTAAAAAATGTTTTTTTAAACTCTAATTTCATTCTCAAATTTTTTTTGTAAACCATATTTTTCCAATGTAAAGGTGTACTATAGAAGTACACCTTTTTAAGTCTTTGATTCTGAAAGATGAACGACGATGACATATATGATCAAAGAAACACCATTTGAGAATTTCTAAATTTAATGATCTGTGATGATCGATAAAATAAATAATCCTGTAATGGACTTATTTATTTGTTTGTTTACCAACTCTCTCATTCAATGATGTGTGGATAAGGACACACCTTTGTGGTGTTCTTCCCTAAGGGAATTTTATCAATAACCTTTCTTGATGCAGGTAAAATTATTTTAAGGTTAAAATAACCAGTATATCTAATTAACCTCTTAAAATAATTATTCTTAAAATCTTTCATATTTTAATATTCATGTTTAATTATTTCTAATCTATAAAAATAAGTGTGTTAAAGTACTTTTAAGCTTAGGGAATAAAGAACATGAATTTGAGGTGTATGAAAGCAACAAAGCCAAACAATCAAACCAAAACAAGGTCAGTCTAAGAAAATTTAATTGATTTACAAAAGGAGTCAATCGATTAAAAATTGTCAAAATGTGAAGTTTCAAATCCAATCCAAAACAGCATGATGCACAAGAAAGAGAAAATTTGAGCATTAAAAGATTCATATCAAAAGAGGAATAATATGAATATTTGATTGGTTAGGTCAATAGATTAACATACCTAAATATGGAGATTTTGGATCTAATTTTTGGACAGCATGATCTGATCATCAAAGTTTCTTGAGCCACACACCAAAAAACCCAGAATGTATCACTATAAATATGTATCATACTTTCACTATCTCTTGCATCTCATATTTCTCTTGCATCACTCTCGTAGTAAAATTTCTCTCTTAGAGCTTTACCATGACCTCTTCAAACAAAAAATTCCAGAAACTTATTAACCTTCTATACCTTCCCACATAACTCTTGAATCAAAAACATGAAGAAAAGTTGTCAATTCACTCAAGAGTTGTGATCCAACCTTGGTACCTTGATCTAAGGCTACTAAAAAGTCATAAATCCTACCACCAATATGTGAAGCCTCTCTCAAAGAATTCTTCACCGAAATACCAGACAAGACCATTCCAAAGTTAGTAAGAGAATTCTACCTTAACTTAAAAATTGTAGGATTTGCCTTAATCACTTATATGAACAGAGTGGAGATAGCCTTTCACCAAGACCACTTTAGAAGAATCTTTAAGATACCCTCTGATGGGTTATCTTACACCCTTGATAGACCATTTGGCTTCAAAAATTTCAAACATGCTACTGTCATAAACCACTTAGTAATTGATCCCATGGAAAAGAAAAAAGGTACCCTTCAAAGCTACCTACCTTAAACCAAAATTCAGAATCCTACTCTATATGCTAACTAGGATTATCTTTCCAATAATGATAAATAATTATTTTTTTCTTCGTGAAGATGTAGTTCCCTTATGGCTCTTAACCCAAGAAATCCCAACAAATTCGGTAGAGAGCATTTTCAAACACATGATATGCTGTAGAGAAAATCCAACAGCAAGACTACCTTACGGTCCACTGATCACAAACCGTATCACCGTATTTAATATTGACACAACTGGTGAAGTAGAAGATCAAACAAACCAAAAAATTAATCATAGCACCTTAAGAGAAATAAGAATTCAAGTTAGAAATGGAGATATAGAAGAAGATTCATACTTCAAAGATGAAGAAGAAGGGCCAATAGAAATGGAAAACTTCAAAATTGATAAAATCCTAGAACTCTACCAAAACATAGCCAAAAAATTAGAAGGTCTCACATCCAAAAATGATGAAAATAACAGAGTAGAATAAAACCCAACTTTCAAATTTCGCACCTTTACCTTCGACAATTTCCCCTTATGTATTTTTCTTTAGTTCACATCCTTTATTTATGTAATGCATTTCATTTACGGTTTCAATAAGGAATCCTTTTCCCTTTCGTAAATATCTTGATTACTTAATAGTGCTTACAACTTTGTTTTGCCTTAAAAATATCTTTGTAAGACACACCATTAGATATCTTACAAAAATCCTATTACTCACTTAAAATATTATATATCACAAAGAGTGACACTCTTTATACCATGATCTCATGCTAGGCACATAAGAGCTTTAAAATCCTTTAAGAAAACTTAGATACAGAAAATAAATATGTTCTCATATCAAAATTAATAATAGGGAAAACTTAGGGAACATAACTTAGATACATAGGATGTATAAGTAAAATTTTACTTCCCATTGTACCATGTATTCCTAAACAATGCCTAAGTGTTAGAAATCTTTGACCTTACACCTTAGAATATAGTCTCCCAATAAGTATGTTTCCTTTTCCAATATGACATTATAGCCATGTTGTGTAAATATTTTTCCCTTGTTATTTTAGGGAACCTTGTTTATTCAAACTTTAGAATTAGGTAAAGAAAATATGTAATCTCTATACCATGACATTTGTGTTAATAGCTTTCTATTGTTATACCTAAAATTTGTCCTTACCTTTTATAAAATCACCTGACTTATGCATCTCATTATCCTCATATGCATTACCTCTCTGGTAGGTTATTTAACTCATTATGCACCATTAATCAATGAGCTTAGCCTGAGATAAATGGTTTTTGAAATTGGGGTTTCTACCCTATGTAGGCTAGTTTCAACTGAGGTTCATATTAATCATGGATTAAGGGTTTTCTTCCTTATGCTTGGAATTATCAGGTGAATCTTGGGGTTTGGTCTTATAGTCATCATGGGTTTTTTCTCAAGCTTGTTCATCATGTGAGGGGTAACTTCATTGTTACTTATGTTGCAAAACGTTGAACTGGACTTCTTTCAAAGGGCTCTGAACTTAGACAAGAAAATTCTTGAAATTCATGAAGTGAGACGTTTCTTCAGTGTGTTAGCACTTATCATTGGAATTTAGGGTTGATTTCCCTATTCACGTGGTGATCAAGAGGCTCATTGGATAAAGACTTATTGTCTAAGCAAGAATCGGTGCAATGGGATTTCTTTGGGGTTATCATGTGGCACACTTCAATATTAGGGCTTCATTTGATTTTGTCATCTGTTAAAATATGGTTCACTTGGTTATTTGGGTTACAAGTCAGTACTTTGAACCTTATGCAAGAGTTTGGAGAGACATGGTGGAACTAGAATATGATGTCAAGGTTTAAAGGTTTTGACCAAAGTCCTTCTTAAAACTTTTTGGGCTTTTATCTTTTTATCATATGGTTATTACTCAAGCTCGTAAGTTTGAAGTGGAAAATGGAATTTCAAAAATCAGAGTGAGTGGAGTTTCAAATTTTATTTAAGGAAAAAATCATTTCATTACAAGATAGTATTCAAAATAATTGTCATTCATATCATTACCACAAAGAAAAAATACATACAAAAAATTATTACAAGTTTTGACCAAAATCAACATACAACTTGTTGACCCTTACTAAACATATGCAAAATCTATCCATCTTCATTCTTATTCTAATCCCACGACCAATATTCATGCTTCTTACTTCATGACTTATCATTCCATTTGCCAAACTTCAAGGACTCTAAAACTTTGCTCACTTGAACCTTGCTAAAAAGCCTTTCTAAGAACATGCTAGAACATAGCTACAAGCTGCTACAATACATCGGTGAAACCTACAACTAGGCGTCACACGAGACATTTTCCAAAATTTGCTTCATCCTTGCTCATAAGCTTGCTTCAAAGCCTCCACCAAAAATAATTCCAAAACAGTTAACCACAAAAGCAGTAGCAGTTCACTATTAATGAAAACAAAATTGTCAAACCATAAACAAATCCTTCATGCTATGAGCCAAGACTTTCATGCTATGTTTCTTCTCGAGTCTTTTTCATTTGCAACCACCATGCCTTTGCCACTTCTCAACTTCCATACATGTTCAAACATAAAGAAAAAGAGGTGATTAATATCAAGACTTCCCTAACAGAATGAGAATTAAACAACCCGCTTTCACTTTAAACTTCATTCATAAAAATCCAATCCGAAACCAAAACCGCCCTGGAAATTTCCATCAAACCAAATCCGTTCTTGCACTTAAATCGATGCCCTGCCCTGCCCTGCCCTGCCCTGCCCTGCCCTGCCCTGCCCTGCCCCAATCCAAGATAACTGAAACAGACAGAAACTCAAGCAACTAACCACCCTGCACTTCTTATAGCAGAAAAACTCAGCATGTTAACCGATTTAGAAAAAACAACTAAAACTAACTCCTAACTGTTATAACTAAAATTCCAGCTCATCAATCTCCTCATAACAGAATCTAACTAACAACTTCTAACTATCTCATCTTAACCCTTCATTTAATAACAGAAATCCTAGATCCTAGGGTTGAGAATCATCAACCTCTAACCAACCTCTCATCACCAGTTCTATATAATCTCTTCATCCTCTTCAATTCACCTTGGGGGGTCACCATTCACCACCATTTTCACCTTAATTTTTCTCCATAACTCATACCTCAGATTCATCCTTCAGACGCACCTTTTCCCTCATCTTCGTCATTCTCTCAACTCACCTTCATCCTCTCTCGGCACCATCATCACCTTGATCAGAACGCATAGTTGCAGTGGCGAAATAGAAACATGGCGATGATGATAGAAGGATGGAGATGAGTTGATGAAGGAGATGTTCGTCGCGGCAAGTGAAAGAGAGAAGAGGATCGTTTTTCATAGAAGTTCAATAGTCACTTCTTTGAATCCTAACTAAATCCAAACGCAGCGTTTCTCCAATTTCCACTCATTTTTGTCTTATCATTTTATTTGTTTATTTTTTGTAATAACTTGATGCATATGTGTGTTGGATTGGGCCTCAGAAAAATGCTTGGACCATAGATCCATTTCTACGCCACACCCCCTGTAAAGTCCAGCCCCACATAATTTTGTTGTTGTCTTTTGTTCACTGAAACTGATGTTGGGCCTCAAGAACCAGACCTGTCACTTTTACTAGTATCTCACTATCCTGATCTATTCCACACCTCCTCTAACCCTATTTTTTTAGAATTTCTTTCATCATTTCTTTTAGGTTTTGTATGATAAAAATAGTGATAACAAAATATTAAAAAGAGTAGGAATTGTATTATAATTTTAGAATTCCATTTTTGGCATATAATTGATTCTATTTTTTCTTTTAATTTTGTTTTGTTTTATGTTGATGATTAATTCAAAAAAATGATGCATTCTTGTTGATATATTTGCCATGCCTTTGATCGTTGAAATTTTTTTTAGACTTCTTGATGATTGTTCTTGATGAGTTAAAAGGCTTGATACTTGTTGATTGTTTATATGCTCACATGATCCCTTAGATGATTTTGGTTCAATTTTAATCTTTGATTAAATTGAGCCAAAATTAGACTTTTAGCTTTAAAACAAGCATGACAACATTAGGTAGAAGTTCCCTCAATCCTAACTTTAGGACCATGATGCATGATAATATTAGGGCTCGAGTTTCCCTTAGATTTTCTTCTTATTTGTGCATCCTTCTAAAACTAAAACCTTTTTTCTTAATCAAACTCCAAAAACTCTTAACAAATGAAGATGTGAATTACACTTCCACAAGCCTTAAGTAATGGAGAAGGATGAGTGAGTCTGTTCCCGAAAATTGTTCTTCTTTCATTCATAGTCTTTGGTGTGATTCAATTCACAAACTCTTTTCAAAATAACAAAAACACAAACAAATCAAATGTGACATCTTTGCCTTGAGGGCGTAACTCAAAACCTTTTTAAAAGGGTTTGTCACCCATAAAGAATACACAACAAACTAAAAACATTGAGTCAAACTATAGCGCTCTGATTCCTTAAAAGGGATATGTAGGCATTAGGTTGCAGGGCCTAAGCGAGCACAACTATTTAAAACCTTTGTTTTCCTTGCATTTTCCTTAAGCAATTTGTGCATGCATTCTCTTAACAAGTAAGCATTAGATATAACACACCCTTTGATTATAACGAAAAGAGTGGATCCCATAGAGTACCGCAGACGTGAGGGGTACTAATACCTTGCCCTTGCGTAATTGACTTCTGTACAGTTCTCTTGGTTGCAAGACCATCTTATCATTCCTTTTGGAGTTTTCTCGATAGTTTCCCTTCCTTCAGGATAAATAAAGTTTGGTGGGGACTCTATGTTTTTTGTGGCGCGACACCTATGTCATCATTCTCTATGTAAAATACATGTCATGTTTGTAGGACAAATTTGTTGTTAAACCAATATATTAAGGATTTCATTCCATGTCTATAAATACTTAGGATTATTTGCCACACACATGGAGAATAATTTATTTCTCACACCTGTGTTAAAAATGTTATTTTCAACTAAGTGTGACACTTGTTATAAATGCACATGATTTACAATATTTTTTTATTATACCATGATATTCTCTATGACATGTTTGCTAAATATTTTATATATGTGCCAAAATGCTACAACTTGATAACTTTTATAAATATGTTTTCTTATTTGAACTATTATGAATATATATATATATATATATATATATATATATATATATATATATATATATATATATATATATATATATATATATATATATATATATATATATGTGTGTGTGTGTGTGTGTGTGTGTGTGTGTGTGTGTGTGTGTGTGTGTGTGTGTGTGTGTGTGTGTGTGTGTGTGTGTGTGTGTGTGTGTGTGTGTGTGTGTGTGTGTGTGTGTGTGTGTGTGTGTGTGTGTATATATATATTATGGACTGGTCAAATGATTAGAATTGGCCCAATCCGCTTCTACCCTTTGCATGACCCAACAACGTTAGCCCATCATCCCTAGTTGACCACGCCCCTCGAGCGGCAAGGCCAACGGTGCCCGAGACACACATCTGCCCATGTGTGTGTGTGTGTGTGTGTGTGTATATATATATATTATGGACTGGTCAAATGATTAGAATTGGCCCAATCCGCTTCTACCCTTTGCATGACCCAACAACGTTAGCCCATCATCCCTAGTTGACCACGCCCCTCGAGCGGCAAGGCCAACGGTGCCCGAGACACACATCTGCCCATGCGGGCAGTCGCCTCCCAGTCTACTCGACACACATAGAGCAGACACCCTGGAAACACTCATAAACGCTTTTTCCTGTAATTCCTTTCGTGCTCGAAGCAACGACTTGTTACGGGCACGACTACCTGTTTTGACCAAGTCCTGGCAGTTACCTACTTTTGTGAATCAGGATATTTAGGCCTAAAAATAGGGACCAATGGCCAAGCGTGTGGGGAATTATATAAACCCTCACACTAGTGAGGACCAGGTATCAAATATTCACACTAAAAACCCTAATATCTTTCTTGTATCTCTTTGAACCCATTCTTACTTGATCGTTTGAGTGCCTTGCAGTTACACCCCCTCCTCTCCTCAACTTTCCATCCAGGAAAAAGTCATCCTTCGACCCACTTTTAGGTTCTGATCAACCGGTAAGATCAGTGGCGCCGTCTGTGGGAACCTATCTTCCTCGTCTTCCTTTTCCTCAAAACCTAAGACCAAAGATACTCTCAGCACTCACATCATGTCCGACCATGATGACCACCACCTCTCTGAAAAGAATATACTTTCTCCCGTCCACAAGATAAACATAAGCCAAGAGAACTCTCATCTCGAGAATGCCCACAACGTCAGAGATGGCCAAACAGCATCCCCAGATTCGATCGATATTGAGCGCGAAAATATCCAGTTCTTGGACGAGCAGAGGTCTAAGAACCCCACCGAGGAGATGTCAGAAATCCTGCAGCCAGTTCTTATTCCAAAAAATGCCGACCCAGCCATGGCTGCACAACTCGCTGCCTTAAATCAAGCCAACACCCTAATCCTATAGTAGAGCAAGAGGAATAGGGCCTGGGAGACGGAGCAATAAAAATTTCCTCCTAAGAGACATCAGCGTTATGAATCCCGCAATCCATCACCACTAAGATGTGATCGTCTCCCCATTCGAGAGAGGAGAGTGGTTTCTTTCCTCAAGAAACGAGTTCGCACACCTCCCTGGAAAGATCGACACTCCTCGGTATCCAAGAAAACAAAAAATGATCGGAAGCTTGATCATAACCGTCCTGTGTCGCCCAAGCCAAGATAACATCCAAAAAGCATCTCTCCCCATTGGGACGACAACCCCCGATGAGGAAGTAACAACTACTCCCCACTAGGACTCCTGATCATAGCGATAACGATGAGCCTCTGGCCCTTTATCCAGAGAGATCATGGAGACCCCGCTTCCTATCGGTCTTGAGAAACCCAACATACGATGGCACAGTAGATCCGAACGAGCACATCGAAAACATTGATGCGTTCCTCGACTACAAGGGTTACCAAGGAGCAATCAAATGTCAATTATTCCCGACGCTCAGAAAGGGAGCAATGACTTGGTATACGAGCCTCCTTGATGACTCCATCCCTTCATGAAAGGGCTTGGGGAGAAAATTCTCTAGGCATTTTACGACATCTCACCGACATCCCAAGCCAGAAAATGCACTCAAGGCCATCATCCAGGGGAAGGATGAGTCCCTCCAAGCATACATTAAAAGGTTCAACCAAGAATTCGTCTAGGTCACCATGACCGACGGAATGAAGAAGTACCCCCTCGAGCGAGGCTTGTACCCTCGCAGTGATTTCACCAAAGCAGTTGGCATTGAGACTCTAGCAATGCTCGACTACCTTCTTCTTAATGCACATGCGTACATCCAGTACAAGGAAAAAGAGGCTGCTAACAACGCGAGAGACTCACGACATCGTGAAAATGCAAAAGTGTCAAAGAGTGATAAACCCTCGACATCCCGTCGGGGAGGAGAAAAGAAGAGGGAGGAAAAATCTCGTGATTCTAAAGAATACAGGAGGCCCAGCTGGTCGCTTCCATGACTACACACCCTTAACACTTCGCGCGAGCAATTTCTAACAAAATGTGCCAACTTAGAGTTCAAGCAAGTCGGGGTACGATTTCTCTGTCAGACACCGTCCAAACTTGGGACAAACAAAAGAAAATATTGCAGGTTCCATAAAAGTAAAATGCATAATATAGACGACTCCATCCACTTGAAGGATGCCATTAAGATACTTATCCAGGATGGGCATCTCAAACTGTACAAAAAGAAGGAAGGTGCCCGCGAAGACGACCAGGAATCCAAAAAAGTGGAAGAAGAGAAGCCTTACCCCGACTCGAGCCTCATGCCCATTGCCCTGAGCATCACCTGGCCTGAGGACTTCTAATTCCTTGACCTTGATGAAGTCCCTCTATACTTTGCAACCCATAGCCCTTGGGATACATTTCCAGTGGCCATGGTTATATTCGGAGGGGGCTTCAAAAAGTGTACAATGGGCTCAGTCAAGAGAAGATTCAAGCAACTCATGGATGCTAGCTCCGAGAAGAGTGCCACACTCGATAAAGCCAGGCGGAGTTCCATCCCCATTGTGTTCTACAGAGAAGAGTTGCTCGGTGGGCCCATAACTCCATTATTCCTCTGCTCGTAAGAACACAAATGGACAACTTCGACATCAGACAAATCTTGGTCGATCAAGGAAAATTTTATTTCTGAAGTCCAGTACACAAACTGGCTTTATAATGTAGTTCTTGTGAAGAAGAGTAATGGAAAATGGCACGTGTGCATTGATTATACTGATCTCAACCGGGCTTGCCCGAAAGATGCTTATCCCCTCCCAAATATTAACAAATTAGTTGATAACTCTGCAGGTTTTAAACTACTCTCGTTCATGGACGGGCATTCTGGATACAACCAGATCCCCATGGACAAAACGGACAATAAGTACATGGCCTTCATGGTTGATGTGATCGGTGGATCTGGAACTGACTGTTTTAAAGCTGGTTCGCGAAATGTCGCGGAAGCAAGAGTCGCCACCGTCTTTTATTTTCTCCAAATGGAAAGGACAAAAGCACAGAAAAATTCCTTAAAGAGATTGCTCTCGGTTCGGGAGGTAGATTATAGAAAGGGAAGGTGTTAGCACCCTTTCTATCCATGGTTATCCATGGGCTCTTAGATACTTGCTCAATGTGTTTTCAAAATTGTTTGCTTGCTTTTCAATTGTGGGTTTTAAAAAGTTTCTTTGAAAAATTTCAGTTCGACTCGTACGTCAGAGTGTTTGAAAAATTTGTTTTGAAAGCTTTTGAAAAGTGTTGGTGTGAAAAGATTTCAGTTTGTTTTGAAGAGAGCAAGTATCCAGGAGTCGTCTACCTACCCTAAGGAATTCGTCTGTGTAAATGTCCTTTAAAGTAGTGCCATCCCACCATTGAGAGGTAAGTAGCACCACCGTTGGAGGTGTTCGGGTCAATTCAAGTTTGTAGGGACATGGTGATCACCGGAGCAATGGGAAGACACCTTAGAAGCTACCCTCATGTCAGGTTCCCGGATCATGAGGACTTACTAAGACGTCTTCTACTCGACGATCACCTTTCGAAAGGCAACAGTGAGGCGTACCCTAGGGGTGGTGTGTGCGGTTCGTGTGTTGTTTTCATTGATATTTGTCTTGTTCATGTTATTGGTGTTCTACGCTTGATTTTATTATGGTCATTCATTCTTTCATGCTTGGTTAACAGTTAATATTTGCGGTAAAATAAATCTAAACTATTACAAATGGCGTGGGTCCACATCGCCAAAATTAGACCGAACCCGATTTGACAGAAAGTAAATAAAGCAAATAAAAGTGCGAGAAAGTAAAAATTGTTACAAGGCTTTGGGACATATACATAATTATTTAAACGATATAAAATAAATGTGCAAATTAAACAAATTATGGACATGGGCGTTGGACCCTTTTACAACAAATTAAAGTTAATAAGGAATTAAAATTAAGAATTAAAAGAAAATGTTTTTTAGTATTTTTGTGATTTTTGAGATTTAATAAAAAAGAATTAATTAAAAAAACAAAATGAAATGTTAAACCTAGTTCTAATTATTTTTAAGTTTATTATGAAAGTATTAAAATTTAACCTAAAAGCAACCCTAATTAGTTTACAAGTTCAATTATGAAAATAAATAAATCACTAATATTATGGCAAAAAACAAGGAAAATTAAAAGGAATAAAAAGTCATTAAACCTAATGCTAGATTTTTGGATTTTTAGTTATTAAGAAAGTATTAAAATCTAACCTAAATGCAACCCTAATTAGTTTACTAATTTAATTATGAAAATTACTAATATTATGGCAAAAAACAAGGAAAATTAAAAGGAATAAAAAAAAGTCATTAACCTAATGCTATATTTTTGGATTTTTTTATGGAAGAAAGAATTAAAGTTGCAACCTAAATTAATACTAAGTTAATTTACATACAATTTATTTATGAAAATAACTAAAATAAAATAAATATTATATTGTTCTCTTTTTTCTGATTTTTGTGTATTTTATAATTTGTAAAGAAATAATAATTAGTTTAAACAAATAAAGAAAATAAAATAAGAATTAAAAATAAAACAAGAAAAATATAGAGAAAGCAAACCAGGGGTTTCAGGCCCTAAAGTGGAGGTTTTTGTTTCAGGGCATTATAATCAAATTAAATTGTACCAAAAGCTTCGTACAGTCCCTGTGAGCACAAAACAATCCACAAAATACGTTAATGATGCATGAATCGAAGTATGCGTTTATGGAAAAAATTCAAACCGTGTGACTTGTTCTTGCGTGTTCTTGGAGCTTTATGGCTTGTTTTTTTTTTATTCCAATCCGTTCCTGGGAATATCAGCAGTGTGTTGGAATCACTCTAAGGCTTTGAATTGTGCTTGAATGTGGAATTCGGTTTTCAAATTTTCCTTGAATTTTGGAATTTGCTTATGGTGTTCTGTAGCAGCTTGTGCCCTCTTGGCTTTAGGGTTTGCTTCAATATTTATGTTGGAAGGGAATTATGGTACAAACTAGGTCAAAGATCCATGAAATAAGAGAATTAGGTTTAGGTTTTCCACCTTTAACAAACTTTCCCCTTTTTTTTAAGCAAACCAAGACTTGGTGTACAACATAACCCTAAACTAGGTCAAAGATCCATGAAATAAGAGAATTAGGTTTAGGTTTTCCACCTTTAACAAACTTTCCCTTTTTTTAAGAAAAACCAAGACTTGGTGTACAACATAACCCTAAACTAGGTCAAAGATCCATGAAATAAGAGAATTAGGTTTAGGTTTTTTCACCCTTAACAAACTTTCCCTTTTTTTTAGGCAAAACCAAGACTTGGTGTATAATCTAACCCTAGCATGAGTTTGTGAGCTGGCACATGATATATGGAAGCTATCCCAATTCAAATGACACTATTTCATTGACTTTTGAATTTTATTTGAATTTTTAAAGATTTAAAATGAATTAAATTATCAAAAATTAAATAAAATAGAAAAATCAATATTTGGTCTTGAAATTAATCATGGGGCACGTGTGTGGCATGACAAGGCTGAATCAAGTGGAAGAAAGTGGGCCCTTTTGTCAAAAATTGAAGTTTCAAGGATAGTTGACTTTTGCCATTTCACAAAAATTTCCCAACGTCTACAAGGCATAACTTGCTCAATTTTTAAGCTTTTCTCATGTTCTTGGACATTTTGGAAAGGTCTTTGAGTCCTTTAACCAATGCCTTTGGTCCCATGTCATTTTGATTTACCAATCTCAAGTTATGGTCTTTGACTTAAAGTCCCTTTTTGTTGACTTTTGAAAATGACCTATAATGTTGAAATTGATAACTTTTTGTGAGAGCATTTCTTGGACTTGAAGTATGAAGATGAGTTGTAGGAAATGTCTTTCTCTTCAAAATGAGCTTTGGATGGAATTTTTCTGATAATCCATGTGAAAGTTATGCCCTGGTCAATTTCAGTTGACTTTTTCAGCTGTCCAAATAAGGAGACTTTTGCATCTTGATGATCTTCTGAGCCAAATTTTGAGAATCATGATCAAGCATTGATCAAATGATGTTTGTGGCTTCAAAATGATATGTTGACCAAAAATTTGAACTTTTGACTGTCAAATGACCATTTTGCCCCTACAGTTGACTGTAGTGCAATTTAGGGTTTTGACTGTGCAATTTTGAGCTGAATGCCTTGAAACTTGATATGAGGATGCTTGACCATGTTTGTAAGCATATGAGACTTGATTGGGCCTTTGAACACTTCCTTTTCTTGATCAGACTCAAAACCCTAATTTTGACTGTATGGGAGACTGTTGCACTGCACAACCCTTGGGGAATTTTGTAGCTTGGCTTGGCAATTTCTTGAAGAATATGGGAGGGCAAATTTTGGGGTACAACAGTTGAGTCGGCCAATTATTACTATAATGTAATGCCTTTCGGTCTGAAGAACACTGACGATACATAACAAAAAATGATGAACAAGGTTTTCCAAGGAGAGATAGGAGACATGCTCGAGGTCTACATGGACGACATGATCGTCAAGTCCAAAGAAGAAACTGACCATGCTCTCCACCTAAAGAAAGTTTTTGAGCAGACATGGAAATTCAGAATGCGATTCAACCCAGAAAAGTGCATCTTCGATGTGCGGGTAGGTAAATTCCTCGGTTTTTACCTAACAAAACAAGGAATCGAAGCCAACCCCAACAAATGTTGGGCATTTTCTGAGTTTCCAACTCCAACCTCAAAGAGATTTATTCAAATCCTAAACATAATGCTCACCTCATTATCCCGTTTCATGGAAAAATATGCCCAACACGCACTTCCTCTCTTCAAACTTCTCTACAAAGAGGAAGCCTTCGAGTGGACCAAAGAGTGTGAGCACGCCCTCGTCCACCTGAAATGGGCGTTGTCACGATCACAGTCCTTTTGTGATCAGAGAAAGAAGATATCCTCTACCTTTATCTAGTCGTAGCATCTGAGGCCGTGAGAGCTTCCCTCATCCGGGAAACCCCCTGTTATACCCAAAAATTTGCCCTCCTATTTTTTAAAGACAAATTGAGTCAAGGTGCTCAAGTAATCAAAACTATTCAAGAATTGATCAGACAAATTCTCCTCCTAGGAAGTGGCCTATAATTAGGGTTTTGACTTTCTTATAGGAAATTGCACTTCTAATGCCTCAACTGGACTTCATGGTTTCTCACATGTATCAAGGTATCCTCATGTCAAATTTCAAGCCAATTGCATGCATTCTAACGCCCATAAGCTCGAGTTACAGACCCACGGTTTGCACCTCTAAGCTTGAATTTGATTTCATGATTTACACATAATTAATCATCAGCAAACATAGCATTGTGTTTGTATTATCATTTGGGATGTTTTGGTTTACATAATTTTGTGTTTTGATGCCTGTATGCTTGAGTGCCATTGCTAGGGTTCAGCTTGCCGTTTTAGGGTTTTCTTGCACAGGTTAAATTGGCCAATAAAAAGGGTACCATGATGCTCATGGCATCAAGACGAATCGATCCATGTAGCTACATTCAATTTATCATGCGTTTGGATGATTTTTGAAACTCACAGGTTTATAGCTATGGCAATTTGTCTGTAGGTATAGGTTTTCTACCTAAGACGACGGGCTGGAGGTAGAAGAAGATGATTTGGCATCACCCTATTGGTTTATTTGAAATTTGTGCGCGTGGGATTTAGCCATTTGTTTTCTTTATATTATATTTTGTTTTCACTGTATTAACAACAAGTCATAATAGCGCAGTTGGCAGAGGCGTGTTGTTGGTAAACATAAGGACCTGGGTTCGATCCCAGGTCCCAGCAACGCTTATTTTCAATTTTTCCACTTACAGATTCTGTGTAGCTCTCATCCTGGTGTCCACCATACATCACCAACATCCAGCCACTTGATCAAGCATGGTCTCAGATCTAACGCACAAGCAATGAGAGACTATGATACACCCCCAGGTCAACACCACAGGAAATCATGCGCAGACCGGGCTCAAGCGTGATTGGGCCTGGAAATTTCAGATTTGCACCCCCTATTTGCTAACAACATACAGACCCAGTTTGCTTTTCTTTGTCTTTTTTTTTAAAAATTTCTTTAATTAATTTCTTTAATTGTTTTAATTAATTAACACAAAAATCTTGGGTGGCTTTAACTTCAACAACGCTCGTTGAGAAAAAATCTTGGATGTCTTCTACTGGAATAAGAATCAGGGAGATCTTAGGGTCGATCTGACTGAACCAGAGAGGCCTTTGACTGGGTAAGAATCAGGAAAATCTTAGGGCCGATTTAACAGAATCGGACAAGGTCTTGAAATATCTTCAACTGGATAAGCATCAGGGAGATCTTAGGGTCGATCTGACTGAACCAAGAGAAGGCCTTTGACTGGATAAGCATCAGGAAAATCTTAGGGTCGATTTAACTGAATCGGGCAAGGTCTTGAAATATCTTCAACTGGATAAGCATCAGGGAGATCTTAGGGTCGATCTGACTGAACCAGAGAAGGCCTTTGACTGGATAAGCATCAGGAAAATCTTAGGGTCGATTTAACTGAACCGGACAAGGTCTTGAAATATCTTCAACTGGATAAGCATCAGGGAGATCTTAGGGTCGATCTAACTGAACCAGAGAAGGCCTTTGACTGGATAAGCATCAGGAAAATCTTAGGGTCGATTTAACTGAACCGGACAAGGTCTTGGAATATCTTCAACTGGATAAGCCTCAGGGAGATCTTAGGGTTGATCTGACTGAACCAGAGAAGGTTTTTGACTGGATAAGCATCAGGAAAATCTTAGGGTCGATTTAACTGAACCGGACAAGGTCTTGAAATGTCTTCAACTGGATAAGCATCAGGGAGATCTTAGGGTCGATCTGACTGAACCAGAGAAGGCCTTTGACTGGATAAGCATCAGGAAAATCTTAGGGTCGATTTAACTGAACCGGTCTAGGTCTTGAAATGTCTTCAACTGGATAAGCATCAGGGAGATCTTAGGGTCGATCTGACTGAACCAGAGAAGGCCTTTGACTGGATAAGCATCAGGAAAATCTTAGGGTCGATTTAACTGAACCGGGCAAGGTCTTGAAATATCTTCAACTGGATAAGCATCAGGGAGATCTTAGGGTCGATCTGACTGAACTAGAGAAGGCCTTTGACTGGATAAGCATCAGGAAAATCTTAGGGTCGATTTAACTGAACCGGTCTAGGTCTTGGAATATCTTCAACTGGACAAGAATCAGGGAGATCTTAGGGTCGATCTGACTGAACCAGAGAAGGCCTTTGACTGGATAAGCATCAGGAAAATCTTAGGGTCGATTTAACTGAACCGGTCTAGGTTTTGAAATGTCTTCAACTGGATAAGCATCAGGGAGATCTTAGGGTCGATCTGACTGAACCAAGAGAAGGCCTTTGACTGGATAAGCATCAGGAAAATCTTAGGGTCGATTTAACTGAACCGGGCAAGGTCTTGAAATATCTTCAACTGGATAAGCATCAGGGAGATCTTAGGGTCGATCTGACTGAACCAGAGAAGGCCTTTGACTGGATAAGCATCAGGAAAATCTTAGGGTCGATTTAACTGAACCGGTCTAGGTCTTGAAATGTCTTCAACTGGATAAGCATCAGGGAGATCTTAGGGTCGATCTGACTGAACCAGAGAAGGCCTTTGACTGGATAAGCATCAGGAAAATCTTAGGGTCGATTTAACTGAACCGGTCTAGGTCTTGAAATGTCTTCAACTGGATAAGCATCAGGGAGATCTTAGGGTCGATCTGACTGAACCAGAGAAGGCCTTTGACTGGATAAGCATCAGGAAAATCTTAGGGTCGATTTAACTGAACCGGTCTAGGTCTTGGAATATCGTCAACTGGACAAGAATCAGGGAGATCTTAGGGTCGATCTGACTGAACCAGGGAAGGCCTTTGACTGGATAAGCATCAGGAAAATCTTAGGGTCGATTTAACTGAACCGGTCTAGGTCTTGAAATGTCTTCAACTGGATAAGCATCAGGGAGATCTTAGGGTCGATCTGACTGAACCAGAGAAGGCCTTTGACTGGATAAGCATCAGGAAAATCTTAGGGTCGATTTAACTGAACCGGTCTAGGTCTTGAAATGTCTTCAACTGGATAAGCATCAGGGAGATCTTAGGGTCGATCTGACTGAACCAGAGAAGGCCTTTGACTGGATAAGCATCAGGAAAATCTTAGGGTCGATTTAACTGAACCGGTCTAGGTCTTGAAATGTCTTCAACTGGATAAGCATCAGGGAGATCTTAGGGTCGATCTGACTGAACCAGAGAAGGCCTTTGACTGGATAAGCATCAGGAAAATCTTAGGGTCGATTTAACTGAACCGGGCTAGGTCTTGGAATATCTTCAACTGGACAAGAATCAGGGAGATCTTAGGGTCGATCTGACTGAACCAGAGAAGGCCTTTGACTGGATAAGCATCAGAAAAATCTTAGGGTCGATTTAACTGAACCAGGCTAAGGTCTTGAAATATGATTGAGAATTTAACTGAATCTTTCCTGAAAGGTAAAAGTCAGTCATATGCAATGCATGATATGGATCAAGCAATGATGTTCTCAACATAAATGAGATTTGTATTATATGATGTGTATATGCATGTTATAATGATGTATGTGATGTTTTATGTATGTTTTTGTCTAGGAAAGTGAATCCTTGATGGGTGCCGGGAAGTCGTATCCTGGGCTGATGTCGAAGAATAGATTTTGCTTCCGCTGGGGATGATAACTGCAAGGATACCGGTAGGAGAAGATGACTCCGTTGCGGAATAAACTTGGCGAATGGAAGATTCTGCGGGGAGAAAAGATACTCTAGCGATCATGCTGGGAAGCAATACTCTGTGGGGATAGAGATGCTTTGCTGAGTGTTGGGAGTTTGCTGAGGATGTCTTGTTGTTGGAAGTGTGAATAGACTTCGCTGGGGTGAGAAGACTTCGTCGAGGACGCTCTTTCTGTGGCTTTTGGCTGAGGATAACCCAGTTATATTCTGTTGAGGAAATAACTCTTTAAATCAAGCCAGACGACGCGTTCGTGTTCTGCGAAGGATAAGCTTCCAAAATTTACTGGGGATAAGCTTACTGCTTGGGGAGATGAATTCCATCTTTCCTGGGGAACTTGGATGGGACTCTCCTGGGGAAGTTTTGATATGCTGGGGAAGTGATTCCTTTGGATATTGAGATACCGCCGGGGAACAATCTTTAGACCAAGGCTGCCGGGGATGCTTGTTAAGAATATATGCTGCTGGGAAACGTTGAGATCTGCTGGAGGATACCCAACTTCCTTAAGTTTGATAATAGCTTTGCTTGAGGAGAGTATACTGCTTGCTGGCTCACTCTCTGGGGAATTAAGATGCCTGGTTGTGTTCTTCAGCTGAACCTACTTTGATACCTTGGAGGATAGAACAACTGGATTGCTTAGACAACTCTTTATTGCCCCTGTTTCTGTGGGAGAAGATACCCGTGGCGGTGCTTGATGACTGCCGATTGACAAATCTTCTTCTGGTAGGAAAGTGACGAGATGACGGAACATAGTCGTACGCTTTGATCCCTAACTTTTGCCTGGACCGCCCTTTCAGGTTTTCAGTCCACCGGGATACCCATTTTTGCCCAAGCCGCCTTTTCAGGTTTTCGACTTGCCGGGTGTACAGATTTTTCATTTCATCCCTCATTTTGCCCGAACCCTTTTGGTTCGCCGGGAAGCCCTTATTTTTGCCTAGGTATGTCAACCTAGCAGGCCTTTGATTGTGCGTAGTATTTTTTCGACTATGTCCATGTTCTCAGAATGTAGGGAGTTGCCCCTGTTAGAAGTGTTTTGTCATGCCACCAGAAGGTGTTTGATCAGGCCAGATTCGTTGTTGAAATGCCCCAAGTGACTCAGGTGGAGATTTGCCCCAGGCTAGTTGGCCTTTGAGAGATTCTCCGAATCTTGATTGGATTGCCCCAGATGATGGACCATGCTCATGTCTGCCCCTTGATTGGAGGTACTTCTATTCAGTAGGCATTCGTTGTGCGAACTTCTGCTGTTCAAACAAAAAGTCATATGCAAACAATGTTATATCAAAAATGCAAAGCTTATGTCTGTCTTGAAGATTTTGAAAATGCATTCTTTTTCATAAAACAAATGAATGTTTGTAAAACGTGATGTCAACTCCGTATTTACCGTAGGCCTTCAGGAGTCAGGATACCTTTCGTAACAGTATGCTTTCGAACTAACCCGTGCTTCAGCTAGGACTTTTGAGGGTTATAACGTGGCCTGGTTCACGGTTTAAGAAACAAAGTGTAAAGGCTCAAATTATTTGTACCCACCCGCTCTTCGTGATATTCTCCAAACCTAAACTTAGTTGATCATACGTTAGACCTTGTTTGAGTCTTTGCTCTGATTTTCCGGTGATGGTTCCGATATTGATGATTTATTTTGAATGGGCAGTCATCTTTTTTTGCTGAGGGTTTATAGGACCTCTTCTTTTTTGTTATCCCTTTCTTTTTTTGCCTGAACTGTTTCCTTTTTGGAATTACAGTCAGCGGGATGCCCCAGTTTCATAAGTCCCCTTTCTAGGTTTAGACTTTTTGGGCTTTTTCGTTTATGAATTTTGATGATGACTGCCTGTCCTTTTGATTGTTCTGAACCATCACTGTCTTTGTTCGTTTTGTAAAGATCTCTTCGGTGCTATTCATCATGCACTTGGATCAACTGAGAGAACTACCCTGCCCCAGGTTATGATAAAGGGTTTTAAATTTCGAAAAGAAAAACTCCTACTTCTTTGGCTCAGAGGGGTTGACGAGGGATTATCATCCTTATAACTCCAGTGTTTAGGGATTGAAACAATGCCTGTACCTCATCAGCGGGGTCTGTTCAAAAGCATACTGTAGATCGTGGTATCGTTTTCGTCATCCTCCCTCAAGAGGCTTAGAATTATTAACCAAGAGTTGATCATCAGAAAAATATGAAACAATTTGCATATAGTAAATGCGAATATATTGATTCAAAATAGACATAAGCGATGCATTAATGTGATAACAATGTTTAACATGAATAAATGTGTGAACAATCAAAGAACAATACAACTTGAACATTTGAATGAACAAAAGACATTCTCGACGATTTGGTGTAGGATCAGTGTTCAAACTCGACCTCCTTGGCGTCAATCAAATCCTGGATCTTGTTCTTCAAGGTCCAACAGTCGTCGGTGTCATGTCCAGGACTGTCAGAATGGTAGGCACATCTCACACCCGGGTTGTACTTGGGAGAGGAAGTGTCAGGATTTTGAGGAGGATCCTTAAGTGTGATCATTTTCGCCCTCAGCAATTGCTGTAATGCCTGAGATAAAGACATGTTGATGTCAGTATACTTCCTATCTTGATGCTTTATCCTACGCCTATTGCTCTTTCTTGGTTGAACGGGCGTGGGATCGGAAATCTGGATTGCCCCTACATCATGACGACCCTTTTTCACATGTATAGCATTGGATTCTTTCTTCCCACTGTGGGGCTTTTTCTGAGCATCAGCAGATGCGGCTTCTTGAATCTTCCCCGACTTGATACCAGCTTCGATTCTCTCCCCAGTCAAGACAAGATCTGTAAACCCAGCAGCAGAATTCCCAATTAGGTGGTTGAAGAATGGGCCAGACAGAGTCCCCAAGAACATATCGACGAGCTCGCGGTCCATCAGAGGTGGTTGTACCCTTCCAGCAAGGTCCCTCCATTTTTGAGCATACTCTTTGAAGCCTTCGCCTGTACCCATAGACATCCCCTGAAGCTGAGTACGCGTGGGAGCGAGGTCGGCATTATACTGGTAGTGTTTGTAAAATGCAGTGGCTAAGTCTTCCCAGGTACGGATGTTGGCTCCATTCAGTTGATAGAACCACTCGAGCTGAGTCCCTGAAAGACTCTCTTGGAAGAAATGGATCCATAAGTTTTTGTCAGCTGTATAGGGCTGGATCCTCCTTGCATAAGCCCTGAGATGCAACTTAGGACAGGATGCCCCGTCGTATTTAGCAAAGGCAGGTACCTTGAATTTGTGCGGGATCACCACTCCAGAAGACAGACCTAGATCCTCGAAGTCCAGACCAGGCACCTTTTGTATCTCTATAGCACTTAACCGGTCTTCCAACTGTTTGTACTTATCCTCAGCCGGAGGGTACTGTTCGTCGTCGAAATCTGTCTCGTTGTCGGAGACCACTGGACTAGGCACCTCTCTCTCATGGTGACTGTTTTCCCTCACAGATGGGGTAGTCCTCTCAGTTTCAGTCTGCGGTGCATTCCCAGATCTGCGTCTAGGGCTGAACAAAACAGTCCTCTTCTTCTTCTTCTCCTTCTTCAGGAGCAGAGCCTTCAGATCTTGTTGCCCCTGGGTCAAATTCAGGATCAGCTCTTGGAACTGGGCGTTCTGAGCCTGGAGGTCCTTGATAGTCTGCTCGGATGATGATTCAGGATTCATGATGATTGGCTGAAATAAGCAGCGGAGAAGGGTAAGCAACCTGTCAAAGGGATACCTGCAATGCAATGAGATGTATGACATGCATGTGATGTTTTCAAGGATCTCGCAGGGTAAACAGAGAAACTTGTTAGAGTTGGAAACTGGCAACTTGATTGAAGGAACCTCCTGTTGTAGAGAGCCCTTCTTCAAGGGTCAAAGGCTCACCATATCCAGTGGGTCATAGCCCCTGACGACCTTAGCTAGAGGAAAATAAATCCTCTTTGCCCCTTGCTGGGCAGTTGGTTCATCATGACCTGCATCACAAGCCCTTGAGATCCTTGAAATGGGTTAGGATGTATGCAATGGTATGCAATGGTATGATGTCATGCTATGCATGGGGTGATGTAGGTAAACCCTGCTATGAGTCCCAATTAAGGACTATAAACAGACCCTGCAAGAAATTCAGTATACTTTGTTATGAGTCCCAATTAAGGACTATAAACAAAACCTGCAAGAAATTTGGTAAACCTTGTCATGAGTCCTAGCTAAGGACTATAAACAAAACCTGTAAGTAGTTCATGTGTCAGCTAACAAGCATGCAAGTAGGCAAGTACAAAGGCACACAAGTCACACAAAAGAGCCCTTAGAGTTTAGGCCAGCATGAAGTTTGGGGTACTACCCTCTTGAAGTGGGTGGGTTCAACCTGTCCTAATCAAAGTAACCGGGTTCTAAGGTTCCCAATATCACGGGACTGCTTTCATTGTTCATCGTTTCGATTTAGCCACTGAACTGGCGACCGAAATATTCCAGGAAAGCAACCCTCAATTGAGTGTAGTATCGAGTATCAACCAACCTCGGACTGCACCAAAGTCAGTTATCTCACTACCCTAAAGAGGCCAAGATAGTTCAATTAAGGTTCCTAAGGTCTGTTGATGCTTCACGACACCACGCGGAGGCCCCGTACTCTCCTTGACTGAACTCAAGGGTTACCGGTACACACCAAAGTGCCACATCAACGTAGCAGACTGTTTCAACCATGTCGGTATACCCCGCACAGTTCCCTCACAGCCTTGTTGCTACTTTCTAAGAAGGTATTCCCCCAGATCCGGGTTAGGATCTATAGAACTCCCAAGCAACCCACAATAATAAAGCAAGCAAAGAAGACAATTGAAAACATAGTTATGACCTAGCCCTAAGGTATACCTCACTTTAAGTTTAATTCCCCAGCAGAGTCGCCAGTTCTGTGATCGGTGGATCTGGAACTGACTGTTTTAAAGCTGGTTCGCGAAATGTCGCGGAAGCAAGAGTCGCCACCGTCTTTTATTTTCTCCAAATGGAAAGGACAAAAGCACAGAAAAATTCCTTAAAGAGATTGCTCTCGGTTCGGGAGGTAGATTATAGAAAGGGAAGGTGTTAGCACCCTTTCTATCCATGGTTATCCATGGGCTCTTAGATACTTGCTCAATGTGTTTTCAAAATTGTTTGCTTGCTTTTCAATTGTGGGTTTTAAAAAGTTTCTTTGAAAAATTTCAGTTCGACTCGTACGTCAGAGTGTTTGAAAAATTTGTTTTGAAAGCTTTTGAAAAGTGTTGGTGTGAAAAGATTTCAGTTTGTTTTGAAGAGAGCAAGTATCCAGGAGTCGTCTACCTACCCTAAGGAATTCGTCTGTGTAAATGTCCTTTAAAGTAGTGCCATCCCACCATTGAGAGGTAAGTAGCACCACCGTTGGAGGTGTTCGGGTCAATTCGAGTTTGTAGGGACATGGTGATCACCGGAGCAATGGGAAGACACCTTAGAAGCTACCCTCATGCCAGGTTCCCGGATCATGAGGACTTACTAAGACGTCTTCTACTCGACGATCACCTTTTGAAAGGCAACAGTGAGGCGTACCCTAGGGGTGGTGTGTGCGGTTCGTGTGTTGTTTTCATTGATATTTGTCTTGTTCATGTTATTGGTGTTCTACGCTTGATTTTATTATGGTCATTCATTCTTTCATGCTTGGTTAACAGTTAATATTTGCGGGAAAATAAATCTAAACTATTACAAATGGCGTGGGTCCACATCGCCAAAATTAGACCGAACCCGATTTGACAGAAAGTAAATAAAGCAAATAAAAGTGCGAGAAAGTAAAAATTGTTACAAGGCTTTGGGACATATACATAATTATTTAAACGATATAAAATAAATGTGCAAATTAAACAAATTATGGACATGGGCGTTGGACCCTTTTACAACAAATTAAAGTTAATAAGGAATTAAAATTAAGAATTAAAAGAAAATGTTTTTTAGTATTTTTGTGATTTTTGAGATTTAATAAAAAAGAATTAATTAAAAAAACAAAATGAAATATTAAACCTAGTTCTAATTATTTTTAAGTTTATTATGAAAGTATTAAAATTTAACCTAAAAGCAACCCTAATTAGTTTACAAGTTCAATTATGAAAATAAATAAATCACTAATATTATGGCAAAAAACAAGGAAAATTAAAAGGAATAAAAAGTCATTAAACCTAATGCTAGATTTTTGGATTTTTAGTTATTAAGAAAGTATTAAAATCTAACCTAAATGCAACCCTAATTAGTTTACTAATTTAATTATGAAAATTACTAATATTATGGCAAAAAACAAGGAAAATTAAAAGGAATAAAAAAAAGTCATTAACCTAATGCTATATTTTTGGATTTTTTTATGGAAGAAAGAATTAAAGTTGCAACCTAAATTAATACTAAGTTAATTTACATACAATTTATTTATGAAAATAACTAAAATAAAATAAATATTATATTGTTCTCTTTTTTCTGATTTTTGTGTATTTTATAATTTGTAAAGAAATAATAATTAGTTTAAACAAATAAAGAAAATAAAATAAGAATTAAAAATAAAACAAGAAAAATATAGAGAAAGCAAACCAGGGGTTTCAGGCCCTAAAGTGGAGGTTTTTGTTTCAGGGCATTATAATCAAATTAAATTGTACCAAAAGCTTCGTACAGTCCCTGTGAGCACAAAACAATCCACAAAATACGTTAATGATGCATGAATCGAAGTATGCGTTTATGGAAAAAATTCAAACCGTGTGACTTGTTCTTGCGTGTTCTTGGAGCTTTATGGCTTGTTTTTTTTTTATTCCAATCCGTTCCTGGGAATATCAGCAGTGTGTTGGAATCACTCTAAGGCTTTGAATTGTGCTTGAATGTGGAATTCGGTTTTCAAATTTTCCTTGAATTTTGGAATTTGCTTATGGTGTTCTGTAGCAGCTTGTGCCCTCTTGGCTTTAGGGTTTGCTTCAATATTTATGTTGGAAGGGAATTATGGTACAAACTAGGTCAAAGATCCATGAAATAAGAGAATTAGGTTTAGGTTTTCCACCTTTAACAAACTTTCCCCTTTTTTTTAAGCAAACCAAGACTTGGTGTACAACATAACCCTAAACTAGGTCAAAGATCCATGAAATAAGAGAATTAGGTTTAGGTTTTCCACCTTTAACAAACTTTCCCTTTTTTTAAGAAAAACCAAGACTTGGTGTACAACATAACCCTAAACTAGGTCAAAGATCCATGAAATAAGAGAATTAGGTTTAGGTTTTTTCACCCTTAACAAACTTTCCCTTTTTTTTAGGCAAAACCAAGACTTGGTGTATAATCTAACCCTAGAATGAGTTTGTGAGCTGGCACATGATATATGGAAGCTATCCCAATTCAAATGACACTATTTCATTGACTTTTGAATTTTATTTGAATTTTTAAAGATTTAAAATGAATTAAATTATCAAAAATTAAATAAAATAGAAAAATCAATATTTGGTCTTGAAATTAATCATGGGGCACGTGTGTGGCATGACAAGGCTGAATCAAGTGGAAGAAAGTGGGCCCTTTTGTCAAAAATTGAAGTTTCAAGGATAGTTGACTTTTGCCATTTCACAAAAATTTCCCAACGTCTACAAGGCATAACTTGCTCAATTTTTAATATTTTCTCATGTTCTTGGACATTTTGGAAAGGTCTTTGAGTCCTTTAACCAATGCCTTTGGTCCCATGTCGTTTTGATTTACCAATCTCAAGTTATGGTCTTTGACTTAAAGTCCCTTTTTGTTGACTTTTGAAAATGACCTATAATGTTGAAATTGATAACTTTTTGTGAGAGCATTTCTTGGACTTGAAGTATGAAGATGAGTTGTAGGAAATGTCTTTCTCTTCAAAATGAGCTTTGGATGGAATTTTTCTGATAATCCATGTGAAAGTTATGCCCTGGTCAATTTCAGTTGACTTTTTCAGCTGTCCAAATAAGGAGACTTTTGCATCTTGATGATCTTCTGAGCCAAATTTTGAGAATCATGATCAAGCATTGATCAAATGATGTTTGTGGCTTCAAAATGATATGTTGACCAAAAATTTGAACTTTTGACTGTCAAATGACCATTTTGCCCCTACAGTTGACTGTAGTGCAATTTAGGGTTTTGACTGTGCAATTTTGAGCTGAATGCCTTGAAACTTGATATGAGGATGCTTGACCATGTTTGTAAGCATATGAGACTTGATTGGGCCTTTGAACACTTCCTTTTCTTGATCAGACTCAAAACCCTAATTTTGACTGTATGGGAGACTGTTGCACTGCACAACCCTTGGGGAATTTTGTAGCTTGGCTTGGCAATTTCTTGAAGAATATGGGAGGGCAAATTTTGGGGTACAACAGTTGAGTCGGCCAATTATTACTATAATGTAATGCCTTTCGGTCTGAAGAACACTGACGATACATAACAAAAAATGATGAACAAGGTTTTCCAAGGAGAGATAGGAGACATGCTCGAGGTCTACATGGACGACATGATCGTCAAGTCCAAAGAAGAAACTGACCATGCTCTCCACCTAAAGAAAGTTTTTGAGCAGACATGGAAATTCAGAATGCGATTCAACCCAGAAAAGTGCATCTTCGATGTGCGGGTAGGTAAATTCCTCGGTTTTTACCTAACAAAACAAGGAATCGAAGCCAACCCCAACAAATGTTGGGCATTTTCTGAGTTTCCAACTCCAACCTCAAAGAGATTTATTCAAATCCTAAACATAATGCTCACCTCATTATCCCGTTTCATGGAAAAATATGCCCAACACGCACTTCCTCTCTTCAAACTTCTCTACAAAGAGGAAGCCTTCGAGTGGACCAAAGAGTGTGAGCACGCCCTCGTCCACCTGAAATGGGCGTTGTCACGATCACAGTCCTTTTGTGATCAGAGAAAGAAGATATCCTCTACCTTTATCTAGTCGTAGCATCTGAGGCCGTGAGAGCTTCCCTCATCCGGGAAACCCCCTGTTATACCCAAAAATTTGCCCTCCTATTTTTTAAAGACAAATTGAGTCAAGGTGCTCAAGTAATCAAAACTATTCAAGAATTGATCAGACAAATTCTCCTCCTAGGAAGTGGCCTATAATTAGGGTTTTGACTTTCTTATAGGAAATTGCACTTCTAATGCCTCAACTGGACTTCATGGTTTCTCACATGTATCAAGGTATCCTCATGTCAAATTTCAAGCCAATTGCATGCATTCTAACGCCCATAAGCTCGAGTTACAGACCCACGGTTTGCACCTCTAAGCTTGAATTTGATTTCATGATTTACACATAATTAATCATCAGCAAACATAGCATTGTGTTTGTATTATCATTTGGGATGTTTTGGTTTACATAATTTTGTGTTTTGATGCCTGTATGCTTGAGTGCCATTGCTAGGGTTCAGCTTGCCGTTTTAGGGTTTTCTTGCACAGGTTAAATTGGCCAATAAAAAGGGTACCATGATGCTCATGGCATCAAGACGAATCGATCCATGTAGCTACATTCAATTTATCATGCGTTTGGATGATTTTTGAAACTCACAGGTTTATAGCTATGGCAATTTGTCTGTAGGTATAGGTTTTCTACCTAAGACGACGGGCTGGAGGTAGAAGAAGATGATTTGGCATCACCCTATTGGTTTATTTGAAATTTGTGCGCGTGGGATTTAGCCATTTGTTTTCTTTATATTATATTTTGTTTTCACTGTATTAACAACAAGTCATAATAGCGCAGTTGGCAGAGGCGTGTTGTTGGTAAACATAAGGACCTGGGTTCGATCCCAGGTCCCAGCAACGCTTATTTTCAATTTTTCCACTTACAGATTCTGTGTAGCTCTCATCCTGGTGTCCACCATACATCACCAACATCCAGCCACTTGATCAAGCATGGTCTCAGATCTAACGCACAAGCAATGAGAGACTATGATACACCCCCAGGTCAACACCACAGGAAATCATGCGCAGACTGGGCTCAAGCGTGATTGGGCCTGGAAATTTCAGATTTGCACCCCCTATTTGCTAACAACATACAGACCCAGTTTGCTTTTCTTTGTCTTTTTTTTTAAAAATTTCTTTAATTAATTTCTTTAATTGTTTTAATTAATTAACACAAAAACTATTATCTTTTATAAAACTAAAAAATCACAAAAATACAGAAGTAAATATTATTTATTCAAATTAATATTTTTGGAAATAAATTAGGTTAATTAGTTTATTTGATTATTTGTTTTAATTAAATAGAAATTAGGTTTTAAATTTTAAAATTAAATTGTTTCTTTTTCTCAAATAAAAAACCACAAAAACACATAAAATCTCTTTTAAAAAATATTTTATTTTCATGAATTATTTAATTTAGTTTAAATTAGGTTAATTTCAATTTCTTTTCATAATTAAAAAATGATTAGAATTAGGGTTTTAGTCATACATAACCTAATTAAGTCTTTTCTCAAAAATAGTTTAAATATTTTTCAATTAGATTTTAGGCTTCTCAATTTTTCTCGCATTTAATTTGTCGTGCGCATTTTAATTTGTTTTATTATTATTGTAACTGTTTCGAGGATGTAATAGTAACTAGGGTTTTAAACTTCCGCATTTTTATTTTCCATCAAGATAAGGATGTAACTGTCAAAGCCTTGTAATAGCTAGGTTTATTTTTCGCACTTTAAACTCCTGCAAAAATTTAATTGTCTAGATGCATGCTAATAGGATTGTATGGCAAGAGTATCTTGAAATTAAAACAGTAGATCACCTAATGTGCCAAGATTAAATAACTGAAACAATTCATATGCACATATTCACTCATAGGGTTTACCTCACTTCGATTGCCTTCGGTAAACAGTCATTAAGCATAAGAGATTTTAGTGGTTGCCCTCCAGTCTAAAAGATCAAAATGTCCCATTCGAACGTTGCCTCAGAAAGATCTTAAGACTCTAGGGTTACTACTAAAGTTTTCTAACTATTGCTTTAGTGATTATACTTGTCCCTTTCGAATGTCCCTTACAACTCCAACGACGGGGCTACCTACTCCTTAATAGTAGGATAGCGCTGTCTAAAGGAAATGAGAACGAACAATCTTTTTTTTTTAGTAGGTAGATTAGTTCCTAGGTACTTGCTCAAACAATAAAAACTTTTCACACAAACACCTTTCAAAACAATTTTCAAAACAAACTTCGTCACATCCTTGAGGACTGATACAAGGGTTATCACGAAGTAAAACATTTTCAAGACAAACACACACAAGCAATTTGAAAAATGAGCAAGTACCTAAGAGTCCATGGAAAACCATGGATAGAAAGGGTGCTAACACCTTCCATTTCTATAATCTACCCCCCGTACTCAAAAATCTCGAAAAAAGGTTTTTTCTGTTCTTTTTACTTTTCCATGATTGGATAAAATAAAAGTTGGTGGCGACTCTTGCTTACCGCGACATTTTGCAAACAAAAAACGCAAAACGCAAACCATTAAAAACAGTCGGTTCTGCCACCGTATCACACAGGTGTTCAGCGCCTGATGGATGACAAAGAGATTTTGTTTGAAAAGACTCTCGTTCCAACCATTTCTTGCAAGGATGTTTCAATAATAACCATTTCCACCAATCCTCCCAGGGTCTCCACCAAAAGACCAGTCAGGATTACATATGTTCCGAAGGTGACTCCACTGATAATTACTATGCCAGGGCCAATCTCATACTCCTCAGACAAAACTGTTTCCTGGAACTATGGGGGTGACGTCTACTACCACGGTGTCAAGCAAGATTGGCTAGCTGATGAAGAACGAGTCTCCGAGAAGGTTGACCCTGGCATTGGCAACATTGTGGGAACTAGAAAAATAACCAGAAGTGGAAGAGTGTTCTCCCCTGAGATTTCTCCTCCAAAAGCTGTTACTGGTCCTGTGCTCATTCCTACTTTCGTTCCTGCTAATACTACTACTGCAACTCATGGGATTACCCCTGATGACACCCCTATCACCGAGTCGAACGAGACTCGGGGAAAAGACATACTGGTTGAGCCTGTCCAGATGAAGGCACATTCAGTATCTATTCCAGAGGCTTCCAAGAAGGAGATGGAAGAAATTTTGAAAATTATCAAGAAAAGCGACTACAACATGGTCGAACAGCTGGGACAGACCCCATCCAAGATTTCTATGCTAGCCTTACTGTTATGCCCTGAAGCTCATGCAAAGGCTTTGGTGAAGTTCCTTAAAACGGCCCATGTGCCACAAGAAACCTCTGCTGACCAATTTGAAGATTGTGTGGCCAGTTTGACGGCTGGTAACGGTTTGGGTTTTTCAGATGCTGATCTGACACCTAGAGGGAGAAAACATAATGATGCGCTACATGTTTCTGTCGAATGCAGAGGAACTACTTTAGCCCATGTCCTGGTAGATACTGGTTCATCATTGAACGTGCTGCCTAAGAAAGCTCTGGATAGACTAGACTGTGAATGTTTGACCTTGAAGCCCAGCAACATAGTGGTGAGGGCTTTCGATGGTTCAAAGAGAATGGTGCACGAGGAGGTGGACATCCCCATCAAATTCGGTTCTCAGACTTTCGAATCTACCTTCTACGTGATGGATATCATACCATCCTATTCTTGTTTATTGGGTCGCCCTTGGATCCATGGGGCGGGAGCTGTCACATCTACTCTGCATCAGATGATGAAGTGCCCGGTAAAAGGAAAGATTGTCATGGTACACGGTGAAGAAGAATACATGGTCAGTCACCTGAACTCCTTCAGGTACATAGAAATGGATGGCGAGTTCATCGAGACTCCATGTCAGAATTTCGAAGAGGTGCCTTAGACTATGGCTGCAACTGAAACTGTCACCAATCTGCCAAAGACCACCAGACCTCCCTTGAGGATGGATTCTCTCAAGGATGCAAAAGCAGTTATCGAAGAAGGTGGATCTACCATTTGGGGACAACTCCCTGATATTCCGTACAAGTCTAATAAGTTTGGTTTGGGTTTCTCTTCAGGGGCTCAAAGGGCTGTTCGACATGCTCGTGTTGAAGGACCTCCCATATGCATCAACAATCATGGGGTCAACGCTCTAGAAGATGGCGACGATGACAATGACATCGATAGCTAGATCTTCCCTACTACCAACGGTGGACCCAGTAACTGGACCAAAAGAGACTTTGTACCGATTACTTTTGTTCAGAAGTAATTGTCTTTTTTGTTTTTTGGATATGTAATAAACAATATAACTTTATGGCCATGTGTCTTACTCGGGGCACATCGGTTTATTTGTCAGGGTTATCATGTTTAAATTCATATGGCATTAATAAAGCATTGGACGTTTATGCATACAAATTTTACGCTCTCTATTTTTTCTTTTCTCTTTACTTTGTCTATACAGATATGCTCTTACACACACTCACGTATCAACTGCAGATCCATTTCCACTCTGGATCCCATTGATAACAGTTTTGCTATTGCCGGTTATAACTTTGAAAATCCGATCAACCAAGCTGAGGACGAAGGTGAGGAAGATTATGAGGTACCCGGAGAACTTGCTAGACTGTTACAGTAGGAAGAAAGGGCCATACAGCCCTATGAAGAGCCAGTTGAGACAATTAATTTGGGCACAGAGGAAGACATAAAAGAAGTCAAGATCGGTGCAAATCTGGGGCTTAATGTCAAACAGCGGTTGATACAGATGTTACATGATTATGTCAAGATCTTTTCCTGGTCATATGAAGACATGCCAGGGCTGGATACGGATATTGTGGTTCACCGTATGCCAACTAAAGAAGATTGCCCTCCGGTAAAGAAAAAGGTCCATCGCATGCGTCCTGAAATTTCAGAGAAGATCAAAGCAGAAGTTATGAAATAGTTCAACGCTGGTTTCTTAGCCGTCACCTCTTATCCCTAATGGGTGGCTAACATAGTTCCGGTTCCTAAAAAAGACGGCAAGGTACAGATGTGTATGGAATATAGATATTTAAACAGGACAAGCCCCAAGGATAACTTTCCGCTTCCCCACATTGATGTTCTGGTTGACAACACCGCACAACACAAGGTCTTTTCCTTCATTAATGGTTTCTCTGGTTACAATCAGATCAATATGGCACCTGAAGACATGGAGAAAACAACCTTTGTCACACCATGGGGCACTTTCTGCTACAAAGTGATGCCGTTTGGTTTGAAGAACGCTGGGGCAACCTATCAGCGAGCCATGGTAGCTTTGTTTCATGACATGATTCACCATGAGATAGAGGTTTATGTTGATGACATGATAGCCAGGCTTCAAACTAAGGAATATCATCTTGATCATCTACAAAATCTATTTGATAGGTTGAAGACGTACAAGCTGAGGTTAAATCCGAACAAGTGCACCTTCGGGGTAAGGTCGGGTAAACTGCTAGGTTTCATCGTCAGTGACAAAGGTATTCAGGTGGACCCTGCAAATGTAAAAGCTATCCAAGAGATGCCAGCTCCTCGCACTGAGAAGGAGGTTAGAGGTTTCTTGGGACGCCTAAATTACATTTACAGGTTCATTTCCCATTTAATCGCTACTTGTGAGCCAATCTTCAAACTCTTGAAGAAATATCAAGTGGTAAAGTGGAACGATGAATGCCAGACCACCTTCGAGAGAATCAAGGAATACCTTTAAGAGCCTCCAATTCTGATGCCTCCGATTAAAGGAAGACCTTTGATAATGTACTTAACATTGTTAGATAACTCAATGGGGTGTGTGATGGGGAAGCATGACGAGTCCGGTCGAAAAGAGCATGTGATATACTACCTTAGCAAAAAGTTTACCGACTGTGAAACAAGATACTCACTGCTCGAGAAAACTTGTTGCGCTTTGGCATGGGGTGCTCACTGACTGAGACAGTATATGTAGACCCACACTACTTTTTTGATATCTAAGATGGACCCGATCAAGTACATCTTCGAGAAGCCCGCTCTCTCTGGAAGAATAGCAAGATGGAAAATGATCCTGATCGAATACGATATCCAATACACGACCCAGAAAGCAATCAAGGGAAGTGTACTAGCGGATTATTTGGCTCATCAGGCTGTAGATGACTACCAGTCCATGAATTTTGAGTTCCCGGATGAGAATATTATGTTAGTGACTGACTGTGAAGAACCTGGACCAGATGAAGGACCTGAGGAAGGATCTCGATGGACTATGGTTTTTGATGGAGCCTCCAACGCACTCGGCAATGGCATTGGTGTTGTAATCATATCTCCCGGGGGCTGTCATACTCCTTTCACGGCCAGATTATGCTTCAACTGTACTAACAATATGGCGGAGTATGAAGCATGCATCATGGGTCTCAAAGTTGCTGTTGACTTGAGAATCAAGTTCTCGAGCCTTTTCAGGGATTCAGCCTTGGTAATAATTCAAATCAAAGGTGAGCGGGATACGAAACACCCGAATCTTATCCCTTACAAAGAACATGTGCTGACATTGCTTTCAAACTTTGAAGAAGTCACCTTTGAACATTTCCAACGAGAAGAGAGTCAGTTAGCGGGCGCACTAGCTACCATGTCATCTATGTTCAAGGTCAAGTGGGACAATGAGGCTCCTCATATCACTATTAAGAAGTTGGATGAACCAGCATAATGCTATGAGATTGACACTGATGAGGTAGCAGACAACCTTGGTTGCATGAAGTGAAAAGGTATCTCGAGGCTCAAGAATATCCTGAAGGGGCGTCTGTCAATGATAAGAAGTTTATGAGAATGTTCTTCGCGAAGTTCCTCCTCAGTAATGGATTTCTCTACAAGCGCAACCATGACTCTACTTTACTTCGGTGTGTAGACAAGAGTGAAGTAGAGATGATTATGAAAGATTTACATGAAGGTACCTTTGGCACCCACTCTAGTAGACACACCATGGCTAAAAAGATCCTACGGGCAGGATACTATTGGTCCACTATAGAAGCAGACTGTTATCAGCATTCTTGAACTTGTCACAAATGCCAGATCTATGCTGATAAAGTACATGTACCTCCGGTTCCCTTGAATGTCTTGAAGGCTCCCTGGCCCTTTGCAATGTGGGGTATTGACATGATCGAAGAGATTAGGCCTACCGCTTCCAATGGGCATCGCTTGATCCTAGTGGCCATTTATTACTTCACAAAGTGGGTTAAGGCTGCCTCTTTTGCTACTGTTACCAAGAATGTCGTGGTGCGATTTATCAAGCATAACCTGATTTGTCGGTATGGTGTGCCAGAGAGAATCATCACAGACAATGGTACAAATCTCAACAATACAATGATCACTGAACTCTGTAAGCAATTCAAGATCCAGCATCATCATTCTTCCCCTTACCGGCCGAAGATGAATGGCGCTGTAGAGGCTGCTAACAAGAATATCAAGAAAATCGTACAGAAGATGACAGTGATATACAAAGACTGGTATGAGATGTTACCATTTACTCTTCATGGTTATCGCACTTCAGCACGAACATCGACATGGGCAACACCTTATTCTCTGGTATATGGTATGGAGGTTGTCCTACCTATTGAGGTCTAGATTCCTTCTTTGAGGATCATGAAGGATGCAGGCTTAAACAAAGACGACTGGATCCAAACTCGACTTGATCAACTGAATCTGATTGATGAGAAAAGGCTTGACGCTATCTGTCATGGTCAGATATACCAAAAACGGATGATCAAGGCTTTCAACAAAAAGGTCAGATGCCAAGTATATCAAGTCGGGGATCTAGTGATCAAGCACATCATACTTCCGCAAGGTGATCCCATGGGAAAATGGACTCCCACATGCAAAAGGCCATTTGTGATCAAAAACATATTTTCAGGAGGAGCCATGATTTTGACCACCATAGATGGTGACGACCTTCCTCACCCTGTTAATGCGGACATAGTAAAAAGATACTACGCATGAATAAAGACCTGCTAGGTTGACTGGCCTAGGCAAAAATAAGGGCATCCCGACAAACCAAATGGGTTCGGGCAAAAATTAGGGATAAACACACAAAAATCTATACACCCGGCAAGTCGAAAACCTGAAAAAGAGGCTTGGGCAAAAAAGGGTATCCCGATGGATTGAAAACCTGAAAGGGAGGTCCAGGAAAAAGTTAGGGATTTGAAGCGTATCACTATGTCTCATTGGATCACCTTGCGACCAGACTTCAGTATTAACTATCAAGCTCAAACGGTACCGGTTAATCTAATCAGCTTCAGACAAGTAGCGAAGTGATGAGACGCTCAAGGACATAAGGGCAATAGCAGAATTGAAACTCAATTAGATTATTACACGTAGCTGTTTTCTCTCTATACACTATTTTGTGTAGCTTTCACTTTTTACGGTGGTGTTCTCCTACTAGAACGTCAGCCTCTTTGTACAAAACGTCTGTTATAGGAAAACTTCAGAAATCAATACAAATCATTTCTTTGAAAGTACAAGACTGTTTGTTTTTGTTTTTCTGTTTTGTTTTGCAAAAACTTCCAATGACTTATTCTTGACATATGCATTTGAATATGATTACTATTCACAAATACTTGCATAAGAAACAGAAAGACAATTGCTAATGACTTTAAGGAAGGGGGCAAAGTCTAAAAAACCAATTTGCAGTCTTTCCAGTTACTCTTTCCAGCCTAGTGCAGGGGCAAGGACAGTTTGAAACGAAGTCGCCAATACATACGACCCCATGACGTCTATGTTCCCCATAGAGCAGAAACAACCATAATTTTGATCTTCTTCATCCCCAAGCAGGAATTATCTCCTCCAACAAACTTCCTCCAACAGAGAGCTAAAATCTGTGTTCCCCAGCTGAGCTTTATAACCTTAAACAATTTATAAAACCTCCTCACGGGTAGAGTTTATTTCTCAAACTGCGGAAGCTCATTCCCCAGTAGAGTTTATTTCTCTACATCGGCAGAATCTTCCAACAAGAATCTCCCTCCACAGAGTTATTCTCAAGCAGAATCAATTCTCAAGCAGAATCAATCCCCAGTAGAATATCCTCAAATAGAAAGAGGAAATCCCCGACAAATCATCTCCATTCACCATCCCCAGCGGAAATGAAGGATTCAACCTCCCAATACTCTCCAGCAGAGGTCCGGGATTTATTTTCCCAGACTAAAATATCGCAATAACATCCCATATTCATACCTCATGGCATGCACATACGTATCACATACAACATAATCTCATGTATTTTGATAATATTATCACGCAATGCATATTATACATCATGACATTTCATACGACTAACTCCTTATCTTTTTCAGGGACAAGATCAAATCAACAAACACCGTTGACTACTGATGTGACCTAGTAGTCCTCTCAAAAATCACGTCTAATGAAGGGCTGTTTCAGCAGTTTCCTCAGAAAGATGCCCTCACGAGACCTTCTCTGGTCAGTAAGATCGACACTAAGATCTCTCTGATTCTTATTCCAGTTGAAGATATTCCAAGACCTTTGTCTGGTTCAGTTAAATCGATCCTAAGATTTTTCTGATTCATATCCAGTCAAATTTAATCCAAGACCTTCTCTGGTTCAGTCATATCTACACTAAGATCTCTCTGATTCTTATTCAAGTTGAAGATATTCCAAGGCTTTCGTCTGGTTCAGTTAAATCGATCCTAAGATTTTTCTGATTATTATCCAGTCAAAGTTAATCCAAGACCTTCTCTGGTTCAGTCAGATCGACACTAATATCTCTCTGATACTTATTCCAGTTGAAGATATTCCAAGACTTTTGTCTGGTTCAGTTAAATCGATCTTAAGATTTTTTTGATTCTTATCCAGTCAAAGTTAATCCAAGACCTTCTCTGGTTCAGTCAGATCGACACTAAGATCTCTCTGATTCTTAGTACAGTTGAAGATATTCCAAGACTTTTATATGGTTCAGTTAAATTGATCCTATGATTTTTCTGATTATTATCCAGTCAAAGTTAATCCAAGACCTTCATTGGTTCAGTCATATCGACACTAAGATCTCTCTGATTCTTATTCCAGTTGAAGATATTCCAAGGATTTCGTCTTGTTCAGTTAAATCGATCCTAAGATTTTTCTGATTCTTATCCAGTCAAAGTAATCCAAGACCTTCTCTAGTTCAGTCAGACCGACACTGAGATCTCTCTGATTCTTATTCCAGTTGAAGATATTCTAAGACTTTTGTCTGGTTCAGTTAAATTGATCCTAAGATTTTTCCGATTCTTATCCAGTCAAAGTTAATCCAAGACCTTCTCTGGTTCAGTCAGATCGACACTAAGATCTCTCTGATTCTTATTCCAGTTGAAGATATTCCAAGACTTTTGTCTGGTTCAGTTAAATCGATCCTAAGATTTTTCTGATTCTTATCCAGTCAAAGTTAATCCAAGACCTTATCTGGTTCAGTCAGATCGACACTAAGATCTCTCTAATTCTTATTCCAGTTGAAGATATTCCAAGACTTTTGTCTGGTTCAGTTAAATCGATCCTAAGATTTTTCTGATTCTTATCCAGTCAAAGTTAGTCCAAGACCTTCTCTGATTCAGTCAGACCGACACTAAGATCTCTCTGATTCTTATTCCGGTTGAAGATATTCCAAGACTTTTGTTTGGTTCAGTTAAATCGATCCTAAGATTTTTCTGATTCTTATCCAGTTAAAGTTAGTCCAAGACCTTCTCTGGTTCAGTTAGATCAACACTAAGATCTCTCTGATTCTTATTCCAGTTGAAGATATTCCAAGACTTTTGTCTGGTTCAGTTAAATTGATCCTAAGATTTTTCTGATTCTTATCCAGTCAAAGTTAATCCAAGACCTTCTCTGGTTCAGTCAGATCGACACTAAGATCTCTCTGAGTCTTATTCTAGTTGAAGATACTCCAAAGACTTTTGGCTGGTTCGGTTAAATCGATCCTAAGAATTTTCTGATTCTTATCCAGTCAAAGATAAACCAAGGCTTCTGTTGGTTCAGTTCGAGTCGACCATTGATTTGTTACTGATTATTTTCTGTTAGACCTTTACTGGTTCAGTTAAATCGATCCTAAGATTTTTCAGATTCTTATCCGGTCAAAGATAAACCAAGACCTCTGCTGGTTTAGTTCGAGTCGACCATTGATTTGTTACTGATTCTTTTCCGATAGACCTTTAATGGTTCAGTTAAATCGATCCTAAGATTTTTCTTATTCTTATCCAGTCAAAGTTAATTCAAGACCTCCGCTGGTTCAGTTCGAATCGACCATGGATTCTTTGCTGATTTCTTAACAATTTAATCTCATTTCCTGAGTAAGTCACTGTGAAGTATGGATCCTTACCAGATAGCAGTCCACTTTCGTCTCTTCAGTCAAGAGATGACTCCTCAGTAAAGTAATAGACAACTGAATCTCCTAAACTCCATTTCCCAAGACAAAGATCAACATTCCTCAGTAAAGTCCTCCTCAACAACAGGAATATGGATTCCCACAAAGGAATATCTCATGAAATCAACAGTCTTCTGGATGGCATCTTTAAGCCCATATTTGACGACTCTCCGTCATGTTCTGTGGATGGCATCTTTAAGCCCATCTCCGACGGTCTTCTGTCATCTTTTCCAAATGGCATCTGTAAGCTCATTCCCAATATTATTCACCAACAGTATCACTTCAGACGAGTGCAAATTTCTGGGCACTCTAGTGTTCAATCATCTTCCACCCTCAGATCATGAAAGGTCGACAAGCCAATCTACATCTTCAGGTTTAAGAAGATTGAACATGGGTAGCTGTTGTACTCCAAATTTTCCCTCTCATTTTTACAAGATCTTCTCTTACATGGATGGTTACAAACACTTGCTTGAAGAAAAATAACAAATTTTGAAGTTGGTCAAAGTGTCCTTCGATGGGGTGTACTTCGAAGGCATGTCAACAAAATGTCTTTCATTTGGAATCTGAACAAGGTGTCTTTCGATTGGCATCTTAACAATGTCTTTCGATTGGCATCTGAACAAAGGCGTCTTCGATTGGAATTTTAACGTCACTTCGATTGGTCCAAACTGAAGGAAATCGAAGAGAGAAGAACGAAGTTTTCGATTGGTCAACAAGGTACTTCGATTGGCGTCTGAGCAAGGCACTTCGATCGGTATTAGAACAAAGTATCATTCGATTGGAATTTGAACAAGGTGTTTCAGTTGGTATCTCAACAAGTGTCCTTCGATTGGCACATCATAATATACTTCAATGACTTGACAACAAAGTGTCCTTTGATGGGCATATCAACAAGGTGACATTTCTATTGTTTCAAATTGAAGGAAATCGAAGAGTACAAGAACTGAGTTCGATTAGGTTTAATTGGATATGAGAGTTTCCCAGATCAAGCAATCAATGCAGAGTTTGACTTAATCTAAGAAGTTCTGATGGGAAGGTTCTGAGGATTTCGATTTAGAATTCAGAATCTTCAAGGAAAACAATGCTCTGATGAGGAAAGCTCTGAACAGTTTGAATCAGAACTCAGAGCCATCGAAGAGCAATGCTTGAGGGAGGAAGCTCTAATAAGGAAAGCTCTGAACAATGCTAATCATCAAAGAGGACAATTCTTAGGGTATGATCAAAGAAGCTCTGATAAGGGAAGTTTTGAGTATTTCGAATCAGGACTCAGAGTCATCGAAGAGAACATGCTTAGGGGTTGATCGAATAATCCATGATGTTGAGAGTGTGTGCAATTCGAATCAAAATCATCACAAGAACAAGAGTTGATCGAAGAAGCTCTGGTGAGGAAATTCTGAGCAATTTGAATTCGTGCAAGGCGCCAAACATGACATGTCCAGGTTCATTCGAAATTTCAAAACATCATGAATAATCTCAAAATAGAAATCCTTCAATTTGTCTGATTCTGTTTTTAAAAGCCATGTTTAATGGCTGGTCTTTAATGCCATAATTTCCTTGTCTCCTCCACCTCCTATAAATACAAGACGCCAACACAAGTCAAAAAAGGACAGAAGGCGATACTACACACACACGCTGCCTCAGAAAGCACATAAAAAAACTCAAAACTCACAGAGTGATCCCAATCGAAATACAATTTTTGCAGACATCCCCATTCCAAAAGAATACTAGATTCGTGTTCCTGAGTCATCCAGGAGTCCACCCCAATTCCTAAGTAAACATCTCCACACCCAGAGCCACAAATCATACATATTCGATTGGTAAGGGTTTGCAAAACCAAAATTGCACCTTCATGACATTTAAATACACATTGCATATATATTCTTGTTATTACTGATTATGTTGCATGTAAGCTAAAGCGCAGAGATGAGATCGTGCCATTGCTGGGGCACAACCTAAGTTTTTCCTTCGAATCTCAGGACAAAACAAACCCATACCCAGACCCAGACTCAACAGATTCGAATTGAGAAAGGGTTCAAATTGGGAGGAGATTCGAATCAGGGGGGTAAAGTCCCCCCTAGATCTCTAACATTTGTTTCGTTTTGCAGGAAACATCTTCTCAGAATCTTGTTCAGAGCTTCGAAGCAGCTTAGCTTCGAACTGGATCCAGGGTTCCCAGATCGAAGGATGACATATCCAGATCGAACACCCCCAAAGTGCAGCCCCTCATGCACCTTCGATCAAGCCTCTTTAAATCCAGGCCTCCAGAATTACACCTTTCTTGATTTACTTCCTGTTCCTTCGATTTCATCTTTGTTTTGACTATTTTATTTCTTTTTTTTAATCAACGTAAAATCAATAAAAAAAAGCCACAAAAACATTAGGCTAGTTTTTCTATTAAATTAATTTGGTTAATTAATCATTTAATTATCTTAACATTTTCTCAAAACTAAAATTAAGAAGATTTAGATCATTTTCCCAAAATAAAATAAAACAACAAAAAGATTTTATTCTTAGGATTTTTAGATGTTATTTTCAAATTCGCGCGCGTTTATTTTATTGTAATTGCCTACTGGTTTGTAATAGCTTAATTAGGACTTTTACACTTTACTGCTTTATTTCCCCAATTTTGGACATGTAAATAATCCCCCTCCCCGAAGCCTTGTAATAGCGTAGGATTTACAATTCCCGCACTTTAAATTCCTGTACATATATTAACTGCCTAGATGTATGCTAACTAGGATTGCATGACAAGATCTGAAAACAAATGGTAGAACACCTAAATGTTTAAAGATAAAATAACTGAAACATAACACACTATCACATGTACACCTCTAGGGTAATCCCCCTTCGGTTGCCTTTCAGAAACTAATGCAGTCATGTCCCTCGAGAATGGGGACGCTTTAGCAAAGACCCATAAAATCAACAGATCATAGTCCCTCGATGACCCTTACAGTGTTGCCTTTCGGTAAATGATCTCGTCCCTTAAACAAAAGTTGCTAAAGCGTCTCTGTATGTTGCCTTTATGACTGTAAAACGTCCCTTCGAATGTACCTCAACATCCAACGATAGGGCTACCTACTCACTAATAGTAGGATAGTGCTGTCTAAAGGATAGGAGGAAAAGAACGACCCTTTTCGAGTATAAAAGTATATAGCTGTTAGAAGTTTGCTCAAAAATACTTTTTGCACTTCCACAAATACTACTTTTCAAAAAACAAGTTTCAAAAACATTTGCTTTGTTAACACTCTTGAGGACTGATACAAGAGTTAAACGCAAAGCAAATCGCCGCACTAAGGCATTTTCCAAACATTTTGAAACGCACAAAGCACAAAGGTATTTCAAAATGAGCAAACCTCTAAGAGCCCGTAGGTAACTACAGATGGAAATGATGCTAACACCTTCCCTTTCCATAATCTACCCCCCTTATCTCATATTATTTTCCTTTTGCTCACTTGAGCCTTTATTTTTGTGTCATTTCTTATTTGCTCATTTGAGATTTTCTTTTTCTTTTGAAGATACTTAATAACCAACTCGAACATTAAAAGACTTAAGGATCTTTATGAACCATTGATTACTATCCTTGGCATATTGGAGTTATGGATCTCTTATACTTTGGATTATAAGCCTTTATACTTGGAGGCCCTGAGACCTTTGAACTTTGTTTACTTGTTATTATTCTGCTTGTGTATTGGGAAATATTTTGTGTGCAGATGTTGTTCTGTTGGCCTTAAGTGATCTTTATGGCACATGGCTCAATATTTAAGACCTTGCTTTGGGTTTTAAAACCTTGAGTTTCTTTGATACTTCCTTGTTGGTGATTTATTTTCACATGATGATTGATATGCTCTTGGTCTATTTGGTACTTGTGGCTTTTAATCTAAAGGATGTAAATTCTATATTGACTTTATTATACCAAGTGTTGGCTTCTTGTTTGGTTGGAATCTTCCTTACCTTAGCTTTTATTTTGTGCTTTAAGATAGTCTCTTCATCTCCCCCCATCTTCTTTAATTTTCAAAATCTTCTCCCTTTTTCAAAGGATTCTTGTTTTCAAAATTGAACCGCTTTTATAATAAACTTGGACTTAAATCCATGCATTTTCAAAACTCTTTTCTTAATAAAGTCACCAATCAATCTTAATCAAGACATGACTTATTTCTTAATTACTTAAAAAATATGAAATAAATTTAAATCATTTTGCCACTTTGACTTTTTTTACTTTAAAATATTTTCTGTAAAATTAACCAACACGCAAACTTTACAGTTTTTTACCCAAACTACATGGATTTTGATTTCAACATTGCACATTGTTTATACGTAGGCTTAGAACTCGTTGGAAGACTTATCAAATAAAAAATTGTAAAATATAATTCTTTCCTCATCTCCACAATCTATTTTGTACATACCTTTTTTTTAGCCAAATACACATATTTTCAAAGAGGCTTCTGCGGAGTACCATAGATGTTTAGGGTGCTAATACATTCCCTTTTCATAACCAACCCCTTACCTTGATCTCTATTTTATTTTGGATTTATTCGCTCTTTTTCTATTTCCTTTTGGAAACAATAAAATATGGTGAAGACTTTCACTTTGTGAGTCAAGTCAATCAATAGATTAGTCTCAACTTTTTACCGCTACAGTATCCATGTGTCCTCTCTCTACAAGCGCATTAATCATACCATGATACCTGCAACATAATCAATCTTGCTCAAGTCTCGCATCCCTGATAGTTGCAAAACTTCCTGAAACCATGCCTCATTTGGGTATTCCAGGCGAGTGATCTTCCGCATATGGTCGATGATTTTTAATAGATCATGTTTCTGCATACATGATTTAATGAATGAATCAAACAAACAAACAAAAGTTTAAACAAACACGAGTTTAAATGAATAATTCTAACTAAATTTTACCTCTCTGTTCTAGATATGTCTGGCAACATGGTCTGAATAAAGAGACAATAGTGATAAGTCTGACATGCCTCCTCCAAAATCCCGAGGTACCGTAGGAGCCGCACTACCGCATCTACCGCCTAGGCCTGAAATACCTCAAGTGTCGCCTCAATCGCCAGAGCTTAGGATTCCTCATGTACCTCTGGTGTTGTCTAGGCCTGGGATGCCTCTCTTGCCTCAAGTGCCTGAATAGGTGAACTCATGTGTACATGAAGATGAAGGCGGTGAGGCATGAGCAGGAGATCCTCTCCTGCTACGGGAGAAAAAGACAGAGATACATGCGCCCTGGAACCTGACGCCTCTGGATCAATCTATCTAAAGGTAGAAGGAGTCTGTGATTGCTAACTCTTTTCCCTCCAAACGGAAACATGTTGTGCAAGTCAGTCGTGTCTCAATCGGGATGATCTTTCAACCATAATTCTTATAAATAAATAAGTGGCACACAATGAGTTCAATACAAAAAAAGGCAAAAACATTACACAGGTTGCTTTCGGAGATGCATTTCAGTTTCTGAATAAACGAAATATTTCGAATATACATCTCTGGAAACTCCTGCAACTCCAAGCACCATAAATGGCATAATGCATACTCATTAAACATAAAAAATAATCCATTGATCGTAAAAACAACCTAACAAAATCGTTCCTCATTATTTCTAAGCTATCAAACAATATTGTTAGTTAGGTGTGTTATGAGTGAGTTTGAAGTAAGATGTTTATGCTATTTGATGTTGCTTGGATGTGTTATGAGTGAGTTTAACAAAATGGGATTGAGGAGTTTTTTGAAAATGGATTTTGTATTGGGTTTGTGTGAGTGAGGAAGAAGAACGGACTCTGACGCGTATTTGAACTAATAGCGTCCGGAGATGCATCTACGTAAACTTTTCGAAGATGCATCTCCAGAATAAATTTGCGTGAAATTAAATTTTAGACAAGAATTATACTAAAGTTGGTTGTGTCTGAAGATGCATCTACGTAATTTATACATAGATATATCTCAAATAAATTTGTTTCAACTGATTCAAGGCCTTGTTTAGCATTATGTTAAATTTTAGTGCATACGCAGATATATCTTCAAAACCTAGGAGTATAAATATATTTTCGCGTGGTATCGTAGTAAAGCATTGTATGCATTAACATAAATATTGTGTCATTCGCTTAATAAATCCATAAACTAAAAAAATTGAAGTTCGTAAGTCCAAAGCACTAAAATGAAACCCAAAGAAAGAACAAACATTGAAAAGAAACCAACAAATCTCCGGACACCATAAACCATGAAAAGTATGTGAAAAGAGAAAATAAAATATACAACAAAAAATAACTACTATCACAATTAAACCTTATCTAATTAGATAGAGTCGATTACATAAATCAACTTTCGTCATAATATACTATCAAAATAATTTGAGTCTTAATATACTATCAAAATAATTTGAGAGGAATTTATATGATGAAAGTGATAAAGAATTTGAAGTATGTATTGAGAAATTTAAGAGAGTTTGAGTGCTTGGTTAATGCTGATTAATGAATTTTCAAGAGAAATAAAGAGAGAAAGGTATGAGATTATTGATTTGTAAAAATTTGTGATTTTTTTTCCGAGAGATAGAGTGAGAGAAATATAATTATTGATTTGTGCATCAAAGAATATTATGCATTTTATATCCACTAAATTTTAATTGAAAACATAGAGTAGTTTTTATGTGGGCCAAGGTATAGTTTTACTATTCCCACCGTTTCAAAATAAAAGTCTTTAAACGGAAGGACACATATTAAGGAAAGTAGATAATAACTAAAAATCGGAAGGACATGCTGTTCCAAGTAAAAAAAAAACACTTGGACCATAGTGGGAAAATCTTTTTATTTTCCACCTTAAAGTATAAGACATGTTTCACCATTCCATTCACCAAGGTTTATTGAATATGAACAGTCGTAATCATGCAACATCACAACAACTGTGAGGAAATGAACAAAATCGAACTCTGATTGCGAAAAAGCAAAGATATTGACTTGAAAACAAATATTTTTGGGTGAAAAAGAAACAAAAATGACATTAAGTATTAACAAAATATAAGAAATAAATAACAACGAATGAGATAGATAACACTTAATAGTGCACAAGCAAAAGTAAATGTCAATTGTGGCAAGTGAAAAATGAATCTAAGGACCAATCTCACGAGTTATTTGATAAAATTAAGTTCACACATTGACATCAAACCAGCCCTTCACCAAACGTTCCATAGTCAGGTTGTAAATTGTCATTATTTATAGCGGAGATTCATAAATTAAACATTTGAAACTCGATGAAGATTTTTTTCCCCCAAATCCAGAGGTGCCTAAGCATTTAGGATTAATACAAACTTATAATATCTCAGTCAATCATCAAAAGGAAGGCATGGCAAGGGATTCAAATTGCATTTTTAAGTTAGCGACGAGAAAATGAAGGGCCAGCAAAAGAGTAACGAGCTGAAACTCGTAAAGGTGAGGCTTCCAACTTGTCTCCACGATATGGCTGCATTGGACGGTAATCAGGCAAAGCATCAGCAGCAGAATATGTGGAGTAATGCCTATCTTCAACGATCTCTCTCCTTCGCAAGTTATCAATCCCAGCGAAAGGTCTTCCCCCAACCAAATACGAGATGTTCTCTCTAATTAAAGGAGCCTCTCTACTTAAAGGAGGCAAATATGCACCCCTTGGTGAAGCACCATATCGATAGGCATAAGGATCATTTATATGGTCAGAAGCAACACGAGTATAGCTCTGCTGTTCACGGTCATTCAAATAAATAGGATCCCTTCGAAGCCTTTCTACATGAGCAGGAACATAGCGAGGTTCTGGGGGACGGTGCTCATAATCTCTCTCATAAGGTAGTATAGGATTAACATGAGAAGTACTAGCCAAATTCCTTCGGTCATAAGCTCGATAATTCTCCCTAGGAAATGAGTCACGAGGAATATCCTCTCGTCGATCAGACCGATGTCCAGCATCTCTTTCCCTGCGTGAATGGTGTTGTGATCCCCTAACCCGACCCGGAACTTCCCTTTCCCGAATTATTGCTTTTGGAGGAGCATAAACAGGCTGCATAACTGACTGAGCCCCAACTGGTCGAAAAAGTCTAGTGAGCTTCCTAACCTGGAGCAGAACATTTGAATATCATTCATGATATAGAAATACAAAACAAAAAGCCAAGAGGTAACAAATGATTCTCACTTGTGCAACAGTAAGTTCTGGTTTGAACTTGTTCTTTTCGTTATAATTATCCTTGATAGCCTTTTTGAAAACGCTTTCGGGTAGCGGGAAAGAATCAGAAACAATTTTGAATCGGACCTGAAGTCGTCAGCTATCAGCATATAAACCATGATAAATAAAGAGGACCAGAATAAAACAGATAGGAAAATAAAAGAGAGAGTAACCTGGGCAGGAAACTTTCCACCAAAAGCTTTTGGTTCAAGCTTCATGCCACCAGAAGATGAAGCCTTGTAAATCCCATATAGTAGTTTCAGATCAAAATCATAAAGAAAGAGCTTAAGTCCAGGCTTGACTTGTAAAACATCATCCTTTTTAGCAGCTGAAACACCCATGACACGATAGCGGAAACAATCAGGCTTTGTCTTGGCACTGCACATAAGGATGAGACCACCGAGCCTTTCACTCTTTTTGTCATTTGATAGACTCTTTTCCTTCCCATTTTGCTTGTTTTTGTTTCTTCTCTGCCTAGAACCCTTCTTTGACTCTTTGAGCTTCTCTTCACTCTTCTGTTCTTGTTCAGTCTTATCCAACAGATTGATGTCCTTATCTTTTTTATTCTGTTGGCTCTCCTCCATAGGATTTTTGCCATTACTGCTCCTATTCTGACTTTCCTTCGCTTCATTGTTTTCAGCCTCCTTATTTTTCTCCTTTGTTGGTTCATCCTTTGTTTTATTCTGCTTGGTAATGTCTGAAATTGGTTTCTCGTCTGCTTTGTGAGAGCTTTCAGCATTGTCCCCTACTTTTTTATTCTTCCTAATGATTTTTTTCCTCAGAATCTGAGAGGAACTATTGTTCTTCTTGGCCTTTAATTTGGCAATGCCAACCAGAGATTTCTTAACAATTTTTTTGGCCTTCAATGATCGTGGAGTAATCTTCTCACTCAACTCTGGTTTACGAGATCCTTCAGCCGGATCAGTATCCTTCTTGCTATCATCTTTTTCTGAGGACTGAGGATTAGGATTAGAAGAAAACTCGGGAAGATTCTCAGTGCCCGTCTTGCTCTCTTCTTGATCCATATTATGCTCGGTGCCCGTCCTGCTCTGTTCTTGTTCCTTGTTATGCTCAGTGCCCGTCTTGCTCTCTTCTTGGTCCTTGCTATGCTCAGTGCCCGTCCTGCTCTCTTCTTGGTCCATGTTATGCTCGGTGCCCATCTTACTATCTTCTTGATCGATATTATGCTCAGATCCCACTCTGTGCTCTTCTTGATCGATGTTTTGCTCAGTGTCCATTTTGCTCTCTTCTTGATGTATATTATGCTCACTGTCCAGTTTGCTCTCTTCATGATCAATGTTATGCTCAGTGCCCATTTTGCTTTCTTCCAGATCCATATTACGCAGATACTTAGCCCAGAAGTTTCCGAAGAAAAATGTTACTGTAACCACCAATAAATATAACAACGTAAATATCAATGGCTTTAAAATTGATTGATATTTCACATGAAGCACAAAAGATGACAGGATGGCTTTTTAATCACAACTCTGCGACTCTTGCTTACCGCATATTTGCGAACAAAAAATACAAAACCAGTATATAATACTCGGTTCTGCCACCGTATCACACCAGGCCCAAAAGAAGGACCCAAACCAGGATCGCGATGGACGATGGTGTTCGATGGTGCCTCCAATGCATTGGGTAATGGTGTCGGTGCTGTGATTACTTCTCTTGAAGGTTTTCATACTCCTCTTACCGCCAGAATTTGCTTTGATTATACAAATGATATGGCTGAGTATGAAGCTTGTATCTTTGGGTTAGAATTTGTTATTGATTTGTGAATCAAGATCTTGGAAGTATATGGGAATTCTGATGTTGTGATTAATCATATCAATAGATATCGGGAGACTCGTCACCCAAATTTGATTTTGTATCATGAGCATGTGTTGAAGTAGGCCCCTTATTTTGACGAGATTACTTTCAATCATATTCCAAGGTAAGAGAAAAACTTAGCAGATGCCTTGGCTACTCTGTCATCCATGTTTAAAGTTAGATGAGCAAATGAAGCCCCCTCTATCACCATTTTGAGGTTGGATGAGCCAACATTTTGTAATGAAATAGAAGAAGATGATGTTGATGAGAAACCATGGTTTTATGATATCAAGAGATATCTTGAATCGAAAGAATATCCAGAGAATGCTTCTGTCACTAATAAGAAGACTCTGCGGAAATATGCAGCTAAGTTTTTCCTCGATGGGGATGTTTTGTAAAAGAGAAACTATGATTCCATTTTGCTCAGATCTGTGGATAGACACAAAGCAAATAAGATCATATAAGAAATTCCTGAAGGTTCCTTTGGAACACATTCCATCGGGCATACTATGGCCAAGAAAATCTTGAGAGCAGGTTATTATTGGTCAACAATGGAAAACGTTTTCTATAATCATTCTAGGATATGTTACAAGTGTCATATATATGCCGATAAGATGCATGTGCTGCCCAACCCTCTGAATGTCTTGACTTCACCGTGGCCTTTCGCGATGTGGGGTATTGATATGATTGTCCAGATTGAGCCTACTGCTTCCAACGGGCACCATTTCATTCTGGTGGCCATTGACTACTTCACCGAGTGGGTCGAAGCAGTATCTTATGCCAACGTCACTAAGCAGGTGGTTGCTCGTTTCATCAAGCATAATATAATTTGTCGATACGGGGTTCCCGAGAAAATTATTATCGATAATGGGTCGAATCTCAACAATAAGATGATGAAAGAGTTGTCTGAAAGCTTTAAGATAAAGCATCACAGTTCTTCTCCTTACCGTCCTAAGATGAATGGCGTGGTTGAGGAAGCTAACAAGAATATTAAGAAGATTGTGCAGAAAATGGTTCTCACCTATAAGGATTGGCACAAGATGTTGTTGTTTTCTTTACATGGTTATCGTACCACTGTGCGCACTTCGACTGGGGCAACTCCCTTCTCGCTTGTTTATGGCATGGAAGCAGTCCTGCCTGTAGAAGTGGAAATTCCTTCTTTGAGGATAATGACAGATGTACAGTTGGATGAGGCTGAATGGGTTCAGAATAGATTTGACCAGCTGAATCTCATTGAAGAGAAGAGATTGACAGCTATTTGCCACGATAAGTTAGACCAGAAAAGGATAAAGAAAGCTTTCGATAAGAAGGTACGTCTGTGGAATTTTCAAGCTGGTGATCTTGTGTTGAAGAGAATCTTCCTCCCAACAATACAGATGCTAGGGGTAAATGGGCTCCTAATTATGAAGGAACATATGTTGTAAAGAAAGTCTTTTCAGGAGGACCTATGATGCTCACAATTATGGATGGAGAGGATTTCCCTCACCCTGTCAATGCATACATAGTGAAAAAGTACTTTGCATAGAATGACCGCTGAGTTGACTGGCTCAGGTAAAAAAGGCATCCCGACGAACCTAAGAGAGCGAGCATATGTTTAGATAAAATTTAGGGACAAAAGAAAGAGCGAATGAGTGAAAAATAAATTGCACGGCCACTAAGTTGAATATGTCAAAGGCAATTTAGGCAAAAAGGGTATCCCAGTGGATCAAAAACCCGAATGGACGATCCAAGAAAAAGTTAGGGATTAAAAAGCGAATATTATGGTCTGTGTTGCATCTGTAATATCAATTTACATCGTTGTTGGGTTGGTTTGGGAAGCATAAGTCTAATTAGTTTATTCAGAAAGAAAGATACGAAGGAGCTTTGAGGCTGTAAGAGCTGTAGCAGAGTCGTACTCGATAAATCCGCACTCAAACATTGCTATCTTTGTTTTCTCCTCTATATGATTTGTATGCAATTTACTCTTTTCAGGAATTGCTTCTTGATGCAAATGCCTATTTACAAGCTAACCAATCAATAAAAATGTTTTTAAAATGTGCAAATTTGTTTTATTTTACTATTTTGATTGTAAAAGACATTCAACATTTTTTATAAACTTTTCATTTAAAACATTAAAGCTTTACAACATATGATATTTATAAATGAAATTGCTTAGAGTTACATGCGTATGATATGACGGCTAAGGTAGCCATCCCATGTTGGGGCATATTGTTGTGATCTTTGCTTTGTGTAGGTATTGGTTGAAGCATACCAGCGAGTGAATCAAGAAGGGTCTGTATGTGACCAAAATGAGGATTTCTGCATAATGAGATCCAATCTCCCCATTGGATGCTCATTCCTGCTCAGGATAGAATCGAGTATCCCCAGCGATGTGGTACCCTTGCTTGAGTATGCTTTTCCTTTTCATTACAGTTGTTCCTTCCGGATTTCTTGAAGGATTATTGACATACTCCCTTTGAAGTCGACTTCCTGCGGCTTCCCCAGTGAGATTAGCCCTCGTCGTCCCCGTGAAGTATGCATGTTACTCCTTAGTTAAGTTTTCACTCTTTTCCCCAGTGCGACCTACTCCTATCATAACTCTCTTGAAGAGATTCCCAATTACTCGTGGGAGATTCTGGTTTGGTTTACCCATGGAGGCGGTTTTTCTTCCCGGTTTGAATTGATTTCTTCTCCCCAGTGCAATTCATTGATAGTGTGGATTTTGCAGAAATGGCTATCTCCAGTGTGGTTGGTGTTGTTGATGCCACTATCCGAAGCTCCTCTGTTACTCAATGGAAGAGGTAGTTTTTATTCCCAATCGAAGCCAAATTTCAAGGGCATTTGAAGTTTATTTTCCTTTATTCTCCAATGAAGCAGGCTTTATCCCTAGTGTAGCTTATATTCCAAGATGCCTATTCCTTCTCAAGTGAATATTTCCATCCTCGTGGCGTTATCCCTTGTGAGGTTGATGTTTGACTCCCCGAGAAGTGCACTTTTCCCTAGGGAATTTCGCCCTATCAAGTCCTTTTGAGGAGATGATTGATCATCGGGCCCTCTTATTCCCCAGTGGATCAAGCTCTTTGTGTTTTCTGGACCGATATGCATTAACGTCTATTGTTCAATGGTCTCTTATCCACAATGGGAGAGTATCGCTGGAGAGTTCCCCGATGGAGTTTCAAATTTCAAGTTGTGGTTCAGAGGTTTTCTCTTCTTCCTAAAGTGAAGTTTATCACCTCTAGTTGTTATCCCCAAGGTGGTATTAATAGAATTCTTTTCATTCAAGAATTTCTATATTCCCCAGTAAAAGCTTATATTCCCAGTGATGTTTCCCTCATCATAGACTAGAGGGGATTGGATTTGTTCCCCAGGGAGTTGAGAATTTGCTCAGAGTTCAAGATTCTTTCAGAGTTGTGATTTATGTTTGCAGTTTTCTCTCTAGGAAGTTACTTCCCCGGTGATTCCCCACTGAAGTTCTGGTTTATTTATCCTTACAGAATGTCAGATGTGCGAAGACAATTTTTTAGGAGTTCATTGTCTTCTCATCAGCCGATTATCGACGTGCTTTCCCCAATGCATTACTAAACATACATCATTACATTGCATCTACCAAACACATAGCATTTTCATTGTATGAAGCATTACGCCATAAAAAAAAATCGAACATGATTGAGTATAATCCAATTGTATTTACCTTTGGCAACTGGTTTGTTACGCGCCTAGGTTTGAATTATCTCCACATCAAACCTTGGGTGATACTGTTATGTTTCCCCAGCAGAGTCTGTTTGATTTACCACCAGTCAAGTCTTTGGTATCTTCCATTTCCCAAGTAGGTTGTGGTTTTCGTTGCCCTTGCAAGCACTTGGTTATTTTATCTGTGTTTGCTTTTTTCCATCAGAGTGCAAGTAAGAGTCGGTATATAACTTCTCTTATGTCTTAAGAATTTGAGTATCCATATTTGGTGTGTGGTAATTCAGACAATTGCCACTCTTGAAGAATTAATACCCTGCCTTTGGTTTGAAGGATATCATATTTCTTGCATACTTGCAACCTCTTAAAAGTCCAACATGTGTCGGAAATCTTTGACAGAGTACCCCTCGACTGGTCTCTTTCTCCTATAAAGTTAACTTTTGATTTGGCGTTCTCTACGAATTTACTTTGGTCAAATTTCTCATCCAGTTTCCCTAGGGGAATCTGTCACGTGGTATCCCTAGAGAGTTTCTTCTTTGCCCGACGTTCTCTCTTCTCCGGAAAATTCACCTTCACCCGGTGTATTTTTGTCTTAGGTTCACCATCGCCTGATGTCCCTTTTTTGTTGGATTAGGTTCATCTTCGCCTGACGTTCTCTCGTCTCCAGAAAATTCACCTTCGCCCGGTGTCTTTCTGTCTTAGGTCCACCTTCGTCCGGTGTCCTTTTTTTGTTGGTTTAGGTTCATCTTCGCCCAATGTTCTCTCTTCTCCAGAAAATTCACCTTTTCCCGGTGTATTTCCGTCTTAGGTCCACCTTCGCCTGGTGTCCCTTTTTTGTTGGTTGAGGTTCGTCTTCGGCCGATGTTCTCTCTTCTCCGAAAAATTCACCTTCACCAGGTGTATTTCCGTCTTAGGTCCACCTTCTCCTGATGTCCCTTTTTTGGTGATTGAGGTTCGTCTTCACCCGATGTTCTCTTTTCTTCTGGTGAGTTCACCTTCACCCGATGTCTCACTATCTTAGGTCTACCTTCGCCGGATGCCCCTTTTCCATTGGTTAAATTTCACCCTCAATCAGTGTTCTTCCTCCAAAAGTATATTTTCATTTAGACCTTTTTTTCGGCTTCTTCTTGACATGTGTTCATTACCAGCTCCGAACACATGTCTATGGAAACAAGAATCCTTTTATGTGTCCCACCCTAATCGGGCATGCATTTATCTAGGGTAACCTCTATTCTTTTGAAGAAGGAAATAAAAGATGTGTAAAAAAAAAAAAGAAAAACAACAACAATAATCGAAAGTACAATGATACCCGATTGCCTTCAGAGTGTAAATTTTATGGTGCTAATAAGTATTCAATCCTCTTTTACCGTGAATGTTCGAAAGGCTACCACCAATCTCACCCCCAGTTAAAGAAGATTGAATACGGGCAACTGTTGTACCCCAAAATTTGCCCTCTTCATTTTTTAACCCTAATTGGCTTATACTCATGCTAGCATATACAAGCATGCATATCATTGGATCCATACTTATGGGATCAAGGCATTTCATCAACATAACAAAGCTCTCATATTTCTTCAAAGCATGCTGGGTCGTGAAAGGTTCAAGTGTTTTCAGTGGATCTAAAGGAGTATGAATTGGAAACTGTAATTCAACTGATTTGGGCTTAAGAAAATCCGTATATCTTGCTTGGGAATGGTGTTTTAAGGTTGATTCTTGAAATATTGAAACTGTTTGGCAGTCCTCTCCAACTTTTGTGTTTGGACCAAAGGCTAATCCTCAAAGAAAGATCTCTGAATATGCAATTCTCTTGGAAGTCATACAATGAAAAATACGAAAAAAGTGTGATGAATCGTTGTTTCGTGTGCATTAGAAAATTCATAACTCCTGGATGGAATGTCGTATGCGCGCGATTATGATTGCCAAAATTCTGTCTTAATGTCCTCTCGATGTTATCTTTTAAAGTCAAAAGTTGATTCATTAAGGAAGGACCCGTGAATTTTGAGTTTCTGAAGACATGTTTTTGTTGAACCGGAATTCATTTGTATTAATGTTTGATACGGTAAAATTCACATCTCATTCGATTTTTATCATATTGAGCTGAGCCCAGAAGCGTTGGTTTACAAATTTTATCTACTACAATTTCTCTTCATATGCCAAAATCAAATGGTAACTCAAAGGCTTCCATTTTTTGTTTGTTCCGCATGTGACGCAATAAAAATACTGCACATGAAATTATTTTGTCTGACACAACATCAGAGAAACTTCAAAAATTCATAACTTCCTCTTCGTTTGACCGATTGATCCTGTTCTTTTGGAAACACGTCATAAATTTGATGATCTTCATTTTTTGTTTTGGAGTCGGTTCAAGATTCTGTATGGATGATGACGTGGCACTTTGTGTACGTATCGAGCTTACACTGTCAAATGGAGGCTCAATTCAATTCCTCATCCAAAGCCCAATTGGCCCATGTATATAATCTTGAAATATGAATTTTCAAAGGAGAGAACTCTCATAATTAAAAAACTATCATAAACACTCTAAACATTCCTCCCAAGTCTCTAAAGGATCAAATCAAGGTTCTACACTTTTTTGATCAAGAACATTCAACAACTTTTTTCAACAACTTTCAAAGATCAAGCAAATCAAGAGCAATTCTCCTTCGATCTTCGATCCATTTGTTGCGATATACAAATCTAATTCTCCTCGTCATTTCTATTGGTGAGTTTTCTTGAATTAAGAACTTTTGAAATAAGTAATTATTTGAGAAGAACTTTTTGATCAAGCATGAATTAAATCTAGGTGGAATTTTGAATTGAAAACTTAGATCTAAGCCTAGAATTGTGATTTGATTTGATCATCATGTGTAAATCCGGAATTTGATAGTGGAATTAAGTGCTTATTTAACTTAAGTGAATTTTCATGAAAGTGCTTAGTTGTTGAATCAAATTATTGATGTTGCATAAAGCCTAATTGTCGATCTTATATCAATCATGTTTTATTGGAATCTATGCTTTGATTTATGCAAAATCATGTGTTGAATTTGAACATGACATGTGTTTGATAAAATTCTTGAACTATGATCTTTCCTTGCAATAGAATCAAAAGCTTGTACAAACCATGAGCCAAATCTCAAAAAACTGTCAAAAAACTGCTTTCTGCCTGAAGGTAACCAGTTACCCAGTTATGGTAATCGGTTACCCCACTTACAGTAGTGTTTTCCAACTTTTTTGGCTTGGGTAACCGGTTACCCAGTTATGGTAACCGGTTACATCAAGTCAGTAGCTATTTTCCTAAGTTTTTGAGTTAGGGTAACCGGTAACCCAAATTCTGATAACCGGGTTCCCAAGCCAAAAATTAGCAATTTTTTTTCATTTCTCATTGTGTTTTCTCTTTTGGCTTAGTTTTTCCTTGTTATTTTTGACATGAGTGTTGATTGTGCAAGGACACATGCCAAGGGATTATTATGATGATATTAATTCTTGTTCCACTTTATTTGGGGAACATGAATTCAATATTATTCTTGATTCGTATTTCGCTTTATTTGCGAGATACAGATGCGATTCAGACAAGTTTATGCTTTGATCCTCTTAACTTGAGGAATACACATATTTGTTGTGTTTTTTGTCTGGATTGTATTTTTATGCAGGATAACTTTTGTGATGATGTCCAATGCATATTATTTGTGGCTTGTTTTCACACTGTTGCTTCGAGGCTTATGTTGGACATCCGATTTCTGACTTTATTTGTTTGATGATGCTAGCTTACTCGAAGTTTCTCCAGGTTTCTTATTTTTGCTTGCTTGCTACGGATTATTATCCATTTGGTATTGCACTGCTGTTGGCTGAAGATTTTGATAATGTTATTTAGAATACAAAAGAGCTAGAAGTTCTGATCGAAATGGAATTAAAACACCACGCTTCGAAATTGCAGAAGCAGTGTTTCGAATGAGTGTGTCAAAGCTTGAAGCTTCGAACGGTGATCTTGGGAGCGTATCCAAAGGGGTCTCGAAACAGCAGCGAAGCTAAGTCTGAGAAGAGCGTTCGAAGCAGAGAAACACCAAAGCATTTGAAATTTAAATGAAAGCGGGACTTTCAAAGTTTGAAAGTTATGTGTTGGAGCATTTGGGGACACGTGGAAAGATGAAAGGAGCATTGTCTTGCATGTTCGAAACGTGGCATGATCTTGTAGCGAGACCGTTAGGGTCGAATTAGTATAAATAGAAGTCTTAGTGTTAGGATTTCAGTGTGTCATATCTGTTATACAAAATACTCAATAACATTCAAACTACCACATGGCAAGGGAAACGAATGCAAGAGAGATGTATGTATGATAGCACCATGTATTTCTAATTTAATAAAAGCCTTTTTACTATTTCCAGCACTTTCCTTCTTTTTCTTTCTGTCGAATAACATTTGCAAGTTTCTTTATTTACTGTCTTTTCATTTCAAAGTCTTTTCTTCAAAGTTTTACATTTTACTGCATTCTTTATATTTCGAAGCACTCTATATTTCAGAGAACTTTTACGCTTTCAATGTCTTTACTTTCAAGTATTATTCTTCAAACATGTACTTTCACTTAAAGTCATTTCTAGATTTCTTGCATTAAACGCTTTCTTCACATTTTAAACTTCCACATTCCAGAAACCTTTTGTGTTAAATGTTTTATGGATCGAAACCAGTTACTTCATTTTCCATACAGTTTTATATGTCTTGTCAATCAGCATTACAATTAGCAATTATTCGTATAACTTAGTTTTCACATACATTTTGACCATATTTTAAACTCTTAGAGAGGAGGATCGAAATAAACCAAACATTTATACAATAGCACCCATGAATAATTGTTCGATTGTGAGAGTAACCTTAATATCCAAGGAGTCCTAGGATCAATCTAGTCGATCCTGTGAGTTACCAAAGAGATTGAGTAGCGTTAATAAAGATTATTCGATAGTTTGGAAGACTAGCGGTTGTTTACCAGAAATCACTGGAAACAAATTGGCACACCTGGTGGGACCAATAGTTGGATATCAGAATTAAGGATTGTCGAGACATAGCCATCCCAGAAACGTAGGAACCTAAGAAGTTTGCTGTTTTATGAACCTGAGAAGTGGTAAGATAACCAACAGCAACCAACCTTTATCCAGAAGAAAACGTTTGGACAAAATGTCTAATTCAGACAATCAACAAGGAGACCAAGGTGGCCCACAGGCAACAGGCACTAACGCGTCCATTTCGAGCGGAGCATCTAATGTAATGCCTTCGAATGCACAGGCTGTTGCATCTTCAACCAGTAACATGGCCACCAACGGAATAAGTGGCGTATCAACCAACAGTTCGATCTTAGGAAATACTGGAACTATGGGCTATCCTGGGGGATTCGTTCCGCCACCTGGGACACAATCCCATTTCGCCACTCCATCAACTAGACCACCCGGCTTCGATGGGAATAGAATTAGAAGTTCTTCTTACGGAATGCCAACATCTTTTATGGCAGGTTTACACAATTCCACATCGAATTCATCCCCACAACTAGGATCTGGGTCTGGGGCAAACCAATTTATGTCAAATAACCAAGGGTCAGTGGGTTATAGCACGTTGCCTACCCTAACCACAGATAACCAGTTGGCTTTTAGGCAATTGATGGATGAAAGCAACCACAATATGATAGGGGTGTTAGCGCAAACCATGCAGGAAATATTCGCCCCAATAGTTCAGAATGTAACTGTGACGAACAGGGAAAACGCTGACAATATGAGTCGAATAGCAGATTTCTTTGCTCCCACAGAAAGGCGTAGGCAGAACCAGGCGGGATTTCGAACAAACGTGCCTGTTATAGAACAAATTGCCAACGACCCAATTCATAGACCACCCAGAGAAGAGGTTAACTTAGGGGCCAGAGCACCAAGGTTAGAAGCCCCAATAATTCCAGGCCCACAAAGGGAAGTCATGGAAACAGGGGCAAGGATCGAAAGACCAGAAGCCCCAGAATTTCGAGGAGAACAACCTAGGGGAGTTGTTTTGGTTGGTCGAAACCAAGATGCCGATGCTGTCGTTCATAGGATTCGAAACGATAACATCTTGGCAGAAAATAATCTGACCACCATGATAGAGAGGATCATGACCCAAAACGGCCTCAATATGGGAATGAGGAGGCCAAATTACGCTTCTCCTATATTAGATTGTATAATGCATACTGATTTACCAAGGGGATACAAAGTCCCTAAATTTACAAAGTTCGCTGGGGATACCAACGAGTCAACAGTCGAACACATAGCGAGATATTTAACCGAAGCGGGGGATATAGCCAATAATGAAGATCTTAGAATCAAATATTTCCCAAGTTCCTTGACAAAAAATGCTTTCACTTGGTTTACCACGTTGCCTCCTGGGTCTGTCGATACTTGGACCCTTTTAGAGAGATTATTCCATGAACAATTTTACATGGGACAATCGAAAATAAGTCTGAAGGAATTGGCCAGTGTTAAGAGAAAGTTCACTGAACCCATTGATGACTATTTGAATAGATTTAGGCTGTTAAAATCCAGATGTTACACAGTAGTGCCTGAGCATGAGTTAGTCGAAATGGCCGCTGGGGGATTGGATTACTCTATTCGAAAGAAATTAGATACTCAGCATTTGAGGGATATGGCTCAGTTAGCCGATAGGGTTCGACAGGTCGAAAGACTAAAAGCCGAAAAAGCCCGAGTCTTTAAGAATAGTAAGAAAGAAAGGATTTCCTATGTTGGAACTGAGGAAGTAGAAGAATATCCTGAATTCGAATTCGAAGAGGTCGAAATCGACCTCGCTGAATTAAAACAGGCCCCGCCTTACTCCTGCAAAATGTTAGTTCCTACGAAAGGGAAAGATATCGTTGAAAATGAGAAAAGTGATAAGTTTCCAAAGAAGGTTTACACCTTCGATGTCACTAAATGTGACGAAATCTTTGACTTGCTTGTCAAAGATGGCCAACTAATTGTGCCATCAAATGTCAAAATACCCCCTTTGGACCAGAGGAAGAAAAGGGGATTTTGCAAATATCATAGTTTCCTAGGCCACAAGACCTCACAATGTTTTCTTTTCAGGGATTTGATTCAAAACGCAATCAAAGATGGCAGATTAAAGTTTGCTGATAAGATGAAGATGAAAGTGGACGAAGATCCTTTGGACGTCGCAGACACCAACTACTCCGAGCCTGCATGCATTGGAGAAGTCAACATGGTGGAAATTGATCGAAGCGACACCCTAACTGGAGAGAAGGACATTGAAGTCGAAAACTGGGTGATGGTCGAAGTCAGCGAGGAAGTCACTGAAGGCATCCAGAACACACCAGACACTTCGATTGCTGGACCTGTGGTTGTTGCAGGAGAAACCCAGGCCACTGAAGGCCAAGGGGATCACAACGAAGGATTTACACAAGTCACTGAGGGCTTGAGTTTGGAATTAGAGAAAGTCCGAATTACGCAGCCAGTCCCCTCTCAGAAGGAAATATGGGACACTCTAGGGGAACCCAGTGGAAAATATGACTATCTGGTCAAATATTCTGCCCCAGAAAGTTCGAAGGTCCAGATCGAGGATATAAAGCCCACAGGATGGGGCGATGACGAAACAAAAGAGGGGGATTTGGAAATAAATATGGTGGACATGGAAAGACCCCGCTCTGAGATGAAGGAAGTGGAAAAATACTTAGAAAAAGAAAAGCATAGGATGGGGGACAATCACGCTGGAGATGATACTCTCAAAGACTATCTCATGTCATGCCACAAAGGAGATCCAGGCATGATACTGTGCCCTAGGTGCAGCATCCTCTGCAACCAAAGAATTGCTGCAAATTTCGAAAGGGTACAGAGGGCTCGAACTGGCAACAATTGGCGCCAGGATAACCAACTTTTTAGATGCTACCCCAAGGCTGGAGAGAGTTTATTGGAGTTTGTTTTTCGCTGCTACAAGGGGGCAACTAAGTGCTTGGTGTGCCCAAGATGTTCTGCTGTGTATGACCAAAGCATGGCTAGGGCCTTCGAAACGATCCCCTTCGCCCCTTGCTGGAGCCATCAAGAAACCGCCCAGATGGGTCCGCGTTTCGACAGCAGATACAAACAGCGAAGACCTGATAGCCCCCACCCCAAAGTTGCTCGAAGAGTGACTTTCAAACTCCCTGCTGAAGTACCAACCGATAGATGGCTGCAAGTCAGAAATGACAAAGGCAAAGACAAATGGAGGAATGCTGAACGAAATGCACGCCATGCTGTGACATACAGGAGGCAATTCAACACACAAAAAAGGGAGGAAGTCAGATTAGAAAATTACAAAGGGAGGAACCCCATGTCAAGATCCCAGTGGCGCAGACAGCAAAGGATTCGAAAGGCTGAAAGAGAAGCTGTGGCAAACAAAGGGGATACTTCAACAAAGATACAAGGTGAATCAAGCACCAATAAACCAAAAGGTCAGACGGAAGAGAAACCTCCAGTCAACAGAAGGCTTTTTTCTGAAGACCAACAAGACGGACCCAAGGAATACACCCCAGGCCCGGAAGAGGACGAAGATATGATAACAGATAACTTCGAATCGGAGGGGGAGTCCTCATTTAACCTGAACTGTAACGTAGTGTCTGTGCTTCCCTGCGAATTCGGGCAAGAAACCGAAATCAATGAATATGAGGAAGAAGACACCACAGATTTAATGAAACATAGGCCCGTATGCTACTACGTGATGGACAATGGGGCTGTTGAAGAACAAAATGCGTTCTTCGAACGTCCAGAGCCTACAATGAAAAATCATCTCAAACCACTTTTCATTCGGGCGAAAGTGGGTGTCCATGGTGTGAACAAAGTTCTAGTGGATGGGGGTGCTGCAGTCAATCTGATTCCCCAGTTCATGCTAAAAAGGTTGGAAATCCGCGAAGGGGATATCAAGCCCCATAATATGGTTCTATCCAATTATGAAGGAAAAGTGGGTAAAACACTGGGGGTGGTCCAGTTGGAATTAACAATAGGCTCAAGTTGCAGGCCCACCATGTTTATGGTTGTCGAAGCCAAAGCCAACTATAACCTACTGCTAGGAAGAGAGTGGATCCATGGCGTGGGAGCAGTTCCTTCGTCAATGCATCAACGACTAGTCCTGTGGAGAGATGACGGAATCGTGGAAAATATCGAAGCAGACCAGAGTTACTTTATGTCAACTGTCAATCTAGTTGACAAAAGGGATTATGATAAAAATCTGGCAAAGATTGCTCCATGTGTTCCAAATGATGAGATGAATGAAACTAGAAATGCCCACTACTACATGACACTTCGTCATGATGGACTTTACTGGGATAGAACAATAATCAGTAAAGAAGAGGAAGGTGAAGGTGCTATACAAAAACGGCCAGCAGGCTGGGACTTCGACAAACTTAATCATGACTGAGTCTACCTTTCTCGAAAGGATTTCGGCCTATATGGCTGAGAATGAATCAAAAGCGGCCTTAGAGGCTGAAATAAATGAATCATTTGAAAAAACGAATGAAGTTAGTGGGGGGGGTTCGAAATGCTCACCCAACGAAGAGTTGGAGATGGATCAAAGGTTAGATGCCATCTATGACAAAGAACCCTTAGGCTTCGAAAGGGATCCCACAAACTCAGGTGTCAAAATGTTGGCACAGGACCCACTCGAAGAAGTCAACTTAGGGGATGACAAAACGAAAAGAGTAACTTACGTAAGTGCTAAACTTAGCCCAGGCCTCAAGGAAAAAGTGATCGAAATCCTTAAGGAGAACAAAGATTGTTTCGCATGGGATTATGATGAGATGCCTGGTTTAAAGAGGGAGTTGGTCGAACATAGGCTGCCAATCAAAGATGGCAAGAGGCCCATCAAACAAACTCCCAGAAGATTCGCGCCAGCGGTTCTCACAAAAATTAAAGCTGAGATCGAAAGGTTGCTGCGTTGCAAATTCATCAGAACAACAAGGTACGTCGAATGGTTAGCAAACATAGTACCTGTTATCAAGAAAAATGGTTCTTTAAGGATTTGCATAGATTTTAGGGATTTAAATACTGCAACCCCTAAAGATGAATATTCCATGCCCGTGGCAGAAATGCTAGTAGATTCTGCTGCAGGATTCGAATACTTGAGCATGTTAGATGGATACTCTGGATATAACCAGATTTTCATTGCTGAAGAAGATGTTGCAAAAACAGCATTTCGTTGCCCAGGAGCCTTAGGCACCTACGAATGGGTGGTGATGCCTTTTGGTTTAAAAAATGCTGGGGCAACTTATCAAAGGGCGATGAATTCAATCTTTCATGACTTTATCGAAACCTTCATGCAGGTGTATATTGATGATATAGTCATCAAATCTATATCTGCAGAAGCACATTTGCATCATTTAAGCCAATCATTCGAGCGAATGAGAAAACATGGCTTAAAAATGAATCCCCTTAAATGTGCATTTTTTGTGCAGGCTGGAGATTTTCTTGGTTTTGTGGTCCACAAGAAAGGAATTGAAATCAACCAGAACAAAACCAAAGCCATAATGGAGACGAAAGCACCTGCGTCAAAAAGGGAGTTGCAATCTCTGCTAGGGAAAGTTAACTTCCTCAGAAGATTCATTTCGAACCTGAGTGGAAGGACTCAAGCTTTCTCTCCGTTACTTCGTCTGAAGCAAGGTCAAGCCTTCGAATGGAACGAAGCTCACCAGGAGGCGTTTGACAAAATAAAAGAATATCTTTCTCAACCTCCTATGTTGTCTCCACCATCATGGGGGAAGCCCATGAGATTGTACATATCTGCCTCTGAAGTTAGCATAGGTAGTATGTTAGCACAAGAAGATAACAATGGCGTCGAAAGAGCCATATACTATCTAAGTAGAGTGCTGAATGATGCAGAGACCAGATATAGCAATTTAGAAAAGCTATGTCTCTGTTTGTATTTCTCTTGTATGAAACTCAAATATTATATAAAACCTGTTGATGTTTATGTTTCGTCTCACTTCGATGTCATTAAACATATGCTTTCAAAGCCAATAATGCATAGTAGAGTTGGAAAGTGGGCTCTGGCTTTAACAGAATATTCATTGACGTTCATGCCCTTAAAAGCTATGAAAGGTCAAGTGATTTCTGATTTCATTGTGGATCATTCGTTGGTTGAGCAGACAAGCATGAGTTACGTCGAAATGCAACCATGGAAATTGTACTTTGATGGTTCAACCCACAAGAATGGAAGTGGTGTTGGAGTCCTTCTAATTTCTCCTGAAGGAATTCCAACAAAATTCAAGTATAAATTGGATGGTCCTCGTTGTTCGAACAACGAAGCTGAGTATGAAGCGCTCATTGTTGGACTTGAAGCTTTGTTGGAATTGGGGGCAACCAGAGTCGAAATTAAAGGAGATTCTGAGTTGGTGGTCAAACAAATTACAAAAGAATATAAGTGCATAAAGGAAAATCTAATGATATACTTCGTCATAGTCAATAGGCTATTGAGAAAGTTTGAATACATGGATATTCAACACATACCAAGATTAGAAAACCAAGAAGCAAATGACTTAGCGCAGTTGGCTTCAGGTTATAGAGTATCCACCAAGAATTTTAAGGATTTGGTCGAAATAAGGGGAAGAGTTATGGCTACTAGATTCACACCATCGGATCTGGAAAGTATGAGATTGGGATATGTCGAGAAACAGGGATTCGAAATTCTAGCCATAAATACTTTGTCAGATACAGATTGGCGAAGTCCATTAAAGAGTTATTTAGCAGACCCAACTCTAAAAGTAGATAGAAAAACAAAATATAGAGCATTGTCATATCTCCTCATGGGGAACGAATTGTTCAAAAAGACCCAAGAAGGTGTTTTATTGAAATGCCTAGGAGAAAGTGAGGCATATTTAGCATTGTCTGAAGTCCATAATGGGGCATGTGGGGCACACCAAGCAGGCCATAAAATGAAATGGTTGCTATTTCGATATGGTTTGTACTGGCCTAGCATGCTCAAAGATTGCATAGACTTTGCGAAAGGATGCGAGGAATGTCAGAAACATGCAGGAATTCAACACGCCCCTGCAAGTGAGCTGCATTCGATCATCAAACCATGGCCATTCAGAGGATGGGCATTAGATCTGATAGGCGAAATAAATCCTGCTTCGTCCAAAGGTCAGAAATATATCTTGGTAGGAGTAGATTATTTTACCAAATGGATCGAAGCTATACCTTTGGTAGTTGCTGATCAAGAGGCAATTATCGAATTTATACAAAAGCACATTATCTATAGGTTTGGATTACCAGAAAGTATAACTACAGACCAAGGTTCTGTATTTACTGGTAGAAAGATGCAAGGATTTGCCCAAGAAATGGGATTTAGATTGCTAACATCAACACCATATTATGCTCAAGCAAACGGACAAGTCGAAGCGGCAAACAAAGTAATAATAGGATTAATCAAGAAGCATATTGGCAAGAAGCCAAGAAATTGGCACAAAACTTTGGACCAAGTGTTATGGGCTTGTAGAACATCTCCAAAAGAAGCCACTAACACTACTCCTTTCCAACTTACATTCGGCCATGATGCAGTGTTACCAGTAGAAATTCATCTGCAATCAGTTCGAATACAGAAACAAAACGAAATTCCAGCCGCGTTATATTGGGAAATGATGATGAATGAATTAGTTGAATTGGACGAAATTAGATTACATGCGTTGGAGATTTTGATGAGGCAAAAAGAAAGAGTGGCCAGAACATACAATAAGAGGGTGAAGAAAAAAGTATTCGTTATTAATGACTTGGTTTGGAGAGTCATATTGCCTATGGATAAGAAGAACAAAGCATTAGGTAAATGGTCACCTCATTGGGAAGGACCTTTTCGAGTACTAAAAGTTTTCTCTAACAATGCCTACGAAGTCGAAGAACTCTTGGATGATAAACGTGTCCTAAAGGTTAATGGGAAATATTTAAAGAAATATAAACCAAGCCTGCGGGAAATTCGAATAGTAACAACGTAAACAAAGTATTATAAAAAAGCCAAGATGGCAAGATAAGAATGCCAAAATGGCGCTGTTCGAATATTACATTGAAAGAACCAAAGTTATGGTCAGATAGACAAAAAATCTAGAAATAAACATTATTTTTCAATCGAGTAAAGGTACTTCGAAATGTTTCAAGTCTCTGCTGAGCAAACCGCCTGGCACCTTCCAAGGTTGCCACTTCTCCCTTAAGTTGTTCTGCAGTCTCCATTTCTGCAAGCCCTCGGTTGAGAAGCTCTTCGAATTGGTTACCTGCAGGATTAGTTTCGAAGGCTAGTTGTTGTTCCTTAGCCTCCTTAACTTTCTGTTGAAGTTCCAGAATCTGCCTTTCCCAAACAAGAATGGACTCAGCTCGAGCCTCATATTCAGTTTTTGCCTGCTTCAGATGCATAGCCTGATCTTCAGCTTCTTGAGAAAGCCTCGAAGCTTGTTCATAGGCGGCATCCATAGCAATGCGTTTCTCGTGAACCTTCTTGGCAGCAGATTCGTCTTGGAGAAGATAGCCAGTTACGTTGTCCAGCAAATTCTGAAGATCAAACAAGAGAGTACTAACTGGCAAAGAGCAGCTGGAAAGATTAACCTTTGTAAGCAGCTCCTTCATAGTATAGCAAGCAGTACTATCTTGCTTAAGCACTTCGAAGATATCCACATTGAGAATAGTTCTCCTAATTTTGTTGAGAAGAACAACTCTTTCATCTGTGGGAAGAGGATAGCTGGTTGAACTTGTGCCAGCCCTAGCGAGTGGAACGTCCCTCTGGGCCAACTTTGCCTTCATGTACCCAATAGGGTCATTTCGCCTCAGAAGTGCCAGTTCCTCGTCAGTCATTCGAGACGGAGAGGATTGGGGGAATTCCACGCGTAGGGGAACCTCGTTTGTTTCAACCTTTGGGTTTTCGTTGATTGTATCACCATCCCCTTCATTTGCTTCGTACTCTTGATCTTCTTCATCCTCGTCCAAATCTACCACTTCGATACCATCCTTTTCACCGCTATGTGCATTAGACTCCATCCCGGCAGTCGAACCATCGTTGTCGTTTTCCCCATCATTGGCGTTTTCCTCCTCAGATTCTTCGAATCCTTGCCCAGAATCAGCTTTTTCCTCTTCAGTCTGAGTATCCTTTGGATCCTCTTGAAGAGTTTCAAGGGGGGACTTTTGAAGAACCCTTTGTGAATCCTCTGCAGACGTTTCAGGTATGGTTTCGTTCACCTCTTTCAGAGGAATGGAGGTACCTTGGTCATCTGGCTGCTCAGAAGTTCCAGCCAAAACCGCCACGTTGGAAGAACCTTTGTTTTGGACCAAATTGCTGGAGTCTCCTTGAGGAGAGGAGTTAAGCGGAACAGCAGCCCTGGACGGTGAGGTCGAAATAGTAGAAGTGGGATTCAGGATGTTCTGCAAGGAGCAGCAAAGTGTTAAAGGATGACACTCACCAAGGTAATAAGAAGTTAAACATTTTTAGAAGAAGTTCGATTTACCTGTGGCCCCTCAGAAGAGAGGTTGCTAGCTATGCGTTCCAACTGTGGGTTGGAGGTCGAAGGTGGATTTTTGGATTGTGGTAAGGGAGCAGCATCCCTGGAGTCGAGTCCAGAGACACTAGTAGGAACAGTACTTTTGGGTGTAGCTTTCTTTAGCTTCTTCTTCGAAGCAGTGTTTGAGTTTCCTCCAGCAGTCAGATCTTCCCTAGTGGTACTTGGTTTCCGCTTCTTGGGAGTAGTGGGGGGAAGCTTGTTGGTCTGAACGAATTTTAACGAAGTTAGATATAAAAGGATTGAGTGAATTCGAAGCATAAAAAACTAAGTGATTACCGTTGGAATTGGGGCACTTGTTGTTATTGGCGTTGTTGTTGTTGGTGTAGTTGCAGCAGCAGTAGTCGTTTCGGGTGGATTAGTCTTTTCGGTAGTTTCGATGGAGGCTTGAGAGGCACTCCCTTCCTTCGATTTCGAGGCAGTGGTCTTTATCCTGATAGCTGAAAATCAAAACATTTAAAGCAAAGGTTAAAGATTTGGAAAATAAAAGATATTTGGGAGTTTTTCCCAAGCATTCGCACCTGTGCCTTGATCAGATTTAATTGACATGGCAGAAAGGTCATATCGAAGATGTCCTGGGAAATCATGAAGCCAGTGTCGAGCCCATGTCACAGTCTCAGATGGCTTTGGTTTCCTTTGAAGATATTTGAACATCTCTTTGCAAGTAAACCACCATGGATATGGGGGAAACCAAGCCAGAGCCAGTTCTGAGGTAGGTAATCTGGGAAATTTAGGTGGATGCATTTCGAATGCCAACCTATACCTATCCTCAGGTGACAGCCCTGAAGGAAGTTTTAGCTTGGAAACTTTTTGTTTAAATTTTTCCTTCAAGGTCTCAGCCGCTTGATGCACAGTGGAGTCCAAGCGTGTGGGGTCGTAAGTAGTTTCGAAGTAATTTTGAAAAGCTTTTATTTCTTTGGCATGAGTAAACATACCTTTCTTTGCTGGTACCTGCACATCGAAGGCATCAATTAGTTTCTGTCGAATAGTAAGTGTATCGAACATACAAGTTTGATAAAACTTAATCCACCACTCCAGAAATCCTTTGGCCGCGAGATGAGTAGGTTCGAAGGCTATCAGTTCAAATTGGGCAAAGCCCTGATATTGTTCTTGTTGGATCTTGGCTTCCCTTGCCTTGAAAGTTCGACCAGATGTGATGGCGCTCTCAGTCTGGAACAAAGGTTCAGGAATCAGTTGGCATAGGCCAAACTGCCTCGAAACGAAGTTTGGTTGGTAGGCAAAGAGAAGAATTTGGTTCTTAGCTGGGGTTATCCTTGAAGAGATAAGTCTAGGAAGCAAGAAAGCTCTCCACACATCTTGGATTTCCTTACTCTTGATGGCTTCTGAGAGAGCCATGGTGAACCAAGAAGGTCCATGAGCCCTCGAAGCAAAGGGCGCCATGCTCTCTTCGAATTTATGTCTTTTTGAAAGTATCAAGATGTACTTCGAGAATTGAACCTTGAAGTCGTCCTTGTCATCATTAGGGGTTAGTCTTCGAAGCCTAGTGCCTTCGACTATCCTATCACTAATTTCTGCATCTTGTTCGTCTATGGTGTTGGCGGTTGATAAAGAAGGTTCGAACATGGCATTGAGCCATAATTGAAGTAACCAAAATGGGCCAGCTAAAAGAATGTTTTTGGAATTGTGGGATTTGAGGCTCGAAACAGCTGACCTCAGGCTCTCATAGAGGTCAACTAAGAGTAATTCGCTTAGGCACACTTTGCGATTTTCATGTAAATCCCTAGCTAAAGGAATGAACCTACTAGCTACCTGCAGGGATCTACTGCAGAAAACGTACCTGGACAGCCACAGGGTTAAGAAAGCAATATGCTCTGTGTCAGACACATTATCCCCTTCAGCATGATAATGGCCGATAAATTTGGAGAAGCTGGCTAACTTGACTTCGAAGTCAATTATGCTCGAGTGCTCTTCATTGTCAGGAACATAAGTTTCCCCCACTGGCGACAGTCCGGTAATGGCTGCTATATCGAAGAAGGTTGGGGTGATCATTCCACCTGGAAGATGGAAAGTGTTGTAGGTACTATCCCAGAAGTAGAGGGACGCAAATAGCAGGGGATGACTATAGGTGAATCCAGGTTTCGATAGCTTAATAAGGTTATAAATGCCTAGTTCTTCCCATTGTTGGGATTTTTTGGCTTCTACTTTCGTAAACCAGTTTTGATAAGCAACATCAGCAGTAGGGCAAGATCGGAATGGTTTAAAATTACTTTTTACATAATCCAAGATAAATGGGTCCTTAGGATGAACAGTTGAGGTTTCTGTGGTTTTCGGATTAAGAAATTCTACTGCCCTAGGGGCATCCATTTTGTTGAATAAAGGTTTGAAGTTATAACACACGGGAAAAATGGTCCTGGTGTCCTTTAGTATTTCAAAAACTGTAAGAGGGCCATTTAAGGCTAACCTCTTACCAGCAACATGGGTAGGGATGAGTACCTGTGATGCGTACAGCATTTCTTTTTCTTTGGAAATCATTTGAGGAGCAAGAGCAGATTGGCCTTGAATGGTGACGATTTTACTCTCCATAGTTGCTCCTGTAGTTTTTCCCTTCTTCTTGGAGGCTTTCTTGAGTTGGGATGATGTGGAAGAAGACATTTTTGTTGTTTGAGAGCTTAGAGTGTTTATGAGAGAAGAAGAGTAAAATTCCAGAGTTTGAAAGGTTTAGAGTGTAAAGAAGGAAAAAGGAAGGTTAAATTGACGTTTTATAATAAGAAGATGAAACATCCACCGAGTGAAAGTATGATACGTGGAGATCATGGATTGGTGTGATGAAGAGGTGGCGAGAAGTTGATATAGGTAATAGGCGTGATTTTAAAAACAATCATTACTTATAACTGCACCATGCTGTGAAGTGACTTTGGGCGGTTAAGGTACCCAAAGGGTGCTATGATTGATGTGACTAGGGTCAAACGCATTAAATGCTATAATGATTCGAAGATCCTATCAAAATCTTGTATAAATATTTAAAATAGGTATTTCTCAGAGAGATCGAAATACATATTTTAAAGGGGCAATTTGTTGGCTGAAGATTTTGATAATGTTATTTAGAATACAAAAGAGCTAGAAGTTCTGATCGAAATGGAATTAAAACACCACGCTTCGAAATTGCAGAAGCAGTGTTTCGAATGAGTGTGTCAAAGCTTGAAGCTTCGAACGGTGATCTTGGGAGCGTATCCAAAGGGGTCTCGAAACAGCAGCGAAGCTAAGTCTGAGAAGAGCGTTCGAAGCAGAGAAACACCAAAGCATTTGAAATTTAAATGAAAGCGGGACTTTCAAAGTTTGAAAGTTATGTGTTGGAGCATTTGGGGACACGTGGAAAGATGAAAGGAGCATTGTCTTGCATGTTCGAAACGTGGCATGATCTTGTAGCGAGACCGTTAGGGTCGAATTAGTATAAATAGAAGTCTTAGTGTTAGGATTTCAGTGTGTCATATCTGTTATACAAAATACTCAATAACATTCAAACTACCACATGGCAAGGGAAACGAATGCAAGAGAGATGTATGTATGATAGCACCATGTATTTCTAATTTAATAAAAGCCTTTTTACTATTTCCAGCACTTTCCTTCTTTTTCTTTCTGTCGAATAACATTTGCAAGTTTCTTTATTTACTGTCTTTTCATTTCAAAGTCTTTTCTTCAAAGTTTTACATTTTACTGCATTCTTTATATTTCGAAGCACTCTATATTTCAGAGAACTTTTACGCTTTCAATGTCTTTACTTTCAAGTATTATTCTTCAAACATGTACTTTCACTTAAAGTCATTTCTAGATTTCTTGCATTAAACGCTTTCTTCACATTTTAAACTTCCACATTCCAGAAACCTTTTGTGTTAAATGTTTTATGGATCGAAACCAGTTACTTCATTTTCCATACAGTTTTATATGTCTTGTCAATCAGCATTACAATTAGCAATTATTCGTATAACTTAGTTTTCACATACATTTTGACCATATTTTAAACTCTTAGAGAGGAGGATCGAAATAAACCAAACATTTATACAATAGCACCCATGAATAATTGTTCGATTGTGAGAGTAACCTTAATATCCAAGGAGTCCTAGGATCAATCTAGTCGATCCTGTGAGTTACCAAAGAGATTGAGTAGCGTTAATAAAGATTATTCGATAGTTTGGAAGACTAGCGGTTGTTTACCAGAAATCACTGGAAACAACTGCCTCATTTTTGTTTCTTTCGCTATTTATAGTTTTCTAAATATATCTGAGAGCCCCATGTTGGCAAAGTCTATGTTTAAAGACATCTAATAGGAACTCTGCGCCTTATTTTCTATATCTGTTGTGCTTGTGTTTACTTCCTTGGTTGTTGATCGATGAGTCACTCAATTTAGAAATTGAGATCACAACTTCACTCTCAATGCATTCTCCCTATAGGATTTTATCGCTTTCCTTTGTTTCTTGTTGATCGGTGAGTAACTAAATTTAGAAATTGAGATCACGACTTCGCTCTCAGTGCATGCTCCCTATAGGATTTTATCGCTTTCCTTTATTTCTTGTTGATCGACGAGTCACTCAATTTAGAAATTGAGATCACGACTTCGCTCTCATTGCATGTCCCCCACAAGATAGTTTTGTTATACTTTCTTTGGTATGCTAGCCTAGATAGGATTTCTCTAGGTGTGCTCTCTTGAGCCTTTTGATTGTTGATTTGTTTTCCTACCTTGATCCTTAATATCTTGGTTAGGCATTCTACTTGAGTTAGCACGCGCTTATCATGACACATTGTGTGTGCTCTCTTGAGCTAGCTCTCTTGAGCTTATTGACTTGCTTTCTTGATTTCATCCTTGTGTGCATGTTTTGAGATTTTATACCCTCGGCGTGTTACCTTAGGAGCTCTTGATTCAGCTATAGATGATGATTTGAGATAAACATATTTTATGTGATAGACCCTTGCTATGCTCCTTTAGGACTTCTTGATTCATCTATAGATGATGATTTGAGATGGACATTAGGATTGTTATCCATGCATGTTAACATAGGGTAGAGATTTCCATTTAAAACTCAACTTTAGGATCAATCATTATATAATAACATTAGGGATTAGATTTAGATAGTCTCCCTTAGATGTTTTCTTTTCTTTTGCATCCTTTGCATTTAAAACACTTTTTTTCCGAGCAAATTCATAAAACATCTAAAAATTAAAAATCCTTTTTCAAGGTAAAAAATACCAACCAATTCTTTTCTTTTTGCCAATCGGCTTTCCTTTTCTAAGAGCATGTTAGTTCCTTTCCACTACAGGTCGTAAGTCTCCAAAGGTCGAGCCGTGATAGAGTGTTTGAATCTAACATTGTTCAATTAAAAAATACAAATCCACCAAAACAAGTAAGCCGAACTACGACTGCTCTGATTCCTTAAAAGGGATACGTAGGCATTAGGGTAGGGCCTAAACGAGCACAACTTTATTTTCCCTACATTGTTTCTCTTTTCTTTTGCATGCATTCCCTCTTTCTTTTTACTTTAAATCTTAGACATAGACTTTGAACACACCCATTAGATTAGAATAACAAGAGTGGATATTATAGAGTACTACGGGCGTGGGGGGTGCTAATACATTCCCCTCGCGTAATAGACTCCCTCACCCGATCTCTCAGTCGTTTGATTGCGATTTCACCCTTCTCAGGTTTACTCGATGTTTACCTTTCCCCTCCCGTGGGATAAAAAATGTTCGATGGAGACTTTATTGATTTCATTATTAATTGATTGTTCCGCTGGTTGTTTCACACGCAGTTCAATATTAAACACCATTATTCTTCTCCGTATCAGCCAAAGATGAACGACACAGTGGAAGCCACCAATAAAAATATTAAGAAGATCGTGCAGAAGATGACAGTGACGTACAAAGATTGGCACGAGATGTTACAATCTTCTCTTCATGGTTATCGCACTTCAGCGTGTACATCAACTAGGGCAACCCTGTTCTCTCTTGTTTAAGGTATGGAGGTTATCTTACTTGTCGAAGTCTAGATTCCTTCCCTAAGGATTATGAAAGAAGTAGTTTTAGACGAAGACGAGTGGATCAAGACCAGGATGGACCAAATAAATTTGGTTGATGAGAAAAGGCTTGCGGCTGTTTGTCATGGTCAGATGTATCAAAAGCACATAATTAATGCCTTTAACAATAAAGTCAAACCTCAAATGTACCAGGTTGGTAATTTGGTTGTAAAGCGTATTCTGATACTCCTATCAACAATTACTTTGGATGGAATTTGTAAGTCCATCTCCGACGATACTTCATCACTTATTCGAATGGTATCTTAAAGCCCATTCCAGCAAAACAATCAACCAACAAGTGTTACTTCGTGCACATGCGAGTGCAAATTTCTGGGTACTTAAGTGTTCAATCCTCTTCCACCTTCAGATCCTGAATGGCAAGCATGTCACTCTAGCTCCCCAGGTTTAAGAAGATTAAACAGGGGCAGCTGTTATACCCCAAAATTTTCCCTCTCATTTTTTAAAGACAAATTGAGTCAAGGTGTTCAAGTACTCAAAACTATTCAAGAATTGATCAGACAAATTCTCCTCCTAGGTAGTGGCCTATAATTAGGGTTTTGGTTTTCTCAGAGGAAAATGGACTCTTAATGCCTTAAGTGGACTTCATGGTTTCTCACATGTATCAAGGTATCCTCATGTCAAATTTCAAGCCTTACATCACAAATTTTCTTAGTTAATTGCTCAGATTATTGAAAATCAACAATATTGGTTAAAAAGTCAATTATGGTCAACATGCAGTCAAACTTTAAGATTATTTAGTCAACATCAAGATTTTAAAGTCACATTCATCATTTGATCAAGGGTTGATCATGATTCATCAAGAAAACTCTCAATTCATCAAAAGTTACCAAATTAGGATATTCTTAAGGAGAAGTCAACTGAACTTTGACCAGGCACAACTTTCACATGATTCATCATATTTTTCTCAACCAAATCTCATTTTGAAGGAAATTTAATTCTCTACAACTTTGTCTCTCTAAGTTTAAGTCCAAAAAATGCTTCATTTGAGAGATATGGGCCAAACATTATAGGTCATTTCAAATGTCAACAAAAAGACACTTTTTGTCAAGGCAACTTACATCAAGATAAAGTCTTCAAATGAAAAATATGATCAACATAGAGATTGTAGGGGACATCTTGAGCTTTCTAAAAAGTCAAAGATCACCTTCATATGATAAAAATTGAGCAAGTTATGAGTTGCACAAGTTGGGCAATTTTAAGAATGCATGAAACCCAAATTGATCAAACTTGAATTTTTGGGCTAGTGGGCTTATCTTTAAAGGTCCAAACGTGTCTTAGACCTCATAGTGAACCTCTGAATCTATTTATACACCCCTTTGATTTTTATTCCATTTATTTTTAATTTATTTATTTAAATTCAAAATTAAATTAAATAAAAAAATCAAAGTTTTCATACAAAGGTCCAAGCCCATTCTACTTGACGTAATTTTCCTCTATATATATTCCTCAAATTCAAACAACAAGACCACATAAAACCTTGCAAGACATCACCTTCCAAAAACTTCAAAAAAATTATCAAAACTAGGGCAAATCGAAACCCTTCTTTCCAGCCTTCCTCAAGGCCAAAATACATGTTCCAATCAATCCCTCAGACAGTACAAAGTAAGTATGGATTGATCTTGATGATCCAAAGAGCTTGAAAATCGCATACATGCCTCACTGGTTTCTATCTTTGCATGAAATTCATATTTTTGTTTTTATTATGTTTTGATGCATACTAACATTGATAACATGCTTCTGAGGTGTAACTATATAGGATAGACCCATCACATGAGTCCCATAATGATCGAATCATGAATTGCCATGTTTGAACCGATTTACCATCTTTGCTTCATATCTCATCATACAGGGAGAATTAATAAAAACAACGGCCACCATTGAAATTGCAATGGTCAAATTAGGGGGGTAGGGTCCCTTTGGATCGTTAACTTGTTCTATTTTGTAGGAACAAGAAATGTGCTCGCTAGAGAAGACGACCGAAGTTAGGGCTCCGGTGCCTCTCTGGCCCAGTCATTTGGGTTTATTTTATATTTATTTGATTTCATAATGATATCGGATGAAACAGTCACCCCAGTGGCAAAGAAGCGCGCATTAAGTCATTAGTCTATCAGGGCGTGGGTTCGATCCATGTATTTTGATGTTTTTTTTTCTCATATTTTTTCAATCTTTGAAGGTTTATTACATTTTGAGTTGCATCCATTCTCCAGACACCAGCGCACGCCTGGCGCGGTGGCAAGCCATGCTGTTGTGAAGGCAAAGGGCGTGGGTTTAACACCCACCCCTGGCATTTGTGTTATTTTTGTTTTATAACCTTGTTTTTCCTTGATTTTTCTTCTCCTAATTATTTATTTGGTTAACCCTAATTCTTTTTTAACCTAATTTATTTTTAACTAACCTAAAATAAACCTCTTTCTAAAAAACCCTAATTATTTAGGTTTAGTTTTTGAATTAACCTTTTTTTAAATTAATTAATTAACCATCTTTTTTAACTAATTAGAATTTTAGGTTTTATTTAATTAATTATCAATATAAATCAATTTTCATAAAAAAACCTAACAAACATTCAAGCTTCTTCTTTTGTTTCTATCTTCTTTTCTCATTTATTTACATTTCTTTGATCAAGTGTATAGGGCGCATTCAACTGTAATAATGTAGCTTTGTATTTTTCACACTTTTTTCTATTATATATCTGCTTCCGAGATGTAATAGTTTTAGGGTTTATTTCCTGCACTTTCTATACTTATGTAACTTCCCCGAAGCCATGTAATAGCGTATGACTTTACATTCCACACTTTATTTTTCTATACATATTTAATTGCTAGTAACTAGGGTTTGTATGACAAGATAAAAACAACCGATAGAAAAACCCTAATTCCAAAATAAACATGACTGAATCTATTACACTTTGCACACTTATACTTTTAGGGTAACCTCTTTTTATTGCCTTTCGGAATAATGGTCATGTCCCTCGAAAATAGGGATATTTTAGCAAAGTCCTTTCAAATAAAAGATCATAGTCCCTCGATGACCCTTCAATGTTACCTACAAACAAATGATCTAGTCCCTTTGATAGTTGCTACAGTATCCTTATCAGTTGCCTTCGATAACCATACGATGACTCTCGATTGTCCCTTCACATCTAAATAGACGGGGCTACCTACCAACTAATGGTACAAACAACACTATCCATAAAGAAGAAGGAAAATAACAAGAACGATCATGAGTGGGTAAGACTGTTAATCGCTTGCTCACAACTTTTCTAAACAACATTTTTTACACATCACACTTTCTAAAAATACTTTTTACGCGTTCTTGAGGACTGATAAAAGATACATTCCAAAGTTATCCGTACTTTGCCTTTTCAAAATATTTTCAAACACTTACAAATTTTTTTTTTCAAAAGTGAGCTAGAGATTAAGAGTCTGTAGATAACTATGGATGAAAAGGGTTATAACACCTTCCCTTTTCATATCTTATCCCCCGAACTCAAAATAGTTAAGGTCTTTCTTGTTCTTTTCACCTTTTTCTTATTGGATAAAAGAAAAGTCGGTGGCGACTCTATCTATCTGCACATTTGTGATAAAATGCAAAAGTCTGTTGTCCCACCGTATTATACACCCGAAGGGCAGAAACCCATATACTTCATGAGAAAAGCCTTATAAGGCCCTGAAGTAAGGTGTCAGCAGATAGAGAAGATAGCCTAAAAGCTCATCAACACATAAAGAAGGATGAGATGATATTTCTTGGTCTATACAATTGTTGTCCGAATAGAGCAACCAATAAAGCAGTTGCTCGGACGACCCAACATGGCAGGCATAATGCTTAAATGGTTGTTAGAGCTCTTCGAGTTCGACATCAAATACAAAAGCAGGAAAGCCCTCAAGGCTCAAGTATTGGCCAACTACGTGGCTGAGATGACCTCACCAACCTCCCCGAGTGGGACACGCAGATGGACCATCTTTGTTGGTGGAGCTTCTAACTCAACAGGGAGCAGAGCAGACATTATATTGGAAAACAAGGAAGGAAACATGATCTAAGTCTCCCTCATGCTGTCCTTCCCGACCTCAAACAACCAAGCAGAGTACAAAGAATTCGCAGCAGGGCTACGCCTGGCCGAGGATCTAGGAGCCGAAGAAGTTAAGATCTTCAGAGACTCCCAACTCATCGCATCTCAGGTAAGGGGAGAATATCTATTAAAAACGACCATCTCACTAAATACTGGACTTTGGTTTAAGAAAGAATGAAGAAATTTGAGTCTGTAGACGTACAACACGTTCAACGCGAACATAACACCCGGGCAGATATCATGTCAAAACCGGCGAGCACGAAGAAGAAAGGAGGAAACAAATCGGTAATACAGGAAATACATCCTCGACCGAGCATCAAAAAACCTTCCTCAATTCTAGACGTATACCCCATAGGAGATAGTAACTATTGGAAGACCCCGGTATACAACTACCTCACATAAGGAAAATTACCAACCAATCAGAAAGAGGCCATCATAGTCAGGCGAAGAGCCTGCTCCTTCATTTTGGTTAAGGATAGACTACACAGAAGGGGATTCTTCACCCCTCCTGAAATGTGTCAAAGAAAACAAAGTAGCCCACATCCAGTGTGAAATCCACAAGGGAATAAACGACCAACACCTGGGCGAGAGATCCTTGGCCAGAAAAGCGTTACAGGTAGGATAATATTGGCCCTCCATGCAGCACGACGCCAAAGAGCACATAAAGAAGTGTAAAAAATGCCAACGCCACAAGGACATGTAGTTAGCACCTCCGAGCGAGCTCAAGTCTCTCTCGTCCCCCTGACCCTTCTCATGGTGGGGTTGGATATCCTCGGGCCATTCGTGGTAGGATCGAACCAAAACAAATACCTAATAGTAGTAGTGGACTAATTCACTAAATGGATAGAAGCCAAAGCACTAGCCATAATAGCTGCACAAAACATCCTCCGTTTCTACAAAAAGGACATCCTCACCCGGTTTGGAATTCCCCAAGCAATTATCACCGACAATGGGACACAATTCACGGACAAAAATTTCCAAGAATTCGTTACTAAGTTGGGAACCATCCAACACTTTGCATCCATCGAGCACCCATAGACAAACAGGCAAGCCGAGTCCGCAAACAGGACGATCCTACGAGGCCTCGGGCAAAGGTTGGATGAAACCAAAAAGATATGGGTCGATGAGTGTGATACGGTGGGAGAACTGACTTGGTGTTTTGCGTTTTGATCTCATTTGTGCGGATAGAAAGAGTCGCCACCGACTTTTCTTTTATCCAAAAGGAAAGGTAAAAAAGCACAGGAAAGACCTTTCGAGATTATTTCTCGGGTTCGGGGGGTAGATTATGAAAAGGGAAGGTGTTAGCACACTTTTCATCCATGATTTTCCATGGGCTCTTAGTTACTCGTTTAGATCACTTGCTTTTGTTTTGACAGTGTGCTTGTGGTGTGGGCTTTGAAAGTGTTTTGAAAAATCTCTTTGCAATGGCTCTCGTTTCTATAAGAACGCCTACAAAGTTTTTTTCAAAAGATGGTTTAAAGATGTGTTTGTGGATTGTGTTTTTGGAAAGTGTTTTGAAATTTTTTTTTGCAATGGTTCTCGTCTCTATAAGAACGTATACAAAAGGTTTTGTCTTTTGAAAATGTTTTGAGATGAAAGTGTTGGTGTAAAATGTTTTTGTCGTGAGCAAGCGAGCAACTAGGAGCGAATCTACCTACTCGAAAGGTCTTAAATGTTCTTTTCTTTCTCCTTTAGATGTTTCTATCTTACCATTTATTTGGTAAGAAGCCCCATCGTTGGATGTGAAGGGACAGGCGCGGCTCAATTTTACAGTCATCGAAAGCAACTTATGAGACGCTTTAGCATTTTTCGTAAGGGACTAGATCATTTTATCGAAGGCAACATCGAGGGTCATCGAGGGACTACGATCTTTTTTTATCGAAGGGTCGTTGCTAAGAAGTCCCATATTTAAGGGACATGACTGTATTTCCGAGGCAACGAGCGAGGTTACCTTAGAGGTGCGCGTGTGAAAAAGTGTGTTTGTTTCAAGTTAATTTTGTCTTTGAAATTAGGTTATCTAACGATTGTTTTTCGAATCTTTCCATACAGGCGTAATTACTATACAATATTGAATAAATAGTAAAAATGAAGAAATTGAAATTCTACGTTATTACAGAGCTTCGGGAATGGGGGTACAAATTAATGAATGGGGATGACGGTAAGAAATAAATATTTAAATCACGCAATACAAATCCAAACCATTAAATAATTATTTAGGTTAAAACTCTTTTTATTTGATAATATTAATTAAGGACTTAATTAATAATGTCAAACAAAAATTATTTTAAAATTAATAATTATTTAAAACAAATGTTAACATATTTGCATTTCTTAGATATATGCTAAAAAAAATAAAAAAATAAAAAATAAAAATAATGGAGAAGAAAATAATAACAAACAAAATATAAAGAAGAAAAGTAGTAATGGGCCTGCAAAAAAAGTAAAAACAGGGAGTGCAAAAATTAATAAGCCCAAATGCTTCTGGCTAATCCAGTACAGCAACTCCCTGGAGGTGTCACATGGGCATGCATCTAAGACGCGTTGAAAGGATGTGATAACTGATCAACGGGATAGATGATAAGGGCGCATCATATTATCATGGGGTTTCAGGTGGGGAATCATTCTGGGCAACTAAAGAGGTGGTGACAAGTGTCACCACCGAGTTGGACCAGAGCGTTGTTATCAAACAACACAAAAACGCCTACACATGAAGCCAGGCCTCATAAATCCACTTTATTTCTCTCTCTTGAACACTCTATCCTCTCTCTTCTCTCTTACTATGGGCCTTCACCGGAGAAGATCCTTTGGCCGCGCCGAAAATATCCTCACGGCGGTGACGGCAGCGGTGTGTCTCAAAACCTTACTTTTCTTACATTTTTCTGATTGTCTCTTAATGCTAGTTACTAATTTGTGATTTATTTCTACAGATTTTTACTTGGTGGCCCTAAATCTAGAAAGGGGAAAAGGGAAACCCTAATTTTTGTTTGATGAAAACGGCGAAGATAGCGATGCATGCAACGGTAGATTCAAAGAGAGGAAGGAAAGAGAAGAAAGAGATCGTTTGGTGAGGTCCAGATCTATAACCCTACTAACCTCCTGATGTTCTATTCAGTAAGATGATTCTGACTCTGTTGTGGGTGGTTTCTTTCTACTTCTGAGCTTGTGTTACTTTTCTTCTTCTGAGCTTGTATTATTCTATTTATAGGATTAGGGTTCTTGTTGTTTGTTTGTTTGCTACTGATTTGCTGGTTTTTAATGATGGTTGGATGGTGGTGTTGGTTGTTGGTTTTTTACAGTGATGGCTTTTTGTTCTATGATGTTTAAAATAGGTTTGAGACAAAAAGATTTTGTTGAACCTCTTGTTCTGAGTTTTTGTGGTTTTGATATTTTTGCTAGTTCTGTATCTGGTTTTTGTGATGTTTTAGTGATGTTTTAGTTGGGTTTGAAGATGGTTTGATCATGTTCTGTTGGTTTGGAGATGGTTTGATGATATTTCAGTTGGTTTTGAAGATAGTTTGATGATGTTCTGAGTGATCGGTGGGAATGAGAACTGACTGTTTTGGAATGCTGGTTCGCATTTTGCGTTTGTTTTTGCAAAATGTCGCGGTGAGCAAGAGTCGCCACCGTCTTTTATTTTATCCAACAAGGAAAGGACAAAAGCACAAAAAAATTCCTTTTTGAGATATTTCTCGGGTTCGGGAGGTAAATTATAGAAAGGGAAGGTGTTAGCACCCTTTCTATCCGTGGTTATCCACAGGCTCTTAGGTACTTGCTCATTGTGTTTTCAAAAGTTTGCTTTTCTTTGTGTTTGTGGGTTTGAAAGAGTTTTTGTTTTGAAGAGAGTGTAGGTGCGAAAAAGTTTGTTTTGTTTTAAAAGGAGAAAGTACTTAAGAACCATCTACCTACTCGAAAAAGGAATTAAACTGTGCTAGTGTCCTTTAAACAATGCTATCCCACTATTGAGGAGTAGGTAGCACCATTGTTGGAGTTTTCGGGTCAATTCGATTAAGGGACGTGTGGTCACTAAAGCAACGTTAGGATGCCTTAGCGGTAACCCTAATATCCTAGATCATTTTTCCGAGGCAACCGTTTCGAGGAAACTATGATCTGTGGATAAGAGGGCGACCTCTAAAACTTCCTATACTCAATGACCACGTTCGAGGCAACTAAGTGAGGTGTACCCTAAGAGTGGCATGTGCGAGTGTGTTATTTCGGTTGAATTATCTTTGTACATGTCATGGGTGAGCTATTGTTGATTTTAAGTTAAAGATTGATCTTGTCATGCATTGCCTATTTATCAAACATCTAACAGTTAATATTGTGCGGAAATTAAATTGCGGGAAATTAAATCTAAACTATTACAAGGCGTCGGGTATTTACATCGCCAAAAACAAACCCTTTAATTTAAATTGCGGAAAAATAAAAGAAAGCGATAAATAAATAAAGTCCTAATTTAAAAACTATTACATACTGGAAGCAATTACAATATTGAAATATAGATCGCGTGCGAGAAAATTAAATCGGCACATTTTTTAGGGTTTTGACCCTTTTTATTAAAGAAAGCATGTTTTTTTGTTATTTTTTGAATTAATTGGAATTAAACCTAAACTAATAATTAAATTAGTTAATTAATGAAAATATTTTTTGGGGTTTTTGAATATTTAAGGAAATAAAATAAAATGTCAAAATTATTAAAACCTAATATTCTAATTAATTTTAATTTATTGCAAAAATGTTAAAATTATACCTAATTAAAAAAACTAAGTCAATTAAATTATTTATTTACAAAAATAATGAAATTAATAAAAAAAACAATATTTTTTTTATGTTTTTCTGATTTTTATTAGGAAAATTATTAATTAGTGATAATAAGATAATTAATTAAAATAATAAGACAAATAAATAAATATAATAGAAAGTAAAAGAAATAAAACCAAGGGGGGTGTTAGGCCCAGAAAGGAGGTTTGTCTGGCAATTCCAAGCCCAAAAACGTCCAAGCCTATTTGACTTTTCCCATCCAATGCATGCTTGTTGACTTGAGTATATGGAAGACCCTCATTCCTATCCACCAGATCTGGCCTAGAGGCCATCTGGCGCCTGGATCTTTGAGGCATATGGTGGACCATGTTTTGAGCGTTGCATGAGAGTGCCTGAAGAAAAATAAAATAAATGTTTTGGGGGACCTGGGATTCAAACCCAAGTCCCATTGCTCAATGGCCAGTGCGCTTACCAATCCAACCAACCTGCTTCTTTGTTATTAGAACACAAATCTCTGGTTTTATTACCTGTGGATTTTTATCCGCAGGAAGATTCGTGGGATGCTTCAAAAATTCATCCTAGGCCATGTAAACGCAAGCTAAGAACACCAACGTGTTCGTCTCTCCTCCCTGAGCATCCATGTACCATTTATTTGTCTTGATTTTGCCTGTATCAAAAATTCCTAAAAAACAAGAACAAGAACCCTAGCTTCGGATCTAAGGTTATAGGCCATGAAAACAAAATTGAATAATGCAGACATGTTGGAAATTTGACGTTAAGCATGATTGTACAAAAAAATGGCAAAAAGATGCAAGAACATGGATTCACGATTCCATGTTCAGAGCTATGTTCGTGGACACTTACAGCGAGTTTGGGGCTGCTTCAAGGCTTGATTTTGATCCCTTTGGCTTCAGTGAATGCCAGGGAAGAAGGCTATGTGGAGATTTTGGACTGAATCGTGCTCTAATATTGATTTCAGATTCAAAAATTTCAAGCTTTTTCTCAAGTTTTGTCTGGCCGTTTCTTGCAGTTTTAGGTCGTGTTCTTGATGTGTACATCTTGTGTGTGTATATGGGAATGAATTAGGTCAAGAGTTGGGCTTTCAATCCATGTGCATTCAAGGTTTGGGATTTGATATGATCATCATTGATAAAGTTTCCAAAATTGTACCAAATCTGATATTTTGTGCACAACAATGCTTGATACGAATTTGATTAGGTGTATATTGGTAATGAAGACCTGTAATGATCAAAAAAATCTCATTCCATTAATTTTTGGATTTTATTTGAATTAATATTAATTTAAAATGAATTAAATCAATAAAAATTAAATAAAATAGAAAAATAAATGATTGGTCATGAAATTGAATATGGGGCACGTGTGTGGTGTGATAACACCAAATCAAGTGGAAGAAAGTGGGCCCTTTTGACAAAAATTGGAGTTTTGAGGATAGTTCACTTTTGGCAATTTTGGAAAAATGCCCAACTTCAACAATGCATAACTTCTTCAATTTTGAACTTTTGGAAGTTTTCTTGGACTTTTTAGAAACCTTGAGATGTCCTATAATCAACCCTTTTGGTCTTATCTCATTTTGATATTCCATGATCAAGTTATAAGCTTTGGAAAAAAAGGTGTTTTTGTTGACTTTCAAAAATGACCTATAATGTCCAAATTTGTAACTTTTTGTGAGTGCATTTCTTGATCTTGGGGTATGAAGATGGAATGTAGGAAATTTAATCCTCTTCAAAATGAGCTTTGGATGGGTCATTTCTCATAAAGTATGAGAAAGTTATGCTTGGTCAAATTTGAGTTGACTTTTCCTACAAAACCCTAATTTAGCAACTTTTGAATTTTGATGAATCTTGAGCAATCCTTGATGAATCATGATCAACCCTTGATTAAATGATGAATTATCCTTAAAAATGAGAATGTTGACAAAAAATCTTGAGGTTTGACTATTTGTAGGTCACAGTTGACTTTTGCCCTAGCACAATCGATTTTTAGACCTCTTGAGCAATTGACTGACCAAACTTCCTCTGCAAGGCTTGAAATTTGACATGGATGAACTTAAGAACATATTATGACATTGGGGAGAACTTGAGGTCATTTGTATGTAAGGACCCTGATGCAACACAAAACCCTAATTTTGAATTGACTGCCTTAGGAGATGATTTGACTGTCCAACTCTTGAGCCATTTTGAACAACTTAGAGATGATTCTTGACATGTCTTGAGAAATATGGGAGGGAAAATTTTGGGGTACAACATTCTGTATCTAGTTTTTGTGATGTTTTAGTGATGTTTCAGTTGGGTTTGAAGATGGTTTGATGATGTTCTGTTGGTTTGGAGATGGTAGTGGTGATGCTTCAGTTGGTTTGAAACAAAAGATTTTGTTGAACCTCTTGTTCTGAGTTTTTATGGTTTTTGATCTTTTTTGCTAGTTCTGTTCTGTTTTCTTTGTGATGTATCCCCCTTTAATTTGATGGTTCTCTCCTCTATAAAACAGTAAGCTTGTTGTGATCCGGTGGGAAGAGAACTGACTGTTTTTAGAATGCTGGTTCGCGTTTTGCGTTTGTTTTTGCAAAATGTCGCGGTAAGCAAGAGTCGCCACCGACTTTTATTTTATCCAACAAGGAAAGGAAAAAGCACAGAAAAATTCCTTTTTTGAGATGTTTCTCGGGTTCGGGAGGTAGATTATAGAAAGGGAAGGTGTTAGCACCCTTTCTATCCGTGGTTATCCACGGGCTCTTAGGTACTTGCTCGTTGTGTTTTCAAAATTTGCTTTTCTTTGTGTTTGTGGGTTTGAAAGAGTTTTTGTTTGAAAGGAGTGTAAGTGCGAAAAGTTCTGTTTTGTTTTAGAATGAACAAGTACTTAAGAACCATCTACCTACTCGAAAAAGGAATTAATCTGTACAAATGTCCTTTAGACAATGCCATCCCACTATTGAGGAGTAGGTAGCACCGTCGTTGGAGTTTAAGGGTCAATTCGATTAAGGGACGTGTGGTCACTAAAGCAATGTTAGGACGCCTTAGCGGTAACCCTAATGTCTTAGATCATTTTATCTGAGGCAACCGTTTCGAGGCAACTTATGATCTTTAGACAAGAGGGAGACCTCTAAAACTTCCTATACTCAATGACCACGTTCGAAGGCAACCAAGCGAGGTGTACCCTAAGAGTGCGCATGTGCAAGTGTGTTAGTTCGGTTAATTTTATCTGTACATGTCATGGGTGAGCTATGTTGATTTTAAGTCCATACATTTGATCTTGTCATGCATTCCCTATTATCAAACATCTAACATTATATAGTTGCAAAAATTAAATTGCGGGAAATTAACTCTAAACTATTACAAGGCGTCGGGTATTTACATCGCCAAAAACAAACCCTTTAATTTAAATTGCGGGAAGTAAATAAATTAAAGTCCTAACTAAATGCTATTACATACCGGAAGCAATTACAATATTGGAAATATAGATCGCGTGCGATAAAATTAAAACGACGCATTTTTTAGGGTTTTGACCCCTTTTTTATTATTAAGGAAAAGATTTTTTTGTTATTTTTGAATTAAATGAAATTAAACCTAAGTTAATTAATTAATTAAATAAAAATATATATTTTTTGTTTTTTATGTTTAAGGAAATAAAATAAAAATGATTAAAATTATTAAAACCTAATTCTACATTAATTTTAATTTATTGCAAAAAATATTAAAATTGTACCTAATTAAAAACTAAATTAATTGATTAATGTTTATTTTCAAAAATAAAGTGATGAAATTAAATTTAATAAATAAAAATAATATTTTTTATGTTTTCTGATTTTATTAAAAAAAGTTAATTGGTTAATTTTAATAATAATAATAATTAAACAAAACAAAATAATAAAATGAAATTAAAAAAGGAGGGAAATAACCAAATAGGGGGGGGGGTGCTGGGCCTGATTTGAGTGTGAAAATAGTATTTCCTTGGCCCAACAGGCACAAATCTGCATTGACTTTCTTGATTCAGTGGACGTCCATTGACCTTGGCATATGGTGGATTTACAATCTTGGCCATTGGATTTGATCTAAAACCATCTGGCTACCATCTGAATGGAGACACATGATATGCCACGCTTTTGATGCTACATGGAATCACCTGGAACAAAATAATAATAAGCGTTTGGGGGGACCTGGAATTCGAACCCATGTCCCAATGGATCATGCACTAACGCCTCTGCCAGCTGAGCTATTGGTTCTTTTTGTTAAAGAAATAAACAACGAATATTATATGTGAAAATCAAGCAAATTACTGGAAATAAAAAATGCGCGAAATTTATTTGAATTGGCCAATGAAACATGAACACGTCTTTATCTTCTCCAATGGCCCTGGTATATTTTCCTGCGGATTTGGATCCGCAACAAAATCCGTGGCATAATCCTATAATGAATTCTAGGTCACAAAAATGAAAACCAAACCCATCATCCTGTTTGCCTCGTTCTCCTAAATCCATCCATGGCCATGGCTTGTCTTGATTTTACCTGTAATCAAAACGCCTAAAAACAAAGAACTAAAACCCTAGCTTCGGGCATGGCTGTACAGGCTATAAAAATGCAATTAAATTATGCCAAAAGCTTCATAATGCAACGAAAAGCATGAATGTACAAATATTTAGGCAAAAAGATGCAAGAATCCAAGGTTGTGAATTCGTGCACAGGGCTATGTTCTTGAGTACTTACATCGTGATTTAGGAGGTCTCAAGGCTTGGTTTTGATCGCTTTGGCTTCAGTGAATGTCATGCAAGGAAGCTACGTTGAGATTTTGGATTGAATCGTGCTCCAAGTATGATTTCAGTTTCCACTTTTTCAAGCTTTTTCTCAAATTTGGTTGGGCCGTTTTTGCAGTTCTTAGGTCTTGTTCTTGATGTGTCTAGCTTGTGTGTGTATAAGGGAAACAATTAGGTCAAAAACTTGGGCTTGAATCCATGTGCATTGAAGATTTGAGATTTGATTTGATCTCCATTAACAAAGCTTCCAAAATTATGCCAAATCCAAGATTTTGTTCACAATATGGCATGGCACGAATTTGATTGGGTGTATCATGATATTTAAGACCTGTAATGATCAAAAAGATATTATTCCATCAATTTTTGGATTTTATTTGAATTAATATTGATTTAAAATGAATTAATTTAATAAAAATTAAATAAAATAGAAAAATAAATGAATGGACATGAAAATGAAGATAGGACACGTGTGTGGTGTGACAAGATCAAATCAAGTGGAAAAAAGTGGGCCCTTTTGTCAAAAATTGGAGTTTTGAGGATAGTTGACTTTTGGCAATTTTGGAAAAATGCCCAACTTCAACAATGCATAACTTCTTCAATTTTGAACTTTTGGAAGTGTTCTTGGACTTTTCAGAAACCTTGAGATGTCCTCTAACCAACCCTTTTGGTCTCATCTCATTTTTATCTTCCATTATCAAGTTATAAGCTTTGGAAAAAAAGGTGTTTTTGTTGACTTTCAAAAACGACCTATAATGTCCAAATTTGTAACTTTTTGTGAGAGCATTTCTTGATCTTGGGTTGTGAATATGGATTGTAGGAAATTGCATCCTCTTAAAAATGAGATTTCTATGGGCAATTGCTCATAAAGTATGAGAAGGTTATGCTTAGTCAAAGTTGAGTTGACTTTTCCCGCAAAACCCTAATTTAACAACTTTTGAATATTGATGAATCTTGAGCGATCCTTGATGAATCATGATCAACCCTTGATAAAATGATGAATTATCCTTCAAAATGAGAATGTTGGCAAAAAATCTTGAGGTTTGACTATTTGTAGGTCACAAATGACTTTTGCCCTAGCACAATCGATTTTTGGGCCTCTTGAGCAATTGACTATCCAAACTTTCTCTGCAAGGCTTGAAATTTGACATGGATGAACTTGAGAGCATATTAGGACATTTGGGAGCATTTGAGGCCATTTGGATGTAAGGACCTTGATGCAACACAAAACCCTAATTTTGAATTGACTGCCTTAGGAGATGATTTGACTGTCCAACTTTTGAGTTATCTTGAGCCACTTGGAGATTATTCTTGACATGTCTTGAGAAATATGGGAGGGAAAATTTTAGGGTACAACAGTTGCCCCTGTTCAATTTTCTTAAATCTGAGGATATAGATTGGCTTTCGAGCCTTTCGTGATCCGAAGTGGAAGATAATTGAACACTAGAGTGCCCAGAAATTTGCACTCGCATGGTGTAGTATCAGCATTGTGATGTCGGGAATGGGCTTACAGATGCCATTTGGAGATTGTTGGTAGGAGGATGGGCTTACAGATGCCATCTGCAGGAGTGTCGATCTCATAAGAGATTCCTTAGCGAGAACTTGCATATTTGTGATTTGTAGAAGACTCCGCTGGGGAAGTCTAACTTTTGTTGAGATTTAGGAACTTGCCTGTACTTCAACTGAGAGAATGCCTCGGCTGAGTCTTAAGAATCTGTCCATAATTCAAATGGGGGGAAACATCTTCATCAAGATCTAGGAACTGTCCGGTCTTCAACGTAGTATACCGTTGAAATTAGAGAACTCGTCCACACTATGACGGAGGAAAACATCAAGATCTAGGAACTGACTAGTGCTCAACGTAGTATACCATTGAGGTTATAGAAATCGTCCAAACTATGACGTAGGGAAACATCTTCATCAAGATCTAGGAACTGTCTGGTCTTCAACGTAGTATACCGTTGAAATTAGAGAACTCGTCCACACTATGACGGAGGAAAACATCAAGATCTAGGAAGTGACTAGTGCTCAACATAGTATACCGTTGAGGTTATAGCACTCGTCCATACTATGACGTGGGGAAAAATATTTATCAAGATCTAGGAACTGTCTGGTGCTCAACATAGTATACCGTTGAGGTTAGAGAACTCGTCCACACTATGACGGAGGAAAACATCAAGATCTAGGAATTGACTAGTGCTCAACATAGTATACCGTTGAGGTTATAGCACCCGTCCATACTATGACGTAGGGAAACATCTTCATTAAGATCTAGGAACTGTCTGGTCTTCAACGGAGTATACCATTGAAATTAGAGAACTTGTCCACACTATGACGGAGGAAAACATCACGATCTAGGAACTGACTAGTGCTCAACGTAGTATACCGTTGAGGTTATAGAACCCGTACACACTAGGACATAGGGAAACATCTTCATCAAGATCTAGGAACTGTCTGGTCTTCAACGGAGTATACCATTGAAATTAGAAAACTTGTCCACACTATGACGGAGGAAAACATCACGATCTAGGAACTGACTAGTGCTCAACGTAGTATACCATTGAGGTTATAGCACCCGTCCACACTATGACGTAGGGAAACTGTCGAGATTGAGAACCTTATCTGAAATTCAACCGAGGATAATTCAATTGAAATTTAAGAACCGGTCAGGTTTTCGACTAAGCTGGGAACTTAACTGTATCTTTCTTGAAAGGTAAAGGTCAGTCATATGCAATGCATGAGATGAATCAAGCAATGATGTTCTCAACATAAATGAGATTGTATGGTATGATGCGTATATGCATGTATCATGATGTATGAAAATGTGATGTTTTAGCTGGGGAAAATAAATCTCGGAGCTGCTGGAGAATAGAGTTGGGTTCTTCGTTTCCGCTGGGGATGATGAACGAAGATGATTGTGAGAATAAGCCTGCAGGAGGAAAGAACTCCATTGGGGAATAAACTGATGAAGATATTACTCCAAGGGGAATTACTCTATGGGGAATTGATGCTCTACTGAGGATTTTGACGATAAAATCCGTTGAGGATTCCGCTGATAAACTTTGCTGGGGATTTCAATGATGAACTCCGCTGGGGATGGATTACCGTTGCTGGTGATATTGGATCTGTTGAGGATTGAACTCCTGTTTGGGGAAAGAAAGAAATACGCTGGGGATGATCTTTCAGCTGCAACTTGCTGGGGATAACCCTATTAAACTCTTGTGGGGATAACCCTCTGAATTTGGATGGGGAGATTTATTTGAGCTCTGCAGGGGATAAGTTTCCAGAGTCTACTGGGGAAGATGATTCAACTCTGTTGGGGAAGATTTTTTTTAGACTGTACTGGGGAAATGGCTCCACAGGGAGTACCTTGTATTCCACCGGGGAACATTCTTATATTCCTATTGAGGATTATTAAGACTGCCGGGGGTACTCTTTCGCTTGCTGGGGAATATCTTTATACTCCGCTGGGGAATATTAAGACCTTTTGGGGATACCAAGCCTTTTTAGCGCTGATGGTGGACTAAACTCTGCTTGGGGAGAGTATTGCTGATTTGTTCATAGTTGCAAGTCTCAGCTGGGAGAGCTATTATTATTGTCTTATTCTGCGGGGAGTGAAGGTATCTTAGCCATATTCTTCGGCTGAATCTACCTTTGTACCTGGTGGACAAAGCAACTACACAGTTCGGACAATTCTTATTCCCTCTGTTTCTGATATTACCAATAATTCATCCTTTGTTTTGCATGTAAATATTTATGATCAGCAATTAATGTCAAATGCATATATCAAAAAATGAACATTGGACGTTCTTTGCAAAACAAAACAGATAAAGGAAAAACAGTTTGAAATTTGTCTGAAAATGAATTTGTATTGATTTAGAAGTTTGGCATGTAAATAGGCGTTTTTGTACAAGAGGCTGACGTCCTAGTAAGAGAACACCGCCGAACAAATAGAATTTATACAATTTGTAAAAAGAAAACAAAACAGCTATGTGAACAATCCCACTAGGTTCCAACTCTGCTATTGTCTTTATGTCCTCGAGCGTATCATCACTTTGCTACTAGTTGAAGATGAATCAGGTTAAGTAGTGTCGTCTGAGCTTGATAGTCGATACCGAAGTCTGGATGCAAGGTGATCCAATGAGACATAGTGTTACGCTTTGATCCCTAATTTTTGTCTGGACTGCCCTTTCGGGTTTTCAATCCACTGGGATACCCTTTTTTGCCCAAGCCGCCTTTTCAGGTTTTCGACTTGCCGGGTGTACAAATTCTTTTCATTTTCATCCCTTATTTTTGCCTAGGCCAGTCAACCTAGCGGGTCTTTGATTATGCGTAGTATCTTTTCACTATGTCTGCATTGACGGGGTGTGGAAGGTCGTCACCATCCATGGTGGTTAGAATCATAGCTCCGCCTGAGAAAATGTTCTCAACCACAAAAGGCCCCTCGTAAGTAGGGGTCCATTTGCCCATGGGATCACCTTGAGGTAAGATGATGCACTTGATAACGAGGTCCCCAACTTGATACTCTTGTCGCCTGACTTTCTTGTTAAATGCCTTGATCATCCGCTTTTGGTACGCCTGACCATGGAAAATAGCAGTAAGTCTCTTTTTGTCGATTAGGTTCAACTGATCAAGCTAGGTCTGAATCTAGTCATCTTCACTCAAACCTGCATCCTTCATGATCCAAAGAGAGGGTATCTGAACTTCAATAGGCAAGACTGCCTCCATGCCATAAACCAAGGAATAGGGTGTTTCCCCTGTTGACGTCCGTGCTGAGGTACGGTACCCATGAAGAGCAAATGGTAACATCTCATGCCAGTCTTTGTATGTTATTTTCATCTTCTGCACGATCTTCTTAATGTTCTTATTAGCCACCTCAACAGCCCCATTCATCTTCGGCCGGTAGGGAGAAGAGTTATGATGCTGTATCTTGAATTGCTCGCAGAGCTCAGTGATCATCTTGTTGTTGAGATTGGTACCATTGTCCGTAATGATCCTCTCTGGTACACTGTATCGATAGATCAGATTGTGCCGAATAAACCGTGCCACGACGTTCTTGGTTACCGTAGCAAAGGAAGCTGCTTCAACCCACTTCGTAAAGTAATCAATTGCTACCAGGATGAAACGATGCCCGTTGGATGCCGTAGGTATGATCTCGCCGATCATATCAATGCCCCATATTGCAAAAGGCCAAGGTGCCGTCAAGACATTCAGAGGAACTAGAGGTATGTGCACCTTATCAGCATAGACTTGACACTTGTGACATGTCCGTGAATGCTGATAACAGTCAGCTTCCATTGTGGACCAGTAATATCCTGCCTGTAGGATTTTCTTTACCATGGTGTGTCCAATGGAATGGGTTCCGAAAGTACCTTCATGTAACTCTGTCATGATCCTTTCTGCTTAAGTCTTATCCACACAACACAGTAAAGTCGAATCATGGTTACGCTTGTAAAGGATGCCATTGATGATGAAGAACTTCGCCGCGAACCTCCTCAGAAACTTCTTGTCATTAATAGATGCACCCTCGGGGTATTCTTGAGCTTCAAGATACCTCTTCACCTCATGATACCAGGGCTTCTCCGTTACCTCTTCAGTCTCAACATCACAGCAATGTGCAGGTTCGTCTAATTTTTCGATGATGATCCGGGGAGCCTCGTTGTCCCAATTGACTTTGAACATAAAAGACATCGTAGCCAGCGCGTCCGCCAACTGATTCTCCTCTCTAGGGAAGTGTTCAAAGGTTATCTCCTCGAAATGGGGAAGCAATGTCAACATATACTCCTTGTAAGGGATAAGATTTGGGTGTTTCGTATCCCACTCGCCTTTGATCTGACTGATCACGAGAGCGGAATCTCCGAAGACACTCAAGAACTTAATCCTTAGGTCAATTGCTGCTCGAAGACCCATAATGCATGCTTCATACTCCGCCATGTTGTTGGTGCAGTTGAAACATAGTCGGGCGGTGAATGGAGTATGAGAGCCTTTAGGAGATATGATCACAACGCCAATGCTATTACCCAAAGCGTTTGAAGCTCCATCAAAGTACATGGACCATTGGGATCCCTCCTCAAGTCCTTCATCCGGTCCAGGTGTCTCACAATCAGTAACCAACATGATACTCTCATCCGGAAATTCAAAGTTCATAGACTGGTAATCATCCACTGCTTGATGTGCCAAATGGTCTGCCAACACACTTCCCTTGATTGCCTTTTGGGTCGTATATTGGATATCATACTCAGTCAAGATCATCTGCCATCTTGCTATTCTTCCGGACAAGGCGGGCTTTTCGAAGATATACTTGATTGGATCCATCTTTGATATCAACAGAGTAGTGTGAGTCAGCATATATTGTCTCAGCCGGCGAGCAGCCCATGCCAAAGCGTAATAAGTTTTCTCGAGCAGTGAGTATCGGGTCTCACAGTCGGTAAACTTTTTGCTAAGGTAATAAATAGCATGCTCTTTTCTGCCAGACTCGTCATGTTGACCCAGCACACACCCCATTGAGTTGTCGAGTACTGTCAAGTATAAGATCAGAGGTCTCCCTTCAACTGGTGGCACCAGAATGGGTGGCTCTTGGATATACTCCTTAATCCTTTCGAAAGCGGCCTGACATTCATCATTCCAACGTAATACCTGATCTTTCTTCAGTAACTTGAAGATTGGCTCACAAGTAGAAGTTAGGTGCGAGATGAATCGGGAAATGTAATTCAGACGTCCCAGAAAGCCTCTGACTTTTTTCTCTGTTTTGGGAGCTGGCATCTCCTGTATGGCTTTCACTTTTGTAGGGTCCACTTGAATACCTTTGCCGCTTACGACAAAACCTAGTAGGTTACCAGATCTCACCCCGAAGGTGCACTTGTTCGGGTTCAACCTCAGCTTGTACAACTTTAGCCTGTCAAACAGCTTCTGCAGATGGTCAAGGTGTTCCTCCTAAGTCTGAGACCTTGCAATCATATCATCAACGTATACTTCAATCTCATGATGGATCATGTCATGAAACAAAGCAACCATGGCACGCTGATATGTTGCCCCATCATTCTTCAGTCCAAAAGGCATGACCTTGTAGCAAAAGGTACCCCACTGAGTAACAAAAGTTGCCTTCTCCATGTCTTCGGGAGCCATTTTAATCTGATTTTAATCGGAGAAACCATCCATAAAGGAGAATACCTTGTGCTGAGCAGTATTGTCAACCAGAACGTCGATGTGAGGTAGAGGGAAGTCATCTTTAGGGCTCGTCCTGTTCAAATCCCTGTAGTCAACACACATTCGGACCTTACCATCTTTCTTCGGCACTGGAACCACATTAGCCACCCACCGAAGGTAAGAAGTAACTGCCAGAAAACTGGCGTCAAACTGTTTCATAACTTCAGCCTTAATTTTCTCAGACATCTCTGGGCGCATACGACAAACCTTCTGTTTCACTGGAGGATAGTCTTCCTTGGTAGGCAGGCGATGAACCACAATATCAGTATCCAACCCAGGCATGTCTTTGTAAGACCAGGCAAAAATCTCAACATAGTCACGCAACATCTGAATTAACCATTGCTTCACACTAAGCTCCAGATTTGCACCGATCTTAACTTCCTTCTTGTCTGTCTCAGTACCCAGATTCACTGATTCCACCGGCTCTTCGTGCGGTTGTATAGCCCTCTCTTCCTGGAGTAGCAGTCTTGCAAGTTCACCAGGCACTTCGCAATCATCTTCACCTTCGTCTTCGGATAAGTTGATCAGATTTTCGAAGTCATAACTGGCAGTAGCAGAGTCGTTACCAGTGAGATCCAGAGTGGATGTGGACCTGTATATGTGAGTGTGTGTAAAATAACTGTTTTGCAATATATAATAAAGAAAAACAAGGAGCTCAAAATTTGAAATGCAAGTAAACGTCCAATGCTTTTATTAATGATATATGTAGATGACACACATAAAGCCCTCACAAATGAAGCCACGGTGCCCCGGGTAAGACACCGGGCCGTAAAGTTCAAAATATTGTTTGTTACATATTCAAAACAAAAAGTTTCATTACTGGGTAACAAAAGTAATAGGGATGAAGTCCTTTGATGTCCAGTTTCTTGGTCCACCGTCGGTCGTAGGATAGATCCAGCTGTCGAATTCAGACTCTTCCACATCATCTTCAATGGCATTCACTCTCGAGTTGCTGATGAACATGGGAGGTCTTCCGATTCGTGCATTCCGAACAGCCCTTTGAGCTTCTGCAGTGAAACCCAAACCAAACTTATTAGTCTTCTGTGTAAAATCAGGAAGTCGACCCCAATTTGCACACCCACCTTTCTCAACAACTGCCCGGACATCCTTTAAGGAAGCCATTTTCATAGGAGAATCTTCAACCACAGTCTCAGTTGACGCCAGTGTTTGGGGAACCTCTTCAAAGTGCTGAAATGGGGTCTCAATGAACTCCCCATCCATCTCTATATATCGGAACGAGTTGAGGTGGTTGACCATGTACTCTTCCTCCCCTTGTACTGTCACAATCTTCCCTTTGACCGGGTACTTCAGCTTCTAGTGGAGCATTAAGGTTACGGCTCCGGCTTTGTGGATCCATGGACGACCCAGCAAACAAGAATAAGATGGCCGAATGTCCATCACATAGAATGTAGAATTGAAGACCTGAGAACCAACCTTGATCGGGATATCAACCTCTTCATGCACCATCCTCTTAGACCCATCAAAGGCCCTGACAATAATGTTGCTTGGTTTCAGCTCCAACCCTTCACAATCCAACCGGTCTAGAGATTTTTTAGGAAATACGTTCAATGAGGAACCAATATCCACCAATACATGTGCAAGAGTAGTGCCCCTGCATTCAATGGAGACATGCAGGGCATCGTTGTGATTCTTCTCTTTAGCGGTCAAGTCGGCGTCCAAGAAACCCAACCCATTATCAGCAGTCAAATTGGCCATGCAGTCTGTAAACTGATCAGCTGATGTCTCTTGTGGCACGTGAGCAGTTTTCAGAAATGTAATCAGAGCCTTGGCATGGGCCTCTGAGCACAGTAATAGTGATAACATAGAAATCTTAGACGAGGTTTTCCCCAGCTGTTCAACTACATTATAATCACTCTTCTTAATAATCTTCAGAATCTCTTCCATCTCCTGTTTGGAAGCTTCAACAGTAATTGTCTTCGGTGCCTCTGTCTGGGCAGGCACATCAATGGTGATCCCTTTGCCCCGAGTGTCTGATGACTCGGCGACAGGGGTAAGAATAGGAACTTGATCAGGAATAGTGGCAGGTACACTGGCGGGTGAAATAACAACAGGTCTTCGGACAATTGGTGGAGCAATATCAGGTGAGAAAAGTCTTCCGTTGCGGGTGACTTTAGCAGGTCCAGTAATGTTGCTGATGTCAGTATCAGCATCCAACTCTTGCTTAACTCCATGAAAATAGACATCAGCCCCATAGTGCCAAGGGACAGCTTTATCAGAGGTATAAGGGATGGGCCCCGGAACAGTGATGATCACAGGTGCGATCTTCAGAACAAATGTAATTCTAACAGGCTTCCTCGGGGGAGCCTTGGAATAATTGTCGAAAATGGTAATGATGGCAACTTCTTTAGAATGAACTGAGGGAACAACAGTCTTCTCAAACAAGATCTCTTTACTATCCATCAGGTATTGGATACCTGACTTCAATAATGGGCAACCGATAGGTAAAATAGAACACATATGGCAACCTTCGTCACAACCCGGAAATAAACCGACTAGCAAAAGGTTCTTCTTCATAGTCAACAGAGGGGTAACAATTTCATCCACAGAAACTACAAACAAGTCTTCTTCTAGAGAATTTACTCCATGCTTAGGCATAGGAGAAGTTACAACATTAGGCCTCTCGGGCGCCTCAAACTCAATCTCCTTCGCATCAGTTAAGTATTGTACCCTGTTCTTCAAAACCCAACAATAATCCATATTATGCCCCGGGCTATCAGAGTGAAAAGCACAGCGGGCATTAGGGTTATACCTCATTGATGTGGTATTTGGACTCTTCGGGGCTTCCTTTAGAATCACCAGATTAGTCTTCAGCAACTATGGCAGAATCTGAGATAAGGACATGCTGAGACGGGTGAATTGCCTCCGAGGCCTCTCGTCCTTTTGTTGATTATTGTGCTGAGGAGCACCAGCATGTTTTGAAATAAAAACCGCATTGACAGCTTGGCGGTGTTCAGGTCTATTCTGTCTTCTCGAGCTGTAGACAGCACTGGACTCTTTCTTAAATGGCTTCTTCTCGGTGCTTGATGAAGCACCCTTTTGTATCTTACCAGCCTTAATACCAGCCCCAACCCTCTCACCGGTCAAAATAAGCTCTGTAAACCCAGACGAAGAGCTTCCAATTAGATGGTTGAAAAATGGACCAGACAGGGTCCCCAGAAACATGTCAACAAGTTCCCGATCAGCTAAGGGTGGTTGTACCCTTCCGGCGAGGTCCCTCCACTTCTGAGCATAATCTTTGAATCCTTCACCCGTTCCCATTGACATACCCTGGAGTTGGGTACGCGTAGGAGCGAGGTCGGAGTTGTACTGATACTACCTGTAGAATGCAGTAGCCAAATCTTCCCAGCTGCGGATACTGGCTCCGTCCAACTGATAGAACCACTCAAGCTGAGTCCCTGAGAGATTGTCTTGAAAGAAATGGATCCATAGGTTCTTATCAGCAGTGTACGGCTGAATCTTCCTCACATATGACCGGAGGTGTAGCTTCGGACAAGAAACTCCGTCATACTTGGCAAAGGCTGGTGCCTTGAATTTATGGGGAATCACCACCCCAGATGATAGACTTAGATCTCTGAAGTCCAGACCAGGTACCTTTTGAACCTCCATAGCACTCAACCGGTCTTCCAGTTGCTTGTACCTATCCTCAGCAGGAGGATACTGTTCTTCATCGTAGTCCGTCTCGTTGTCGGAGACCACAGGGCTAGGAGCCCTCCTTTCTTGTGGACTATCTTTCCCTCCAGATGAGGTGGTCAGATCAACTTCATTCTGTAGCCTGTTTCTAAACCTGTGCCCTGTTTTGAACAGGATGGTCCTCTTCTTCTTTTTCTTCTTCTCTTTCAGAATCAAGGTCTTCAGGTCCTGCTGGCCCTTAGCTAGATTCATGAATAGCTCTTGAAATTGGGCATTCTGGGCCTGGAGGGCCTTGATAGCTTGCTCAATTGAAGGTTCAGCAGACATGATGAGTGAGTGCTGAAATAAACAACGAAGAAAATAAGAGACCTGTAAAGGGTACTTGTTTATGAAGTGCATGGGATGAAATGCGTATGATTTATGATTTCAAAGACAATTGAGATTCAAATTTGGAAACAAGAAAGGAAACACACTTTATTAGATTTAAACTTCAAAATTTAAATTGTTCAACAAATTGCCCTTAAGGCATTACAAGAATGGAAATACTGAAAAGTAAACAAAAACTGGAAAGGAAATCATCAAAGGTCCATCAATTCTCCCATGGTCTCTTCTTATCAGTGCGAACATAGTCGTTGAGAATCCGCTTATTCTCTAACTGCCTAGTCAGCTTCTGGATCTTTTGCTCTTGTTCATTGAACTTCTCTCGGTAAGAATCCCGTTCATTCCTCAATTGCATCCAAGATCTCTTCAGTGCCCCAATGTCAGTGGGCATATAAGGATGGACAATGGTTGGAAGAACCCCTTCTTCATTAGCAACTTCAAGAGTGACATGCCTTACATCTTCATATGGCATACCTAGCTTTTGGGCGCGGATACGGACCCATATGAGATATGGCTCCATTGGCAGAGAAGTCTTTGGACCCAACTCATGTGGATCAGATTGGTGAACTCTATCCCAAGCCCTTATGAATCTGCGACGTTGCTCGTCGCTATCCCCTTGAAAATCAAAGATGACATGAGGAATTAGTAGCTCGTGAGGTCCTTCTCTTCTGGCTCTTCCAAATTGACGGAGAGCTAAGCATGGGTTGTAAGAAATTCCTCCGTGGGTTCCGATCAATGGAACATTAGGATACTCTCCACAACGATCAATGATAGTCACCTCATCCATACCCTTGAGAGTCCAGATAATGTCATTATGAGAAAGAGACATCACCCTATAAGCCCAACCCATTCCTTCTTTGTTCTTCAGTACTGACTTAGGGAGGTGCGAAATAAACCACCTCAACAATAAAGGAGCACAACACATCAAGGTTCCCCGCTTTCGGGCAGTACGAGCATAGAGCTGATGAAGGATGTCACCCAAGAGAGTGGGTACAAGGTTCTGAGAGATGAAGATCTTTATGGCATTAACATCAACAAAAGTGTCAGGATTCAGAAACAATACCAAGCCATATATCAGGAGAGCCAGAATATCCTCGAACGCCTTAAAGTCTAGGCTATCCCAGAAGTAGTTAGCCTTGCCAACGAAGAACTTAGTCAGAAAGCCTTTTGCTCCACTCCTAGTCTCCCAATTAGCCATTACCTCCTCTTTGGTCAAATAAAGGGCTGCAGCAATCTCTTCGGGCTTAAGGGTCTTCTCCTAACCAGTAAACGGGGTCTGCTCCAGAACAGAGATACCGAGCAGCTCAGAGAACTCCTCTAAGGTGGGAACCAGCTGGAAGTCCTGGAAAGTAAAACAATGGTACAACGGATCATAGAATTGGACTAGGACACTCATCATATGCTCGTCCAATTTGGAGGTGACCAAACTGAGAAGAGAACCATGCCTCTTGATGAAGGAAGTAGTGTCAGGCATCTTAGCAACCAACTCTTTAAGCAAGGTAGGGACTTGGACAAAGTTGATCCAGATGGTATTCTTACGCATGGGCATCATGATGACCTACAAAACAGAGCAAAGATGAAACCCTCCTGTCTTTGAAATAGGTTAGTCTTATGCAAGATGTATGCAATGTTATGATGTCATGATGTCGTGATAAAGGCACACCACAAGTATCCATAAAAAGAAAACATGGCAAAGGAACACAAGTCACACTGAGAGCCCTTAGATTTCAGGCTGGCAAGGAGCTTAGGTACTACCCTCTTTTAGTTCAGTTGGTTTAAACCTGTCCTAAAAATAGTAACCGGGTTCTAGAGGATCTCAATATCACTGACTACCCTCGATCGGTCGTAATTCCAGTTTAGCAACCTTTTCTTGCGGCCGGAATCATCGTGAGAGTTTAGTCTCAATGAGTGTAGCATACTGCTACTGTTCTATGGCCAAGTTGGTCAATTTAAGATTCTAAGGTCAGTTGGTGCTTAATGACCCCTTAGAAGACCCATATTCTCCTCGTTCCAACATAAGGGATATCGGTACAGACTAAAGTGACACACCAACGTAGCTACTGCTTCAACCGTGTCGGTCTAGCCGAATAGTTCCCTCACAGTTTATTGCTACTTACCTAAAGGGTACCCCTATATCCGGGTTAGGATCTATAGAACTCCGATACAAGCCTACAAAATTAAAGCATACCAAGCATACAATTGAAAACACAATGATCTAATCCTAAGGTACACCTCACTTATTTGTATCCCCAGCAGAGTCTCCAGTTCCGTGATCCGGTGGGAAGAGAACTGACTATTTTTGGAATGCTGGTTCGCATTTTGTGTTTGTTTTCGCAAAATGTCGCGGTAAGAAAGAGTCGCCACCGACTTTTATTTTATCCAACAAGGAAAGGAAAAAAGCACAAAAAAATTCCTTTTTCGAGATGTTTCTCGGGTTCGGGAGGTAGATTATAGAAAGGGAAGGCGTTAGCACCCTTTCTATCTGTGGTTATCCACGGGCTCTTAAGTACTTGCTCATTGTGTTTTTAAAATTTGCTTTTCTTTGTGTTTGTGGGTTTGAAAGAGTTTTTGTTTGAAAGGAGTGTAAGTGCGAAAAGTATTGTTTTGTTTTAGAATGAGCAAGTACTTAAGAACCATCTACCTACTCGAAAAAGGAATTAATCTGTACAAATGTCCTTTAGACAATGCCATCCCACTATTGAGGAGTAGTTAGCACCGTCGTTGGAGTTTAAGGGTCAATTCGATTAAGGGACGTGTGGTCACTAAAGCAATGTTAGGACGCCTTAGCGGTAACCCTAATGTCTTAGATCATTTTATCCGAGGCAATCGTTTTGAGGCAACTTATGATCTTTGGACAAGAGGGCGACCTCTAAAACTTCCTATACTCAATGACCACGTTCGAAGGCAACCAAGCGAGATGTACCCTAAGAGTGCGCATGTGCAAGTGTGTTAGTTCGTTAATTTTATCTGTACATGTCATGGGTGAGCTATGTTGATTTTAAGTCCATACATTTGATCTTGTCATGCATTCCCTATTATCAAACATCTAACATTATATAGTTGTGGAAATTAAATTGCGGGAAATTAACTCTAAACTATTACAAGGCGTCGGGTATTTACATCGCCAAAAACAAACCCTTTAATTTAAATTTCGGGAAGTAAATAAAAAGAGATAAATAAATTAAAGTCCTAACTAAAGGCTATTACATACCGGAAGCAATTACAATATTGGAAATATAGATCGCGTGCGATAAAATTAAAACGACACATTTTTTAGGGTTTTGACCCCTTTTTTATTATTAAGGAAATGATTTTTTTGTTATTTTTGAATTAAATGAAATTAAACCTAAGTTAATTAATTAATTAAATAAAAATATATTTTTTTGTTTTTTATGTTTAAGGAAATAAAATAAAAATGATTAAAATTATTAAAACCTAATTCTACATTAATTTTAAATAATTGCAAAAAATATTAAAATTGTACCTAATTAAAACTTAAATTAATTGATTAATGTTTATTTACAAAAATAAAGTGATGAAATTAAATTTAATAAATAAAAATAATATTTTTTATGTTTTCTGATTTTATTAAAAAAAGTTAATTGGTTAATTTTAATAATAATAATAATTAAACAAAACAAAATAATAAAATGAAATTAAAAAAGGAGAGAAATAACCAAATAGGAGGGGGGGTGCTGGGCCTGATTTTAGTGTGAAAATAGTATTTCCTTGGCCCAACAGGCACAGATCTGCATTGACTTTCTTGATTCAGTGGACATCCATTGACCTTGGTGTATGGTGGATTTACAATCTTGGCCATTGGATTTGATCTGAAACCATCTGGCTACCATCTGAGTGGAGACACATGATATGCCACGCTTTTGATGCTACATGGAATCACCTGGAACAAAATAATAATAAGCGTTTGGGGGGACTTGGGATTCGAACCCAGGTCCCAATGGATCATGCACTAACGCCTCTGCCAGCTGAGTTATTGGTTCTTTTTGTTAAAGAAATAAACAACGAATATTATATGTGAAAAGCAAGCAAATTACTGGAAATAAAAAACGCGCGGAATTTATTTGAACCGAACAATGAAACATGAACACGTCTTCATCTTCTCCAATGGCCCTGGTATATTTTCATGCGGATTTGAATCCGCAACAAAATCTGTAGCATCATCCTATAATGAATTCTAGGTCACAAAAATGCAAACCAAACCCATCATCCTGTTCGCCTCGTTCTCCTAAATCCATCCATGGCCATGGCTTGTCTTGATTTTACCTGTAATCAAAACGCCTAAAAACAAAGAACCAAGCTTCGGGCATGGCTGTACAGGCTATAAAAATGCAATTAAATTATGCCAAAAGCTTCATAATGCAACGAAAAGCATGAATGTACAAATATTTAGGCAAAAGATGCAAGAATCCAAGGTTGTGAATTCGTGCACAGGGCTATGTTCTTGAGTACTTACAGCGTGATTTAGGAGGTCTCAAGGCTTGGTTTTGATCGCTTTGGCTTCAATGAACGTCAGGCAAGGAAGCTACGTTGAGATTTTGGATTGAATCGTGCTCCAAGTATGATTTCAGTTTCCACTTTTTCAAGCTTTTTCTCGAATTTGGTTTGGCCGTTTTTGCAGTTCTTAGGTCGTGTTCTTGATGTGTCTAGCTTGTGTGTGTATAAGGGAAGCAATTGGGTCAAAAACTTGGGCTTGAATCCATGTGCATTGAAGATTTGAGATTTGATTTGATCTCCATTAACAAAGCTTCCAAAATTATGCCAAATCTAAGATTTTGTTCACAATATGGCATGGCACGAATTTGATTGGGTGTATCATGATATTTAAGACCTGTAATGATCAAAAAGATATTATTCCATCAATTTTTGGATTTTATTTGAATTAATATTGATTTAAAATGAATTAATTCAATAAAAATTAAATAAAATAGAAAAATAAATGAATGGACATGAAACTGAAGATAGGAAAGGTGTGTGGTGTGACAAGATCAAATCAAGTGGACAAAAGTGGGTCCTTTTGTCAAAAATTGGAGTTTTGAGGATAGTTGACTTTTGGCAATTTTGGAAAAATGCCCAACTTCAACAATGCATAAATTCTTCAATTTTGAACTTTTGGAAGTGTTCTTGGACTTTTCAGAAACCTTGAGATGTCCTCTAACCAACCCTTTTGGTATCATCTCATTTTGATCTTCCATGCTTAAGTTATAAGCTTTGGAAAAAAATGTGTTTTTGTTGACTTTCAAAAATGACCTATAATGTCCAAATTTGTAACTTTTTGTGAGAGCATTTCTTGATCTTGGGTTGTGAAGATGGATTGTAGGAAATTGCATCCACTTCAAAATGATATTTGGATGGGCCATTTCTCATAAAGTATGAGAAAGGTATGCTTGGTCAAAGTGGACTTGACTTTTCCTACAAAACCCTAATTTAGCAACTTTTGAATCTTGATGAATCTTGAGCAATCCTTGGTGAATCATGATCAACCCTTGATCAAATGATGAATTATCCTTCAAAATGAGAATGTTGGTAAAAAATCTTGAGGTTTTACTATTTGTAGGTCACAGTTGACTTTTGCCCTAGCACAGTCGATTTTTGGGCCTCTTGAGCAATTGACTGACCAAACATTCTTTGCAAGACTTGAAATTTGACATGGATGAACTTGAGAGCATATTAGGACATTGGGGAGAATTTGAGGCCATTTGGATGTAAGGACCTTGATGCAACACAAAACCCTAATTTTGAATTGACTGCCTTAGGAGATGATTTGACTGTCCAACTTTTGAGCTATCTTGAGCCACTTGGAGATTATTCTTGACATGTCTTGAGAAATATGGGAGGGAAAATTTTGGGGTACAACACTTGTTCTCTGATTAGGGTGAAAAAATAGGAGGGAAAACCATTTTGAATTTTGACAGTTTTGGCTTTTTGAGTGCAGCTTGGATTGTTTCCATTTTGGTGCAAGTCTGGGCATTTTTTAGACTGTATTGCAGACTAGTTGCTATGGTTTATGTTGACATGCTTTTGTGCAGAACTTGGATAGGTCTTTGGACTGCTATGGGAAGCATAGGGAGGCTTTTTGAGTAGGTCTTCTTGGACTGTAGCTTATAGCAACCTGCTTGTCTTGGCATTTGCTGGCTAGGTGATATCTATCCTCTTTCCTCTCTTTGTGAGATAAAGCATTTTTGCTTTTGATGCATTTCTGAAGGGTTTGTATTCTTAGGGAAATTATAAGGCATAGGGTTTTGGTGAGCCGTAGCTAGTTTGCTATTTTGTTTTTGTTTTTTTTGAGTTGCTTGTTGGTCTGCCTTAAGTGTAGCTGCTGTTTACAGTGTATATTGTTTTGCTGTGCTGCTTGCAACCTGTTTTTGTTCATGCTGCTGTTTTCTATTTTGCTGCCTTAGCAGCCTGCCTTTGCTTTAAGTGGGGCTGCATTGACTTGGCTTTTGTTTACAATTGTTGTTTGCTTATTCATTTGCTATGCTTGGCAGTTTGTTGCTTGTTTCAGGCAATGTTAGCAATTTCCCTTTTCTCTTTTTTGTGAACCAAAAAAATGCAACCTTTTATGATTTGCAATTGGGAGAAATGGCCCATGATTAAAAATAAACCCCTCTTAATCTGATTCCAAATATAAACCCTCATGATGAAATGAAAAATTCCTTTAACCATTAATTCTTGCTTGGAATTTTTCATGATGCTTGCTAATTTTTTTCTTTTCTTCTGTCACATGTACAAACAAATGGCAAGCAAGGCTAGCAAATGGGGAATTTATTGAGGATGAAGCAAGGAGTCTTGAAGAAGAAGCTAATTTTTCTTTGTAGATTTAAACTTTGTATTTCACTTGTAATTTTTGCAATCACTTGTAATCATTTGTAAAAGACCCACCAAAATGTAATGAACAAAGCTTGAGTAACAATGAAAATTTATTGTACAAAACTTCTGAGTTTTATTTTAATTTTGCAATTCTTGGTTTGAATGTCTTGAATACGCATCCTAGCTTGATAACTTGCACTTAAGTAAACATAATATAATAGGATAAATCATGTATCTTGCACTTTTAAACAAAATAAATGTTTAGAAGCTCAAACCAAAGTGATTAATTGAACCCTCAATCATGATTTGCTTAAAGATGATAGCCTTAAACTTTGCACCTTATTCAAACAGAATATGCCCTCAAAAGTAACATCAATCTTCAGAAGATTACAGTTAATAAAACAAATAGAAATCACACAAATGCCTTTGCAGTTATCTGGGCCATAGATTGGGCAAACCTTTGAGAAGTGTAAAACCCTAATTGCTGACTGGTTGCCTAGGAAGAAAATCAGTTTGATCAACTTTTGAGCCAAATTGAATATTTAAGAAACCCTTGGATATCATCTTGAGTAAAAAATGGGAGGGAAAATTTTGGGGTACAACAGCTGCCCCTGTTAAATCTTTTTAAACTTGAAAAGCGAGATTGACATGTTTGTCGTTCGTGGCTTGAGAGTGGAAGATGATTGAACACTAGAGTGCCTAGAAATTTGCACTCGATGATGCGCTGGTTGATTGTCTAGGGAATGGGGTTAAAGATGCCATTTGGAGAAATGATGGGAAGTTGTCGGAGATGGGCTTATATATGCCATCCAAAGATGATTGTTGACAGAAAGTCTGAACTTGATTTTAACATAAAACAAATCAGATTAAACCGCTGAGAGATTTATCTGAACTAGTGAATCTAGAAATGAATCAGAATAAACCGTTGAGAGATTTAACTTAACTAGTGAGTCTAGAAACGAATCAGAATAAACCGTTGAGAGATATATCTGAACCAGTAAGAATCTGGAAATGAATCAGAATAAACCGTTGAGAGATTTATCTGAACCAGTGAGTCTGGAAACGAATCAGAATAAACCGTTGAGAGATTTATCTGAACCAGTGAAAAATCTGGAAATGAATCAGAATAAACCGTTGAGAGGTTTATCTGAACTAGTGGAAATTTGGAAACGAATCAGAATAAACTGTTGAGAGATTTATCTGAACCAATAAGAATCTGGAAACGAATCAGAATAAACCGTTGAGAGATTTATCTGAACCAGTAAGAATCTGGAAACGAATCAGAATAAATCGTTGAGAGATTTATCTGAACTAGTGAGTATGGAAACGAATCAGAATAAACTGTTGAGAGGTTTATCTGAACCAGTGAAAAATCTGGAAATGAATCAGAATAAACCGTTGAGAGGCTTATCTGAACTAGTGGAAATCTGGAAACGAATCAGAATAAACCGTTGAGAGATTTATCTGAACCAGTAAGAATCTGGAAACGAATCATAATAAACCATTGAGAGGTTTATCTGAACCAGTAAGAATCTAGAAACGAATCAGAATAAACCATTGAGAGGTTTATCTGAACCAATGAAAATATAAATGAATCAGAATAAACCGTTGAGAGGTTTATCTGAACTAGTGGAAATCTGGAAACGAATCAGAATAAACCGTTGAGAGATTTATCTGAACCAGTAAGAATCTGGAAGTGAATCAGAATAAACTATTGAGAGGTTTATCTAAACCAGTAAGAATCTGGAAACGAATCAGAATAAACTGTTGAGAGGTTTATCTGAACCAGTGAAAATATAAATGAATCAGAATAAACTGTTGAGAGGTTTAACTGAACCAGTGAAAATCTGGATATGAATCAGAATAAACCGTTGAGAGATTTATCTGAACCAGTGAGTCTGGAAACAAATCAGAATAAACCATTGAGAGATTTATCTGAACCAATAAGAAATCTAGAAACGAATCAGAATAAACCGTTGAGAGATTTATCTAAACCAGTAAGAATCTGGAAGAAATATTTTGTTATGTAGATGGTCGACCAGTCTTTTCTTGTTTGAAAATATTCGTCTGTTGGAATTTTGCTGATGATAATTTCATGTCGGTTAATTTTTCCTGAAAATGTGAAGAGTTAGTTGTATGCAATATCATGATGTATGAAATGCATGGTATAATGTTGTTTCTCAAAATAAATGAGATTGCACTGTGTGTACTTGTGTTTTCAATGCTATGACATATGAATGCAAATGTATGGACCTAAAGATTGTTTGTGTTGTAGTGTTGCCAGAAGTGGGGAAAATAAATCCCTTCTGAAGCACTGACGGGTGAATTTACAATCATTAGAGAAATAAACTCTGTTGTAGAAGGGAAACGTCAGACATTGCTTGTAGACTTCGTGAAATCCTGCTGGGGAAATATGAGAAGTTGGGCAACTTACCGGGAAACCTTTGGAGCGGTAGTTGGAGGTTTTGCTCTTCCAGGGATATGAGAGCGTTTGATACCAACAGGCTACAAACTGGGGATACACTAATGATCCTGTAGTAGGATGTAATTGCTTTCGCTCTTGCTGGAGAAGGTATCTGCGGGGATTTTATGGAATGGCCTATAGATATTATCCTATTTCTTAAAGTCATTAGTAATTGTCTTTTCGTTTTCTATTTATTTGTAACAGTAATCACGTTCAAATGCATATGTTCAAAAATAAATCATTGGACATTTTTGTAAACAAAACACAGAAACAAAAACAAATGGTTTTGCACTTCCAAAGGGGATATCTTTGTATTTACTTGAATAAGTATTTTGGTACAATGAGACAACATCTTAGTAAGAGAATGTCATCGTAACAAAAATGAAAATTGATACAAAGAAAGATAGCTATGTGCAATAATCCCATGGGGTTTCCATTTTGCTATAGTCTTTGTGCCTCTGAGTGTCTTGTCCACTTGTCGCCTCAGAGAAGTCAATTGGATTGATTAGAACCGTTTGAGTTGATTGGTCAATGCTGAAAATTGTCTACAAGATGATCCAATGGGACATAGTCATATGCTTTAATCCCTAACTTTTTCCTGGACCACCCTCTCGGGTTTTCAGTCCACCGGGATACCATTTTTTGCCCAAGCCGCCCTTTCGGGTTTTCGACTTGCCGGGTGTATAGATTTCCTTAATTTTCATCCCTTATTTTTGCCCGAACCCTTTTGGTTCGCCGGTAAGCCCTTATTTTTTCCTAGGCCAGTCAACCTAGCGGGTCTTTGATCATGCATAGTATCTTTTAACTATGTCCATATTTAAAGGGTGCGGGAGGTCGTCGCCATCCATAGTGGTCAAGATCATTGCTCCACCAGAGAATATGCTTTTGATTACAAACGACCCTTCATATGTAGGAGTCCATTTGCCCCTGGGATCACCTTGTGGCAAAATGATACGCTTGATTACCAAGTCACCGACCCGACATACCTGGCGTTTGACCTTTTTATTAAAAGCTTTGATCATGCGTTTTTGGTACATCTCACCATGACAGATAGCTGTAAGACTCTTCTCATCAATCAAGTTTAGTTGGTCAAACCGAGTCTGGATCCAATCTTCTTCATTCAAACCAACATCCTTCATGATCCTTAGAGATGGGATCTGGACCTCAATAGGCAAGACAACCTCCTTGCCGTATACCAGAGAATAGGGTGTTGCCCCAGTTGATGTGCGAGCTGTGGTACGATACCCGTGGAGAGCGAACGGTAGCATCTCATACCAGTCTTTGTATGTGACTGTCATTTTCTATATGATCTTCTTAATGTTTTTGTTAGCAGCTTCTATATCACCATTCATTTTTGTCCGGTAAGGGGAAGAATTGTGATGTTGAATCTTGAATTGATCGCACAAGGAGGTGATCATAGTTTTGTTTATATTCGTACCATTATCAGTGAGGATTCTCTCAGGGACACCGTACCGACATATGAGGTTCTGTTTGATGAACTGGGAGACCACATTCTTATTAACGGAAGCAAAGGAAGCTGCCTCAACCCACTTTGTAAAATAGTCAATGGCCACTAAGATGAAGCGGTGTTCATTGAAGGCCGTTGGTTTGATTTCCCCGATCATATCAATTCCCCACATAGCAAAGGGCCAAGGAGCCGTCAAGACGTTCAGAGGAACCGAAGGTACGTGCACTTCATCAGCATAAATCTGACACTTATGGCAAGTCCGAGAGTGTTGATAGCAGTTTGCCTCCATGGTAGACCTATAATAGCCTACCCGAAGGATATTCTTTGCCATTGTATGCCCGCTGGAATGGGTGCCAAAAGTTCCTTCATGTAATTCAACCATGATCCTTTCAGCTTCAACCTTGTCTACGCACCGAAGTAATACAGAGTCATGACTGCGTTTGTACAAAATGCCGTTACTAAGGAAGAACTTAGTCGAGAATCTTATTAGGAACTTCTTGTCATTCACTGAAGCTCCTTCTGGATATTACTGAGACTCGAGATACCTTTTAACTTCATGGAACCAAGGTTGATCCACTACTTCTTCACTACTGATCTCATGACAGTAGGATGGTTCATCCATCCGTTTAATGGTGATCTGAGGAGCCTCATTATCCCAATTAAGTTTAAACATAGATGACATTATAGCTAGTGCGTCTGCTAGATGATTTTCTTCTCGCGGGAAATGCTCGAAGGTAATCTTCTCAAAATGCAACAACAATGTCAACACATGTTCTTTGTAAGGGATAAGGTTGGGGTGTTTGGTGTCCCATTCCCCTTTGATCTGACTGATGACCAAAGTTGAATCTCCAAATACATTCAAGGATTTGATCCCCAAGTCTATAGAAGCTTTGAGACCGAAGATGCATGCTTCGTATTCTGCCATGTTGTTTGTACAGTTGAAGCAAAGTTTGACGGTAAAGGGAGTATGACATCCCTTCGGAGATATGAGTACGGCACCGATACCATTGCCCAGTGCATTGGATGCTCCATCAAAGAATAGGGTCCACCGGGATCCTTGTTCAGGTCTGTCATATGGCCTGATTTCTTCACAGTTGTCTAATGTCATGATGTCTTCGTCTGGGAACTCAAACTTCATGGACTGATAGTCTTCCACTGCCTGGTGAGCAAGGTGATCAGCCAATACACTAACCTTTATAGCTTTATGGGTAGTATACTGTATGTCATATTCTGTCAGGATCATCTTCCACCTCGCTATTCTCCCAGAAAGAGCGGGCTTCTCAAAGATGTATTTTATCGGATCCATTTTAGATATCAGCAGAGTAGTATGGGTTAGCATATACTGTCTCAGCCGGTGAGCAGCCCATGCCAGAGCGCAGAAAGTTTTCTCGAGTAGTGAATATCTTGTTTCACAGTCGGTAAACTTTTTGCTCAAGTAATAAATAACATGCTCTTTTCGGCCAGACTCGTTATGCTGCCCCAACACACACCCCATTGAGTTTTCTAAAACAGTCAAATACAGGATTAAAGGCCTTCCCTCGACGGGTGGTAACAACATATGAGGCTCTTGTAAGTATTCCTTGATTTTGTCAAAATCAATTTGGCATTCGTCATTCCATTTGACTACTTGATCTTTCTTAAAGAGCTTGAAGATTGGCTCACAAGTAGCTGTCAGGTGAGAAATGAACCTGGCGATGTAATTCAAATGTCCCAAGAATCCTCTGACTTCCTTCTTAGTATGAGGAGATGGCATTTCTTGTATCTCTTTAACCTTAGATGGATCAACCTCGATACCTTTGTTGCTAACGACAAAGCCTAGGAGCTTACCAGACCGGACTCCGAACTTGCACTTGTTTGGATTCAATCTCAACTTGTACTTCTTCAGCCTCTCAAACAGTTTCTATAAGTGATCAAGGTGTTCTTATTCCGTTTGTGATCTGGCTATCATATCGTCTACGTAGACCTCTATCTCATGATGTATCATGTCATGAAATAAAGCTACCATGGCGCATTGATAGGTTGCCCCAACATTCTTCAGTTCGAATGGCATGACCTTATAGCAGAAAGTTCCCCACTGTGTAACAAAGGTTGTTTTCTCCATATCCTCAGGCGCCATTTTGATTTGGTTGTAGCCTGAGAAACCGTCCATGAAGGAAAACACTTTATGTTGTGCCATATTGTCAACTAGAATGTCGATGTGGGGAAGTGGGAAATAATCTTTGGGGCTTGACCTATTCAAATCTCTGTAGTCCACACACATTCGCACTTTACCGTCTTTCTTGGGCACAGGAACAACATTAGCCACCCATTGGGGATAAGAGGTGACATCTAAAAATCCAGCATTGAATTACTTCATGACTTTTGCCTTGATCTTTTCTGACATATCAGGCCTCATACGGCGAACCTTATGCTTTACTGGAGGACAATCTTCCCTCGTAGGCAGACAATGTACCACAATGTCTATATCTAGTCCCGACATGTCTTTGTATGACCAGTCAAAGACTTCAACATAATCGTGCATCAACTGAATCAAACGCTCTTTGACATTAGGTTCCAAATTGGCACCCACCCTGACTTCCTTTTTGTCTTCCTCAGTTCCCAAGTTAATTGTTTTGACCGGCTCTTCGTTTGGCTGAATGGTCCTTTCTTCCTGTTACAACAACCTGGACAACTCCCCTGGCACCTCACAGTCTTCCTCACTTTCGTTGTTGGCTTGGTAGATCGGATTTTCAAAGTCACAATTGGCCATAGCAGAACTGTTACCCATGGGATCCTGAGTGGATGTAGATCTGCATTTTAATATGTGAGTGTGCATAAGAACATATCTACTTTTGAAAGAAAATAAAATGTAAGAAAGAAAGACAAAGAACACAAAATTTGATGCAAAACGTCCATGATTCATTAATGACATATGAGAATGAAGTGACAAACCTCACAAATGGACCATTGTGCCTCGGGTAAGACACAAGGTTTTAAAAGTCTGAATTATTTAAATATTACAAGCCTGAAAATATTAAAATACAATTACTCTTGAATAAAAGTAATAGGAATGAAATCTTTGGCCTCCCAATTGTTGAGCCCTCCGACGGTGGTTGGGAAAATCCATTCGTCCATATCACAACTGCCATCACTGTCTTCTACTACATTGAATCCTTAATTGCTGATACGCAGAGGTGGTCCCCCAGTGCGAGAACGTCGAACAGCTCTTTGGGCCTCTGAAATGAACCCCAACCCAAATTGGTCGGACTTGTAGGGAATATCCGGAAGCTGACCCCAGATAGTACATCCTCCTTCTTTAACTACTGCTCGAGCATCTTTCAAAGAGGCCATCTTCAGTGGAGGTCTGGTAATCTTTGGGACCTTTGGAGTAGACTTGGTTTCCGTGACCGTTGCTGGAACCTCCTCAAAGTTCTGACAGGGAGTCTCGATGAATTCACCATCCATTTCAATATACCTGAAAGAGTTCAGATGGCTAACCATGTACTCCTCCTCTATGTGAACTGTGACAATCTTTCCTTTAATCGGGTATTTTAGCATTTGGTGCAAGGTTGAAATGAAGGCACCCGCACCATGGATCCAAGGCCGACCCAATAGAAAAGAGTATGAAGGGCGGATGTCCATCACATAGAAAGTTGAGTCAAAAGTCTGAGTCCCGATTTTTATGGGGATACTAACTTCTCCATGCACTGTCCTCTTGGAACCATCAAAGGCCCTTACTATGATGTTGCTAGGTTTCAAGATGAGCCCCTCGCAATCTAGTCAGTCGAGAGCGTTTTTGGGCAAAACATTCAATGATCAGCCGATATCCACCATAACATGGGCAAGTGTGGTGCCCCTGCATTCAATGGAAATATGCAAGGCATTGTTGTGCTTCCTTCCCTTATAGGTTAAATCAGCGTCGAAAAATCCCAATCCGTTATCAACAGTTAGACTGGCCACACCATTTTCAAATTGGTCGATGGAGGTCTCTTGGGGCACGTGGGCGGTCTTAAGAAACTTTACCAAGGCTTTGGCGTGGGTCTCAGAACACAAAAGTAAGGACAACAATGATATCTTCGAGGGGGTCTGCCCCAACTGTTCGACAATGTTGTAGTCACTTTTCTTGATTATCTTCAGTATTTCTTCTATCTCTTCTTTAGAAGCTTCAAGGAGGATCTCGGGATGTTCTCTTGCTTGGGCGGGCTCAATCAAACCCCTTTGCCCCTTGCATCAGTAGCAGGGATAACAGTAGGAGTATTGCTGGGAGTGTCGGTAGGAGTGGCAGTAGGAATGATTACAGGAGTAGAAACGGTCTTTGGAGAAATCTCAGGTGAGAAGACTCCTCCACTTCTTATTATTTTGCTGGTCCTAGTGATGTTACCAATATCATGATCAATATCTCTCGCAACTTCGTCTTTGACAGTCAATTGATCTTGCTTGATGCCATAGTAATAAACGTCAACCTCATAATTCCAGGGAACAACTTTATCCGAAGAGTATGATATTGGTCTTGGCATAGTGATGATTAAAGGTGCGGATCTTGGAACAGATGTAATCCTGACGGGTATTTTGGTGAAGACCCTGGGAGGATTTTCAAAAATGGTGATTATCGAAACATCTTGATAATAACTTTTGATAAGAGGTAGCTTTTCAAATAGGATTTCCTTGCTAGTCATCACGCGCTTGACGCCTATCTTTAGTAACAAACAATCGTTTGGTAGAGACTTGCACAAGTGGCAATTTTCATCGCAACCCGGAAACAAACCGGCTTGTAGTAGATTCTGTTTAATGGTCAACAAAGGAGTAATTAAGTCATTCACGGAGGAGACAAAACGATCATCATTAATGGCGTTGATACCTTGGCCATGTCTGGGCATTGGTGTCGTTATTACATTAGGCGTTTCTGGGAGATAAAACTCAATCTCTTTCGCATCGATAAGGTCTTGCACCTTATTCTTTAAGGCCCAACAGTCATTTGTATCATGCCCTGGGCTTTCAGAATGGTAGGCGCATCGAGAGTTCGGGTTATAGAAAGGAGAAGCAGTATTGGGATTCTTGGGAGCTTCTTTTAAAGTTGTCAGATTGGTCTTCAAAAGGTGTGGCAAAATTTGAGACATGGTCATGTTGATCCGGGTAAACCGCCTCATGGGTGCTTCTGGTTTACGCTGATAATTTCGCTGCTGATTTAGCACAGGGTTAGAAATCATGACAGCCCCTACCGCCGGACGACGATCAATTTTGTTTTAATTTCTATAGTCATATGCAGCACTGGCCTCTTTCTTTCCAACAAAAGGCTTCTTCATCATGCTCGAGGATGCATCTCTTTGAATTTTGCCGCTTTTTATACCTGCCTCGACCCGCTCACCAGTCATGATTAATTCAGTAAACCCAGCTGAGAAACTCCCAATTAGGTGGTTGAAAAATGGTCCCGACAAGGTGCCTAGAAACATATCCACTAATTCTCTGTCGGATAGAGGGGGCTGGACCCTGCCTGTGAGATCCCTCCATTTTTGAGCATAGGTTTTGAAACCTTCACCCGTTCCCATAGACATGCTTTGCAATTGCATCCTAGTCGGAGCCAAATCAGCATTGTACTGATATTGTTTGTAGAAAGCGACAGCCAACTCTTCCTAATTGCGAACATTGGTCCCTTCCAATTGATAGAACCAATCCAACTACATCCCAGATAAGCTCTCTTGGAAGAAATGCACCCACAGGTTCTTGTCAGCCGTGTGGGGTTAAATTTTTCTGATGTATGACCTTAGATGTAGTTTCGGGCAGGAGACACCATTGTATTTGGCGAAAGTGGGGACCTTGAATTTTTGTGGGATGACAACCCCTGAGATGAGTCCTAATTCTTCAAAGTCCAAACCAGGTACCCTCTGAATCTCCATAGCATTCAAACGATCCTCTAGCTATTCGTATTTATCATCAACAAGAGGATATTGTTCCTCAGAGTAATCAGGCTCTTCCTCTTCCTCGGATGCTGGATTATTGTTCACTTCCTGGGTTTGATTATCTCCTTCTCCTAATGATGTTGCAAAGTCCAAAATTCATCTGGCTTGTCCTTTAAACCTTCTTCCCATGATCACAACACCAGTTGATTTCTTCGCTTTCTTCTTCTTCTCTTTGGCCAGCAGAGTCTTCAAATCCTCTTTTCCTTTTGTCAGAGCCAAGAGAATTTGTTGAAACTGGGCGTTCTGCGCCTGAAGATCTTTCACAGTTTGTTTAACATCCATCTCACTGAAATAAACAGTAGAAGGATAAGGTGACATGTTATGAGAAACCTGTATGATGTTATGATGAATGAAGATGCAATATGCAAATGATTTCAAGGAAATTTAGAGATTTAAATTTGTTCAAACCAAAAGGGAACACACGTTATATTAATAAAACCAAGTTTGAATACATCACGCCTCCTTGGGCTTACAATGAAAGAAACAAAATACAACAAAGCTCCTAAGACAAAAAGACCGAACGCATCCTCTTTGGAGCAATGTAGGCATTTAGGTTTTTCTCTTCATGAAGCAGCTTGGTGAGCTCCAGAACCTTCTTCTCACTGGCATAAAATTGGGCTTCAAAGGTGTCTCACTCTTCCTTCAACTGAACCCAGGCTTTCTGCAAGTCCTCAAGAGAGGTAGGCATGTCAGGATGAAGAACGGTGTATGAGACATCTCCTTTAACAACAGGCTCCATGATGACAGGAAGGATGGAAGGGTAAGTCATCAAGAGACTCTGAGCACGAGCCCGTACCCACCTAAGGTAAGGCTCGAGAGGGATAGAGTTTTTGTGTCCCAAAGTTCTACTGTCCACCTTGTTCACCATTCTTCAAGCTCGTGTAAACCTCTGGCGGTAACCTTGGTCTTCTTTGTCGTAGTCGAACACCAGACCTTGGATGAGCATCTCGTGAGGGCCGTCTCTTCGGGCATACCCAAACTGTCGAAGAGCTAAGCAGGGGTTGTAGGTGATACCCCCCCTAATACCAAGCAGAGGTACGTTAGGGAACTCCCCACAGTTGTCAATGATGGAGACATCTTCCAAGGATCTCGAACACCAACGGATATCAGAGTGGGTGAGAGACATCATCCTTTGAGACCAAGTCAGTCTTTGCTCGTTCTTCAATGCTGACTGAGGCAGGTGTGAAGTGAACCACTTAGCGAGTAGGGGGATACAACATAAAAGAGTACCTCTTTTCCTCATGGTGCGGGTATGAAGGCAGTGCAAGATGCCTCCTAGTAAGGTAGGTATAGGATTGCGAGAGAGAAATACTTTGATGGCGTTAACATCTATGAATTGGTCCTAATTGGGAAACAAAACCAAACCATAAATGAGAAGAGTTAGGACGTCTTTGAAAGCTTGGAAATCCATGTCATCCTAGAATGAACGAGCTTTTTCCAATAGAAACTTAGCTAGAAAGCCTTTAACCCCGCTTCTTGTTTCCCAATTGGCTATGACGTCGACCCTCTTCACATGTAAAGCTTCAGCGATGACTTCAGGTTTTGGAATCCCTTCTAGACCGATGAATGGTATCTGATCAAGCACGGGAACCCCTAAGAGTAGAGATAACTCTTCCAATGTAGGTACCAACTGATAGTCCGGGAACGTGAAACAATGATGTACGGGATCAAAGAATTGGAATAGTACACACATCATCTCTTCTTGGAAGTTGGATGTAGTCAAGCTGAGGAGTCGACCATATTTCTTGGTAAAATGAGAATCCCCGGGCACTCTTGAGGCTAGCTCTTGAAGTTGAGGATGTGCTTTTACGAAGCTGATTCAGATGGTGTTTCTTCGGAGAGAATTCATGTCCTACAAAACAAAAACAAAGATAAATTTCTAAATCCTTGAAATGGTTAGTGAGCATGCGTATGATGTTCATGATGTTTATGATGTTTATGTACAAGTAAATATATACACACACAACAAACAAGTCCCTATGTTTTAGGCTTGCGTGAGTTTTGTAGGTAAGTACCCTCTTGAAGTTTGGTTGGCTCAACCTGTCCTAGCAAAAGTGACCAGGTTCTAAAGGATCTCAATATCACCGACCTTTCTCTTAGGCATTGTCTCAGCACAACAATCTTTTCTTGCGGCCGAGATATCCCAAAAGTCTCGCCTCAATGAGTGTAGTATCGAGTATCAACCAATTTTCATCTCTACACCAAAACCGGCTATCTCACTACGTCCTAATGGCCAAGTTTGTTCAATTAGGGTTCTAAAGTAAGTTAGTGATTCATGATGCCACTCAACGTCCCCGTATTCTCCTCGATTCACCATGAGGGATACCGGTACCCACAAATGCGTCACACTATCATAGCCATTGTTTCAACCATATCGGTCTACGCCGTACAATTTCCACAATCTATTTCTATTTACCTAAAAAAAAGGGTGCCCCAGATCTGGGTGGAGGATCAAAGCAAGCCCAATACCAAGAACTAAATATAAAGCACACAAATCAAATAACGAAAGCGAGTAAAGGTGATCTAACCTTAAGGTAACCCCACTTTTAAGTATGTCCCCAACAGAGTCTCCAATTCTGTGATACAGTGGGAGAACTGACTTGGTGTTTTGCGTTTTGATCGCATTTGTGCGGATAGCAAGAGTCACCACCAACTTTTCTTTTATCCAAAAGGAAAGGTAAAAAAGCACAGGAAAGACCTTTCGAGATTATTTCTCGGGTTCGGGGGGTAGATTATGAAAAGGGAAGGTGTTAGCACCCTTTTCACCCATGATTTTCCATGGGCTCTTAGTTACTCGTTTAGATCACTTGCTTTTGTTTTGACAGTGTGCTTGTGGTGTGGGCTCTGAAAGTGTTTTGAAAAATCTCTTTGTAATGGCTCTCGTTTCTATAAGAACGCGTACAAAGTTTTGTTTCAAAAGATGGTTCAAAGATGTGTTTGTGGATTGTGTTTTTGGAAAGTGTTTTGAAAAGATGTTTTGCAATGGTTCTCGTCTCTATAAGAACATATACAAAAGGTTTTGTCTTTTGAAAATGTTTTGATATGAAAGTGTTGGTGTAAAATGTTTTTGTCGTGAGCAAGCGAGCAACTAGGAGCGAATCTACCTACTCGAAAGGTCTTAAATGTTCTTTTATTTCTCCTTTAGATGTTGCTATCTTACCATTGATTTGGTAATAAGCCCCATCGTTGGATGTGAAGGGACAGGCGCGGGTCAATTTTACAGTCATCGAAAGCAACTTATGAGATGCTTTAGCAATTTTTCGTAAGGGACTAAATTGTTTTATCGAAGGCAACGTCGAGGGTCATCGAGGGACTAAGATCTTTTTTATCGAAGGGTCATTGCTAAGACGTCCCATATTCGAGGGACGTGACTGTATTTCCGAGGCAACGAGCGAGGTTACCTTAGAGGTGCGCGTGTGAAAAAGTGTGTTTGTTTCAAGTTAATTTTGTCTTTGAAATTAGGTTATCTAGCGATTGTTTTTCGAATCTTGCCATACACGCGTAATTACTATACAATATTGAATAAACAGTAAAAATGTGGAAATTGAAATTCTACGTTATTACAGAGCTTCGGAAATGGGGGTACAAATTAATGAATGGGGATGACGGTAAGAAATAAATATTTAAATCACGCAATACAAATCCAAACCATTAAATAATTATTTATGTTAAAACTCCTTTCATTTGATAAGATTAATTAAGGACTTAATTAATAATGTCAAACAAAAATTATTTTAAAATTAATAATTATTTAAAACAAATGTTAACATATTTACATTTCTTAGATATATGCTAAAAAAATAAAATAATAAATAAAAAAAATAATGGAGAAGAAAATAATACCAAACAAAATATAAAGAAGAAAAGTAGTAATGGGCCTGTAAAAAAAGTAAAAATAGGGAGTGCAGAAATTAATAAGCCCAAATACTTCTGGCTAATCCAGTACAGTAACTCCCTGGAGGTGTACCATGGGCATGCATCTAAGACGCGTTTAAAGGATGTGATAACTGATCAACGGGATAGATGATAAGGGCTCATCACATTATCATGGGGTTGTAGGTGGGGAATCATTCTGGGCAACTAAAGAGGTGGTGACAAGTGTCACCACCGTATTGGACCAGAGCGTTGTTATCAAACAACACAAAAACACCTACACATGAAGCATACCTCATAACTCCACTTTCTTTCTCTCTCTTGAACGCACTGTCGTCTCTCTTCTCTCTTACTATGGGCCTTCACCAGAGAAGACCCTTTGGCCGCGCCGGAAATCGCCTCACGGCGGTGACGGCGGTGGAGTGTCTCAAAACCTTACTTTTCTTACATTTTTCTGATCGTCTCTTAATGCTAGTTACTAATTTGTGATTTATTTCTACAGATTTTTACTTGGTGGCCCTAAATCTAGAAAGGGGAAAGGGAAACCCTAATTTTTTTTAATGAAAACGGCGAAGATAACGATGCATGCAACGGTAGATTCAAAGAGAGGAAGGAAAGAGAAGAAAGAGATCGTTTGGTGAGGTACAGATCTATAACCATACTAACCTCCTGATGTTCTATTCAGTAAGATGATTCTGACTCTGTTGTGGGTGGTTTCTTTCTCCTTCTGAGCTTGTGTTACTTTTCTTCTTCTGAGCTTGTATTATTCTGTTTATCGGATTAGGGTTCTTGTTGTTTGTTTGTTTGCTACTGATTTGCTGGTTTTTCATGATGGTTGGATGGTGGTGTTGGCTGTTGGTTTTTTACAGTGATGGCTTTTTGTTCTATGATGTTTAAAATAGGTTTGAGACAAAAAGATTTTGTTGAACCTCTTGTTCTGAGTTTTTGTGGTTTTGATATTTTTGCTAGTTCTGTATCTAGTTTTTGTGATGTTTTAGTGATGTTTTAGTTGGGTTTGAAGATGGTTTGATCATGTTCTGTTGGTTTGGAGATGGTTTGATGATATTTCAGTTGGTTTTGAAGATGGTTTGATGATGTTCTGTATCTGTTTTTTGTGATGTTTTAGTGATGTTTCAGTTGGGTTTGAAGATGGTTTGATGATGTTCTATTGGTTTGGAGATGGTATTGATGATGCTTCAGTTGGTTTGAAACAAAAGATTTTGTTGAACCTCTTGTTTTGAGTTTTTATGGTTTTTGATCTTTTTTGCTAGTTCTGTTCTGTTTTCTTTGTGATGTATCCCCCTTTAATCTGATGGTTCTCTCCTCTATAAAACAGTAAACTTGTCTCTGATTAGGGTGAAAAAATAGGAGGGAAAACCATTTTGAATTTTGACAGTTTTGGCTTTTTGAGTGCAGCTTGGACTGTTTCCATTTTGGTGCAAGTCTGGGCATTTTTTGGACTGTATTGCAGACTAGTTGCTATGGTTTATGTTGACATGCTTTTGTGCAGAGCTTGGACAGGTCTTTGGACTGCTGTGGGCAACATAGGGAGGCTTTTTGAGCAGGTCTTCTTGGACTGTAGCTTATAGCAACCTGCTTGTCTTGGCATTTGCTGGCTAGGTGATATCTTTCCTCTTTCCTCTCTTTGTGAGATAAAGCATTTTTGCTTTTGATGCATTTCTGAAGGGTTTGTATTCTTAGGGAAATGATGAGGCATAGGGTTTTGGTGAGCCATAACTAGTTTGCTGTTTTTTTGTTTGTTTTGAGTTGCTTGTTGGTCTGCCTTAAGTGTAGCTGCTGTTTATAGTGTATATTGTTTTGCTGTGCTGCTTGCAGCCTGTTTTTGTTCATGTTGCTGTTTTCTATTTTGCTGCCTTAGCAGCCTGCCTTTGCTTTAATTGGGGCTGCATTGACTTGGCTTTTTGTTACAGTTGTTGTTTGCTTATTCATTTGCTATGCTTGGCATTTTGCTGCTTGTTTCAGGCAATGTTAGCAATTTCCCTTTTCTTTTTTTTTTTGTGAACAAAAAAAATGCAACCTTTTATGATTTGCAATTGGGAGAAATGGCCCATGATTAAAAATAAACCCCTCTTAATCTGATTTCAAATATAAACCCTCATGATGAAATGAAAAATTCTTTTAACCATTAATTCTTGCTTGGAATTTTTCACGATGCTTGCTAATTTTTTTCTTTTCTTCTGCCACATGTACAAACAAATGGCAAGCAAGGCTAGGAAATGGGGAATTTCTTGAGGATGAAGCAAGGAGTCTTGAAGAAGAAGCAAATTTTTATTTGTAGATTTAAAATTTGTATTTCACTTGTAATTTTTGCAATCATTGTAATCATTTGTAAAAGACCCATAAAACTGTAATGAACAAAGCTTGAGTAATAATGAAAATTTATTGTACAAAACTTCTGAGTTTTATTTTAATTTTGCAATTCTTGGTTTGAATGTCTTGAATAAGCATCCTAGCTTGATAACTTGCACTTTAAGTAAACATAATATGATAGGATAAATCATGTATCTTGTACTTTTAAACAAAATAAATGTTTAGAAGCTCAAACCTAAGTGATTAATTGAACCTTCAATCATGATTTGCTTAAAGATGATAGCCTTAAACTTTGCACCTTATTCAAACAGAATATGCCCTCAAAAGTAACATCAATCTTCAGAAGATTACAGTTAAGAAAACAAATAGAAATAACACAAATGCCTTTGCAGTTATCTGGGCCATGGATTGGGAAAACCTTTGAGAAGTGCAAAACCCTAATTGCTGACTGGTTGCATAGGAAGAAAATCTGTTTGATCAACTTTTGAGCCAAATTGAATATTTAAGAAACCCTGGGATAGCATCTTGAGTAAAAAATGGGAGGGAAAATTTTGGGGTACAACAATGAGCTACATAGTGTACTATAGGCCTACCGAACAACAACTCATTCATCCACCAGGGAGACTCCCTTCTGACTAGCATATGGAATGAACGACATTGCATTAAGGGAGGAGCTCGACCTTGTCAAGGAAGTCTGAACGGGAGCGGCCTTACGAGAAGCCTCTCTCAAACAAAAAATATCCATATGATATGACACTAAAGTCATACAACATGAGTTCGAAGTCAGCAAACTAGTCCTAAAGAGAAATCATAAAGAGTCTCGTAAGGGCAAGCTCATCACAAACTAGGAAGGCCCCTATCGCATCCACGCAAAGACGGGGAACGAAGCTTACTACTTAGAAAAACTACACAGGGAACAACTTGCTCGACCTTAGAACGCCAAAAACTAAGGCAATATTACAGTTAAGACGCTGATACAATCGGCGTGCTTCGTCGAAACAACAAACACACCTTACCTGACCACCTGTGCATTCCCAGCTACAAGCATGGTATTTCAAATTAAACAAAGAGGCGAGTCTCCACAATTTTAACGAGCAGATTCTGAACCTGATATAGAAAACTCAAACGAGCTCCACTGTCATCGTACCACGATGGAAGAAAACCCAGCTCGTGATGGGAGCTTCACACTGCCGAGCTTGGGCCCTCAAAATGAAGTATGAGTTCCGGCCCATGCCCGAAAATTACCCTGGCTGTTTGACCAGTCTCCCCATACCAGTGAACCCGAAAACTAACGAGCAAACCCCTAAAAAAGCAACCAATAAAACGTCTCGAGTAGACGAGCATACAATACATGCAAGCATCCCACAACAAACAATCAATAAATCATGCACGAAGAAAAGGTAAAAACACTTAAACAATGCAGATTAGAATAAACGACCGCCACGACCGAAAAATTAAAAGGAGACCCTAAGGGACGCAATGGTCGATAATATTATATAAAGGAGGCCCGAGGCCCCATCCAAAGATACTAACATGTGGCCACATGGACCATATTTGTATGGAAATTAGATAAATGGGCAGAGCCCCTAAACATATTAAAACAAAGCGACACACAGGCTGAAACATAGGAGAACATAAATAAATTGGTCAGATGTTGGGCTGTGACGTCTCCTCGTGTGTAGGTTCCTCTTGGGGATGCTCCTCGACCGATCCTTCCTCTCCAAACCTGAGGGAGTCGGTGACAACAATCTTCCCGTCTGCCACGTAGTAGAGAAATATCATTCCGACTGTATTTAGCTCCACACCTGGATTCGCTACTCTGTGCTTCACCACAACATTGTTAAAACCTCCCTCGACATTGGCCAAACTATTATCCACGGCCAACTGAAGGCAAGCAACCAACTCTCCTCGAGGCCTCAGAACCTTGGGCTCATCCGGTTCACCCTCGACAGAGGCCGCCTCATCCCTCAAAGCTTCGACTGTCTCCTCGAGAATCTTATTTTCCAACACAACAACCTTATGCTCCTTATCCCACTTAGCTAGACTTTCCATCGGCACCTTATTCACAGAAACTTCCTGGGGAGCCATCCCCGGATCACCTTGAGGACCTTTAACGGACTTTTGTCCCTTCTTCGCTTTAAATATGGCCTATTTGACCATGCACTCCTGAGCAATATTGATTCTTTCTGCAAAAAACAAACAAATTGAAGTCAACAAACGAAGATAAAGAGACGCACATGCAAACCAAATCAAAATACGAGATGACTACCTAAATACTCATTAGGCTCCTTGCACTCGAGGAGATCCTTCACGTTTATAAGCCCTGGCTCGAACACAAGATCCCCATCCTCGTCAACAATGGGCCTCCCCCTTTACCCATATGCTGGACATGAGGTATCCCCATAAAATATGTCGACAATTGGTCGTGGATAGCCTGATCCTCAGGATTCAGCTAACCCTTCTTCCAGATATAATGGTTGGTCCCATGAGAAAAATATTTCCTCGGCCATTGGAAACTAAAATTTGGCACTAGCTTCATCACTGGTTCCCCTTCCCTGTTCAGCACGGATTCCCCGACGTCATCGACCAATGGGACACTCCTAAAAACATTCAACAACGCCATCTCTAACAGGGTTGGATCACCATATACATATCCTTGAAATTTTAGACATATTCAAGATAGGCCTTGAACAACTTCTTGTTCGCCTGCTTCAGGGAGACCCATCCGAACTGGGTACTAGCCATGCCCTGTTGGAGATGGAAGCAGTAGAAGAACAAAGGAGGGGTAGGCCCTATCTTCAAATAATTATACACTATCTCGAAATCCCGCAGGAAGGCAGTCGAGTTGGGATGAAGCTGGGAGGGAGCAAGATGAGGATACCGAAAAACAGCCACATGGAGATCGGTGAAGGGAAGCTGAAAGCCCAGCTCTCAGAAGAGGATCTCATTCATATGAAGGTGTTTTGAATCAAACTTCGAGCATATGCGATGATCCTTCCCGGGAACGTAAATCGCCCATTATTCCTCGACATCCTCTGATTCCATCCCCAAAGCCACCGACGTAAACACATCATCCGGGTGCTCAGCAAAGTGGGAGGAAATCTCCAGAGAACCCAGTAAAAACTAGGCCAAGGGATCCTCGGGAGCCACAGGTGCGTCCTACACATCTGCGCCTTACTATGGTACGGCTGGATCAAGATTACACGCCCCCAAAGTACTCCCCTCGGTTGACGTACGCTCAGATGAACTTGGTACGGAACTGCTGTGCTCGCTCATGAGTTTATCATCGGTACTACTGGCCACCATACTTGAAAAGTAAAGGACAAAAATGAATTCAACGTAAAAATCAAATCCACCCTTCCACCACTAATCAAGTGAAAAGGAATTCAAAGGAACGAGGACACTGACCCCGACCAGAGCTCTCACTTTACAGCTAAGAGCAGGCACCAGGACCATCTCTCTTAAAGCGCATCAGGTGCATATACGCCAAGCTGGAACACAAACCACGCGGGCAGTGACCTCCCTGATGAATCTGGGTTAAGCCACTCATAAAAGTCCACCAGGAACGTATGAAGATGACATCCAAAACCCAGAAATGACCCAACCTCACTGGAGGAGTCACCACCACTCGCCATTGTCGGCCCCAAGACCAGACTTTCCTGAAGAACCCACGGCGGAGCCGACACCCTCATGTGGCAAAACCATCGTCTAAACACCAACATACCATCAGAGGGTTCCGCACTAAACTACTTAAAACCCTAGCCACATGCATTTTTATGAAAAGAAACAGAAAATATAATCTAGAGCAGAAGAAAATTCCATAGAAACATGGGGGAAATCGAGAAACTTACTAGGTTAGGGAAGATTAATGGCAGAAAGAGCAGGAGTCCCAACGGTGAACGACAAAACAAGAAAAAACTTTAGCGGAGAATGAAGGTGTCGTGCAGAACTAGCAGAAACAAGCAGAAAAAGAGCAAGCAAAAAATGAAAATAAAGCTCCATCTCCCCCTTTTATAAAGAAGCTTGTTGGCACGTGAGCGGACACGCACCTAGGGAAGCCTAAGTGGCGTCATCATTACGCCCTAGTTCCTAGAGTAGCCATCATTACACGCTTGACGATATGTGGATAAAAGCAAGTGTGGAACTCTACCTCTCAAAGTCCAATCAACCATTTAGATCCCCGCGCGTCGAACACAAAAAGACCATGTTTGGGCTCCTTGACGCAGTTGCCCCGAGCGCATCCTAGAGCGTTCTTGACCCCTCGCAGGATTATTCTAAGTCATCAATCCCATTCCTAGGAGTAACGACTTGGGGGGCTCCATTTCTGGACTGGCCCAATGACTAGAATTGGCCCAATCCGCTTCTACCTTTGGCATGACCCAACAACGTTGGACCAACATCCCTGGCCGACCACGCCCCTCAAGAGGCAAGACCAACGGTGGACGAGACACACACCGGCCCATGCGGGCAGCTACCTCTCAGTCTTCTTGACACACGTAGAGAAGACATCCATGAAACACTTAAACATTTCTGCCAGTAATCCCTTTCGTGCTCGGAGCAACGACTACTTACAAGCACGACTGTCCGTTTTGACCAAGTCCTAGCAGTTACCTATTTTTGAGGACATGAATATCTAGGCCCAAAAATAAGGACCAATGGCCAAGTGTCAGGGGCATTATATAAACCCTCAAACATGTGCGGGCCAGGTGTTGAATATTCACACTATAAACCCTAATGTCTTTCTTGTTTCTCTTTGCACCCATTCTTACTTGATCCTCGGAGTGCCTTGCAGGCACACCCCCTCCTCTCCTCAACTTTCCATCCCGGTAGACGTCATCCTTCGACCCACTTTTAGGTTCTGATCAATCAGTAAGATCAATATATTTTAACACATCTCTGAGAGATATGTTGTCATCATCAAAAAGGGGGAGAATGTGAAACCTTGTTTTGTAGGTAATAGGTTGTTGTTTTGATGATGACAACTCTTTAGCGTGACAAAGATGCTTCAAAGTACATAATATCAATTCAACATATTGAGGATGCAACAAGTTTTTTTTTAATATAAAGGAGAAAACATATAATCTGCATGATAAAGATGCAAAGATGACAACTGTAAAGGACAAGAAAATATAACATCACGTAGAGTAAAAATGTAAAGAAAGTAAACCAGTGTACTTAAAGTCAAAGATGCAAACCATAGGTTTGATAGAGGATCGCCAAAGTCTTAGTTTATAAATGAACGAAAAATGTTCAGAACAGAACAAAGCTTCAAATAAAGGCAAACAAGTAGATTACATCACAAAACCTAAAAAAAGAGATATCAAACAAGGTGTCAACATAATGAATACATCAGCCACATGCTTAGGAATTTATCCTAATTTAGTAAGCGAGTGAAACTTTTATAAACGCAAAAGTCTTTCTTGTTAGAAGTAGTTAGATATAAGCGCGCGCACACACATACACACACACACACACACACACTTAAAACCATTATATAAAATGTATTTAAAAAGAAAATACTTTAAATAAATATATAGAAGTTGCTTAGAGAGTAATGAGAATATTTAAAAAGCCAGAAAAATTATTTTGATGGGATCTAATCGATTAACACAAAGCGTCAATCAATTAGATTGACACGTCCTTGAGTTCTTATGAGTGAGATGTTGTTGTAGTTCTGGATGGATAACAATATAAAAGTTCTTCAAGGTTGTTATTTATGCATCTTGGATGAACACAATCCATTTTAGAGATACAAATATGTGGTTCAAAGCTAAACCTGTGAAAAGTTTCTTTTGGGGATTGTGTGATCATTTCTTGATATTTAGTTATGTTGAAGATCATTATAAGGCCTTGTTTATTTGAAGGATGCGATTCTTCAATATTGATGAACTTACCATTAGGTTCATGATTAGCCCTTATAAAACTATAGGTTAGAAGAGCAGTTTGTTAAAATTTCAAGAGATTAATGGTTATCCTGTTAAACTATATTGAGTTCAAATATTTCATGGAGAGAAGCTTAATCACATCAATCTATAGTTGAGAAGGAAGCCTTACCACTTCAGTATGAACAATAGAGAAGACGCAAACAATCATATCTTACGTCATGTTTTATCATGGTTGTAGGACAACCACCATTTTCTTGTATAAGGGGGATTCACGAGCTTTGCATACTAAAAGCTCTCAAGTATATAATTGAATCTCTCAAGACCCTATCTTGGGGAGAGGAGTAGGTCCTTTTGATTTGACTGAAACTCTATACATCGTGGAATTCTTCTTTTCCCTTAACTTTTTACTTTTCACACTTTACTTTTAAAATACTTTTATATTCCATTACTAAGTTATAGAAAACCTCTTTCAGACTCTGATATTAGGTTTTAGAAAATGTTTTTTAAACTCTGATTTTATTCTCAAAAAGTTTCAAAACCATGTTTGGCCTAACCACACAATTCACTCCCCTCTTGTGTGTGAAGTCTCAAGTCCAACAAGTACTTGTTGCTCATGTCTTTCTTTGTTGAATCAGAGCAATTCTTTGAATTCTTATTTGACTTCTCATCATTAGAAAGATTATTTCTCTGTTTCGCCTTCACCCACCTTCTCCCTTTAAGAGTTCCTCAACTTCAACCTTATCTCACGAGCCTCTAATGAAGATTGAAGTTCTTCTAACTTCATCTCAGCTAGGTTCATGGACTCTTCAATTGACACTACAATGTAATCAAAATTTGCAGTCAGAAATCTCAACACTTTCTCAATTTTCTGCAAATTGTTGATTGATTTACCACACACCTTCATCTGGTTCGTCAATAACACCACACATGAAAAGAATTTTGAGACTGATTCATCTTCCTTCATCTGAGTCATCTCGAATTTCTTTCTCAAGGTTTATAACTTCACCCTTTTTTCAAATTTTCATCTCCGACGTACAAGTTCTTCAACTTGTCCCACACTCCCTTAGTCGTTCCTCTTCAATAATCTTCTCGAACACGTTAGGATCCATACACCTGGAAATCAAGAACACAGTTTTTTCCATCTTTCTTCCTTTTATTCTTGTGCGCCACCTTCTGTTCATCATATGCATTTGCTGCAATGCTGGTACTCCATCATTCTCGAGTTCAACCACATCTTGAAATCTGAAGATGACCTTCATCTACGCAACTCACCTCTCATAGTTCTCAGCTTTGAAAACTAGTTGATTTGCTGAAAATTGCGTTGATGTTGTTGTTTCGTTTGTCATTTCAAATTCTCTCTGAAACGCAACCCGAGCTCTGTGGTACCAATTTGTTAGAACAAAAGCGTTTTCATGAAATATGAGAGAAGAAGAAGAGAAAAATGAGAGAAAACAGTAAACTGAAGAGAGTGTTATTCAACTGTATTAACTATTATGAATTACAACATAACATGCCTATTTATAGGAAATCAATGTCCAATCCCAAAACATACACCCCAAACCTAAAACATATAAAGTACATTTTGACAGACTCAACTATCTACTGTATTTGATATAATCGAATACAGCAAACTCTACAATTACTTTGACACACTACTTCGACACAATTGAACATCAAATACTAACTTACATACAAAGGATTGAGTTATAACTTCTAACAAACTGTTCACTTCATCTTACATATCCTTATTTGTTAGTACAAGATTCACATAATCACATATAACCCAAGAAATTCACCTTTTCTTATCCAAGAAATTATTTAAAAAAAACAAAAGAAAAATACATAGAGACTAACACAAAAAGAAAAAACATAAATTTCTCAATTTCATAGTTCAGATTTAGAATCAATGAAAGAACTCTTATTCAAAATGCTGAGAGATCAACATGGATTTTGGAACAATATACATTTATACATAATAGAAATAACCATAGCATCTTAATAACATTGAACATAAAATTCAATAGAATAATAATGCATCCTATCCTTGTCAGCATCAATAATAGAACCATGATCTGATGTAGATCACTGATCAGAGACTGATGATCCTGGTTCCATACTTTTGGTTCTTTGGAGACTAGGAGTACGATGAAGCCTACAACGAAATGAACCAGGATGTGTTGTTGGTGAACATAGACAATTAGTTTTGGTCATACTAGGTTGTCTCATAAGTCCACCACCTTGTCCAACATTTGAACCTCCAACAGTACTTGATGGAATCTCCACTTTCATTTCCTTGCTTGTAATTTTCTCATTTTCCATGCTGAATTCCACCTAAGAATTGTACACTAATGTATTTATGGTGTAATTTGAGGACCTTACCTTAAGAAGTGTCTTGAAGAGACAAGCAAACTTGGTTAGGAAGAGACGGAAAAAAGTGAATATGTATATGATACAAACAATGTGATTTAAAAAGTGGATCAATATACAACACAAAAGTTTGCTTTATTTCATTATCACGGTTTTGATAATCAAATCCATTAATTATCCTACCTATATTTTGATCACTTTTTAGATTTTTCAACAACTGGCAACAAGAAATCATATCTACTAGAGCCACCACACCGTCATATAATTTCTCTTTTTATATGATGTTGCATTGTATCATGACCAAAGTTAGGCCTTTAAACAATGAACAAAATGGTTTTAAGGTCCCACCATTAGGATGGAATATATTCGAGTGGGAGTCAATTATTATTGATTAAAAATTGATGTGGGTCTCAACTTGTAATTTAGAATTTATGTATGTATACCTTGATGGATAAGATAAGATGCCTTTGTTATTGTTATATAGTTGTCATATTCAATGTTTGCAATTAAGACAGACAATAACATAGATGATGAATTTATGATAACTAAGATCATTTTGTCTTTAGAGGGTTTGAAATATCCCGGCCTAAGCTTTTGATTTAAGAATGCACTCATTTGTAAGTTAAAGGAATCAAGAGGATAAAGGGTAATTTTGTTGTTTTATTATAAAGGATATTTTGGTCAATTCTCGATGATCTTACATGGTATATTAACAAGTTAATATTTAATAGGGTTAAGAGTATGCTAAAGCCACTAATCCTTGTAATTAAGACTAAGAATCAATTAGGAGTTAACAAGGGATGCAAGGGCATTTAGGAGATTTCATAGGTTTAAGTGAAGAGCAAGAAAGTCTTATGGCATGTAATTATATAAGAAAGGGGACACTCTAGAAAGAAGGAAAATGTGAGAATGGACTGAGTTGCAAGTCCACCTTACTTGCACTCATCCACATTCCTCAACTCATTTTCATCAAGAGGCTACATTGAAGATATGATTCAACTTAATGGAAATCATAAGAAGCAAGATAAGAAAGCACAAATTGACGAAATGGAAGAGGAGTGCAACTCCAAGGAGGATCATGTTTGATGATGGGTTTTTGGAAGAAGAAAGATGAGAGAATAAATGATCATCTAGCAAGTCATTAAAGGGAGACTTTAATCACTTAATAAAGGAGGAAGTTCATAATCATCTTCACACTCTTAAGGTGAGTTTCCTCTCGACTAATTCTTCAAAACGAATTATTAGATGTTTATCAAAAGTGTGT